>CM063502.1:27351865-27496865 GCA_032207245.1 Pardosa pseudoannulata | reverse complement strand
CATATAGAGTACATTTAGTACGCTTTTAGGAGAGAATAAAAATCACAACCCACCTTCGGGAACCATACAGCGACAGAAAACAACGTTTTTGAATGAGTGGGAGCAATTGCCACAAGAACTTATAAACTCTCTTATTTTCCGTATGAAATCATTCTCTATAGGTATTAGAAAGGATCATAACCTCTGTTAACAAATTTTATTTTGTTTCGTTCTGTACAACTATTTCATACCCTCCAACTTTTTTGAATATTAAGCAAGATCTTACGTGTATTTTAAAGCTGTTAAATGGCTCTTGTTTTGGTTTCTAAACCTGACGTTTCTAAGCGACTAAATCTGAAAATTCTCCTAATTTATATAATAAGATAAATATATATATATATATATATATTATATATATCTGTTATCAATATCTAAGCCTATAACTTCTATATAAAATTATCCCTTTTCTCTACTCATTATTCTAAATCTTAATTTCTCCTCTTTATATTAATCCTATTCTCCTAGCCATCAAATTCGAACGAGGAAGTGTTAAAT
The DNA here is from genome assembly GCA_032207245.1 of Pardosa pseudoannulata. Taxonomy (NCBI): domain Eukaryota; kingdom Metazoa; phylum Arthropoda; class Arachnida; order Araneae; family Lycosidae; genus Pardosa; species Pardosa pseudoannulata. The sequence continues at coordinate 27,496,331 of CM063502.1, read as the reverse complement.
TCCTGCAGACAAACCTCGAAATTCTTTCTTTGATTCAAAGATAAAATTTATATTGTTGACATTTTAATAAGTAATAACTCTGCCAGGAAACATCTGTAACGATCAGCAAAAATAGTCATCCCGAGCGCACACTTTGGCAGATGTCCGTAATATAAAATCTCTTTCTTTGAGAAAGTTACTGTTGCCTCAGCATTTCCCCACCAGACTTAAACCCCACGTTGTACTTGATCCTGTCTCGCTAAAGGTTCATGTTGCGAGATCTATGCAGAGAGCATTCTGACACTGTGTGATTCAGATGGCTCTGGATTTTGTACTATTTTGATAACATGAAATAAAAGTTTCATTCAGCCACGAAAACTGATGTGTTTCTTCAGGACAAAAGTTTAGCGGGATTCTTGGCAGCCCTAAATGTCCGGGCTGAGGGAAATAATAGGGGAAAATTTAAAGGGATTTTTTCGTATAAATTTGGGAACGGTTTGTCTCATCTTTACACACACGCACATATATATATATATATATATAATAATATATAATAAATATTGTCACGAAGATTTGAATGAACACACCGTTTAACTTAACAGAACAATTTATTGAAGCTAAGTAGCAACTCGCAACCTTACAGGATCAAGAAGTTGCCTACAACTAGTGGGTATCAGCTTTTATACCCGAACAGAATATTCGAGAAATAAATAATTTACATATTAAAGAAAGATCTAGAAAGTTCAAGAACATAAGGAAACATAAGGAAACAATAAATAACATTTTTAAATTAAAAATCCGTACTATGGATAAACAGCCACGGCAAGGATCGAACCCACAATCTTCGGGTCTGGATCGCGTGCTTTGACCATTCGGCCACTTAGCTCGTTGGCTAAGCTTCTTTATGCGGCATTGCCCCTTTCTCAAAAAGACAGCGTCTCGCTGCTATTTAGATCTGGAGCGTGTCAAAGGTCCCTTGTAAATTTCTTTTGACTTCTCTTCCGGAAGAACGACACCTGGATTTCGTCCATCTTCACTTTCGGTCTGCTTCGTCGGATCATGGTATGGCTTCATACGTAAAACATGGACAACGTCTTTTGGTTTTCTTTTTCGGGAGGCAGGATCGAAATCTTGCACTTCATAGGTAACGTCGGATAAACGGCGCAACACTTGATAGGGACCAAAATACCTTCTTAAGAGCTTCTCTGAAAGACCGACCTTTCGGACCGGGGTATAAACCCATACGAGGTCTCCAGGACTATAAAACACCATTCGGTGCTTCGAGTCATAACGTCGACGGTCTTTATCTTGCGCTCTCAGAGTATGAGTTCTAGCTAACTGTCTCGACTCTTCTGCTCTGGAAATGGTCTTGGCTATGTAATCGTTAGTTGCATCATCAGGGCAGAATGGAAACATCGTGTCCAGAGTCGTTTCGGCTTCACGTCCATGAACTAGGTAGAACGGGGTGAATCCTGTTGTCTCCTGCTTAGCAGTGTTATAGGCGAACGTCACAAATGGTAGAATTTCGTCCCAGTTTTTCTGTTCGGTGTTAACATACATGGACAGCATATCGGCTACAGTTTTGTTAAGGCGCTCCGTCAAACCATTTGTCTGGGGATGATAGGCCGTCGTCATGCGATGATCGATATTACACAATTCGACGAGAGCGGAAACAAGTCTGGATTGAAAAACAGCACCACGATCTGTAATAATGACTCGAGGAGCTCCGTGTTTTAGAAGAATCTCTTCGAGCAGGAACTTGGCTACTTCTTCGGCTTCAGCAGTTGGTAAAGCTTTAGTTATTGCATAGCGTGTACAATAATCGGTGCAAACTGCGATCCATTTATTACCATGGGCAGATTTAGGAAATCTCCCAAGCAGATCTATCCCAATTCGATGAAAAGGTGCGACAGCAGGAGGGATAGAAACCAAGCGTCCAGGTGGTACTTGAGGAACTGATTTTTTCCTTTGGCATTCTCGGCAGTGCATGACATATCTAACAACATTTCGGTACATCCCCGGCCAATAAAATCTTTTACGGATCCTGTCGTACGTTTTCGCAAAGCCAAGATGCCCTGCGGTAGGTGCGTCGTGAAAATGCTTCAGTATGTCTGCTCGCAGATGTTTGGGAATGACGGGCAACCATGTCTTTCCATCTGGATCAAAATTCTTTCTGCACAGGACTCCGTCAATTAACTCAAATTTATTTTCGGTGGATGAGCCGATCTTCGGAAGGATCATTTTTGCTATGTCTGGATCTTTCTTCTGCTCGACAGCGAGGTCTATACTCGTGGTTACAGCTAAAAATTGATCTTGCGTCTCAGTCTCTTCATCTACTGGATTCCTGGAGAGAGCGTCGGCATCGTTATGCTTCCTACCGGATTTGTATTTTACTGAAAAATTATGTTCTTGGAGTCGAAGAGCCCACCTTGCCAGTCTGCCTGAGGGATCCTTTAGGGTCATAAGCCAGCACAATGAATGGTGATCTGTCACGACGGTAAAATGTCTTCCAAACAGGTATGGCCGGAATTTATTGATAGCCCATACGACGGCAAGGCATTCTCGTTCTGTAGTAGAATAATTTTTTTCGGCCTTTGTCAGGGTCCTAGAGGCGTACCCTATGACTTTTTCCACGTCATTCTGAATTTGAACCAGAACTGCTCCAATACCATATCCGCTGGCGTCTGTATGAATTTCTGTAGGGCATCTTTCGTCGAATATACCCAATACTGGATCAGATGTAAGCGCCTTCTTAAGGTTGTCAAAAGCCTCTACCTCTTCAGGACCCCAATGAAATTTCGCATCGCCTTTCAACAGCATCTGCAGGGGCTCGGCGATATAGCAAAAGCCTCTAATAAACCTTCTGAAGTAGGAGCAAAGCCCAAGAAAGCTTCGTACGTCATGTAAGTTCTGCGGAGTAGGAAAATTGGTCACTGCTCTCACTTTGTCAGGATCTGGACGGACACCGCTACTGGATACGAGATGGCCTAGTATTTTTACTTCTTGAGCAGCAAAAAGGCACTTCTTGGGGTTAAGCTTGAGTCCAGCTTGTTGAATGCATTTCAGGACTGTCCTTAATCGGATAAGGTGATCTTCGTAACTTTCTGAGAAAACTACTATGTCGTCCAAGTAACATAGGCACATAGTCCATTTAAGATGGCGTAGCAAATTATCCATCATTCTTTCAAAAGTCGCCGGTGCATTGCAAAGTCCAAACGGCATGACTTTAAATTCGTATAAACCTTCTGGAGTAATAAAGGCAGTCTTTTCACGATCCGCTTCATCCACTTCTATCTGCCAGTAACCAGATCGGAGATCCATGGAAGAAAAGAACTTTGCGCCTTTTAAACAGTCTAGAGTATCGTCAATACGGGGCAGAGGATAAACATCTTTCTTCGTGATTCTATTCAGTTTGCGATAGTCCACGCAAAAACGCCAGCTTCCATCCTTTTTCCTTATGAGTACGACGGGAGATGACCACGGACTCTCAGATGGCTGGACAATACCTTGATCAAGCATTTTCTGAACTTCTTCGCGAATTATGCGTCTTTCAGTCGGTGAAACTCGGTAAGCCCTTTGGTAGATTGGAGCATGGTCACCCGTATTGATCCTGTGTTTCACATTTGTCTTTGAGGCTGTCGACTTGTTGGCTTTTGTAAAAATTTCCGAAAAGGTTTGTAAGAGCTCGACTAATTTGCGTTTTCTTTCGCTGCTCAACTCAGGGGATATCATCATTGTATAATCTGTATTGGAATTCGTCGGCTCCTGCAGAGTACTTGTACTTTTTGTTGTTTCCGCAATCTCGCATATCTGCCCTTCATCCAGGAGCTCAGCTTCGCCTACGTACATTCCTTTAGGAATGACTTGATCTTTGGCTTGCATGTTGGCAATCCAAATTTCACTTCGTCCATTATGGTATAAGGATACCATAGATGGTGTAGCAAGGTTTCTTTCGAGCAGCAAGTGTCTATTGCCCTCCACGATTACGCTTATGTTTCTTCCGACATCTAAACCTGATACTGCTATTCTTGTCAAGGATCGTGGCTTAAGCTTGTAGTCCTTCGTGGCATACACCTTCCAAGCGTCTAGTGCTTTGGTTTCTTGGCCAGGATCTTCTAACAACAGTTCACTTCTGCCACAGTCTATCACAGCTTGAGAAGCTTCCAAAAAGTCCCATCCGAGGATTACGTCGTGACTACAATGCTGTAGGACGATGAATTCAACAGGCAGCTCTCGTCTATTTATAACGACACGCAGAACACATTTTCCCAGTGGCCTAACAAAATTGCCATTAGCGACTTTCAGCATAGTGTTCTTGGCGTCAGCGAACATAACTTTCTTTAAGGATCGACGAAACTTATCGGAGACGACAGAAAACGAGGCTCCAGAATCTACTAGAGCACGGATCGGCTGATTATTTACTAGAACATCGAGGTGGTTACCCGTCATCCTTGCGGCCGATGGAGGATTTTCATAACATGCGGCCTCACCTCCTCGAAAGGTCGCTCTGCTTAGTTTTCCTCGTTTCTACGGCTTGGAGATTGACCTGATCGACGATATGGCGACGGCGATCGGAAACGACGGGTTGGTGATCGGCCTCTAGTAGGACTAGGAAAAGAACGGCGTTCGGGGCTGGGTCGGCGAAACTCATCGTCAGCGTCATCGAAGTTCTGTCGGCGGGCTCGATAATCGTCAAAAATGGCCTTCCTCTCACGGCAATAGCGTACGACGTGTCCAGGGCGTCCACAGTGGAAACAAACTGGTCTGTTGTCGGTCGTTCTCCATAGGTCCGTTTTCCTGGGCTGCGGTGCTGATCTCTGGACAGAACTTCTAGGTTTCCTCGTCACAGCGGCTGCATACGTGGGACGTCGTTGGGCGTCTTGATACCATTGAATGGACCATAACAAGTGGACAGAGAGTTCCTCTAGTCAAAAATTTTTTCGAAAGTGAAGGTATTCGCCGGATGGATTTTACAGCCAGATTTTCATACTTTAGTCATATAGAGTACATTTAGTACGCTTTTAGGAGAGAATAAAAATCACAACCCACCTTCGGGAACCATACAGCGACAGAAAACAACGTTTTTGAATGAGTGGGAGCAATTGCCACAAGAACTTATAAACTCTCTTATTTTCCGTATGAAATCATTCTCTATAGGTATTAGAAAGGATCATAACCTCTGTTAACAAATTTTATTTTGTTTCGTTCTGTACAACTATTTAAAATCTTCCAAATCTTTTGAATATTAAACACTATCATGCGCATGTTTTCATACTGTGTTAAATGGTTCTTGTTTTGGTTTCTTGTATTTAAATCAGAAATTCTAAAATCTGTTATATATATATATACATATATATATACATATATACATATATATACATATATATATACACATATATACGTATATATATACATATATATATACATACATATATATATATACATATATACATATATATACATATATATATATATATATACATATATACATACTTATATATATATATATATATATATATATATATATATATATATCTGTAATAATACCAATATCTAAAACCCCTAACTTCTATATAAAATTATCCCTTTTCTCTACTCATTATTCTAAATCTTAATTTCTCCTCTTTATATTAATCCTATTCTCCTAGCCATCAAATTCGAACGAGGAAGTGTTAAATTCCTGCAGACAAACCTCGAAATTCTTTTTTGATTCTCAAAGGTAAAATTGATATTGTTGGCATTTTAATAAGCAATAACTCTCCCATTAAAAATATTTAACTATCAGCAATAATAGTCATCCTGAACGCCACACTTTGGCAGATGTCAGTAATATAAAATCACTTTCTTTGAGAAAGTTATTGTTGCCTCAGCATTTTCCCCACCAGATTTAAACCCCACGTTGTACTTGGTCCTATCTCGCTATAGGTCATGTTGCGAGATCTGTGCAGAGATCATTCTGACACTGTGCTATTCAGATGTCTCTGGGTTTTGTCCTATTTTGATAACATGAAATAAAAAATTAGTTCGACCACGACAAAACTGATGTGTTTTTCTTCAGGACAGAAGTTTAGCGGGACCCTTGGCAGCCTTAAATGCCCGAGCTGAGAAAAATAATAGGGGCAATTTATAAGGAATTTCCAGTATAAAAATTTGGGCCCCCGGTTTGTCCATCTTTTACACGCACACGCACACACACACACACACACACACACACACACACACACACACACATATATATATATACATTTATAGACACAAACGAACACTCATTTCCTTTTTTACCCCAATATCATTTTACACGAACTCAAAGTGTTCAATGAAGATTTCCAAAGCTTTCAAATAGTATGCAATTCAATGGTATGATAAGTTCATTCTGCACTAGAATACCAATCTAATTTTCTGCTTTAGCACTGAAAAAAAATTACATTTTTATTTATATCTTTTCTGCATATTATACATCATTAATTATACTGTTTATGGGAAGCTAAGAACGCAATTACTTCTCCTCGTATGAATTTTAATCTTTTACCTGCTATGTAATATACTGTATAATTTAAATTAATTCCTCTGTATAATTAAAAATATTCCTTTCTTTATGATAAAGTATAATTTTATGCACAATCTCGATCAGATTGTTTTTAGTATTAGCATTAAGAAGTTTATACATTTTGCTTCAACATTTTATGATAACGGACTATACGATAATGTATATTTATGAAAATTGAGATCTTTTTTATTCATATTTCTCCTTTTTATGCATCTATGTAAATCTTCAAGACAAGATGCAATATAATTGTATTTAATATATACATAAAACTGTCAGTATTACAAGGAATTAAAATTCTCAGCTTATATTGCAATCCAAAAACATAAGAATGTATTGCATTTACTTGTAGAATAGGAACCTCGTGTCATGAAAAAAGATAGATTACATTTTCTAAAGGATAAAAGTAACTAAGGAGATATTTTTATTGTTATAAATTTATAAAAGTCATAGTTCGTGAGAGTTTCTAATAAGTAGAAAATATAATTATGTATCATTGATTATTATTTGAGCTGAAAATTATATAAAATGTATTTATTTTACTTGTTTTACTTTTCATGTTTTCGTTAACCACCAGATGTCGCCACAAAGCGAATTTTAGTTTTAGATGAGAGTTCTGAAATTTTAATACATTTAAACTGGAAAGAAATACTACTTAAAAACTAGATACTCATTCAACTCGAAATTTTATTGAATTTTCTCTCAAAATCATAAGTACAATTCATAATCCTGTTTGTACATTTGACAAATATCAGTAAATTTAAATTTTTAAAAATTCTAATTAGATTTTTATATGTTAAAAGAAAACGAAATGAAATAGTACGAAGGCATAAATTGATATTGAAAATATCAATGGTCAGGAATATTTTGTTTCAATATTTTTATTTTTTTTCCAATCTGTACCATATATTAAAATACTAATAATTTAGAAATTGTCAAACTGATAGTGTTCTGTCAAAAAATAATTTGACAGACAAGTGATGAAGAAACGCTTTCATAATATTCAGGATTTTATTAAAACATTGCAACTGCACTTATTCGCGATTAGAATTTCTACTCAGATTCATTAAACTCACTGATGGCTTTTGATAAACATAGGAATTGGAATTTTGTCCTTGTTTAGTATATCCATTATAAATTTAAAATGTCTGTTAAAAATGTACTAAATATATTTTATATTCCAATAATAAAGAAATTATACATATTTTGGAAAAAGAAAGTTTTATCCTTCTCAGGATAAAAAAGATAATAATCCTTACCACAAGATTTTAAGTTTGTAAGATGTTGTAAAAAATAATGTAAAAAATATGTTATTTTTTTAATATGAATCAGGAAATAAAATTTGTCTATTCCAAAATATATACTTCTACTGTCATATGCTAGAATATTTCCTAAAACCACTAATCTAATTCTTTGCTACCTTCTAAAATCCCAAATTTAAAAATGTGTAAACAATTTTACCATATACTTGTTTGAAATTTCACGTGATCAGATTTGATTAATTACCCAGCGTTTCTTATATAAAGAATGTACTCTGAGGTTAATCCGAGAAAAAGACATAGAATTTCAAAACCTATCAAACCTTTATTAATAGATACCACGTGGGTTTTTAGTGAGATCATTTATATTGAAAAAAGGATATGGATATAAAAGATAGTGACTTTTTATTTTATGATATCAAAAACCTTCCTTGCTACTTTCACAATTCATGCCCAATGAATATTATTATTTGTCAAATGCAAAATTCATAATATTTTGACAGTTATACCTCCGGCCTTTTAAAGAATTACATTTAATATCTATCTATCTATCTATCTATCTATCTATCTATCTATCTATCTATATATATATATATATATATATATATATATATATATATATATATATATATATATATATATATATATATATATATATATATATATATATATATATATATATATATATATATATATATATATATATATATATATATATATATATATATATATATATATATATATATATATATATATATATATATATATATATATATATATATATATATATATATATATATATATATATATATATATATATATATATATATATATATATATATATATATATATATATATATATATATATATATATATATATATATAATTATAACTGGATTATTTCAAATGAAAGTCCTAAATAGCTAAGTATTGCTAATTATTTTTATTTGATTATTTATTTTAAATCTTTTGTTTTATATGTAAACTTTGGCTTTCACAGTAAACTAAACGTTAAAAAAATTAAACTTAAAATATATGATTAAAATCGATTCCAAGAGTCATCAGCAGTTATTTTTTCTCTTTTTCTTGTTTTCTTATTTGATAAGAAACCATTAGAAACCATTAAACAATCATTGAAGATAAAAATCATCAGAAATGGTTTGGTTTGGTTTGGTTTGGTTGGAGTGCTACGGTCTGCTTTTTGCAACACGAGGGCTAAATCAGAAATGGTAGTAAAATGTTTAAATATATTTTTCCTTTTCAAAATACTGTGTACCGAAAAATCGTCTACCAATTATCTTAAAAAACTCTATTCGATATTAACCAATCCATTTTAACTTATTTCACCAACGTAATTTTCAAATCTTTTCAAATTATTTAGCAGTTCTAAATGGTCTTTATAACAAATAATTAAATAATTAAGAATATATAATAAATATATTATAAATTGAGTGTTATTCATGAAGCGATGTATGTTGATTCAATTCACAATTTATTCATAAATAAAAAAATTAAGTAAAATTTAGAGTTTAAAGCGTACATGATATACTTAATTGAAATTCACAATTTTCTATTGTTCTTTAAAGAAGCTGTACATTTTAGAAACAAAAACAAACCTTCTTTATCTTTCAATTACAACTTGCAAAACATATCAGTACTATTTTATTCGTTACATTTTTAAAGGAAATATAACTTTATACCGTAGAATAGAAAAATATCAAAATAAGAATGATACTTATAATTTGTTACAGTCCATGATTTCTGTATGTCCCTGATATATATAATAATAGTTTACTACACTTATACTTCTAAAAATAATTTATTTAATTTTAAACAATTGTGATATAAATTATTTCCAAGTGAAGATATTTTTTATCAGTGAGTGAATGAGAGAGTAATAAATATCTAATAATTTCTCAAATGTTAAAATATATGTGATGTATATTTAGAAGAACTTATATTGAAAATTATGTAAATACTTTTATGTGTTAAATTTCTATTTAAATAAATATTATTTGTTTTTATACTAAAGAAATTAACACCGTTCGGTTGCGAAAATATAACCAATTCAATTGTAGTTATGATCTCCCCCCCGAAAAAAAAAAAAAATTCCAAATATTCAAAACGTTTTTATAAAAATTCTAAATACTTATTTAAGTTTGAAATACATTAGTATATATATATGATATTTTTTTCTCTTTTTCTCCTGTATAAAAAAAAGACTTATAATTTTCAGGTACTTTGTAAGAGGAAACTTTAAGATGTTTAGTGGTGCCATCTAGAGAAGATTATGTGAACTAGATAATTTATTCAAGGAGAATCAACTAAAAAAATTAAATTCTTGCATGATGAATAAATATTCAGTACAAAATCCTATATCACAGATTAATTCTTATAAAAAATATCAATTACACTTTACATGAAAATCAATATTTTAAGCTATGTATTTAAATTTTATATTACATTTACATACGTAATATATTTTAAAAAACTTGAATAAAAATATTTGCTGTATACAGTTCGAAACAATTATTTTCAATTTATTATTTAACTTATGCAATTTAAAAAAAATGATTTATATACATATACATATATATACATACATACATACATATATACATAGCTTTGCCATAAAAAGATAGAATCACCTGAAAAGAATTATAAAATACACTTATAATTATGTTGGTTTGTTTTTTATGTTTAAGCATATATATATATATATATATATATATATATATATATATATATATATATATATATATATATATATATATATATATATATATATATATATATATATATATATATATATATATATATATATATATATATATATATATATATATATATATATATATATATATATATATATATATATATATATATATATATATATATATATATATATGTATATATATATATATAATATATATATATATATATATATATATATATATATATATATATATATATACATATATATATATATATATATATATATATATATATATATATATTATATATATATATATATATATATATATATATATATATATATATATATATATATATATATATATATATATATATATATATATATATATATATGTATATATATATATATATATATATATATATATACATAAGTATGACATGTCCTGGGTTAGAGTACAGATATTTCAAATGTATTTCCATCATAGTATTTGGTTGAATGTCGGCTCAGTACTTTATACATTTGACTGTCTAAGAATAGATACATGATTGAACGTGGAGATTATATAATTGGTGCAAATAAAATATATATCTGACATTATATTTGTGTATAAGATCTACCGTATATTTATATAGATTTCAATAATTTATAGGTATTTATTAAAGCTTTTAATAAGCACTTTTGTGATTAAATACCATTTGAAATAAAGTCTGTTTTGCAATTCTTAATATATAAATAAGCAGATAAAAGAGGTATAAATAGAATGCATAATTGTTTTATTAGTTTGTATAATTCATAGTTATAGAAAAGAAGGCGTTTAATACATTTTTAATTATAATAAGAGTTGGGAACTTCTATTATAGACTAAATGAAACTAAAAATGTCATCAGTATATTTATGTACCTTAACAGGTTTTATTCCTAAGATGCCGTCCTTGAATTCAAGTATATTTTCATGACCGTTTATATTATTTTCTATTTTACGATTTTCAATATATAGTAAACTGATAAAATATCTATAAATGATATGTAATTTTTTTTTTTTTACATTTGGTATATTTAACTACTATGGAAGAGAAGGCGTTTGACTATATTTATCTTATTAAAGGAGTTGTGATACAGAATAGATTTGGAGATTCTGTTATAGGCTAAAAAATCTGATATAGACTAGAAATTATATTTGTATGTAATTAAATTTGTTTTCAATTCATCTTAACGTTTATTATTCCTAAGAAGCCGAGCTTGATCTCTTTATAACAGATTTAATTTTGTTATCCATAATTTTCGTCCCCATATGGAATTATTAATGAACAGGAGTCATTTGACTTTGCTTAACCCTTCGCGACCAACGTCTCGTATACGCGACGCAGCGATTTTATCAGTCCAGCGTCGCCTCCAAGAGATGATCTACGGTTGGTATTGAGAGAACACCTTCTCCTATGCATAATAAGAGATCTGAACGTTTTATTTTAATTTTTAAATTCTAGATTTAATTAATAGATGGCGTAAACGTCAAAGGTGTTTTTACAATGGTCGACTCGTATAGCATATATGTGCCGGTCCTTAAGGGGTAGGCAGAACGATGGCCGATTGGTTAGGGTGCTGGCCTTCGGAACCGGAGTTCGTGGGTACGAATCCCACAGTTTCATGGGTGTTCGTAGCCGTTCCGAATCGGATTTAAGCTGCAGGTCCCGGTCTCCTTAGTCCTCGTGTTGCAAAAAGTAGAATGTAGCACTCCAAACCAAACCAAACCTCAAGGGGTTAAGAACGGTTAAATATGCCAAATATTTCAAGCTGAGTGTCAAAGCATCCTAATGTCTAACATGTCTTATTGTAATGAATGTTAAAATTATGCTTGTTGCTATTATCAAATATCACTCGATTTTTACACACACACACACACACACACACACACACACATATATATATATATATATATATATATATATATATATATATATATATATATATATCTTCTGTATCTCTGTTCAATAAAAATTGTTAATAAAACCTCACAATTAAATAAAAAGGAAGGATTGAAACAATTAAATCATTTTCAGCGAAAAACTACTTAAAAGTAAATTTCATAAATATGAAATTCATAATTATAAATTCATTTTTACTTCCAATGCAGCTTGCAATACAGACAGATCACTTTATACTAATCATGGTTGCTAACTTGTTTTTCGATTAGCATGCAGCCCGTGTAGCTTAAGGAATGACACAGACTCAGTAACTTTACCCTCACTGGGTTCTCCTAATTTGAAAGCAGGGAACAGGCATAAGACCCTTCCCCTAGGCTTGGCATGCCATCTCCAGAGATATCATTTAAACTTGACTTGTTAAAGAGGCTCGTGTTCACAATATCCTCCAAGGTACCAAACAATACCTCTGGAGGTAGCAGGGCGAGCCTGGAGTCTTGTGTTTGGACCCTGCTTCAAAATTAAAAAGAAAAACTTTGTTTATGTTGTCTTGAGGATTAACGTTAATTGCCTATATTATGTTCCCATCCCCTATATAATTATAGCCTAAGTTATCTGTCAGTCTGTCCTCGAATTTATGAAGCGGTTGTATCTGGAATGGACAGAGGCATCCATATTGGATTCTTGATGAGTTAGGGTTAGCAACTTTCGAAATCCACCCCTTTCCCCCTTTTCTACCATTTAATGTCATTATTTCAAGGCCTTTTTCCCCGGTTAAGAGCAGGCGTATAAATTTATCAATTTATCACATAATAAAAAGGTAGAATAACATTTTTTTCCAGCATTATGAAGTCATTCCTTTAACTACCTCATTTAACCATTTCTTATTTTAAATTATTTAAATATCGTCTGATTTATTTTCCTACGTTTTATCACTGAACTTAGATATTACTTAAATATTTTTTTTTATATTTGGCTTAAATAATAGATTACGTACATATGTGATAATTTTAAATTTAATCATCCATTATTTTTAACAACAAATTCTATCTACCTCTAGGGTGTAGTGGAAATTATAATTTCATTCCTTTATGTCTATTAATTACTCTGGAAAAAAATTAGCTAGAATTTAACTGTAATTTCGACGTAGCTAAGAAAACTTTGAATTATCTTTCTAAATGAATTTAACATGATGCTAAACTGCATTCACAGAATCGAGATACTTTAGAGGAGTATGAAGATAAACAAATGATTGAGCATGTACCAGATAATTCTCAGCCAAAATATAAACCATATATTTATCTGCTTCATAGGATACTTTACAATTCTGGAAAATTGAAAATTTTTCTTATCTTGTCATATGACGGGCTATATGCTAGTAATAGAATGGTTAACAAAAACTGCTGAATTGTGTGGGTTCATACTTACAATGTAAGTGTAAATACGTTATTGAAAAATAACAAGTTTCCTTTCTTTTTTTCTGTTTTTTTTCTTCAATCTACAGGACCTACTCTATCTAATGCCATTTTTAGGAAAGTTTGATAAACTACAGTAATAACAACTTTAATCCAAATCTAATAAATAATAAATATTTTATAAAGTATGAGTAATTTAACTAACTTTTATCCTTTCTTCCGTGAGTGATATTATTTTTACATTTCCATGGTTTGACCGCAAATTTTATTTTCTTTAGAATATCAAAAAAGGGGGTCTAAATAGGAAGTAGTCGCATTAATATGGCTGAACTGTATATATATATATATATATATATATATATATATATATATATATATATATATATATATATATATATGCTTGTATACAATATAATAAAATTATGCTTCTAAAATATGTGTCTAAAATTAACATTTTCCCTTTCTTATTATCAATTTCATACCTAATTTACCAGCCGCAAAATATCAGATTTGAAGGAGTGTTCCTCAACTTAAATTCTTTTTTCCAGTTTTCCAAAACCAATGCTAGAATTAATGTTTATTATCTGTACACTCGCCACATTTTCCAGTTGTCTCATGCGAAGAATTTCACTCATCCTATATCTAAATTGCCGCATAACGATGACTAAGTTTCTACTCTCATGGAAATAACTCCGTAATCCCTCGCTGTTGATCAAAATTTGTAAAAGAAGAGTGTTTTTTATGTAATTATTCCATGCTTTGCTCTTGTCTCTTAAAGGTGTTCTTTATTCAAATCAAGTTCCACCATGGACTTTGCTGTTCTTTTAATGGAGCGACCGCAAATTTACTTAGTCATTAAAAATAATAGGGGCTTGTGTAACCGACGGATATAAATTCACCATATTACATATATATATATACACAAACACTGTCTGCCAATAAGTATTTGGACACCTATGCAAATGACGATATCTGCGGCCCTGAGGTACGTCAAGGCATCTGCCGGTATATATCGTGTAGGAAACAGCATCGGCATTAGTCGTAAGCAAGATGCCGATTAGTTCGGAGTTCTCTGATTTGGAGAAAGGTATAATTATCGGGTATCACAAGTTTGGAGGATCCTTTAGAGATATATCTAGCGATCTGAAGTACCTAAAATCGACAGTGGCCTATGTGATTAAGAAGTGGAAGATAAGAGGTGATTGTCGTAATGTGCCCCGAGTCGACAGACCAACGAACCTGGAAGATAGAGACCGGCGAGTGTTGTCCAGAGAAATTCAGAAGAACCACACCCAAGCGATGGCTCTCATCCTCAAGGAATTTCAACAGGCATCCGGGAGTATTGTTTCAATGAATACCATCCGTAAGGAAGCACAGCTGCTGGGTTTTCATGGTCGTGCTGCTGCCCATAGGACTTTGATCACAAAGTCCAATCGCGTTGCTCGGTTAATGTGGTGCAAAGCACACCGAAGTTGGACCGTAGATCAGTGGAAACGGGTTCTTTGGGGCGACAAATCAAGGTTCACCCTTTACATTACGGATGGCAGGGTCTCGGTCTGGCGTCTGCCTGGTGAACGTCTCCTGCCAGAATGCATTGTGCCAACAGGAGGAGGTGGAATTATGGTCTGGGGGTGTTTCTCCTGGTATGGACTTGGACCCTTGGTCCTCATTCATGGCAAGCTCAACACCGATGCCTACTGCATTATTTTGGATGACAATGTGCTTTCTACGTTGTAGTAGTTTTACGAGTTGGACAACCGATACTTTCAGGACTACAATGCCAGTTGTCATGTTTTGTTAACCAAGGCTTGGTAGGGTAACAACGGAGTTCATCGAATGGACTGGCCTGCCCAGAGCCCAGAACTGAACCCTATCGAGAACCTCTGGGACGAGTTTTATAGCCGAATTACGGGGTGCACTACCCGTCCAAAATCAGTGAAGGAACTTGTATGTCTACTCCAAGCCGAGTGGAACACAATACCACAAGCTGTAATACAAAGACTTGTGGAAAGTATGTGTAAAGTATCGGAGGGTTCACGCTGTACCAACTATTGATTTTAAATAAAGTTAGTTTTCGTTTTCTCTGACAGGTGTCCATATACTTATTGGTAGACAGTGTGTGTGTGTGTGTATATATATATATATATATATATATATATATATATATATATATATATATATATATATATATATATATATATATATATGTGTGTGTGTGTGTGTGTGTGTTTGAGTGTATTGTGTAAGCATGCATGGATAAATTAAATTCCCTATTTTATGCTTAGGTGTAATAATTTAGGTTCTATTTTGCATACAATATCCAACTTAATTATGGATTTAACATTTTAACCCTTTCGACATTCCATCCTTTTTTATATTCATAAAACCTATTGAAAGATGAAATTTAACTTTTGGTGAATTTGAAATGTGGCGCCATCTGTTTGTGCAGTATTATACCATCGGATAATTTTGGTAAATTTTAGATTTTATCTTCACAATTTTCCTTCTGACACAGACACACTTTCTTAATTTCGAGATTTAATTTCAAAAATAAAGAATCTTATAGTGCAAAGCAATTGTTACACACATAGGGCTTTTGTTTTAAATCATCTATGCATAGAAATAAAGGTTCAGACTTATTTGAAAAACTTTATTTTATTTCGAGATATATAATACTTCTTTCAATTTACTCTGATATTAATTTCTATAGCTAGCCTTCATTTATTTCTAGATGTCTTTTAAAACTGTATCAACTGAAGAAAAATGTTTAAAATCAGGACTCAATCCTATATAGAAATTTTGTTTTAATTGCTTGATTTATATTAATATAAAAATGCATAAATGGAAGAGAAGGAAAGTACAGATGTTTTGAAGCTTAAGAAAGCTTATTAGGAGCATGGAAGAGAGTAATTAATCAGCTAAAACCTACAATAATGAGAAATTGTATAGGAAAATCACTTCCAATATGCAGGTTTAGTTTCAAATATTTTTAATTGGGAGGGGGTAATTGCAAAGTATCTTAAAATATTACTAAATACTCCCATTATTTAGTCGACAAATTTCTGGCCATTTGCTCAATGTTTCAATTTTCTGCCACTGAATTACTTTGTTACTCTCCTGCAGTGAAATAAATATAGATTATGTAAAATATTTAAAAGAGATTATATAAATCTTTATTGAAAATATTAAAAAATTTCAAATATCCCGAGGATTTCTAAACAATAGAATACTTGCCAAAATTGTGATTCATTAAAAAATTTCATAACTGGTACATTTGTAGAATTAGTGAATGCTTAAAAGATTGTTGTTAAAAATCATCTTTAATGAATTGGGAGTTAAAAAGGGTGAACGAAAAATTAATTGACCTTCTGTATGAAAGTCCTAACTACAAAATTAGGGACTTACAACAGATAACAAACAATGGACGAAAATCAATTTATTCCAAAGAAAAGGTGAATAAAATTTTGAAATGCATATCAAGAAATCAAAATTTGTAATAATCATGTAAATAGTGATCATAATAAAGGAATAATCATCCTAAGAGAAGGCAGAAGTTTGAAAGCTGCCATCAGTGAAGACCACCTCTGAAAAGAAAATTTTATAAATTGAATAAAGCGATACCACACAGTGAATGATTTAACATATACCGAACTTCAACATCTCCATGAACTTAGTTTTCAGTCCAAAGAAAAATCTTTACTTCCTTCCAAGCAAGAGAGGCAAGCTGCGGTATTGCAGAGAAAATAGAGTATTCAGGACTAGAATAATTTAAATTTTAATGATAAACTGAAATTTTATGCATCTTACTGTCATGGAGTTTTCTCATTTTCTAAATATCATAAACTGATTGTTTAAATTTATATATCATAAACCATTAACCGTTCACTTAATGTCACAAACCCATGAATAACTACAAAAAATTTTGCAGTTATAAATATTTTCTAAAATATGCTATCGGACTGTAGTTAGTGTAAGTATCAATGACTATATATATATATATATATATATATATATATATATATATATATATATATATATATATATATATATATATATATATATATATATATATATATATATATATATATATATATATATATATATATATATATATATATATATATATATATATATATATATATATATATATATATATATATATATATATATATATATATATGTATATATATATATATATATATGTATATATATATATATATATATATATATATATATATATATATATATGTATATATATATGTATATATATATATGTATATATATATATATATGTATATATATATATATATATATATATATATATATATGTGTGTGTGTGTGTATATATGTATATATATATGTGTGTGTATATGTATATATATATGTATATATATATATGTATATATATATATGTATATATATATATATATATATATATATATATATATATATATATATATATATATATATATATATATATATATATGTGTGTGTGTGTGTGTGTGTGTGTGTGTGTGTATGTGTGATAAATCAAAATCATTAACGTAAAATATCTGCCTAAAATTCTCCTTTTACTCTTGTTCATTTTTCCATAATTATATTCTAAAAACTTTTATCACTTTGTGACGGCGAGAGTATTTTCACACATTACACACACACATACATACATATATGTATATATATATATATATATATATATATATATATATATATATATATATATATATATATATATATATATATATATATATATATATATATAAATCACAATGTTATTCAGCACATGTCAACAGTATTGATAATACTAACAATTTATTTATATATTAAAAATCTAATATGGGATTAGCCCCTTATTATTTGATTTGCTTGGTGTTGCTGGATGAAGAACTCTCAGTATAACTGCAGTCCTGAAGTCACAAAAATTAAGTCCAAAGAGTTGTGAATCTTCCCATTTATTGAGAATCACAACCACGATGGTGTACTGGCCATCTTTATTGTGCAACAAATCTGCATAGAATGATCGAAGGTTATACACATTTGTGGCCTATGTCAGCCCTAGTAAAGTTTCGTTTTCATTTGAATTACGATGTATCAGAAAGTTTGTGAGGGCAAAATTAAACTTTGATATTTTAATATAGCTTAAAGCACACATACACCAATTTGATTATTGCAGGAGCAATACCGTTTACCTGAGATAGCTGAAAAATGTGGCCAGTGGACAAAAATTTAGCATTTACTACATAGTTAATTTTTGAGGTAGAGATAAAAGTAACCTAAGGCAGAGAGCACTTTTTTATCGGGAATTAATTGCCTAGAAATTAGGTTAGAAATCAGATATTAAAAATGAGATGGAAAAAAGGAGAATTTCCTATATCTATTTTAAAAGTAATTATCTTTATATATTACAGAAAGCCCCCCCCCATATATATAAATATATATATATATATATATATATATATATATATATATATATATATATATATATATATATATATATATATATATATATATATATATATAGATAGATAGATAGATAGATAGATAGATAGATAGATAGATAGATAGATAAATAGATAAATAGATAGATCGGTAGAGAGAGAGAGAGAGAGAGATGTAGATATGTATACACATTCACTCTTCCTTTCTTTGGGATTCATTAAGTGTGTGTGACAAAAATGAGCTGGTTTGGTTTACTTTCCAGAGATTTTGTTTTTAACTAGAAGACTAAAGCGATCAATCGCTACTGCTTAAATGTTCTGTAAATGCATGTAAATAGTAGTTACTAAATGATTATTTCCAGTACCAAAAATGAGTATCCTAGTAATTTGGTCCAAACGATAACCGAATGGGTTGGACGCTGTTTTTTGGTACCGGAATTCGTGAGTTCGTATCAAAAAGCTAGCATAGATGTTCATAGTCGTTCGGTATCGACTTGAACCCTTAATTTGACAAAATGTTTTTTCAATTATATTTTAATTTCTGTTACTTCCCATGTCTGTTTAGACGTTAGGATCTCTGTCTAAATAAACAAAAAAAAATATATAATTTTCCATTTTTGAGATAATTAATGTCCACTGTGGCGAACACTGATAATTATGTTATATAGTAGTTTTAAATATACATGTCCGGTGTTGCGGCCTGACTTAGCCAAATTAAGGGTTAAGCAGTAGATTTCCGTCTCATTATTCCTCGTAAAGTGTCGCTCCAAAAAATATAACCTAACACATATGATAGTTTGATTTTTACTTTACCCCAGTTTGGATGTCAAAAATATCTCTATTCTTAGCTTATTTCTGTAATTCCATAGCGATATTCGAGAAATTTTGACACAAAATTTGTAAAGCAAAAGCCTGTCTCATACACATTTATCAGGAATGTAGAGGGAAATTTTCTAAATGGGGTTCTCCCTTTTTAACTCATATCACGAAATTAATACAAAAATACTTATATTTAAAATATGTATGCATCATTTTTTATGAGGGAGAAGTAATCCCCACATCCCTTACCTTCACTATAATTCTGACATTGAATATAGACAGAAATATCACTCCGACTGCTTTTACCTTCCGATTTGCATAACATTACAGAGTAATTTATCAGAATCACAAATGGTTTGTCATTAACATGTGTTCCGAATAAAGTGGAGAGTAATTTTACGAATTTTAAGTGAACACCTCATTTACAAGTCCAATTCTCAGAAAAACACTTCTTTTTAATAATTCTTAGAAAATGAAAAAAGAGAAAAAGCTATGCATGTAATTAATTACATTAAATTCAAAGTTCTTAATCCGGTTTCGTATATTTAAACTAATTTAAGTGCATTTTTGACAACTCTCACTTTCTTTGAGAAGAATTTGTTTGAATTTTACTTTTGCAAATGTTAAGTTTAAAAAAAAACTTTGGGAAGACATGTTACTTTTCAGACATAATCCTACACATTCTCGGAATTCTTCATGAAAGTAACACGGGGATTAAAGAAAGCAAAAGTAAATGAGCACATATCTAACAGGCATCTTTAAACATGTGCACACGAAAAATCTTTCGCTGAGCTAAAAATATTTAGTCATTAATTTCTCCATAAAATTCCGAGCTTTATTTTACTAAATTTTTCATTCATAATAGAACCTTAGCTTGTTGCTTCTTACCGCCAAATCTTGCCTTATCCGTGATATAATATTATATTTGGGATGGTTTTGAGATCGTATTTAGTACTAGTTCATAAGTTACTTATTGAAGTCAATAATATTTGTGTATGATTACATTGCTAAGTAGTTTTAGTTTTCATTAATTTTCTTCTGTAATGTTTTCAAATTCAACTTGAACGTTTTAAAAAAATGAGATTTTACCAGAAAAATGTGATAGGATTTAAAAGTACTGATACCTCGTGTAAATTATCTTGGTAGAAACATATTTGCTACGAATCTTTCTAGGGTAGTAAATTTATTCACTTAAGTGGTTCTCAATTTTTTCATATCAGATTAGATAAGTAACTCTGCATTAGCTGTAATGCGGCTGGAAGTAGCGTTGTTTTCCAGGGAAGTTCATGGAAGTTAATCTGACACACATGGATTTATATTATATTTGTAGAGTATGGTTATAGTATTACTGGGCAGTATCTATAATCCGTTCAATATTACAATGACTCATTACTAAAGCAAGAGGCTACTCTATATCTTACTATATTACTATATTTATAACTGCATATATATATTGAACACAAACATACACCCATATACATATACTCTCTCTCTCTCTCTCTCTCACACACACACATACACACACACACTCACATATATATATATATATATATATATATATATATATATATATACATATACATATATATATATATATATATACATATATATATATATATATATATATATATATATATATATATAGATAGATAGATAGATAGATAGATAGATAGATAGATAGATAGATAGATAGATAGATATATGCACTGGTGTCCTAGTTATTAAATATGATTATGGTGTCCTAATATTTTAATCACGATAGATACTAGCTCTTCTGGAGAGTGTGAAAAGAACCTAACATATGGAAAGACAGAACAAATAATATAGCTTTCTGGATTCATCAGATCGTTAAAAACCATGAAATATTCTTCCTACACCTAATCCATATTTAATTTTTAATGACTGCACTCCTTGCCTAGATTTTTCTTATAACCGATTATACCCTTCATCATTGTTCCTTGTTTTTCATCAAGAACCACATCGGGTACCAAAAAAAACCAAGAAAAGTCCAGAACACCTTGCATGACTTTACGAATCTAGAAAATCATCAATACTTTCAATAATAGAGTTTACTTTATATCATTTGATCATTTTTCTTGTTCCAGAATAAACATTTGCTTATAAGATCATTTGGACAGTACTTAATGGTTTTTGTTATAAGAAGAAAATCGGTAAATTTTCTATTTGGTAGTCACTACTGAAAAAATTCGTATTCTGTAAAACAATGTTATTTTTTGAACTTTGTAAACTAATGTACTTAGGAGAGACATATGTAATGCAGACCTGACATAGCTCTGCATTACATGCATTTCCATTATTATGCAGTTGTTAAAAAATCTTCATCGCTTAAAAACTTTCTTTCTGACTTCTTCTGATTTTCAAATATATCTATCTGTGTTGTTGCTGTATTTAAATCCAACCCAAAAATTTGTTTACATAATAAGATAATTTTTATGATGAAACGTTATTTTTTAAATAGGAACTTATGACTTCTCCTTGTCACTGGCATCGTCAGTAGCATACAAAAGAGGAACATGTTGCAGCCCAACTTACTTGACCAATAGATTGAAAAGAGTCCATAAATTTTAAAGTTTCAACCTAAAGATTAAGCTTCGTCTTACGCACTTATATCATATTTCTTGTTCAAATATAATTTAACACGCACTTGTATTATACTATAATTTGATAGAAGGGTAAATATGTCACATGCAAGACTTTATCTGTCAGTGGCACTTTCATCTATAACCCCAATTCCCAAAAAAGTCTGTGTACATCACAGTTAAAGTTTAAAGGAAATACTTTAAGTATTCATATTTTAGTATTTTTATACCAGTAAACTTCATTCAACTGACCAGATCTCTGTAGTGTTGTGAATCGTAGAGAGATCTGGTCTCCCGTTTAGCTCAGGTGCTTCTAAGCCCTGCCGATAAGCAATCCCCTTTAGTTTCTAAGGTTGATGTAACATGTCTTGAAAAATATTGTTTTATATATTGTTACTCCTGAAAAATAATATAAATATTGTTATAAATGTAATATAAATGAATATCAATTTAGACATCTCAATTCACTTCCAATTTGGAGAATTAGTGTTAAGATCATAAAGACAATTTGAAATGTCATACTGGAGAAAATCATTCTCTAAGTGTGAGTAATCTGATGCAATAAAACCGTGAATTTAAGTTCTAAAAATGTCACAAACTCAATGTTTTTACAGCTGATGTTAGCAAGATGTAAAAAGATCAGCCTGCCAATTTTAGATTAAACTAATTTATTTTCATCAGTGCTGTATTTTATAGGCTTCCCTTGTAGTTTAGAAAACAAATCTTCTGAATAGTATTAACGCGTGATTGCTATGCCATTATATAATGATCGTTAATATTAAGGTAAACTAACAGCAAATATTATTCACGGCATCACAAAATCACATAATATCTTTTCCATTTAGAGTTTCAATGTATTTATAGGTTGAGTATGTACATTTTTGTCAAAATCATCGAAAATATTATTAAGAAATGTAAAGTCAACATCACAAAATTTATCTTTTTCTAAAGGACATTGCAAAGCGTAATTCTTCTTTAATTCAAAGCCGCTCTTATAGTAGGTTACATTTTCCTCTGCTGAGTTACATTTTAGTCTAATCGTCATTTTGTATTTAAGAAATATGTTAATTATATAAAGAATATAATTAAACTTAATTGCATGTAAGAATGACATCGATAAAACAGGTAATAATTACGGCAGGATCATGATCTAATTGATTAAATAAATTTGTATTTTTCATTTATGAAGCTAATATAATATTGGACTTAATAAATGTGAAGACTTGTAAACAAGCGACTACATATCAAAACAATCAGGGAGTTAGAAATAACGGGGGGAATCTGTGTACTGCGTAAACTAGATTAAGGAAAGGTAACTGGCAGAACATACAAATTCCAACTGTAGTGAAATCATTAAATATTTTAATACATCTTTAAAGGAAATTAGCCATTAAATAAAATCCCAATTGATAAACTATCTTTTACCTATAGTTTTTCAAAATAGAGTTACTGAAATTATACCTTTTTAAAATAGCAAATATTTGTTTATAGGCTAAAATATTATTTGAACAGTATTTATATTCGAAGTTATCTAACATATTTATACTAGAAGCGTCATCCATTTTTTTTTGTTTTGAAACACACATAAAGGGAAGGAAATATTAAATTTAGGACTTGCATTTAATTAATTTTGTTAAGCTAATGAATAAATGGATACTTTCTAACGCTATATTTTATTTCTGAATTGTTTACTTGCATTTAAATAGCTTATGTTTGCTTTGTAAATTCCTTGAATAATAAATTAATTACACTCTAATCAAAAGAAAATTCAATTCACATTTGTACATTAAGCATTTTCTAAAAGCAATTCAAATGTATCCTTAAATATTTAATAACAATTATTTTCATGATTCTATTATTTTGTAATTAAAAATATCAAAAAGAAGATTTTATTAATTTCAATAAATGGAAATTTTTAGCTCAGAAATGTTAAGTAAAGTGAATAAAAGTTGTGTAAAATTATGTGTTAACAAAGAATTAAAAGTAATTTTAAAAGTATATTGTGTTGTTAAACAAAGCTTTAATATATATAAGAACCAAAATTGAAACTTGAATAAATAGCTTCAAATGGGGGAAAAACTGCTTTGATTGACACGAACTGCGGAAGGAAAGTAACAACTATTTTTTTATGAATAAAACAAAATGAAGTGATAAGACAACGATAAAAACACATAATATTTTTTATGAGGTTATATTGGAGTCATTAACAAAAGAAGTTTAAAGCCTAAATAAACAAACAAAACTGACATTCACCTGGCACTCATCAACTGCAGATACTATATTGCATAACTATATTAACACATATATTATATAACTATAAAATTTTACAGCGTAAAATGATTCGAGAAATGATTAACCCCCATAACAAATAATAGCCAATCCATCCTAACTGTGTGAGATGAATTGGATGTGTAGATGTCACACATGTGGAAGTCGCTTTTCGCTTTTGCTTGGGTACAGAAACAATATATCAATCCTCCTGGAGACTTGTAACCCTTGGACAACCAGCTATAGGTCTTCGGACAACTTTACGGTTAGTTAGGTTCTTTAACCGTTAAATTATGGAATGATGAACACCAAATAAAAGATCAATATCTGAGATAATTGCCTTGCTTTAGCCAGACAATCAATCACAAACTCCCACCAGTGCTCAAAATCTTCCATTTAAAGCTAAAAGAAGTACATTTGATTTGATAACCAAACATGAAGCAACGCAATCTCTAAACACTTGTTATCAGCTCTTACATACAACTCTCCTAGCTAATTCTAGATAATTTTCTAGATAATTCTAGATTTTTATGATCCTCCTTTTTTGCATACTTCTCAATATGAAACCGTGATTGACTGTTACCTAACATGTTTTCATACTTCCATTCAACCCCGAAACAAAATACAGCATGTTTCATTCAGATTCCTAAAAAAGACCCATTTTCCTCTGAGTGTTTAACTTTTGGCATTTAATGCACTTAAACATTTCAAATCAATGAGAATAAAAAAAGTTTTTAATGCAGGTCTTTTGCATATAAATCTCATGTAAACTGTAGTTACGTAAAAGCATGATCATATTTTGATGAATTCAATGTTATATTTTGAGTAAGTATTAATTATATGGGTATTACAAATTCGAATAAATTTTACACTACGATAAATCAGCAGAGATCAAATTTTAAATGAAATCTTCATGAGTACTTTGAGAAAAATGTATTAACACCATTATAAAAATCATTGCATAATAAGTTACAGGAAAACATTTTGTCATATTTAAAACTCCTTTTAATCAATTCAACAGTTCCTTGTCTTTATAAAATACTAAATTCTAGTCAAAAGAAAATAATGATATTCCCTACTTTTTTTACAAGAACAACAGCATTACTTTACTTTAATAACTCAATTTCATTTCATGGGAATAAGTTATGATATCCAATTTTATATTTGTTTAAGAAAATACCTAATATTTTTAAAAATGAATTTGACAAGGTAAATGGTACTAAAATTTCGATAGAATATATGACTACAAAGATTTAAATATGTTTTAGATGTTTTGAGTTATTACTAAAACTGAAACAATTTTGATTTCAAAGATTAATCTTTAAAATTTCTTTCAGTTGAGCTAGTTTTATATTTTTAATTGTTTCAAAGGGAAAGCTGATATTTTTATGAATTTATATTTTGTTTTTCACATTTGCGCGATTGGAAATTTTGTCCTTAAATAATTCCACAATATTTTTTCTCCTCTGTTACTAGCATGCCCCAAAGCATTCCTCTTAATGTTCTCAGAAATCAGTTTGCAGATGAACGTGTCCTCAGCCACCACTTCCTAATGTGCAGCCATCTTGATCCTCAGAACTCAACCCATGCGACTTTTGGCTTTGGGGGAATTTGAAACATCTATTCATTCCTCATAAACCCAAAACAATACTGGATTCTAAAGAACAAAATTTCACAACATATTCTCAACATTTTCCCGACCCACTGTGGTCAAATGTAGAACATGCCATCTTATGATTTTAAATGGTAGTTGAAAATGATTGCCATCATATTGAACACCTCTTGTAGTAATAATTTTTTAATTAGAGTAAATATTGGCTAAATGTATAATGCATAAAAAAACTCCTTCTGGTAGTCACATTCTGAATGTTTTTTTTATTATTCGTTTAAATATATTCTCATTCCTTTATTATGTCTTACACAACATTTCCTAAATTTCTGAACAATAATTTAGACAGTAGACAATTTTAAATTAGTGAAGTTTAATTATGGACACCCTGTACTAAAAATAATCCGTTGAAGATAAAGTGGCATTCTAGAGCTGGAAAAAGAAATGAGAAGGAAATTTAAAATGGCAAAATATCTTTTTTCCTAAATAATCATTTTAGTTTATGGCTAATGGTCGCCCTATATTTAAGTCCCCCTTTGAAATACTTGCTAGTAGATGGTGATTGCTATAAGTTTCAACATTTTATTACAATCAGGAAACGGTCTCTGGAAACTATTTCATTTGCGACTGATTAATGCAGTTTGTTGTATACAGGTAGTAGTGATGAAATTATAAACGGAAAGGAGAGAAAATTCGTTTGAGTGAGGATTATACGTAGATCTATCATCATTTGTGTGAAGAAAATTGTGACCGAATATGAGATCTGTACGTTTATTGTGGTGCAAAGCGCTAGCTGAGTTTCCCATACATGTCCGACAGACGTTCAAGTTCCCGAGGATAAGGTAATATTTGTCGCATATTTGTTCAAGACACTTTAGCTGTACTTTTTTAGGGATCCCAGTGAGCGATAATAATTTAGAAGGTCAGTGTGTGTGAGCACCAGTTTAATTTTTTTTTCATGTTGGAAATATTCATGACTTTTAGTAGTTTCACTGGGATGCTGTTGTAGAGGGGAAGGATAATATGACCACCTCTATATTGGTTTTTACTACATAGATAGTCGCAGTTTGGTAGATTGAAATAATGATCGTATTTCAGTCACGTTTCATTTATGTCTATTATTTGGAGATTTTAATATATTATTGAAGGGTGATGAGGTTTTAAAAGATAATACAGCTGTTCCAATGTAAAATAAACGTCATTGCCGGAATATCTAATAGAGAGAGAAGAAAAAAGAATATAAAGCAATGAAGGTACTTTTGCTTGTAGGCATTAGTCATGAATGACTTGGTAGGACAGCAGAAAAACTTTAAAGAATGTTATTTGGGTTAACAGGGGCTTTAGGGATGATCCTTCAATGATTATTTTTTGTTCAATTTACTAATTTATGTTTTTAATTCTGTGTTTTCTTATTTAACTTTAGCAAGGTTATTTTTAATGGTATGATTGTTTCACTGTAGTACCTCGTTTGTAGCAGTCAGATCAGTAAATTTGGTTTCTAAGTATGTTTGCTGCTGGTATAGCTAAATTTTTAAATTTTGTGAAGTACGGATCTCATGTTGTCTTCATGGTATCTGCCTACATTTCCACTCGTGGAAACATTATCATTAAATTTTCTTTCCTCTATCAATTGCCTAGCCTCATAGCAAGAGATGCTCTCAAGCTTAGGAATGTTTTGGGCATGACCTATTTCTATCACTTTGGGACACTTCTTGAAATCAGTTGCTTGATTTTCCTCATACTCGAAGTAGATTGGTTCTTCTTATAGGTAATATTTTACTAAGGGGTACTCTCTGAAGATCGCTCATTTAAGGCCTTATCACATGTCTACCTTTGCGCTTTCAAAAATGCAACGGATTTATGATATTAACTTAAGACTTTGTGACACATTAATCTGAACCAAGATAAATTGCTTGAAAAATTTCGGTATCTTGCGAGAAATTAACTTCACCGTGAAAGGAATCGTAAACTGAATTCGTTACTTTTCAATGCCTCCAGGCTGAATAGGAATAAGGGTTACGTTTATATTTATGCTGGTAATAACCGTGCCATTGACACATTTGCAAATATCTAGGGCTTATTTGAAATATATTACTCTGACCTGTTTGTAGAACAGAAAAATGCAATATAATAATTCTTTTTAAAATTCTTTTAAAAACATCTCTGGAATTATTTTGACTATTGGGTTGGTAAAGTATATCAATTTTCATCACTTTATTCTTTATATTTGCACTTAGTTTGTAATATCCGGGAGTCATAAATAGACGTCAGTATTTTTAACCCATATTCGACTGCTGTCCTATAAATAGGACAGCAAATAAAATTCCATTTAATAGTAAAGTTATAAATATTTTCTGAGTGGATTTTATTTTAACACCTTTAAAATAGACACACTTTAGCATAGTAACAAAAAAAAAACTGAGAAATCAAATTATATTGTATTGTAAAATTTATTTTCAGCAACCTCTTAAAAATTGTCATTTATTAATCTTTAATTTTGTATTTATTATTATTTTTTTTCAAACATTGTGGAGGTTACTTTTAGTTTAAAAAAAGAGCTAATAATGTAGCTGAATGTTTTTGTTGAAAAATATATTTTAGACGTGTTTTTTGTAAGTATAAAAAAAGCCATAAAATTAATAAGACGGTACTATCCCGATTATTTTTCCATGAATTCGATAATGCATTAATAGTGCACATTATTTTCTTATCTTTCAATGAAAACCAGTTCAAACACCTATTCACACAAATGGACACAACAAGTTGTAAATAGATGTCTATTCTATTCAGAAAAACTGGAGATTGCAAGATAAACTTACTCTCTTACTGCCAGTTCAATAACCGCAAGGGAAAACGAACAACAGTATGCTTAAAATGTAATGTTGGACTTTGTTTTGACCATTTCTTCAAATTTAATCTATGAATCAGCCAAATGCCATGTAAGTGATATTTGTTAAGTTTTAGTAGTATATTGGACAGTTGTCCTATTTATAGAACAGCCAATTACATAAAAATTTAAAAATATTTTTTTCAAAATTTTGGTTTAATATACTTAGTTACACCGTATTAATGATATGGATTAAGTTTTAATAACTTACAGAAATATTTAGTTGGTGTGGTACAATATGGGTTAACAGTTATTTAATAGTATCACCATAAGAAGTGACACTCCATGTGATATTAATTTCAAAAACAACAACATATATTACAGCAGATTTAGTAAAGCACAAAATTAAAAATTTTTACTATACTGAAATTGAAAATTCGATATTTTAGTCGAAACTTACCCTCTGAAAGGCGCAAAGGTTAAAAACTAGAAAATAAAACGAAATTATATACACTGTACGAATTATTTTCACACCATGAAGTGACGAATTGTTTATGATTTCTGGGTATTTTTCTTTGTATTCAATTTTTTAAATTTAAAGTTGGCTTCGAATAAGATGTTTGTCAATGAAGAGTACGATGCTTTTCAATGTGGTTGGGAACATATTTTCTTTTATTAAACTCTAATTTAATACTTGCATATAGCCCGTCATATGTCGGGATCAGTAAAATTTTTTAATTTCCAGAATTGAAAAGTACCCTATGAGATTCGTAAAAAAATGGTATATTTTGTGGCCGAGAATTATCTGGTACATGGTCAATAATTTATTTATCTTCATACTCCTCTAAAGTCTTCCCATGCTGTGAATGCAGTTTAGAATCAAGTTGAATCATTTAGAAAGATAATTCAAAGTTTTCTGAGCTACGTGGAAATTATCTTTAAATTCTTCCCATTTTTTCCACAGTAATTGATGGAAGCAAAGGAAAGAAACTATCATTTCTACTACACCCTGAAAGAAGATATGATTTGTTGTTAATAACCGTGATAAAATTTTCATTGCAATAAAAAATAATCGACGATTAAATTTAAAATTCATCACATAAGTACTTAATCTATTATTTAAGTCAAATATAAAAGAAAATTAATTACGTAATATGTAAATTCAGGAATAAAATGTATGAAAATAATGCAGACGGTATTTAAATAATTTAAAATAAGAAATAATTAAATGAGATGGTTAAAGGAATGGCGTCATAATGCTAGAAGAAAATGTTATTTTTATCTATTTATTATGTGACAAATTGATATATTTAATCGCTTCCTCTTAACCATGGAAAAGAAGGCTTGAAATAATGGCATTAAATACTAGAAAAGGAGAGAAGGGGTGGATTTCGAATGTTGCTAATCGTAACTCATCAAGAATCCAATATGGATGCCTCTATACATTCCAGGTACAACAGTTTCATAAACTCTAAGACATACGGAGAGATAACTTAGGATATTATTATATAGGAGATTTCTTTTTTATTCAGATCTGCTAGTTATTTATGTGGTATATACAAAAAAACAACTTGATACCTGCCATATACTACTAACATAATTCACTTGTACTTGAAAGCATCTCTACACTTGAAATATACAAAAACTTTATTACATCTATTATTTTTACGGCAAGTGAAATAACGCGCATTTAAAATGATAAATTGTATCTGCGAAAAAAAAAATCATCAGCAACAAATTTAAAAGTGCTATTACTGTCTTCGATGAAAGAAAATTCCATTGCTGGTTTGAGAGAAAATCGGAAGAGCAAATCCCTCGCGATATGTGTTACGCTTTCGAACCGTCAAATAATATATTTTCACAAAGGAGAAGTGATGCCAGAATGCGAACTCTTCAATTTGTCTAGATTATATCTTCGCACGCAATGAAGCTTCCAAATACGTGAGAGAATGCTTACAAAAACACTTCAAAGTGCCACGTGCATTTCCTCTCACAAGCTACTTCAAGGGAAATTCTAAAAGAATTTCGGATCTTTTATCAGAATACTTAACTGAATTGACACTTAAACTGACTCTTATCGAGTCGTAATGTTACGCATGGAGCTCAAGTTCTGTTTTTGATATTATTAATATGTACGAAGACCAGCAAGCTGGAAGTTATTTTTCTTATGTTAGGTCACTATTTATTTTCTGTTAATATTTGAGAAATAATTTATGATATTTTACATAAACAGAATAATTTCGATCACTGATCAAAATAAATTAGACGGCAAGAATATTTTATTAGAATTCAAAATAAATAAGAATAAACTAAACTCTAAAAATTTAAGAAAAATTTATTTTATGATAACACTCTCTGGCCCAAAGATTTTTACAAAATAGTATTCCAATATAAGTGGGAACATAAAAAGGGTGGTACATTTGTTCTGTTATCATTTAAGATATTATTAAATTTTAAACCAAAAATAAAAGCACATAGTTATTCGGTATATCAATAAATGTTTAAAAAATCAATTAATAAATGCATATCAATTTGTGATAAGGCATTCTATAATGTTAATAATTTTTACATTGATATTGATGTTTAATAAAGTAAAAATATTAACAGTTAAATATTAACTGAAATTTCTAGAACTGTATGCAAAAAGATAAAAGTAATGGTATATTTAATCCAACTCCTAAATGCAAGAAATTCTACTTTTCGATGTGAAGAACTAAGGTCATTTTTTGCCGCATGACAAAATTTTGGATTTTTCTTCTAAAGTCAAATTTAATGATAGGACTTCTCGGTTTCTTTTCTTTCCAAAATTACTGTAAAAATCATGTCTAAATAAGTTTCAACATAAAAATAATTTCAAACAAATTTTATTTTGTGTTAATGATATACATTAGAAAATTTTGACTTCAATTATAATAATAATATATTATTTCTGTAACTTAATTTTCTGATGTGAAACAATAAAAAAATCAGAGAAGTGAAAGCAATCTTCAGGTAACCGTTAAGGGAAAGCCGGAGACGAGTAAACGCGTCATCGAATGTCAACATGTACGCGTTGAAAAAACATAAGATTAAATTTAAGATTCCTTTTAAGTTTGAATAATAAGCGGATTTCTTCTGTAATAGCGGAGTAATTTCAACTGATTAAACGTCTAATCAATCACAAGTCAACCTCACCTAAAATAAATCGGTTGAAAATATTTTGCTCTAACACAAGGTATTCTGCAAAATTTTCACCACTATAAAGTATCATAAAATAACACGTGCATGTTGACACGTGATAAAGCCTTAACGCCACAATGACTGTTAATTGAATCATTGACGTGTGCCTTAATTTTAACAATCAGATAAATTCGTCTTTTAAAAGGGCCAGAAGTAATATACACAATCGACTTGTATATATACACTCCCACTCGGCTTGTATATAGCTGCCATCCTTTCTCATATCACTTTTTACCATCATTCTTCTAGTGTTTATTGTTTATTATTCAATACTATTTTCTCTTAATCTCTTTATTTAAAAATTACGTGTCATACATCATGGCCATATAGTTATCCAATATCATTAAACTCTAATCTGCTTGATGCAAAGTGAAAACGCTTTGGTATCAGTAAATACTAGCATAAAAAAATAGGATTATTCATATTTGAATGAGACATAAAGAGTCAAGATTATTTTTTAATTTTCGATTATCCTTTTAGAAAGCGCTATTGTTAGAACTACAAAAATATTTTCGAAAATAAAAGCACTATGATTAAGGTTGCGTATAGCCGTAAATATTTTGTCACATGATTTTATAATGGCAATAGAAAAGTCCAATTTCATTTCCTTAATATTTGCATTAGCTGGAAATAAATACTGGTAATTAACAAACAGTTGATTCATTTTCAACTTTCATGCTTGAAGTACAGGAAATATAGTAATCACAAAAAATTTCCTTTGTTAAGTTTTGGAAGCAATACCTAATGTATACAAGCTGAATCCATTTTCACTAGTTTCAGCTTGACGTGGTAACAACGTACGTTAATATGGTTGTACTTATATATCAAGCATAACTTAAATACCATTAGACATAAAATGTTAAAATATTATATTTGGTACTGCTGTAACATCTAGTTGGGCAACTCCTTGTTTGATTGTCTTCTGTACTTTTGAATGAAATGTTTCAATATAAGGGACGTTATCACATAAGGTCATAGTTTAAAAATAATTACCGTAGAATGGTGAACATTTATATTTAGGACAGTTATGCAACTTTGTATAGCTATACATGCTCTATATAAGGAAAACTTTTAATATAATGAATATCAACGCTGCTGGTTTCTCACAGACAGCAGCCCTTGAGAGTTATAACAATAATACAACAGACAGATATCGGTGTATCCACAGTTGAAATAATACATTGCAATTCAGCAATGATTACAAGTCCTGTTAAAAAACGAAAATAAAGTTAATATTCGCTGAGAATAAATTTGAATTTTTTATAGTTTGGTAGCTTCCTGTTTTGATTAAATGTAATATTGGAATCGTGATATTTTTCGGTGTTTAACGAAATATCTATTTAACTTAAAAAACTCCATATAACACATACTGACGCTGCCAGTCGTCACCACATTACTATACTTCCGTTGTACTTGAATAATACTATTTACATAAAAAATGGAACTCACTCTGAATATTTTAGGTTACTTAAAATAATAACTCTAATGACGGATGTTATGATAAAAAGGCAGTGTATAATTTGCGTATACAGAAGTCGTGTAGTGCCCACATCAGATTTTTTAAACTACAAAAAAAGACGGGAAAATTGTAACAACTTAGAAATAAAATACTTACTAGAAAAAAATTAACCAAATTTTAAAGTTAAAATAAAAATAAAAATAAAATGTTGACATGTTGTAGGCATTTTTTCTTATGAAACCTTTGAATACATTTCATATAAAACTATATTTACATAATTTACGTAGTGTTGTGACCGTAATGAAGTAAAATATTGACTGCAAAATAATTTCCCTGAAAAATAAAAATATTTGTATAAATTATGGTTATTTTATACAAAGTTAGAATCCCACTATGGCATGGATGTTCGTAGCCGTTCGGAATCGACTTTAAGCAGTAGGTCCCAGTCTCATTAGTCCTCGTGTGCAAAACAGTAGACCGTAGCGCTGAAAACCAAACCAAACCAAACCAAACTTATACAAAGTTAGCTAATGTATATAGCAATACATGCATTGGCAGCCTAAATAAAAAGCAAATAAAGAAAGATTGAACGTAGAATAGGTATTTCGAATCTACAAACGAGCTGCTTTATCATCAGTGCGATCGTAACTGATTGGCTGAAGCAGATTGCGATTGCTTAAGAAACTCGTTCTAGCTACATAACCACTATCTGCTTTCACTATTTTTCCATTAGCTCTCGTGTAACAAAATAGTAAACGGTAAAATCCCAAACTTCCTTATCTACCATCATTAGTTTGTCCAATAGTTACAATAGTTTTATACTTTTTTACTATAATGTGGCTCAAAAGCATTAACCTCTTTAAGAAGTTAATGTTTTTTTTTTCAAATGCGGCAAGCTGATTTTCACATATTCCCTAAATATTTGGAAAAATGTAAAATTTTCACAATCTTTCTTGCTTTTTTTTCAATCTAAATATTTTTTTTTATTTTTAAATATTCTAGTCATAATTATTAATCCCTTACATTTTCAAGTGTTTCAGAATCTGAGTCTTGAGTCTAGTCTTAATATCTTTTTAAAGAAGGGTTAAGCTTTTGGAGGTTAGTTTTCTAAAATTGAAAATTAGTATACCGCCCACTGAAGCTAGACAATATAAAACTCTATTAAAATCATTTTATACCTCTTGTTATTTGAATTCTCATTACAGGTTCTGATGCTGTTTTTATACCCCAGATGTGCCTGGGATGAATTATCCATAACCCGTGAAACATCGATAAGACTGTTTCACAGAAAAAGAAATAGAAATTGGTAATTCATGACCAAATATTTATGAGAAACAAAAGAGAAATATTTTAATGTTTGAATTTCGCTTTTCAGTGGTGGATTCTTAAATAAGCACTTCTAAAGTATTCTATTAATTTGTTTCCATTGTTTCAATTTAGTAAAATGCTTGAAATTTTTGGTCAGTTTCCTTACATTTAAAGGAATTTCGAGCTGCGGAAACTTTAAAAATTAACAAATTCTACATAATGTTTTATGTTTGTTCATATTTGAGTAAACAATTTCCTGATTTAAGTTTTAAATGGGTTACAAAATTGTCTTCCCTCTTTTCTATTTTCCAGATGCTAAGACATTATTTAATTTTTCTAAGGAAAAAACAGCATAAGATATTTTAACGAAACCTAATAAATTGAAAATGATGTGCCTCTAAAATTGCAATAAGTTTTTAAAGTGATATCACAAATTTATTTTTTTATTAATAGATTTTGTACCTTCGCAAATATTAAAATATGTATAAAAATCTCTCTTAGATATAAGAATTTTATACTATCTAAAAATCGTATAAAACTCATTTCTGATTTAACACACTGGCTACCGTACTGTTATAGAAAATTATCCATGATATTTTTTCCTAGAAAAACTAAAAATTCCGTCATTCTTTTCTAATTTTATTTATATTACTTATCTGCATAAGAAGTATACCACGTCAGTCAGTCAGTATTATGAAGAAATGAAATATGAATCTAATTTACTCATACTTTTTTTTGTTAAATAATAAATTCTAGTAAGATGCCTGACAATTTACTACTTTGTACGTTACCATTTGTTTGATGAAATTTTCGTTAATATTAATCCAGAGTAGGACTAAAAATGTATATCTAAATTTGTAAGTGACTGTTACGTATCCACATGCAGTTAGATTTCGTTATAATATCCCTTTTCTCAATTTTTACAATTTTATCTTATTAGTAGGTGATTTATATAAAATAAAATAAAGTAAATTCCATATACAGTACATAAGTAATAAAAGTGAAAATAAATACACTATGAAATACAGGCAAAATTTAATAATCTTAAAACAAGGGAGGTTATAAAATTTTCATAATTAACGGAGTCACTTTTCAATCCCAGCTATATTTGCAACTAAACATACTGCAAGTTTTGCATTTTTGACACATATACAATTTAATTTTTTTTATCGGAAAGGATTGTTTTTTCACTAAGAAACAGAAAATCACACTACTCTCATCAACAGCAAAAATATTCATAGGTTCATATGGTTTGAAAGTGCCACTTAATAAATTATTCTTTCACAATTTTATAAAAGTTAGATTATGCCTTTGCTTAAACCTTTGGATCCACCCAGGGCTAGTAATGAAGATTATGTTGCAATAAGTTTAATTGCCCTAATATTATTTACTTGAATGTTGAAATTATCTTTCTGTTTTAATATATCTGTAAACGAAGTATATTCAAAGTAATGTAATCATCAAGAGCTTCAAACGATGAATTTAAGGAAAGAATTTTTGGTATGGGCATGTTTGTTCAGTTTATTATAAAGCCAATTAATTGTTACATTTTGGTTAAATCAATGGAAATACTCTATAAAAATGAAACTTTGGTACTGGGGTATCCAGTAAACAGTAGCAAATTGCATCTTATACATTCATAAAACGATAAATCAGCAATAGAAAAATGCTGAAATTATATTTAATAAAATTATAAGGTTACAGTGGAAAAAGAAAGTTTTGAAGTTTTCTTTTTTTAGTAAGATGTTACATTAATATTTTTCTAAATAACTTGAAACGCTCAATTCGGCATCGAGTTAATTAAATTTTTAAGACAAGAATATGGAATATTGTTTAGTTTTTCTTCTTCGACTTCTAATTCCTTTGTAATATGATATGGTCCAAAGTGTATTAAACTTTCGTAAAATTTTTAGTGTTATCTGACTTCATATTTCCATCACCACTTTATAGCTTGCATTATCCTGCTTATGACAAATATTTCCAAGCTAAAACTGTAATGGCTTCCCAAAACTAACCTGTTGTATTCGTAAAATTATTCCCTTAATTTATGCCATAAGTGATTGTGATCATCTTTGTCAATTAAATCAGTATCAGGACACGATTTACAATTATGCCCGTTAGCCTGGTCCTACGAAACCACGAAAATTCAAAAAACATTTTTTAGACAGAAATTAATTTTTTCAGAATCTAAAAATCAAATTTTTCTTTTGCCACTTCCATCATTTTTCTAAATCTATTAAGACTTTCGAAAACAATTTGCAAACTGAAATCTGACCTGTATTTCTCAATCTAAACATCAATCTTAAAAGTGGTCATTAGTTAAAATTCTTGAAATAGTTGATATTCATGAAAATCAGAATCTTTAACCAACAATGTCAGGATTTACTGCAAAAGTGTTTCGATAATATCTTTTTGTGAGTTGGTCGCTTTCGTCTCCGCTCCTTTCCTAGTCTACTCTCGTTTTCATATTTCCCCCTCTTATTTTCCTCTCCTCACCTTTCACGTGAAGTGAATTGATCTCTTTCCTTCCGCCATTGTTTGGAAGTGAAGAGAGAGCTTGTTATCTTCTGACTGTTTGGAGTTTCCCCGGCGTGTTTCTTCGTTGCTGCTTACAGTCGGAGATTTGTTTGGTGCTTAGACAAGTCTTCACCGTTTTTTTCTGATTGAGATTTCCCTTTTCTTCTCTTTCCTCTTCTTTTGTGTTACTTTTTATGGTTTTATCCCTTGTTGACAATGTCATCTGTATCGCACGTTAGGATTTATTAGCATTCTTCATCTCAATGTTAATTTCAACAATTTGTGTTTTTTCAAAATTTCCTCTTAATGTCTCCTTATATTTTCTGCATTATTCTAAGCAATACCCAGCCTTATTATGTATTTTTATTTCCACAAGCCCCTTCCAGCTTCGAGGTACTTGCTGTTTGCATTCGACTCTATCACGAATGGATTTCTTTAATCATTATTTAGTCATATTAATCATCTACAGAAATCTACATCGGTTGACCATCCTCTTATCCTCCTTGTGGAATTCAAATATCAAATCTCTTTTTAAATGCGTAAGTTTTTACATTCGGTAACCTTCATTAACATATGCCTGTTTCAAATAGACAAGTATATTAGCATTAATCTGGGGAAAATTCCTTCTCTTATTGACATCACTCTATTTACTTCCTCATCCTCATAACAATCTCAACTTTTACGTTCCCCCTGATCCCTTTAAATCTGACCATGGGCCAATCGCAGTCCATTGGAACAGTAATATGAATTTGCACACCTTTCTCATTCGCGTCATCACTCACTGGGCTAAAGCTAGCAGCCTTCTTAACTACACCCTGAACTCTTGAGTTTTCACTCTTCATGAACGTTTGCTAGCCGGCTATCATCAGTGCTCACTCCCTTCTCGAAAGTTCTTATTCATTCTCTCGCTTTGGTGTGATGATATAGATTTAATTTGATCCAAAAGCAGGAGTAGATGGTCCATTCTCGATACTATTGATAAGAGATCACTGGTTACGCAAACGAAGCCCTATATTAAAACTGTCTTTCCCCGTTACTGGGACTCCGTGTGCCAGCATATTGGCGACTATGGCAGGATATTTAAAATCCTCAAATGACAAAATTTCAACAATTTTTTTTTGTTTGAACTCAAACACATTCTATGAAAACTAAGGATGTTTTTAATGTTGCCTGAAGAATTGATACTACAGATGACTCTAAACAAACAACGAGTATTGCATTTGACCTACACAAATGTTTTACCCAAGTTCAAACAGAAAGAGATGCTGCTGAGACTGAGAGGAACGCTACAGAAATCTTAGATACTGCGGACCAAAAACATGGCTGTAAACAAATAGTATATGTTGCAGAAATTAAAAAGAACACAGTTTCGCCAGATTTTAGCCACTACAGATGACTATAGAAATTGTAATGTTTCTAATCTAATGTCTAATTCAAGCGAATTTCTTTTGAATGCAAGAGTACTCCAGCCCTGTGGCCAATAGCAACCCAAACACTAAAACATTATATTGTACGGAACGAACGTGAGGAAAATGTTAAAATTTAAAGAATTCAAGACGGGTATTCGGTGATAAAATAAGCACTTTCACTCGAAATACTTTTTTTTTCAAAAAGAAAAAAGAGGAATTGATAGAAAGAAATTATTCACTATTGCTTATTTATCTTACAAGAAAAAATGCCTTATTCTGCTATGTTTGAAAGTTTTTTAGCAGAAGTATAGATGCATTAAGCACTACTGGGTGTCGCAGATTGGAAAAATGTTACCAAGCATATATCCTTACATGAAACTTCAACAGTATACCAATAACCTGTAAGATTTTATTCTAGCTTTTATGTACTTCTGGATGGCTAGATACCATGTTTGGGAAATAAAATGACGGTAAATGATTGTATTGGAGCTTAACGCTTTAAGAGGAGTTGTTGGGGTTTATAAATGAATATCTCAAAGAGACAATTCATATTTTGGAGATAACAAAACCTTGGGCTCCAATCAGATTGGTAGTTTTTGAGGAATCTTAGTACAAAGCAATTTTATTTCTTCTTCTGAAAATATACGGTTTAGGGAAAATAAGGGCCCAGGTCAGGCAAATTATTTGTAATTTAGTTCAGTAGATAATATTATTCAAGTCATGTTACATAGTATCCATGGAAATTATTTCGGCAGTGCATGAAGTGAAGAATTTTTGAATCAATGAGGACTTCATACAATCTATAACACTGAGTACAGTTGTGTGTAATGTTCTTGTTATGTTCATGGTCAAAATGAAAGTGTTTTAACTTTTGTACTAATTCATAGTCCTGCTGAACTTTTTTAGGGGGCTATAATTTCTTTCTTCAAATAACTTGAAATTGATCTAAAATATTGCCATAGGCAGTTTTATGATAACACAATTAGCATGACAGGAAGATATTTTATAACAAATGTTGCCCTGGGAAAACTTGTAGCCACATATTTTCAAGTGCGTAAGCTGTAAAAGGTGTTGAAAATGATAAGATTATTTACTACCCGAATGTTGCTATCTTATTGCAAAAAGTGTTATTACTCTTCTTGTAAATAACATAAATGATTAAAACTAGCTTTGATTCTTTAGGTAAGAGGGAATCTTATGACATGCAGCATTTATTTTTAAGATTGGAACTTGAGTGTTGTAAACTATATAAAATATGCTAATACAGATTATTCAAAAAACATACAATAAAAGTCTTACTTACCAAACATATAGGAGTGAGATTGACACTAAATATTTTGAATGTATAGGAGACATTCAAATGCGAATGGGATGTCAAAAATGGAAGCAAAAGGATGTATCGACATAAATGATTAAAAGCTATTATTGTCCAAAATTGATCAACCGATATACTTTCTTAAGGTTAAATTAATTTGGTAATACTATTTGAAGCAATTATAATTTTTTGACTTAAGTAGAAAATCCCTTTCGAGAGTATATTATAATATAACGTCTATAGTCAACCATACATAGGATG
Organism: Pardosa pseudoannulata; assembly: GCA_032207245.1. Taxonomy (NCBI): domain Eukaryota; kingdom Metazoa; phylum Arthropoda; class Arachnida; order Araneae; family Lycosidae; genus Pardosa; species Pardosa pseudoannulata. The sequence goes on along the minus strand of CM063502.1, from coordinate 27,455,451 downwards.
TTTGTTCAGATGAAAAAGATATTTGTTATAAATATAATAAATATAAATATCTTGGCGTTTCTTATCATAGAAAAGTTGGTTTCACCCTATTTTGTGTAATAAAAAAGTAGAGCTTAGTGATCCAAAGGGAAATAATTATTGATTAAAAAAAGCTGCTGAGAACAAAAAAGTCTATTTTATTAGACTTATCTGAGCAATTATTATTGAAACGTTACCTTGGTGGCAAAACACAAGATTGTAACAAATCGTTTAATTCATTAATGTAGAAAACTCACCTCAGAACTTCAGGTTCTGCAAGGAAAAATAGCTCTGTTAGATGCGAATGAGGTGATAATTATGTTTAATAATAGTTGTAATGGAAGAATGAAATAATGGATTCCTTACAGATACTTCAGAGTGATTTGTTTATTGATGGATACCAAACTACAGTACTCCAATTACTCCTTCTTTCCTCAGCATATTTAGGTTTCATTTTTGTGAGGTAATTTACCCTTTTTTGATCGATTAACAACACTCCTTAGTTGAGCAATTGCACAAAAACAGCTTGATCTCCTCATGACGCGTGATTCTGTTTTAAATTGGGAGACGTGTTGGACGACATTCTATTACTGAATTGATTGTTTTTTGTCGTTCTCATGTTGTATCTGTTTCAAAGACTCTAAGCAGCAGAACAAATGTTTTATGCTGATGTGTCCTTTTTTACCAAATGAAAACCTACGTGTTGTTTAATGGATTTATTGGAGATTGATGCCATGTGTGAGTTTGTATTTTAATTCTACGTAGAAAAATCTTTTGAAAAAGAATTATCATCTAAAAATGTATTTTAATTTATCCTAAGCTATAAAATGCACGGATCCTAATAGCGTTATTACAATTAATCAGTTGGTCATGAAAGATTTTAAAGCATTATTTTAATAGATTTTTTTTTATTGAGAAGTAAACCCTGATTTTATAAAACTAAGGATAGATTATGTAATGTATTTTTTTAAAACACACAACGTATAGAAAAAAAAGTTTTAAGTTGTAATATGTTGAAAGAAATAAAAAGTAAAAATTAATCCTAATTAGATATATATAAAACATAAATTAATTATTTACGTGGAAATTCGGTAATAGGCGTTGTATAAAACTGATTACCCAGTGTTCCAAAAAAATACAGGTATATCTAAATAAATATACATTCATATAATAAATAAATATGGAAACTATGGAGGAGGTAAATATTTATAAAACAAAAATAATTAATTGAAATAATTATAGTGTATAATTCTCTAAATTTAACTCCTTTCAGGACTTCTATTATATGAATTACTAACGGGATATGTCTGATTTCATTTAATGTATTTTCTACATTTTTGTACTATTTCATTTTTTCTTAGGACCTCATTAGATTGCGAAACTCAAACTTGTAGCTATTTTTAAATATAGATAAATTGATTAAAAATTGAAAGATTATTTAAAGGTTAATTTCCTCTAGTTTTTGAAGATATTCGATTTTACCATGAGAAATCCTTAGGCCTGTCATAATGTACCAGAGAAAAATATGAGCATGTCAATTAAAGAGAAGCTAGGTGATATCTTAAAGGGTAGTCTTTAAAATATTTAACTTTTAAAAGTATTCTTACTGTGAGAATAAATAATGCTGTTACATAAAATATACAAAACACTAAAATATGGAAAAGAGGCTTTGACTGAATTGGGAAAACAATATTCTAAAATATGAGCTGTAAAACAACAATCATAAACAATATTTCTATTGCTTTAAATATAATCTGTAAATTTTCCGATTCTATTAAATGATATGTTGTGTGAAATCTTCAGTTAAATTTCAAACTGAAGGATTAATTTATGTTGTATCTTTAGGTTTTAAATTAGATTAAGTATCTGATTACACTGCCTTAATTTTAAAGTAGTCTTGTTCATTGTTGCAACATAGTCTTTAACGAAAATATTATTCCTGCTACTAATATCCTTAACTAAGTTTTAGGGGTGGAAAAACGTTTCCCTTAAATGAGGTTTAATATCAGTGCTTAATAAATATTCTATATGTTTTGAAGCAGATAGTTTGTTCAGATAATTATTTACGTTTCTATGCCTGAGATTTTTAGAAAAAATGTTCATAATAAAATTTGATAATTTTGCCATCTTGGTACTTTTTAAGAAATAAGTAACCCTATTGGTTTTTACCTTATACTGAAAGATTTGACAAAAGAAGGGAGAAAAATAAACACTTTGTGTCTGATAGATATATTGTAGAGGTATTAAAAAAACCACAGTTTACTTGAGGAGCCATTTCACTTGTTGAGTGGGGGATTTTAAGAATGAAATTTTACTAATTTAATATTCACATGGATGAAAGAATTTAGTACTTTGACGATTTTCAAATAGGTTTATGTTGGTATCATGTAATAAATGATTTGCAATAAAGTGCAATTACTTTGCAATATAACATTATTTTAATGTAAACTAATCGGATTGTTTAATAAGTTATATTTCCCAAACTAGTGACTGATATAATAATGTATGACACTGGATAAGGAAGTTAAAATTTATATAAAAGGTTACTTATAAGTCTGAATATTCTTCTTCACCATTTAACGAACCTATTAATTTACAAAAACACTGCACATAAAAACATTTTATTGCATGTTTTGTATTTGTTTACAGTATTTTCAAAAAGGAAATGCATTTCTGTATTTATAAGTTTATGTATTTTAGGATAAATACAAGATTAAAAGTTTACCTTTTGAAAATTTAATTAAAAATATATATATATATATATATATATATATATATATATATATATATATATATATATATATATATATATATATATATATATATATATATATATATATATATATATATATATATATCTTTTATTCAGATTAAAACTTTTTCCAGAAACAAATTCAGTACATAAGGTATATTCTGCAATATTATGATAAGTCATGAAGGCATGAATCAGCGTTTGTATGGTGTTTTTCAAAACAGGAAAAGACACATTAGCCAACATTGCATTTCTCTTGCTGTACCTTGATACACAGCGAATATTTTTGCCGTAAACACATTGCACACACCTTTCTAATAGTCTGTTACATATTTATTTTACTAATTTCTGGTACAGATTAAATAGTACAAATTGGGGTACCAACCAATAAAAGAAATAGGCATAACTACCCAAGACATCAAATACCAATTCAAATGAAGTCAACGAAATATTACAACATAAATTTTCTAACAAAATATTTTCTGTGTTGCCGTAACAGTACGTTATAATCAAAATATTGCATGGTGCAGAAAAACGTATTACTCTTTTCAAATTTATTAAAGGGTTAAAAAAATACTCCACACAGGTTTTAATATACAACAAAGGTAATTTTCATTGAAGCAGTAATCATCGATATTTTCGTAATGTCGGTGATACTAGAGGTACACAAACGAAATCTTTATTATTCAACTGAGGAAAAATGGGAAACAGTAAATTAACTAAGACTCCTCGCATACTTGTAAACAGAAAACGCTCTTAATTGCTAACCTAAATGTTTACAACGAAGTATTTAAGTTTAAAACTTGAAAGTGCCCCCTTTCATTCTCAAGTGATATTTAATGTTTTACGTATACAGTTTAGAGAACTATATATTTTCAATTCCTAAAAATTATATTGTAATGTCTACAAGCAATATAATTGTCGTTAAAGTAAAAAAAAATTAGTTTTTTATAATTAATGTAATTCATGAAGATGTTAATAATGTAACCAATAATTTATTGTTTTTATTTAACAGTTATTTTATAAGTAACTGAACACTGAAAAAAGATCATAATTCAAATACAATATTCAATGTTTTTAAGAAGTAAATATAGCTACAAGCTAATAAGGAGTTGGGATTTTAAGGTCAAATGATCAGTAAAGTATTAACATTTATCATTATTTGAATATGCAGAATTTTATCACTTACAATTAAGTAAATCAAATTACAAGAAATTGAGTTAGTTTTTTTTCTCTACAAAATAGCTGGAAGATCCCAAATCTTTCTTTATTTCACAGTATGCCTCACTTTGTCCTTAAAGGCATTGAGAAATTCGCAATAATCTAATTGACGCATTTCATGACATTAAAAGTGAAACGAAGGGAGAAAGTTTTGCTAACAATACTCTAATTAAAGAATTAAGTTTCTTTTTTCATTCCCGTTTATGTATTTCATATTCGCCAATTTCACACTAATCTGTATGTGGCGCATTTGATTACTTTTGAATTTTGTTAATGGGAGTAGCAGTAAAATAATATAAATTCAGTTTATTCATCACAATGCTTTAATAAATATTATGTATATTTCATATTCGCCAATTTCACACTAACCATATGTGGTGCATTCGATTACTTTAGATTTTTGTAAATGAAAGTAACTGTAAAATAACATAAATTCAGCTCATTGATTACAATGTTTTAATAACTACTATAATCATAAGAAATTATCATAATAATAAGTTTTAACATTTACAAAAATGAATCTTCTTTCAGATTTTAAAACTTTATTTATATAAAATACTGGTTTCTTTTAATTACATTGCGTCTATTATAAACAGTATATAAATATATTAGTAAATGGTTTGGTTTAGTATAAAGCGCTACGGTTTACTTTTAAACTACACGAGGGATAATGAGAAGCGACCTACTCTTAAAACCAATTCTGAATGACTGCGAAAAAGCATGTCACAGTGGGATTTGAATCCACTGTGTATCGTATCTGGTACCGAAGATCCTAACCATTCAGCCATCGATCGGCAACTAACAAATGAGTTAAAAACCTGTGAGACACTGAAAATGTTCGCCAGTGGTGTGCATAGGCAAAATCTGTTGATGACGTGCATGAATCAAACTATTGGTAGTATAAGTATAGTATTTCCTGATAAAAGAGTAGAGTGGGGTAAAACAACATATATTTCACCATTCGAAAAAGGGATTACTGTTTGGACCTATTTAGCAGAAGCCTCGACTGCGAAGACAAAATAAAACACTGAATTCGCAATAGTAGCTATTTAGAAGAATTTCCACGATTGGCAACAGAACCCACAATTCTTTACCGAACAACTCAGTTGTTGTTCGAATACAATCAACGAAGACTGTGTTTGACATCACCTACGACTTAAAATAGATACTACTGTTTTAATGGTATAGAAGTAATCCCCTGTTGTTCTTCAAGGGGAAATACAAAATAATGCACCACCAGGACATAAATGAATATTTTACTCCATAGGGGATGGACACACAGGTCTCTCCCACATAGATCACCCTGACACCTGTGTGGGAGAGATTTTGAAGTCTGACACGAGGCTTTTGAGTAAATAATTGAAGTCGCTAATTCTTTACCATTAGAATGAATTTTTTTTATATATCTAGTGTCGTTTTTATTGTTCGCTCTCTTTTCTTGTATCAGCGTGCTAAGTGTTTTACTCCTTTGCCTCTGAGAGTAAGAGTGTTACTTGGTTTCCACAGTATAAGTGTTGCTTTCAAATCACAGACAAAATGTTTGATAAAAGTATGTAGAGCAATTTTTTCTTGGTAGTTAAGCTCAAGGAAATGTTATATGTATCTGTTACATAGAGATGCCGTTTTCGTTCATTCTTAAGATTTATAAATATAAATTACTCTTCAATGAAAGTTGTGTTATTTTTAAGTGAAAAACATTACCCTTCAAAAAATGTTGAGAAACACTGTTCTATACTGACATAGCAGGAACAATTTTCCTATTCTGTACTACACTTAAGGTTCACTGAACCAGTCGTTTCAAGTTTCATTGTTTCAAATATACCATATGCAGACATCCAAGATCTTATTCTGTTTAATGTTTAGAAATCTTTGAGAGTAGTTCACACTCAGATGGAACATGCTGGATAAAAAAAATTTCAAAGGAAACGGATGCTTAGGAACAGCTATGGAGAGACAAAAATGATTGTGAATCTTTTAAAATGCAATGTGCAGTTAAAAGTGAATGTTTGATTAGTATAGAGTGTTCAATTGACACACTTTAAGTTCTCTCCCTGTCAGATAAATTTCATTACCTCTTGCATAAATAGCTGATAACTGAATATGAAGGGCACTTCTTTTGTGTACTCGAGTACATGAGCCCTGTTATGTTCATAGCTATTCAGAATGGACTAAAAGCAGTAAATCCCAATCTAAATTAGCCTTCATGATTCAAAAATTGGTCTTGGTGCTCGAACCTACTGACTGTTTTAACTGAAGATTCTAATTTTACATTAAGGTTGCAACTTTAAGTATAATTAATAATTTGTACTTTTATTAAATTTTAACAGCAAATATCATTCCAATGTTTTAAATCTGTCGTTAAATGAATTCTTAATATATTGTAAACTAAATATTTAATTTTTTCGATAAAAATATTAACTGTAAATGCTTTGCAACATGCTTATTCTTTTTATTTCAGGATTCTAACAATAAATATTTTTTAGATTTGTAATGAAAATAAATAATTATGCCAATTGACTGGGCATTGTTATTTTATGTACAAATATTAATATTCCTCGGATGTAGACTTGTGCGAGAATGTCTTAACTGAACCTCAATCGTAAATATCTTACATTTATTTTCAAGAATTTAAATATATATCTAAAATGTTCTTTTAAATTTCTTTTCTCTTCAATCTATTGGTTCTCAGATACGGCAATTTTTATCATTTTATCTTCTTCATTTTTTTTTAACTTTGCTCCTTAGCTTTTACCCATCTGTCTGACTCTCACCAAATGGCTGAAATGTTATTTCTAGCAGCCGGTTAAAATAACTTATGAGGTTTTATTGTACTAGCAGAATTTTAATTTGGATTATCTGCACACGCACTCTTACCCTAAAAGTGAAATCAATATAATTTTAATTCTTACTTTACGAAAGTTCTATATTTCAGTTTATCATGCATAATTTTCGATTACTTCATATTCTTTGATGTAATAGCCTAGAAAGCATATCTTTCTAAATATTATTCAGGGAATTGAACTTTTTTTTAGAAACTGTTTCAATATTGTTTCTAAAATATTATAATTGATGTAATCAATAAGAGCTCTTCAGAGTTATTTTCATTTTCAAAAATTAATTCATATATTTAACAGATATTTTTTAATGGTTTTGAATGGTATCCTTACATTTGGGAGATGTCTTGATATTAAAATAAACAAATCATTAAAATCTGAAATTACATTTAAAGTGCAAAAATATTTCGTTAACGAAAGCGTGTATATTGCTTGCTTTTACTTTTTTAAAAATAAGTTTTCCAAAAGTCTTGAATATGTAATAATAATAACAACTTTCAACAACGAAAGGATAGCGTTCTATCGATGAATTCAAAAATGCCGTAAAACTAAGAAACATCTAAGCGTCTATTTTCCATTAAATGTTGTATCATCATATTTACAGAATTATGATAAATTTGGAGTAAATCTGATATACTGTTAAAAATGAAACTACAATACACGTTCCGTAGAATACATTTATAATAAATCATTATATTATCTGTACTTAGCTTTCTAGGATATAAGTATATATGACTTAAAAAGTAAATACGAGAAACCTATGAATTATAACACATCGGACTGGTTTAGAGATCTGCCGTTAACTTTTTTGCTACTCGAGGGTTAATGCAAACAGTATAAACTTCTTATTACCGTCACCAAAACACTACTAACAACCATGCCAGCAGAGGGATCTGTACTAGTGGACTCCGGTACTGCAGTGCAGCACCCGACAGATTAGGCAATCGGCCGGTGTAAAGCATTTTGATTAGATTAGAAGAAAAACAAGTTTTGTTTCAGAAAGTAAACATACGAACCAATACAATAAAAATAAACCAATTCAACGAGATATACAATGAGAATATGAATTCCAATTGCGCATTAGAATCGGTTTTCGATAATTTTTCCTCTGATTCTCGGTACGTTGATAAAATTAAAATCATTGTACAATTTGGTATGCTTCTGAAACTATGTAAATGTTAAAACTAGAGAATTGAAAAATTATATGTACAATGGGAAATATTTGGATTCTGGCAAAGATTTCAAACTATCGGAGGTGTAAGCCGAAATAAATGTTGAAATCATCGCAGAATCTGTACCTCACGTCAAAATCTATTTTTCAGACTACAAAATATCCCAAACCATGTTTATGATAATATCTTCTCCGATTGCCGTGTTTAAAATTTGATAAATTTTATGCAAAGTATATGCTTGAAATTTAGAAGTCCAACACTAATTTTCTGCAATTTACATTCCAGTTCCCATTTGTTCTCCAGCATATAAGTTCATAGTAGAAACAAGTGCATATAAACTGAACACACAACCAATGATTTGAAGTAAGTTCTAGTGGCCAGTATTATTCTTCAGATAGACGAATTTTCTAAAATGATAAGAAGAGAAAATTAAATCCTCTCACTGACTCCCAATTCAGCAAGATGTCAAAATTGCTGAATGAAGATTACCGACATAATAGTTGCTGAATATGTACTGCATTTATTTTCAGTTGTGGTGTTTCATTGGTTCATATCACACCGCTAACATGGATGTTTGTAGACGTTCGTAATGAGCTTTAAGAAGTAGTTCCCTATAAATTTTCCACTGCGTTTCAAAGTATCACTCGTACTGCTTAAAACAAAACAAAAACATAATGAAAGCACAAAAATTCTACATATTGTGGGAACGCATGTATCGTATAAAGTAAGTCTACAGATATTTTTTTTACGGTTTTTTTTCTAAAAATGTAAATTTGAATTTTGTTGCTTAACATTTAAAAGCAATTATTTAAAAACTTATTTTAGTGACTTATTTTTATGAACAGTCTACAATATAAATATTTTTAAGGGTAACACATTTTACTCTAATTCCTATAGATATTTCCGAAATATATCCTCTCATTTTGAGTATAGATTTTAGCTATACGTGTTTCAATTATCAGTTGAATCAGTTGAATTTGTATTATATTTTTATATTTTACTTCTATACGATAACAAGAATACTGCTTCCAATTAGAACATAATCATTCACGTTAGAGCTAAATATTTATATTATATCTAATAAGGAACTGTTTCACTTCGAGTTGCTAGTCTTTAAGTAAAGGGCGTATAGAGGGGGGGAGGAGGCTTCAGGGGTTGCACGCTGGGTTTCGGGGTTGAAATATAGTTTTCATCCATGAAAAGAATAAAAAAACTTATCCACATTAGAATTGGTCACAGGAGATTCACAAATTTAGCATTAAATTCGGTTCATATAGGCATGACTATAAATACAGATAAAGGTCTGAACAAGCTGGGATTAAAAACTAGAAATATTTTTTTACTAAAAAAACGGTAGTTTAAATATTGCTGATTATGCCATACAGTTTTCGAATTCCGTTGTCATTCAAGTTATGGAATTTTGTAATAGAAAAATAAAAGGTAATGTTATAATTATTGTTTTAATATGTATTTTCGTGCTCCGAGTTTTCCATAAAATTGCCAAGTTTATATTCGTCTGTTAAGTACTGGAGCGTAAATTAAATATGCTCCTGCATTTGCCAGGTAAATTTAAAATTTGAAAAATACTTGTAGTATAAATTAAATAACAAAATTAGCTGGAGATATACTTTTTAAGATAAAATGAAATTATGTACAGTGTTACTAATCCGTTTTATGACTTATTTATGTATGCATGTAAAACTTTCCATGTAAGAGTGTATGTATAACTTAAGTATGCATGTATGAACTTTTAATGTATGAGAGTGTGTATATTTTTCTAATTGAAAGTTTACTGTACTTTGAATTTAGACATTAAACCCTCCCCGAAGACAATTCTGACTCCATCACTAATTTGAGTACCGATTTTCTACCTCAGTTTTAGCTGAAAGGACACCGCTGTGTTGATGATCTAATAACTCTGCTGTCTTAGATGTCCAGCAGAGATATTAGACCAACAATCGGTGTTGAACGATCGGAATCGGTTTAAAGCACTTGTCTCATTGGCCTTATAGAAATCATCCTTATAGATCAAACATATAGACCGTAGCCCTCCAACAAAACCATAATTCTCCATTCAGTTTTCAGTTTTAGAACTGTGCCACTGATGAAAATGGTTTAAATGAACTTTTTCATAGAAACCAAAAATCTTTTTAACTGTTTGTACCATTTTTATTTTCCACACTGTCATATAATGCATAATGATTCAGTTTTCGTCATAAACATAAAATATAATCCACAGTAAAGTATTATAAGGTTAATTGATATTAAGTTTTAAATATAAGTATCGGTGATAGGTAGCATTTATATAATTTAAATAAACTATAAATGTAGTTTTATATTATTACATTGTGAAACATATAATCCAAGAAATCATGCTAAATATAATTAATGTATAAGTATTCGTAAAGAGTACGTAGATTTTATATTTATTTTCTATATACATCCCTCGAAAAATTAAATCTACAAAGAAAAGGAAGAGAAAGCATCTACATTTAAGTAATATTCTTCACTTTCTTCTATTAGTGTAATGCACATATAAATTTTATTACTTTACTTAACGAAAATCAATGCAATATTTTCTTAATGTACAAAGTAAAATTATATGTATAAGGATAATACGAATTCAAGAACTAAGGTAGGGGATTTTTACAAAAGAAAAGGAAAAATATTCTGAATCATAATTAATTGAACTATAGCTTTAGTCACGTTTTTCAATCATAACTTTAATAGTTAAATAATTGTTTACTAAGTGTTCTTCAGATAATTTTGTCATGGAGTATTTTGCTTTATAGTGTGTTAACTTCAAACTTTTCTGTACTGGTGGACTAGGGAATATATAGAAAGTGCAAATGAATTTTAAGTAATAAAATTAATATTTATTGCAATGTTTAAGAGTGATAAAGTTTATGTCATGAAATATTTATGTATGGTTAAAGTAATTCTTTTATTTTCTTCCTTTTATAATTTAATTAGAATACATTATCTAAGTATAATATACTAATGTAATCGATCCAAAATCGCTGTCATGCAGTTTTGATTAAAATTTGAATTATTCTCTATAAAATACTTGTAATTACAAAAATATTTATAATGGACAACATAAAAACACTGATAAATAAATAAAAGAAAGAAAAAAAGAAACGTAGTGATTAACCAAGTAATTACTGCATTTTGTATATCTTGAAACAAATTTTGAAAGCATAATTATTTGTGTAACTAAATCAAAGGAAATTCAATTACTGGTGCATTCTGAAATTGGGAAAATTGCTTATTATTTAATTTTGTAACAGGAAACGAATGTTTTATTTCTTTAGAACGATTAAATAATGGCCTATCACATTTGTCGGAGTTTGAATGCTTCTAAAAATTTCTTCATTATAAATCTAATCGAAGTTAAATTATAAGTGCATTCCAACTTTATTCCATTAGTAAAAATTATATGTTTCGGTTCTTTGATTCAGTGTTAAAAAATAAACTCTCAAATATTCTCGTTTTTAATGAAAAGGTATACATTTCAGAAGATAAAAATGTAAAATGCATAGAAGCCAATGATTTGGAAATTAGAATAAATGCAGATAATTAGCAATTTTAACATATTTTTATGTAGTTTGATAGGTAACTAGGCATTAAATTTAGCCTTCTAATGAAATTAATGTTACAGGATGACAACATGCCTTGAAACAAAATAAATATTGGCCATTATGTAAACTACAAATTATTGTCGAGTTACTGCAATTTTTAAAGACTATGTAGTTAAAAATAAATAATTTAGAAATGGGAATTTAAAAAGTAAAGATTCACTTGAATAATTTCAAACAGCTTGAAATACAAGTTTTCTGAGGTAGATATTATTGACATGAGAAGATATGTTTTAAATTAACTGCAATTCCACTTATTGATCAGTACTAGTAATGAAAAAATGCATATAACTTGCCGATGTTATGAATAAATTTTAGTCATTTTGTAAGTTTGAAATTTTTTTCTCAGAATATGATTTAAAAACTTAGTCAACATGGACAAAATTACATGACTGGTTTAGAATCAAGATACCACTGCTAAATTTTGAGATTAATTTAGTAACTTTGGCATACCAATGTTTGGTTTCTGCCTTCCTTACACTTGTTTATTTTCAAGGACACATTTCTCTCTTACTATTGAAATTATACTATTTTTGTTTAAATTTCTTATTTTCTACAGGGTATTTAATTATGAGTAAAAACGTGGCAAAACTCTGAATTGATAAGTTATTAAAATTTCAGTTTCATTTTACACAAGAGATTCTATCCTTGGGTAGTTATTGAATGAAACAAATTTCAATAAATTTTGAGTGAACAGATTTTCGGGTTATCGGAAGTCAAGCTATCCCAATGCGCAAATAATTTTACAGGAACTCTCAAACTTACTTTTTCAGAAAATAAGAGATTAATTCTCCAAATAACAATCAATATGAACTTGAATATTAACCTTAATTATTTTTTCATTTCAATTGAAGAGACCTTAAATATACATTGTGCCATTCCAATTGAGCAAATCATGTTTCCATTATTTTGAAACCGTACTTACAGTTGAGGAAGTATTTATAATTGTATTTATAGTTGAAGACATATTTATAGACATATTTATACAAGTAGTGTTCAAATATTAGTTTCTTTTGACGAATTTTTTTCTTTGTGATTTTTTGCGATATTTTATGTGTATGATTTATTATATCTATTATGTATTCAGATTAAAAGCAATTCTCAGATAATAAAAAATCAAATAATTTAAATATATAGGGTATCATTTCTTGAAGTAAATTGAGAAATGAAGATGAAAAAATGAGAGAAAAAAATGCTAGAGACCTGAAATATTATTATAGAAAAGAGAGATAATTTATCTAGTTATATATGTCTCTAAGATCCTGAAGCGTGAAACAATCCTTGAAAAAAGAGTAAGCAATACTGACGTGATACATATTTAATGACTTGAATATTTAGAAAAAATTGGGAAGACTTCTACCAAACAATTTACTTGAATTCAAACATTTAGGTGTAATTTAGGTGTTGCATTTAGATGCACACCTAAATGTAACCTAAAGTACACCTAAACCAATTACAGCTAAATACGAAATTTAGGTGTAATTGTTTTTTTTAAATCACGTTTTATGATGACATAAAGAGATGAATCGGGTCAAAAGGATGTCAGTGACGAACCCCAGAGTGAACGTTTATTAACTCACCCTCCCCACGAATTGGCACAAATGTGCCGTGTGTCTAACTGTTTGAATTCTGATGGACCGACGTTCAAGCCTTCAATTCATAGACAGACCTCTAAAGATGACGAAAAGTACCTGAATGGGAATTCTAAGAAGAAATATGAACACCAGAAAGGTGTGTGTTAAACTGATATTTACGTGTTGACAGATGAAGAAAATGTATACGGGTTCTTCGTGTCAAAAACTCTTGAAAATGTTTTAAAATCATCCTAAATTTTTAAACTCAGGTATCACAGTTTAATGAGAAATAAATTTTTAAGTACGACCAGGAGGCAAAATGGAAGAGATAAGAGTGACCAACCCCAGCACTGGCCCACTCTGGAAAGACTCGTATAAGCATGTCTAGAATCTAGCTATGATCTGAGTCTCTTTTGACGTCAGAAGCTTTATATACAAAGAAGTTGAAACTACCGAGGCCACTGAAAACGCAATTTACCACTTGAAAATGTTTAAAAGACTGAAAAGGAAGGTGTTGCTCTGAAAAATGGTATCTAGAACTCGTGGAAACATCATTACGTGAACGCGCCAAATCATAGCGTCATCCTTGTCAACGTTTTCTTGGCCAGAACACATCGCTATTGTTTCCCCACATTTCTGACCTAGCTCCCTGGACTTTATTCCGTTTTCTTACTTAAAATGAAGTCTTTTATGGAAAAATTGGGGTACGATTGTAAATATAAAATCTCATGTTGCATCGACTCTAAAGGACATACCAGAGAAAGGTTTTCAGGATATCTTCTAGGCCTAGAAACTCCACCTCCAGAAATGTATCGATTCAATGGGGTGCTATTTTATGATTTTTATTTTCCCTCATGGTATGAATATTTTCAATAAACGGGTTTATACGGATTTGGTTGTACTAATCATGGAACGTACCCTGTATCTTCGTAAAATCATCATTATACACTTATGACTAAACAATATAATTGCAATAAAGAGAAAAAATCAAAATAATAGTAATGGAAACCATTTAAATAAAAGAATATCACATAATATAAAAGATAAATTTATTAGACGGAAGATCGTGTTAAAAGAAAAATATAAAAAAACCAAGGCATACACTATAAATAGAATAACATAATTGTTTGTGACACTCTATAAGAATAAATACATAAATAATATTAACATAATTTTTATGTGTGTCGGATATACAATACACACAAAGATAGAGAGATGGTTATGTTCAGTGAATATGTAGCTTAAAATTTTTACATATGACATAATTTGAAATAACAATATATATTAAAAAACATGAAATGATTGAAAACAGATAAAACCATGACGAAAAAGAACATTTTATGGTTATTTTCTAATGAAATATTTTAATTTTATGGGAAGACTTCGAAGATTTTCGAGAAACACTCTCGCATTTCATATTTACATAGCTATCTCTCAGTAAAAGCTTTTGAGATAAGCCTAAAATTTATGTTTAATATACAAACAACTTCCATGAGGGCAATACATTATAACAAACACTATTAACACCCTTAAATTCCGTGATGTTCCAAGAACAACAGATGGATTACAAATTAGTTATTCAAAAGCCACTAGGAAAGTGAGGAACACGAAAATTTAATTTTTGAACTGAAAGATTCTCCCGCATTTAGTTAAACTTCCTTTGTAATTTATATTGAGTTAAACTTCGTTCGGAACAAAATACATCTGCTTTAACGCATTCCCCACATACTTCATCTCAGGAGCGGAATGAGATAATGTTATTAAAAATGGCATTTGGCTCATAACATAAAAGTTACGCTGGAATAGTTGTTTACTACAAATATTTTAGTCCTCTTTAATTTTTCCCTTTATCCTAGTTTCATACAAATTTCTACTTTTATTATTTTAGGAATGAAAAGAACTTTGCACAAATATTCTCAAGTTCCTTCCCCCCAAAATAATGTAAAAACATTATTTAGCATGGAATAAAGAAATAAACTTTTCTCTTGTTACTTGTTTTGATAATATAAGCTAACTATGCGCAATTTAATGTAAAAGTTACAATATAATACTTTTATGCGGATGTGATTTTTTTTTCCGTCAAGCAGAGGAGTTTGTATACAATTCCCACCAGGATGGAGTTAAAACGAAAAAACAGCAAATTATTCTTGTAAAAAAGAATGAGAAACATTTTTAATAAATGCATCAGATGTATTTATTGCAATTGTTGAATAAAACAGAAAGGCTTAAGGGAAGATTGAAAGATTGATGTACGACGAATATTTAAAAAGAAATTCTTTTAAACAATTTCTAAAATTAAAAGAAAAATAAGCAGTAACACATATAACTGAAATTCATTTATAAGATAATATTTATAGAAAACTTAAATTCTTTCTTTTGTTTGACTAAAACAGAGATAAAAGGATTTTCAATTAATCAGTTTATTTTGTAAAGGTTTTAATTCGTGTTTTAGTTATCCAGAAGTACTGATTTATTCTCATGGGGTAGTTCAATCACTTTGTTTTTAACTGTTCGTTTTTATACGACAAGACATATAAAGTTTATACAAGAAATTGTTGCAATTGATTTTTGGAATTTCTTGTAGAATTGGGTATTTTTGAACAATTTAATATTAAGTTATTTTGAGTTACGAAAGCCAAAATATGCATTTCAATGATCTAAATATTAGAGAATAAAACATGAGATCTACATATTCAGAAGAAACATAATTAAGAATCATGAAATGCATGTATGTCTGCCTACATTCCTGAACTCTTTCTAAACTATTAGCCAAATCATAAAAATCTAGATATTCTTATATTTTAAAACATGTTGAAAAAATACTGTCTACTTTAAAACTTTCTAAATATATTCCTTGTTATTTTTTGTATGATTTATTCCGTTATTTCAAATGGTATTTTAACATTTAATCACAGTTGACAATTTTGGGCTGATTTAGTAATAGTTTAGATGAAAATAAACTGATAAGGGACATCACGGTGTACATCACTACTTATATAATTCTCATAAGCATTAATTATTTGAAAAATTTCTTTGTTTCTATGTTTCTTTTACAGAACCATTCCAATTTTTCTTTGCTTACTCTATGTTATTTGAAATTAATCTTCATACTCTCAAATTCACCTATCCCTAAAAATAAGGTATTCCGTAATTAATTATATTTTCTAAATGCGGGAATTATTTAAATATTATATATTACCTTATTGCTTATCTACGTTGAGTATAAAAATTACTTATTCAACCACTATTATGGTATAAATAGTCTATATTAACAACACTATGAATGAAAAATTCGACTTAAGCATATACTATTTACGATTATTTTTTTACTGTTTTTTTACTGTTTTACTGTTTTGTGAAATTTAAATTTAAATATTGAATGTTTCCAAATCCATAAAATGTTTAAAAAACATAAACATTTTGTCGCTTAAAACATATTAATGCAATTTATGATAAATCCTATTTTTTGAAATAAAGTAATCAAAACCTTGTACAGTATTCTTCATTTTTAATAGTGGATTTTATTATATTCGGGAGTGAGTTAATAAAGTTTCCTGTTGCAGAACTTAGTATAGATTCTCATTCTTTCATAGGTACACATATTAACTCATTTTTATTAGAAATGTGCCGGGATCTAAACCCATAAATGTTCCTATAAATGTGCAATAAGTTTAAGATCAGGAGACTAAGTTAGAAATATCATGAACTTTGGTATGTTATATAATATGTAAAACTATGTATTTAAGGATGTTTCCTTGTGTTCATTATCATGTATTAAGAAGTGATCATAATTGAAATTCTTAACTGTCAGATATTTTTAGTTCAAAATATGAATTTAAAGCTAGTAATTTATAACTTCTTTAATGGTGATTATATTACCAATCCCTAAATCGTTCATACAATACAAAACCATTTTATTAAACTATCAAAGTTCTCTTTATATAGTAAATGTTTTTAACTGTGTCTCATTTTCTCAACACGATTTGCTTACATTTCGACCCAAAAATGTTTAATTTACTGTTGTCTGAAAAAAATATTTTTTCCAGAATTATTGACTTTGGTTCACGCATTGCTTGATTAATCGTATTCATAACTTCGAATTGTTTTTACTCATAAGGAATTTTCACCTTCATACAATGAAAGCTTTGTTTCAAATTGTGATTCACATTGTATTTGCAAAAAGTAAGGTTCTCATAGTTCTCAATTCTCCTGCAAGCTTAGGAAAATTTATAATTTTAAATCTATGATGAGATACCAAATTATTAGGCACATTGCACAAGTTTTCATTTTATTTTTTCAGAGAGAGAATGATTTGTATTTCGCAAGATTTTTATGTTTAGTATTTATTTTATTATTTTAATTATTTTTGTTTTTTTGATGGCCCTACTTATATACAGGGTTAAATTCCAATTAAGTGATGTTACTTATTTTTTGATAGCCATATTTAAAAACTGTTGCTGTAGTGATACCAACCTTGTAGCATTACTTTCAATCATTTCGAAAGATTTTCTTAGCTGAAATAATCAAAACATAAAGTACTTTCGACGAATAGAAGAAATAATATATCATATTTAAAGGTATTTGTGAAGAATTTTTGATTTTAATGTATAATATTTGCTTCGTAAAATTTAGGTAATTATTTTTATGAATTTATTTTGTATCGTACATACGAATCGATACGAATAAGCAATATTTAACAGACTTTTTCTGTATTGAACTTCTGAAATCAATGTCAAATCGAAGAAAAATTCTAAATTTCCTCTTTCCAGAATTTTTATATTTTACCTCTGTAGTGTTAGCAATTTCTTTTCATTAACTTAGCTTCATTTTTATAATGAAACATAGTTAATTCGAATAAAAGATATGTTCAAAGACACTGCAGCTAGCCAAATAAGGAGAAAAATATAATGAGCCAGAATACTTGATTGTAAATGAACTTCTTTTCTTAGGCAGTACTTATCATTTATTATAAAAAGAGCGTTTGGCTTGTGGATATGTAACTGTTACAAAAATGTCATTTCCTTGAATATAAAAATTTTCTGGTATGGCATCTTTTATGAAATTTTCACTGTAAATAAAGTTTTGAAACATTTTAAAGAGTTATAATTTAATACGACTATGAGTTTTATTTCAACTTCTCTGGTATTTTAAAGACTTTTCGTCTGTCTCAAGAGTACAAGGGAAAAATACACAAATATTTGTAAAAAGAAAGAATTTTATTATAAGTAGTTTGAGTTTTTCTAGACATAAGGGTAATCAAGAACTCAGTTGAATAGTTATAAAGGACAGACTTTAAAAGATTTCTGTGAACTAAAATGGGTGTGTATTGAAAATGGTTTTATGCATTTTACATTAATATAAACATAACATCACTTTAAATCTACATATGAAATATCCGGCAATTCATTCGATAACCCTAACACATGGTAACTGGTTATAATATTTGGTTTACTTGTACCCATTTGGTAAATTTGATGAATAATTTTGAAAAATTATTGTATGCAAAAGAGAAGGCTGTAAAATAAATATTTTTCAAATTATATTAAAACTACATTAGAAACTCTAAAGAACAGAAAATAATCATAAAGTGTTTGTAGATATTGACCTGTTATCGAAATTAGATCTCCTGCAATTAAATTAGATATTGCCTTTACAGCGTAGTCTAAAGACATCTTAAGAGTGGTACATGGTCAGAATGATTTGCAGTTTGGAATCCTAATATTCCCGAATTTTCTGAAATGATGTGTAAAATTATGAGGTTGTTTTTAATAAAATGATTTTGCTGATTTATCTTAATCGGATTCAGTATCACAAAATAATAAATTTAAATTTATAGAGGATAATTAAGTTTGTTGAAAAAAAATTAAGAGTAGCTATGCCTAAATTAATAAATGGTATTACAGTCTGATATTGAAAATCAAAACTGATACTGATGTATAAAATTATGAGGTTGTTTTTAATAAAGTGATTTTTTTTATTTTTCTTAATCTGATTCAGTATAGCAAAATAATAAATTTAAATTTATAGAGGATAGTTAAGTTTGTTGAAAAAAAAGAATGTTAAGAGTAGATATGCCTAAATTAATAAATGATATTACAGTCTAACATTGAAAATCAAAACTGATATATATCCAAAATAAAAAGTTATTGTAATCCTTTTACTTTGTAAATAAATCAATTTGTAAAGAAAAAATTAATTGAATTTTGTACTGTCTAAAATGTATACCTAAAAGGTAAGCATTAAGAATAGTCAGTCACTACTATTAATGTTTACAAACTTCATTCAATGTAATAAAGTATTAATTAGATTTAGAGAGACAGTTCTAAAACAACTCAGGGGAAACCAGAATTAAAAAGAGACATATTTCACTGGTATTTTTTATTCCTGTGTAACAAAGGATTTCCCTCTACTGTCTTTCGTAAGCTCTTTGCTATGCATCTTCCACCAGAGCGGCATCCGTTTCACCCTCTTAATCAAAAGATTGCTGTGATTAATACTTTTGTATGCCGTGCTTTGAATATTTTCAGTATCATTGAGTTACTTAAGCTCATTTGTTTGAGAGTGGTACTTTTAGGTCGTGACTTCCCGTTCAATTAAATTGATTCTATTTTTAGTAAACTTATTAATCCTGTATGCGAGGAGAGAATTTCTTACATTAAAATGTGTTTGGTTTTTCTCTTTTTACCTCCAAATCCGTTACTCTCGTATATTCAAAAGATTTGAGTTTTTGAATAATTTTAATGATTGTTATTTTCAGTATAGCGAGCAAAATTTCCTTACCGAATCATAAACTTTTTAAAAATCTCTTAAATATCTGGGCTATCTATCAAATTTCTTTACAATGCGGTTATCAATATATTGTGTAAAATTTTTTGTTAGAAAGAACATGAGAAATGTTGAAACTGGATCGTTTTTCCGTTACCACGTTTAGGAGGGTTCTATTTACTATAACTACTATTTTGATTGCCATTCTAACTCTATTATTCAGACAAGTTGCTCTTCTCTTGATTTCATGTTATGGAAAGCTTTTCGTGTGACCCAAAGTAATCCTGCATTACTAAGCAATCTTACTTGTATTATTGAATTTTTTAATGCTTAGAAATTTTTTTAAAAAATTGTCCGTGTAGGCTCTTTTTATTTTTCCAGTTTTATCTTAGAGATCTATATTATGCCCTGCCACCTGACTTATCAGTTAAGTGAATATGGCATTTAAGATGCGAGAAATTTATATCTTTTCTTAGTTTCACTCTGGCTACTAATCTTTAGTTATTTCGCAAGACGTGAGAGATTGCTGCTACGAAACAACTGTTTGGTATTAATTTTTAATTTAATGTTAATTTTCATTTAATATTTTTACAATAATTTCTAATAAATTCTAATTTTGATGCAATAAATGAGCATATTTAACTGGAATTAAAGTTTAGACATTTATGGTATACTGTAGAAATAATGCTATTAAATGACAAAAAATAAGCAATGAATTTAACAGTTTATGAACATTAGTGCATTTCTTATCAGATTTATAAAATATTTTTTTTAAATTTCCTTCTCGTCAATTTTATTACACACTAAAATGTTAACATTACATATTAAAATAAATATTAGCATTACATAAAAATAACATAACGTATTAAAATGCTTAAAATTAACATATTAAAGTCTTATCAATATCATATAAAAAAATAAAATTCATAAATTAAAAAAAATAATCTATTTATTTAATTTTCTGGAGAAAATAAATAAATAAGTTTATTTATTTACTTTTCCAGACTATAATTACTAGTAAAAAATTATTTCTACTATAATTTATTGTACTTTAAAGTGATTATTTTTAAATACATTTGTCATAAATTCCATTTTTGAGGGAGCTATTTTAGTACAAAATCATTTTGTAGATATGTAATAGTATGTCCCTTAATGTTAGATTTTTTTATTAAACACCCTTAATTCCGGTAATTTTTTTACTCTTTTTATTGTATAAAGAAAATGTTAGAAAATTGATTACTTGTTTTCAGGTTTTCTTTATATATAATAAAGAAGAGTTAATTTGACAAAATTAAGTAGAATATCTATATAAACCCATTTAAATAATTATATTTTACCAGGAAAATCTATTGTTCAATTACAAATTTTCGTTAAATGGTGTTTTCTAATAACTCCATTTCACACAATATAATTATCTAAAATAATCAGTCATTAAAACATCTGATAAAGAATAAACATTCATGAACTGTAAACAACAATGTTATATTTACACAAAATGAATTTATTCATTTAGAGATGAAAGATAATTATAATTAACTACATAAATGTTAAATAAAAACATAAAGCTGAAGGACAAATTATACTGATAAACATATAAAATATTTAGTTTTCTGTTCTGTCAACTCTAAACAGTACAAACTTCATTAAATGGTCTAAAATGATGTCGTAACAATGTAAATACAAAAATAGGAGAAAACACAAGTTAATGATTCAATTATCATATTGTTTAGAAGTAAAATACTAATCCTATCTGTTTCTAAATTTTATGCTCAAATGTACGTCATAAGACAATGCTAATGTGTATAGGAAAAAGTAATAAAATTACACACACATGTATACATAAGTATGCATACAAATATGTGTGTATTTATAACGTTTGGAAATTAGAATAAAGTTATGTGACAAATGACTAAAATTTTTGGAATGACTAAAAAAAGACTGGATGAAGTTAAATGCTTGTAAGCAAATACTGATAGTTATTCAAATATAACACCCAATAACATAAGATGCATGTGCAAAAATGTATTTTTCGTATGGTGTCTGCTTGAAAGTTTTTAAAATGCCTAGGGTAAGAAAGATTATTACGATAGTACTATTTTACAAAAAAAAAAAAAAATTGAAGATAATTATATCTAACATGAGATAAATAAAATCATTGTGTTTGACATATGAATATAGTCATTTTTACCCTGCCATATGGAAGATTTATTTGGTGTTTCGAATCCCCATTTAACATAAAACAATAAAAACAGCCTCAGATTGAAGTACTACTTAATTTTCTTTCGAAAGCTTAAACTTGAAACAAAACGATTCTAAGATAAATTTATCTGATTCTTGCGACGGTGATAACAAGATGTATTTTCTTCTCATAGACAAAACATCCGGCGTCCATTCAAGAACAATAAATTACAACCCAAAGAGAGAATTATTTCTGCCGTAGAGCCTCCATCTGCAAAGATAAATGAGAATATAGACACAAATTTTTCATTTTCTGTCGTTCATTAGTTCTTAGCTACTCAGAGTACATATTTTCTGAAGGTTAAATTATTAGCAGAATGAAGACCATATTCATTCATAAAATAACTTTTTTAATTCCTACTATTATTTCATACTCTCCCTATATATATGTTATATATCTTGTTCAAATTTTCAATATGTAATAAAATACTTTTCATACATCTACTGAAGTTCAAATACTTTTTTGAACTAGTAGTGGATGACACTTGATATTTATGCAGTTTTTCAAATATTAATTCAGTAATTAAATTTAATTAATTGATTTACATCAGTCACTGTGAACTTTGACAATAATGGTACTCACAAAATCGAAGCAATTCCCCTCCAAATGTAGCTGCTGTGCTGCTGAACTAAGAATGTTACCATTAATACTACCATTGGCATCAACAGTACATAAGATGCAATGTAGTACTGTAGATTATGCAGTGATATATCTAGGAAGAAAACTCTTCCTATCAGGTCAACCATATGTCACCTTGAGTTGTGGGAATTCATTAGATGGACTCTATTAATTGAAGAACTGGATTGGTCGAAACTCACTGGAAAGGTTCCTTGCAATAATGAAGCATTACAAGAGAGTGGTAGGAAGAAAAATTATAAACCACCATCCATTTCAAAAATATAAAGCAAATTATTAGTAACAAAAATATAATAGTTCAACACCTTATACAGAAAAGAAAATGGAAAATTGCAAGCAAATTTGCATTCTATTATGCAACCAAATATTGTGACTCTGTCATATGTATATACATATTTATATTAATTATAATCATCTAATAAGAAATTACTAAAATAAAACTTTTCTTTGTTGATCTAAGTAGGAACTGATATTAAAAATTTGTTTATATATTACTTGTTAATAAATAGGAAATAAGAAGCATATATTTTGTACCGATGATTTTCCGGTCAAACATAAAAGGAAGAATAATTTTAATTAGTTTATAGAATTTCTTTTCATATTGAATTCGTGAATAGACTACCTCTTAGAGACACTTTGGACAATGGGTTATATTTAGCGAACCATTTATGCACTCCTGTTAAACTAACGACTTGAGCTGTTGGATATCACCGTGTAATCTCTGAGAATTAATCATTTGTCTAGTTCATTACATTACGACTTTGTCTCACCATAGTAAATTATAGAGAATCGCAGATTAAACAGGATAAATTTATATTGTGGATAATTGTCGATCTGCACTAATCAACAATGGTGAGACTAAGTGTGATTAAATTAACACCGACAGGATCACAGCAATCTATGCAGTATAAATACAGTAAATAGAATTATCTGATATTTATTGATTCTAAAGCGGAGATCGCCAAATCATCGGTAGCTAGCTACTAGTAGCTTGATAAGAATATTTTGGTCGATTATAGTGTAGCGTTCACTGGGATGATAATTCATATTTAAAAATTTTGTCTTTCACCAACCTGTGTAAATATTTGGCCAGATTTCTGTCCAGGTTTGTCTCCCAAAGTGAAGACAATGTTTAATTTTACATATCTGTGTGAGGTTTTTTATCCATTATAAAATTTATAAAAAAATCATGCACAGAAACAAATTCACTGATAACTATGCTGACAATTGTATTCAAATGGCAGCCACTACCTACTATTCGATAGTTACGAAAATGATATCAGAAAGAGTGTTCCATTATCTTATTAAAGTAATTACGTCTGTTGAAAAATCTACTCTTGCATTCCAAACTGATTACTGATGACATTTCATTTAGTTTTCTGATGTACTGTTCAATTTTTTTCTGTACAATTTTAAAAACATTGATTTTCATATTAACAAGAAATGCACGTTTAAAGGCAATAAACAAATGTATTGTTTTAATAAAAGTCTTTATCCTGGATTCTTTCAGGAGCTTAGAGCAGGATTACAAACTTTACGATTACTCAGAAGTTTCTCAAATTTAGTGACCACTTCTCCACTATCTTAATAGATGTTGCATGGTTTTATAGATTATCATCGTACCTGTCCATCGTTATGGTAGCAGAAACAACAATAATCTAAGATGAAACTTGAAGAAAGGAGACGAAATCAAACCTACCAGAAGGAAATTTCCTTATAAGTACTCTTGAAACAGTCTCCATTTCATAGATAAACCTACAATATATGGTCTTTCTCAGAGTACATAGACATTCCTTTACTTTTAAAGTCAGGATGCTATAGATACCTCTACTGCAAGGTCAGTTGCAGCTATTAGAATTAGTTAAGCAGCATAAACTGCTCTCATTAATTCTACAGCGGTAAAAATGTAAACAACCAACAAACTTTATTTTTATAAATTGTATTTATGAAGTTTTATTGACTTGATTCCCTGCATTCTGGATCAGCAGAGGTTGCTTTACTGTATGCTTCAGTAGTTTATATTATAAATATTGTCATCTAAAAGTGTGTAATAAACGAGATAAACCCATTATTTGCATTCGAAGAAATGTTTTATCAGAACGCGGGCAAAAAGAACCCACACTATTGAATTGCCACACAAGCTAGGAGGGCCTTTCTATAAACAAATATGGATATGAGGTAAATTAAAATAAACGAGAAAACGTTCTAGACTTGTCAAGAAATGTAGCACAAATTAGATTGAGAGTAAAGTCAGAAGTTAATGGCTAGATCCAAAATCAACAACATGTCAACCAGCAGTCCAGTTTCTTTAACTATTTGGTCATTTTCATCAAAATATGACATTAACCATCATTAAGAAAAACATGGTTTTTATGTTAAACTGTGGATTTCGTTTTAAAATGAATTTTTGACTTTGTATACTCTGATCGATGTTTCTTATAAGAACATTCGAACTTTCCTTGGAATGCTTATTTCCAGGTGACTCGTCTCCTTCGTGTGTTGTGTCATCACTCATAGCAATTGTTTCGAAATCCAGGTAGTATTATGGTTTCATTCGCTTCTGAAGACGACTTCTCCAGACCTCAGTAATTCTTTTTCTATTCTGAAATGATAAGATAATTTGATACGAAAAGTAAATTTTACTAAATCATAAAAAACAAAAATTATTGATATTGTTTTTCCTTTAAAATAAAAAATATGCCAATATTTTTATTCTGGAGCATTTTTTTCATTCTGTAAATCATACATACTGAAAACAAGAAAATCGTTTTGGTGGTTCACTGCACTTTTTAACCTAATAAAGAACTTTAATATTTTTATCCCTTAATACTCTATTTAGAAAGCAGTTTGAATAGCACTGTAATTTTAATTGTATTTTCTATTTAAATATTACAAAATGGCAAGATTAAAACTTCAGAAAATACCGTATTTAATTATTTGTACGTAAAAACTATTTGTTATGAAAAATATATCCCTGTTTTACTGTCTGCAGTGAATGGGCTCCCAACAGGCTGTCATTCACCCTGTTTAACATAAGAATACAGGCACTGTGTACAATAAAATGTTACGCAAATCTTGTTAAGTACGAAATAGGAATATGATTTTTTTGAAGGATGTTTTTAAATACCTTGCTTGTTATCCGGAAAAATTTTTCCTCTTATACCGAGCAAATTTTTTTATAAATTCGTCTTCTAACTACGCTTTATTTAACAATATATAGAACGAAATGAACAGATTAGTGACTGAAGAAAAGTTCATTTCATTTTAATAACACAAATGTATGTTTAGGAATATAAAGGTACATTTGTGTGATCAAGCAAATGAATTTTTTTCTCTAAAATGTAGATCGCATTAACTCCAGGTATTAAAGAATTTATATTAGATAACTTGAATTGTTATCACTTGAACTGGTTAAAAATACTTATACTGTGCAAATTTTTGTTTTATAAATTCAATTTCTAACTACTCTTTATTTAACGATATTTAGAACGAAATGAACAGATTAGTGACTGAAAAAAAGTTCTTCATTTTATTTTAATAACAAAAATGTTTGTTTATTGAGATAAAGGTACAATTTTGTGATCGGCAAACGAAATTTTTTCCCTGAAAAGTAGGGCGCATTAACTTCAGGCATTAAAGAATTTATATTAGATAAATTGAATTGTTATCACTTGAGCTGATTAAAAATACTGTTAGATGCGTTTTAAACTATCACTTAGAAATTATTTGTTTTACTTTAGAAGAAAGAAAAATATATTGCCCTTTCAGTGAATCATAACTGAAGGTAAATGGTCAGGTAGTATATTTTGTTATATTAAACTTTATTAAATTGGTAATATTATAGACGCTGAAAATTTTTGGTCATTATTTAAACCAAAATTTTTATTTTACTCCCACTTTGTAAGTGAAAAAATAGCAAAATAATCTATAGAATGCCCATGTATAGTAAAATACTAAAATAGATCTTAGCGCTGTGAAATTAAACAAATCAAGTTCTCTCAGATGTCAATTACATTTGCATAAAGTTCTGTGATAAAGATTCAAAGTATAAAAGGGAAATATAATATAGAATTACATAAATATGTAAACAGATTTACTTATTTAACTATAAATTTTTTATTCGTCCATTTATTTATGATTATGTGACTGAGTTTAAAAGTTTATTGGGTATTAATTTTACTTATGTTAAATTCTGTATCAAAGAATCAAAACATATAAACCATTGATTATTTTTATATTAGAAAAAAAATATCCAAATGTTTATAATTCTAACATAATTTTATGCGTGGCTCATTTATCCTTAAATTATGGAATTTAATATTATACTAATTAAATGACAAAAAAAATAAGAAAAATGTAAAGGCTACACTTAGAAACAAATTTTCCTGAAATAAGACTATCATTTATATTGTTGTATAAAAGTATAAAACTATCATTTATATTGTTGTATAAAGTACAAAGCATTTACTTCTCAACTGATTTTAATATACAATATAAGTTATCAGAAAGTATATGAAAACCTTTAGAACCACAATTACATATTTCGGAATACAAAATTAATGAATATGACAATGTTTAGAATAATATGAATTTTTATATATTTGATGAATAAAAAAATTAAACTACGAATTAAGTTTACACAGGCGTTAAATCTATTTGTTGTGATCAGAAATGATTATGTTTTTAAAATTGAATACGATATCAATAAATCTTTATCAGAGTAAATTCTAAAGGTGTATGTTAAAACATTTATATTATTGCATAAAGTACGAAGTATTTACTTCTCAACTGATTTTAATATATAATATAAGTTATCAGAAGGTATATGAAGACCTTTAGAAAAACAATTATCAATTTTGGAATACAATTTCATGGGTATGAAGATGCTTTTAATAATACTATTTTTTATATATTTGAGAAATAAAAAAATAAAATTTCGAATTAAGTTTTCAAAGGCGTTAAATCTATTTATTGTGATCAGAAATGATTATATTTTTAAAATTGAATATGATATCAGCATATCTTTTCCAGAGTAAATTCTAAAGGTGTATTTCAAAAAAAAAAAAAAAACTTTATAAGATTAGTGGATACGGGATATTGGAAAAGACTAATTTTATGATTACAATTTAACAATATAAACTATTTACTAAAAACTATAAATTTGAATTATTATGTTTTCTATATATATTTTAACTATCGCAATAGTTTTAAAAATTACGTCATAATATGAAAGATCTGTGTCTAATATTCCTTTGGCTTAAAATGCTTAGCATAAAAATAAGATTAGATGATTTACACCGATCATTTTCACTTTGGAAATTTGCCACGTTTCCAATTTCTTTTTCTCTAAACTGCAATCCTGATGAATTGTAGTGAATGATTGTTATCTCATATGCTCCGAATGTTTACTTTTGGAAATATTTATTAGCTTTAAATAGAAGGTGAATTCTTTTAGCATAATTTAGACATTTTTAAAAGATCAAAAGAAAGAAATCAGTAATTTGTCTTTAAATAAGGAAATGTTTAAATATGAAATTTTTCACATTCTCTTCATATCATTGTTCTTGATGTAACATATTTATTTGTTTCCACCTGAAAACAAATACATTTATTTTGTGCTACAAAAGTTTAAGGAATTTTCATTCTAAACCTCGAAAAATAAAACAAAAAATTTTTACAGCAGCAGAATCTTTCTTTTCTTGATCCCCGTTTGCTCGAGGCTAAAGCAAGAAAGAATTCAATTTCATTCTCACGCTCTCCCGCCAAATTTCTTCTAGCCAAGTTAAGTGTCTGATACTCTGATATACTGGTACGTTCAATAAGTAAAATCTGCCGTTTAAAACTCTATCTTTATTTTAACTGTTTTAGAAGTAAATATTATAAATATTTTCTGTATCATTTACCTTTGCATATGAATTTAAATGCTAAGTACGAATATTAATTTAACTGCAAAGATAAGATACAAAGTAATTTGTGATTCTCACATTTAAAGATACAATTTCATCTTCTATTAGAGCTATGAACAGTAAAAAGTGCTGTAGAAAATTAAGAATTAAATTAAAAATGTAACAGTCGGATTAGTATAGGGATACATAAGATCTCATATCTATCTGTGACACACTATGCTAAAATACTGCTTTAAATAAAATAAGTAAAATCTGCAATTTAAAACTCTACCTTTATTTTAACTGTTTTAGAAGTAAATATTATAAATATTTTCTGTATCATTTACCTTTGCGTATGAATGTAAATGCTAAGAACGAATATTAATTTAACTGCAAAGATTAGATATAAAGTAATTTGTGATTATCATGTTTAAAAATCCAATTTCATTTTCTATGAGAGCTATGAACAGTAAAATGTGCTGTAGAAAATTAAGAATTAAATTAAAAATATAAAAGTTGGATTAGTATAGGGATACGTATAATCTCATATCCCTCTGTGACATGCTATGCTAAAATACTATTTAAACTTCAAAAAAATGTTATGAAAATGGTTAGATTAGCATGGTTATTCATACTATGTTAAGGAAAAAAATCTGGATTCTTTTTCTTTAACAGGGAAGATGGGACAGGAAATGATCCACCATTCAACAAAGGTATATGATAAGCAAAAGTGAGATCCACCATTCAACTAAGGTATATGAGATCCACCAAATGTTTTATGTGAGGTATTCAATAAACGAATAGAATGATATATTTACAGAAAAATATTGTTATTGCATAAAAGTTAAAAATGAAAAGATAAGAAACCATTTATTATATATAAAACTTTAGGAATATACAAGAATAATATTCAAAATTTGAGAATAATAATATGAAAATATGAAAAATATGAAAATGATAAATGAAATATGAGAGTAATATGAGAAAAATTCCAATAATACGAGAATAATATGAGAAGAATATAAGAAATATGAGAATAATTCCAATAATACAAGAATGCTATTATAAATACGAAAATAATTCGAAAAATATGAAACAATAGTTTTTTGTCCATCTGGAATCACAGGGACAGAAGGTCCTGCAACCTTTGTGTCATCTTCTTCAAGAATTGTTCTTTCAGTTGGTGCAACAAATTCCTCATCATTGGAACTAGAATCTGACACATCTGATTCTACATCAGATTGCAATTCTTCAAATAAGGCTAATGCTTCCTCAACAGTCAATTTTTTACTCGGCCTTTTGAATAAATAACTACTACTTCCATCTATCTATCTAACTAATATAAATTAATCTAATCTACTAAACTAATATAAAAGCACAATATGACTGAAAACTAAAGCAAAACTAAAGATAAACACTAATTAAAACAAAAGAATAACGAAAAGCGTGAAAAATTAATATTGTGCTGCCATCTATTGGCAAAAATCTCATGTGTGGGAAGGGATAATTTTTTTACCACATATCTCAGATGGAAAATAAATGTACTAAAATGTTAATTGATACATCTCTTTTAGTTTAGAAATTATCTTGAAATAAATATGCATATAAATATTAAGCTTTCATATACATAAATGCTTTGAAATTTGATAAAAAAAGGCAGCTATTTCTATTTCAAAGCTTATTTATAACCTCACTTGAATTACATTTTATAAAGAAACTGCAAGCCTTGTGAAGTGCTGCCATGTACAAATCAAAAGAGAAACTATAAACGAAGATTTCCATATAATTGGATCATATAGTGTGCTAATTGAAACTGACTTGAAAGAATGTTAATTAGGTGGGACATGATTTAACTTATCATTCCGGAAAGCGTTATAGCATTAATATAGTAATATTGTAACAGAAGGAGTGTGAGAACTTTTTTTCATAGTTTGCAAAAAATGTCAATAAAGTATAATTTCCGTTAAGTTTCGATTTTCAACAAAACAATAACCTCAGGAATATTTCAAAGGAAGTATAATTATGTTCATTGTAACATCGGAAACAGTAGATACGCTCTATACTAATCTATAAATTTAAATGTCCCAAAATATTCATGTGTTCGAATGGTAAAATGTCTTTTTAGCCATGACATAAAGAGGAGTGTGAAATAAAGAGGATATAAAGATGTCTTTATTGTAAAACTCCGTGGAATTTTCAATGAAAGCAATTAAAAACACTAAAATAAAACACTGCTGGAATCTCTATAAAAGTCTGCAATCTCTTGTCCAACAATAACAATATGCAGCTAAATATTTTTATCAAAATTATTTAATGTTTATTCTTAATTTTCTCATGTGTTCTATAAGTGTCATGTTTGTTTTTTTAGAAGTAAATATATTCGATTTCATAATATTTTACACACTGAAAGGACTGAGGAAGTATATCACGAATAAAAATCATGATTTCTTAAAACAAAATTTAACCTTTTGAGTAAAACAGTTTTCCCATGTTGCAGGAAACACCAAATTGTTGGGTCTATTTGTTTTTACAATTCGAAAAAAAAATGTATACATCATTTATAATTTAAATCTATGTCTCTCAAAAAATAGTACAATTGAAGGAAATAAATTTTTCATTTCATGCTGCAATTATATCTCTTTGTAATGTGATCAACATATAAAGAACCTTTCAAATGGTATATCCTTCTAGCACCTTCGCACTCCAAGCTGTTATCATACGCTGCCAAAACATCCACGGCTGTTGTAACAGTGCTAAAAGCATAAAAACACATTAAGAGATTGCTATCTAATTTAGATTATGACAAAAAACTACAATTTTTTTCATTCTTTAGGTTCTAATAACTATATTTCACAAATAATAAAAACGTGTAAATTGTAGAAAATCAAAATCCAAGGATGTTTTTCAAAGAACTACTCTATCTATACTACTAGGCATAAAAATAACTGCATAAATCACCTGATACAAAAGAGTTTGACACAAAACATAAAGAGATCGTTAAAAAAAGTTCATGATTATTCAAAATACGACCTGAACAACATGCGAGTTTGGTGACAAAAAGATTATGGGCTAAAAACTGTTGTAGCAGGATTAGTTCCTTTTATATACATCGCAGACTAGACAATACAAATTTCTCTTACCAGATTTTAAGAAATAGAGAAATTTTATCCTAACTTATAGACAAAATGTTATAGAAAATGTATAAGTATGTATAATGTAATTAGAATTCATTAGGGTCATCTTAAAAAAGTTAATATAATTAAACTGGATTTTAAACATCTTCTTATTTACGCTGCAACCTTCATATTAGTAGTGAATATAATTATAGATAGGGAATAAATTATTAAACAAGTAAAATTAAAAACACTAATTGCTGTGAACATCTATGCAAATATTCTATAAAATTCGGATATTTTATTTACTTGAGCTATTTGAAAATGAAATGAATTTAAAAACAAATTTTTTGCGGTTTCATTTGTTTCTAGAAATTTAAAAAGAAGTACGCGATTAAATTTGAACATTATATTACCTGCAACACAATCATATTAACTACAGACAATATTTTTCATTCAGTGTGTGTAAAATAATACATTCTGTTAAATTTAAGGAGGGGGAGTAGGAGTTTAAATTTCTAAAAATAATAGTAATAACATTTTGCTAAAGATATAAATTTAGCAGAATTTTGCAAAAAATATATAAATCATTTTCAGGTATAAAAGTAAAACATTTTAGTATCGATGAACTCAAAAATAAAATTTTGTTTAAAATATATGCTAATTTATACCATTTGTAGCTTGAAAATGCCACCAAATTTTTTTCATTTTTTAAAAATAAAGTGAATACAGATTAACTTAAAAGGAACGTAATTGGAAAATGTTAGAATTTTACAGTTTTAATAGATAAGTGCTATAATGATCTATTTTTCTTCTTCTACGTGACTTAAAAGGGAAATAAACTAAAACAATATTTTCAAAGATTATGATAACTAATAAATTAAACATCTTTTAATTTTTGTCTAGCATCATGATTTTCTTTTTATAATATATTTTAGCATGCTTTTCTTGTTTTCACTATTTTTGGTATATCCTTTAGCCATCTTTTTTTCTAGTTTTGTTACACAGAAAACTTCATACAAGTATTGAATGACAGATCGATCTGAGTAAAACAGCTAAAAAATGAGCTCTAAGTCCTGTAACATTATTCATTTACTACTCACATTTTTCATTTCCATTTAGGCGTTTTGCAAAATATAACGTTAAGAAATTTAGTCAGGAACATATACTTAGCCACAATTATTAAATACTTCTAAATTTCTTTTTCTGTTTACGTAAAACTTATCAAAAATTCCCTGGTTTAGTGCATTGTTGAAGAAATGTGTTGACTTTTCTCTATTACTCACAGACATATATGACTTACCGCAGATTAATATACATATCTCTCTCTCTCTCTCTCTCTCTCTCTATATATATATATATATATATATATATATATATATATATATATATATATGTGTGTGTGTGTGTGTGTGTGTGTGTATGTGTGTGTGTGTTTATAAAGAGTGAAAACCTGATTTTTCGTACAAGGGAGATTAGCCCATATCATATCACCAGGCTTGCTGTACAGGAGGAAATCGTAGTTAATCTGCAGTCAGGAAGACATCAGAAAAACAAGTCCAGCGTTGTGGAACTTTATGTTTATTGAGGATATATATATATATATATATATATATATATATATATATATATATATATATATATGTCAGATCTAAAAGAGGGGTAGTTAGAAATTACGTGAGTTTTTAACGATTTTAAAAAGAGGACTCTTTTATAATAATAAAATAAATAAAAAAGACCCACGCTTGCGTAAATATTTGGAGTAATCAGGTCAAGAAGAAAGGTATTTGAAGGATTTGATGATTAACCGAACCGATATGAGTTAGTTAGCCCGTGGACATGGAGCTGTCAACACCTTTCCACGTTTAGTACCGCCACGAACAAATGAAAATTGCACAAGTTTTGCTTGTAAATGAAACGATGAGTTAATAAACTTATTATTATCAAGAAAGACTGTTTTCCACTCGTCTTGACACTGTACCTCGTCATATATATATATATATATATATATATATATATATATATATATATATATATATATATATATATATATATATATATATATATATATATATATATATATGTATATATATGTTTGTATGTATGTATCTATGTGTGTGAGTGTGTGTGTGTGTACATGCATGTGCTTTCATCAGTGTAAATATTAATTGCTTAAAACGCATTTGAATGTAGTTACTAGTTTATACGTTCTTTTGGAAAAAAATGGAAATTTGCAAACTTTAGTAAAGGAGTCATTAATTAATATAAATTTACAACACTCGAAATCGAAAGAGGTTTTTTGTAATTTTCCTTTGGAATATTTGCTATTTCTATATGCATAACAATAAAGCTTAAAAAACTATTTTTTCCCCTTAAAGTTATAGGTTGTACAAAAGTTATCTAATGAGGTTCCAGAGGTAAGCATTCCCCAAAAATTTATTAACAGCAATATCCTTAAGGCTTTAATTACTAGCTGCTTATTAGAAAATATTTTCTAACTAAAATTGTTTTTAGGTAATTTTTCTATGCGACAGTAACAAGAAACATAAAACCCCCTAAAGGTGTTTATTATGTGTTTGGCTCTTCTAATTTTCTAGAGTTTCTATATATTTTTCGAACTATAAAAATTGCAGAATTATATCATTATTAGAATATAAACTTTAGTTCGTTATTGACATAGTTACATTCTTACTTAAACATCGCATTAAAGAGATAAGTCTTATAAAGATTTAGTACTTGCTTAATTATTCCATTAAGAGTTGCACAACAAATAAATTTTAATTAAATAGTTATTTGTAATAATTTGGATTTAAAATTTAGAAAAATGCATTTTTTAAACCAAATTTTAACTTCTTGCATTATTTTTCAAAAACATGATAGGGAAAAGAAAATTTTAACTTATATTTTGTGCACTGTTTTATAAACTTATAAATAAATATACTCTAAAAATATTAGTATTTGAAAAGTTATTCTAAACATTTTAGCATGAAATTTGGCCTTTATTTTATTTTTAAATAACCAGTGACTAATACATATTTTTAAAAAATATTTCATTCTTTTCTTCTAATAAAAGTGAAAGACAGTCTTTATTAGATGAATTTTACATTTGAAATGTAACAAGTAAATATAGAAATTACAAACCCATTAAAGTTTTAATTTTTTAAATATGATGTAATAGTTGAATAATGTAAATTTAAAATCGCAGAGAAAAATTGAGACTAAAAGTGTTATTTAGTCATACAGTTTGAGAACTTCTGCTAGATAAGCACACACACATTTCTGTCAGTATATATTTAAGTATTTATGTATGTATGATTGTGTTTTTATGTTTATGTATGTATATATACACACGGATTTCCATTGATCTCTAAAATAACAAAATACATACTCAATTGTAGCCTATGTGAGACATTTATTTTAATATTTTAGTTCTTATTTAGAATCTTTGTCAAAACTTTACTAATAAGAACTTCTAGTGGTTTCTTGTACTAAGCTTAAACTGAAGCTATATACTGGACATATTTCTTTGGACTGATACATATGAAAATAAGTAAGAACATGTCACAATAGATGAAAAAGATTGTAAAGCGTACTATGAAGAAGTACTACAGACCTAGCTTTCCAAAGCAGTAAAATTCTCCTGTCTTATAATGCACGAAAGCTTTTTTTTCTCTTGAAAGCTGTTTCAAAATCATTTCTATTTCTTTATCTCTCATTTTATTATTAATTGTAATTCGATGATATGAAGTATTATATTTATTGATTATAATATTGTATTCTTAAGTGTATAGATAATGTAATACATATAGTTAGTCATATTTCTTCGAAAATATAGCTTGCCCATACTCTTACGCAAGAAAAAGTTTCTTGGAGGAAAATTTATACAAGGTGCCAATTCTTATTAATTTGTATGCTATATACCAGCGGTTCTTAACCTATGGGTCGCGACCCAAAATTGGGTCGCGAAGCATATTTCTTGGGTCGCGCTGAGTCGAACCAAAAAAGTTAGTAATACACCAAATAATAAGTAATACCAACACCTCCTAGAACAAGTTAAATCCTGAAATAGATATAAGGTGCTCCTTGACAAGCATTCAACCGAGGTTTGAAGATCTTTCAAAATGTATTCAAGCATAAGGTTCTCATTAAAACTGTATGACTTGCATTTAAAATTTAAAAAACTTAACATATGTATTGATATTTCTTTTTTTTTAGGAATAAGTTAAAATGCCAATTATTTTCAAAAAGTTATAAATATATTTTAATTTGGCCAATAAAAATTATTAAAAACACTTGATTATTAATTAAATTTTCCTTGGATCGAAAAGTACTTTTGTTTATCTTTATTATTAAAAAAATAAATAAAACATTTGAAAGTTAAAAAAAATCATCGTCGTAGGATTGAAGATTTTTTAAAAATACGCTCTAAAATAAAGCAATGAAAAAGTTTTTACTTTTTATGGGTCGCGACATGAACATATTTCTCAAATTTGGGTCGCGGCTTAAAAAGGTTAAGAACCACTGCTATATACGATAGAAATAAAATTTATTATTCTAAAAGAATAGCGTAACTACATATTTATTAAATGACATGCAGATTTTAATACTTCTATTTAATTTACAGATTCCGAACCAAAAAATAACATTAATTGAAATGTGATTTGTAACCTGTTTTTCGTTAAAATTCAATTTATTTTCTCCTAAGACGTATCAGTGATACAAAATGTATTCTCTACAAACTAAAAATACATATTACCGCACATTTAACATTTTTCAATTATTTCGTATGCAATTTTCTCATCTTTGAGATAGTATTATTGTGATTTCGTACATAAGTGTGGAAATAGATTATCATTACCTTAATATAGTTCAGCATCAGTGATTAATGTCTCATGCCTCAAATGTATTGCTTAGCTGATGGTAGTGCGTTCTCTATTTACATAAAATCTTTTATGGGATTTTGGTCAGAACCTATGATTTCGTTATCTAGCATATAATGATGAATAATGATGCAAAGTAGGAACAAATTAGTGAATTTTTAATGTAAGAAATGAAATATTATGTATATTATTTTAATAAAAGGAAGTTTCTAAATGAAAATATTTTACGAAAAGCTTCTGGTTTCTTGACAAATATGACAAAGATGATGCCTTTTCCAAGCATTTGTACGTAACCCGGAATTTTAATGAATAATTTTCTAAGCTTTCAAAAATATTGCAGAACTTTCAAAAATTTATTACATTTAGGGTAAAAAAAAATATTTTTTACTCTCATTAGACGACTAAAAGAAAACCATTTGTACACGTATACCCAAAGATGATGTTCCATGATGCTAATATTGCATAAATAGTGTATGAGGTTGTTTAGCGAGAGCTTTTTGTCTTAAGAAGTAAATAAGCAAGTTTAATTCTGGAATTTTGGAGTAAAGAAAATTCTTTTTTACATATTTTTTGATAAAATAGTGTCACCGACGGTGACAGTTATTATCCTCTTACGGGACTTAAGAAGTTTTTACTGAAATTTTCTTATCTGTTACGTATTTCTCAACGTCTATAAACATTTTGTAAATTGTGTACTTAGAATAATTTCATCTTATGAGATGTGTTGGAAAGACATTTACCAAAATAAGTCTTAGGAAACGTTTTGAACTATTCATAAGGTATGAATGAATAAGTAGGGGAAATATTTAAGTGTACTTTGATGCTTATTTATTATTTATCAAAAGAGACGGTTGATTATATCTAAAAAAGAGAAAAAAGCACCCTAATGTATAAGAAAAATTCAAATGATTTTCTTAAAATATCCATTTTTGTGTAAAAGAGAGCGTGATGTTTTAAGTTATAAAATATTCTTATAGGTATTTTTCCGTAAAAGATTAAAAAAATACAATGAATAAATAAAATATAATATAACAGAGCTTTGAGATACGCATTATCATTAATACTGTATTTTATGCAGTTAATATTGTAAACAGAAAAGAAAATTTCCTAATAAACTCTTATTCTCAGGACACATAAATTGTTATAATACCTGTTGTTAACTTGTTAATTTGAATCGAATGCGCTGTCATTGAAATTGATACACTTCAATGAAGTGAAAAGTATGAATACCAACAAGCTTAAATCTTTACTTGTGCATCACTTGATTTTCAATTGAATCATATTCATCTTCAGTCAATCCATATTATTTATGCCTGTTGCCTTTATTTAGTTACCAAAACTTAATTTCAGTAATTGTAGTCTTTTATTTTATCCAGTGTCATAAATCATATTATATAAACCATAAACTGTATTCATTTATATCTCTAATTACATAATTTTATACTCATAGAACTAATGCTTAAAATTGTTCATAATATTAAATTTGTTTGCGATCATTACATTAAATTATAAAATCGTACTCATTGCAACTATTTTAGTACATTTCTGTCTAGCGCTTTGTAAGTCTAAAATACACGGTGTTTATGTTAAAGCTATTCCTCGTACAATATTATTTTATATATTTCTATTTGAATATTTTTAAATGATGTATACAGGGAAGGTATGCTAATTTACGAAAGTATGAAGCTAAATAAAAATTTTAATAGTAAGCAAAGTTGGTAAAAATCTTAAATTTTTAAAATGCTTAGAAATCGCAATTTTTAACTTCATTTTTTTACAAATTAAAAGTTGTAAAGGAAGTTATTTTATTTACGATTAAATGTTTTATAATAAATAATTAAGTTTCCATTATACTATTTGCATTCTTAATCTTTTGGATTTATTTTCCGTTTATTTATGTTATATATGAGGTTAGGTTTTATGTAAACGTGAGTAATAATAGCAAGAAATGATAATTTTATGAATGTAGAGCATACCCTTTTTACGCTACAGGACGGAACATGCGGGACCCATTAGATATTTTAAATGTGACATATAAAACCCAGCAGTCGTGAAAACAATTTTTACAAGGGAAAGGCACATTTGGTTAATATACTCTAAAGGGTTAATGTATGTAATATTATTAAGCACATATTACAAATTTTGTAGTAAATGGATAAAGTATGATTTTTTATCTTTCCTTAAAACTCTTACTAACTGTTCACATTGTTTTCTGTGTATACATACATTATAAACTAGTTTTATTTTGCACTAGTATTTAAAATATTAAAAAACAAATGAAAATAAAAATAATATTGATTTAATATTGATTTAATGTCAGATTAAGAGAAAATACTGAAAGACATCTGATTTAGCCAAAAATTTCCTTATTAAAGGAAGGTTATTTAAACATTATTTTTCCTTTACAAATTCTAAGGTGTGACTTACCGCGTCTTTTAATGCTGCTGGTGGAACTTTATTCATGCAGTAAAATTCATGCTTTAAAAATTTACAAAGAGCAAAAAACGTATTCTTGTTTTAAAGAAATGATCTTTGTTTAAATCAGTTGATTTAAATCGTGATCCATAATCAACGAACCCTAATATTAAGCATTCTAATATTTCTATAAAATGCTAAATTTAACATTACTCTGACATACTTTAAAGATAGAAAACATATTCAGAATGCTATCTGCTCTTAATACGGAACCATAAAAAGTTTGAATTTTAATCAGAAAAGCAATAAATAAATACTTTCAAAATAGATTTTTTTTCTATTGGTGGAAATTTTCAAGGGAATATTATAATATACTAATAAACTCTAAATAATTAAATTAAATTTATTAATTTTAAAGAAACAAACTTATTTAAAAAAAATACTTCAAGGTACCCCCACCCCCA
Organism: Pardosa pseudoannulata; assembly: GCA_032207245.1. NCBI lineage: Eukaryota > Metazoa > Arthropoda > Arachnida > Araneae > Lycosidae > Pardosa > Pardosa pseudoannulata. Next base: position 27,415,845 of record CM063502.1, on the reverse strand, counting down.
CCCCAAAAAATTAGAGAAGAAAAGAAAAATTTAAAAAGTTATATAAATAAGTTTTTAAATTTGTATGGGTCTAGGAAAACAATGTCTATGAATACAAAATGAATTGAGTAGTAACAAAAACATTTATTTTCATTAATTAACAGTTACTTATTGCTGAGATATACTTCAAGTAATTGCTTAGTTGATCTGATAACAATAGTTTGAATAATTAAATAATTCAAAGCTTGACGTATAATAATTATAATAGATTTTAAACTGTTATATTTATTTGTGCAACCGAACATTATTAGCGTATATGTAATATCTCTCTTTAGCATCGTTGAAAACCTCTAAACCACAAGAAAATAACTTTTAAAATGAATTTTTATTATTCTTGGTGTATAATCATTACATACAATGTATTTATCAAAAAGTTTATCTCTAAGAGAAATCACTTGAATAAGACCAGCAAATTTTTTCCCTTTAGAATTACTGTTCCTATTCCGCAATTATTTGAACAATACTGTGTTACAAGGACAGTACTAAACACTGACATTAAAATAATTTATACCTAAAGTTTCATTTGACAGTGGATGGCTAATTTCGACCGCTGTGCTCTCTCTGTACACTTCCGTAAAGCCTCGGGCTCCATTGATTATCAATTAACCAGTTAAACAAGTATTTCTCATTCTACGTGCTTTTTGTTTGTTATCAAATCTCTCTCTAAATAAAACTTCCTGTTCCATGCAAGCGTGTGGATTTTATTTTCTTAATTAGATTGCTAATTGAGATTAAAGTTAAATAAGTTAATTTGACAAACTTCCAGAATGAGTATTACCCAAAGGACATTAATGTTTGGTCTTTTCGTTAATATATGATACCACTTACGTTTAATATAATTTAAGATTTTTTTAAGACCTGATAAATGTGCATTTTTTCATCTCAGTAAATTATGTTTATGTTTCTCTAAAAGCTTAAGTCACTTTTCAGTTTCTCTTCTTCTAATTTGATTACATTTTATTAACATTTTTAAATTAATAATAACCCAAAAGGTATATTGAACACATTTAGAGAGTTTTATTTGTTTTTATGTCTAAAATATTGAGTAATTTACAGCGATATTCTTACTTACAGAATAAGATGTTTGAATAAAACTCCATAAATAGTGCAGAGCTATAACATTCGCTTTGAAATAAAAATTGAACAGAGAACTATACTTCTCCAACATACATTTTTATTGAAAGTAAAAACCTACACTGAAAATAAGCTTACTATAAATTATGGGTTTCTGTAGAATTGAGATCAAAAATTAAAAAGATGATAAAAATGAAATTAAATTAAAAATAAAAACTATAACATTAGGTTCATGGAAAGATAATAAATAGTTTAAGGCTTTTGTGTTATTAGCCCTTTTATGCATGACCGTTTGATTATCTCTATTACAGAGATGTTCTGACTTAAAGAACAAGGTGTTTAGATAAAAACTCATAAATAGTGAAGAGCTATGTATAATATTCGCTTTGACATAAAAATTGATCAAAAAACTATACTTCTACAACATCCAATTTTAGAGAAATTAAAACCCATACACAGAAAATAAGCTTACTATAAATTATGTGAATCTGTAGAACTGAGGTCAAAAAAGAAAAAGATAATAAAATAAAATTAAATTAAAAATAAAAATTATAACATTAGATTCATGAAAAGAGAATAAATAGTTTAATGCTTTTGCGTCATTAGCCCTTTTATTCATGAACGTTTGTTTTTTCAAATTATATATGTTACGTTTAATGTGATAGATCAATAATTGCTAATAACAACTAATAATAATAGCCGCTAATATTAATAAAGGAAATAATCTGTTATTAAAATCTGGTTATAACCAATAATATTTGTAGTAAAGCTGTTAAAGGAATAAATTTCTAAGAATTAATCACTTTATCCGGTTACTATTAATAAATTAAAATTGCAAAAGGTTATCCTTTTTTATCTTCTCAATCTTAAATGATAGAAATTTAATTCTATCATCAATCATTTTATTTTAGAATTATGTTGTTCTTCTTCATTTTGGAATATAGTATGATATTTGTTTTTAATTCGACCTTCAACATATATTGTCCCTCCCCCTAAGGTCGAATTACTTAGTTCCATTTCCATGTTGTCATTATTCATTGCACTTTAATTATCAGCATCGTCTTTAGAGATTACTGTCTGTTGTTAGCCATCATTTTCAGATTGATTTGTTTATCGAAGAAAATATTGTTCACTTGTGACTCCTGACATGGTATCGCCGGCGGGTAGATTCTTAAACTTACTTTCGCTTTACAGTCAAATATGTCTTGTCTTTATATGGGCTTCGATCTATTCAGAAATGACGTGTTCTGCTTTTCATGAAAATACGAACGTTTGTGCATTCCTTCAGTTTTGTCATGAACTGAATACATTTTAATCTTCACGACCTCATTGTTATATTTATTATATTATGCAAAGAACAAAAATAATTTTTAATAATGTTTTTGTTTGCTATCAATTGAACATTGTAATTGACTATGTCTTGGCATTCCAATTTGAATTTGTTTCAAATATATAATTTTTTTCAATAATTTTGTTTGTAAATTTTTATTCATTGTCACTTTTCAAGATGAATGATTATGAACAAATTGAATATCCAATAGTAACTTCCTTAGATTGCTTTGTTTATAACAATCTAAATAAAATGAATTTCGTTGAATGGTCTCAAATAAAAATTAACGTATTCACTTGCTTGGGATTACATGTCAATGAAGTCAACTGGACATTTCGAATCTAGCTGGCTACTTTAAATGGGATTAACAACGATACAGTTTCTTGTGACAAGTTTTAAAATTATACAAATACATCATTTCCATTTTGATTACACTAACAGTTACAGTATGAATCCCATGGATTAAAAAAGTTCCCTTTCATATAAGTATATTAATTGGGTCTGTTTCATTTTTTAACTGTAACAATATACTTATACCTTCATATTCATTGATAATCTTTTGATTTTCTAGAAGTTTTCTCTTAAGACTCCATCTAAATCCAGACGCAAATATATAAGACCGGTTGTTTTTCAAATGTGAGACCTATAATAATGGCTAATCTCCATTGTTGATTACTTTCTATCATCTCAAATCTTCGCAAGACATATTGATATTATATGAATTTTATTTTTATGGACATGGCTCTGTTAGACCGTGGGTTATTGAAATGCATCGAGCAAGAACGTGCTTTGATAGGCATGATCATTTTTAAAACTATCTTACGTTAGCACATGTTATATGTAAGAACTGCTATTTTTCTTTGTAATAGAATTCATTTGTTTCATTTTTCATTTTCCTGGAAAACTATACATAGTAGAAGGCGTGGTTCTGTCGCTATTTTCTTGAATTGTATGTACTGCAGAAAAACTTTTTCTGCACAGTGTCTGTGGTGTTGACAAAACAAAAAATTAAAAGTACATTAAATTTCATATTACTCATTTTCTTCACGCAGTTTTAAGCGTATATTTAAGAATTAAATATTGATTATCCCCAAAACAATAAATACAGGTTTATTAAATGAGTTTTTGTTTAAATTATTGAATTTGACTGTGCAGCATGTCTCGGACGAGATTCAGAAATATTCATCTCAGTTTTAAAAGGAAGTAGTTTTATGTATTGTACTTCTGTATATTGTACTACTCGCATAAGTCCTGATGTGTATGTTTGTTTTTATTTAGAAACACATTATTAGTAAAAGTAAATTTCTAAGTCACAAATAACTGTAATATATTTACATTAGCAAAATATAAATTTTATTTGAGAACGAAAACATATTCTGTATTTTATATTAAGTAATTAATATTTTGACTATGTTCATCATGTACATATATGTAGAAAAAATTGATATAGAATTTAATAAAATTTTTCAAATATATAGAAAAAAGGTAACATAAGGATTTTTTATGAGATTACAGAAATAAAACTAACAGGTTTGATAACTAATAGCTTAATAATAAATATTAAAATCACATAATATTAAAAAATTTAAAAAGGCAAATAGTTGTATAAGTTTTTTTTTAATCTTAATTATGCTATTGTAATAATTAGATAAAATTATTTTAGGTAGCAATAGGTAATACAGCTGGATTATTTTATTATATTTAGATGTTAAAAATTAAGGTAATACTTTTATTACGATTAGAAATTATCTAGATAATAATGACAGAATCAATGAAAAAAATTATTCTAAAACCTGATTCTTGCAAAAATCAATAATTAATGTCTATGAATATAAAATCAATTTTCAAAATTATCTCCTCCCACAATAAATTATAAAGAAAACATAAAGTTTAAAATAAATGAAATAATTTAATTCGAAACAAGATACAGTTTGAAGTCAAGAGACATAAAACTGCCTAACAATATTTGACGATTGAATTCCATTATTGCCAGATGTGAATTGAAAACTAAGATTGGAGTATTATTATAGCGTGCGAGAAAATTTAAGGAAATTATATTCACATCTGTGACTTAAAAATACATTTTTTCATCATTATTATTTTAAAATTAAATTGCTTTGTAATATTTCTGTGGTTTAAAGATAATTTATTTTATATAAAATTAGATAACCAATGAAAACAATGCCTCAGTGCATTCACATTTAATACAGATGGGAAATTTTTTAGAATTACTTTCATATTAAACAATATACAATATTGTAATACACAAGCTAAAATAAATGAGAATTATAATCACACTATAGATTATCCTAACATGCTACTAAAGTGATTATTTTTAAAACGGGTGAACAACATTATGTTTTTTTAAACTGGTAATGTCAGTTATTAATAACAGCACGTAAAACAGACTAGATGTTTACAATATCAGTTTATACACATACAGACACACACACATTTACGCACTATTCAGTCAAAAAATGTAGTTTTGGATATAACTTTTTTTTCGAATATCTGAAAAAAATACTTGGCAAAACTTTATAGAACTTAAATTATGTAAAAGACAAACATCCTAAAGCTTGCCATTTTTAGCGAAGTTTTGGTGACCCAGCTGAATGTTGAGAGGGTTTTGAAATATCCATAAAGAAAACTAATGAAAAGAAGTAAGGAAAATATTTTAGATATTTACACATCATTTTCTTGATAAAAATGGAATTTACTTGTTTTTAACATTCTAAAAATATTTATTTACATTGAGCTTTGTGAAAAAACCCTTATCATGTAGCTATTTTCAGAGGGTAACTGCAAAACAACTCTTTATACAGCCGTTACCTTTATTAAATTTTAAATTTCTTTGGATATTTCGCTGTAATATTGACTTATAAGCTTCGATGTAATAATGACTACATAAATATAAAATTGATATATTGATATATTTGCCCATGCTCAGGAAGTATTTATTTTATATGTTCCTATCTACTCGTCAATAAACTTAGTTCAGTTAGCTTAATAATGTTTACTAATAATGTTTATTAATAACTCAGTAATTAATAATATTTTTGTGAATTTGTAAGCTACTGCTATAAACTCTAGGATATACGATTAAAATCAAACAATGTCCTTTAATTTTATACATGAACTGAGTTTGCAAAACCGTATGCAAACATTCTATAATCGGTGAGTTATTATGCAAAAGTCACAAATTATTTACAACTTTTTATTTTACATGGTGATACATATTTTGTGTTTTTTTCCTACTTATGAATGGTCTCCTAACTTAAGACGTCACTAACCTTAGCTGAAATGAAGTGTCAGTCTTTATACTATTATAAAGTAACCGTCAAGTATATTTTAGACTTTCTAAAATTGTATAAATTCCCAAGTGTTCTAACACGTTACTATACCTCTCTTAATTTAGTATTAATGCCCACTCTATACAAAATATTTGATAATAATATTAATTTTTAGAAGTTAGAGTTTTATTTAGTTTGGTTAAGAAAACCCGCCAGAATAAAATTAAAGACTGTAGAGATGTAAATCATAGAAATAGATTTTTCAGCATTAAAAAAATAATATATCTACATTCGCAACGTAATTTTAAAACTATTTATTCTGAAAGGGAGGAGGGATGGAAAAAAAAGTGTTTCTACGAACCATATGGAATATAACAACAGTGATGTAGTTTTTGCGATAGCAATTTAGTGAAATCTAAAGTTTAACTAAATGCAGATCATCAAACAAAATCTGTTACAAATTAGTACACATTAGTCAATTATTTATTATAAATTTAATTGCAAATTTTATAAATTTTAACAAATTTGTAAAATTTAGCACCTTAAAAATTTTTGAAACTAACGAAATGAAAGTAGAATAAATACATACAATAATACAATAAAACAATAAACATCTACATCTCTAGTTGAGTTTCAGCCAACATATTCGTTACCTTTACATGCATTCAGTCTGTCTTAAGATTTAAAACATAATGATTGGACATTGTTTCATTATAAAAAAATTCCCTTAACATCCACTGTGGCGGATTACTGTTCATTTTGTGATTGGATGTTGTTAAATGACGCAGGTTGATGCAAATTTTTGTGCCACATGTCTCTGTTTTTCTCTGAAAAATTTCTAAATGAAATAATAATGACTTATCTCTCAATATATTGGGGACTTTTTCATATGTATTTTGTATCTATTTTTGTGCGTCTTACTATGGTATTAAATAAAAAAATTAAATTGCAATGTACTTTATAACTGTATAACGTATTATTTTCGATTTTATAAATAATGGGTTAAACCAACATAGTTTTATAAGCATGAAAGTTTTTTCCAATAAATTCATACTTTTTTTCTAAAAATCGGATGAAAAGTAGTCTTAAAGTGTAACTTGTATGAGATTTAATGTTTTCTGTACTAGATATAAACCATGAAGATTCTTTCTTAAATTCCTACTATTAATTCACACTCTCCCTACTTATATTTATATATCTTGTTCAAATTTCAAGTTGGCTAATAAAATTTTTTATTCATCCACTCAAGTTCAAATAGATTTTTTGAAACTTGTAGTGGATGGCACTTGATGTTGATACAGTTTTTCAAATATTAATTCATTAATTGAATTTAATTAATTTCTAATTTTTAGTCACTGTGAACTTTGGCAATATTGGTGTTTGTCCAGTTTGACTATTTTCTAAAATCCTGTTTAAAAATAAAAGAAAGTTCCTATATTATTTAAGCTAAGTGACGTAATAGATCAATATGTATATTATATATCTCAAAATTTTTATTATTGTCTTCAGTTTACTTTTTTTCCTGGAACATTTAAAAAGAGTATATTTTAATAAATTATGACAGGTTATCATCCATAGGATACATAAAAGCTGAAGAAAATATTTTCTGATGCCTGAAGCATTAAATTTACAATCAATAAATTTATGGTAACTGCTATAACTGTTCATGAATTTGATTGCTTATACTAATTTATTGTTTTAAGCTAAAACTAAATGTAGGATATAATTTGGTGTTTCATTCAAATCAATATAATTATTTGAAGCTTTTGTGTCTGGCATAGCATCTGAGGGAAATATTAATAAGTGTGAACTTACATTTCTTACTTTAGGACTCCAAAAAGCAGTATTTATTTTTAGAGCCTATACAACATATATTGACCTATGTTTATGCAATTTATTATTTATGCCACACTTTTACTTCATTTCATGCTTGTAACTACACTTAAATGAGAAAATTCTTGTTTATGAGTTTTGTTATGATTTTAAATTATTTGCAAAATGAAAGAAAAAATAGCCAACTTCAAAATTTTAGTATTTTTATTTTGTTCTCCCTAAATATCCATATAGTAAGTATCCATATCCTAACATATATATGGTAAGTCCATATCCTAACTGTCCATATTCAGACATCAAAGATGTCTTACTTTTCTCCAGTCCTAATAACATTTTCTCTTTCTTGTCAATTTTAATAAAATTTAGATTTTAGCAGTCAGTTTTAGAGAAATAATTTAAAATTGAATTTTTTATAAATACGAGGGTTGGAACTTTAATAGTGCCAACTATTTATTTATTAGGAATACAAAAGTGATTCTTGTCACAATCTTTTACAGTTATTCAATATAGTCACCCACATTGTGTATAATCCGTTAAGAACGATGTGGAAGTCGCAGAACACCTGTATCAGCGCCTGTTCTGCTGATAGTTCGAATGGACCGGTCTATTCACGCAAAAATCTCTGGAACAGTTCTGAAGCGAATGCCACGCAGTGGTTCCTTCATCTTAGGAATTAAGTCAAAGTCACAAGGGCTTAGATCTGGCCCAAGTCTCATCCAGCGTAATGATACGGCGTAAAAAAGCCTCTCCTTCGAGCTTATAGAGTTCCAGGTGGGTTCGAGCAGCATCGTATCGTAGCCATTTCTGCATTTCCGTCAAATGATGTGGAACCCATCGTGAAGCAGTTTCTCACATGCCCAGTTGTTCTTTCAGAATGTGCAGCACAGTCCTAAGCGCAAAAGTCGGGCCAGCTCACAAATTATTTGGCATCATTCACTGTCCATTAGTATGGCAACAGCATGCACTTCTGCTTCTTTGACAGTACCACGACCTGGACGATGCATATCTGCCCCATTTTGGTGTCCTTCATTGAAGGCTTCTACTCATCTTGTTACAGTTCGGTAAGCCTCTTGAAGCTCTAGATGACATTGTCTTGCTGTACGACCTCTGGCACATTCAGTTTGTATACCACTTTGTTGTTCTTGTTTAGAAAATATCTTAACAACACACTTTAGACAACACTTAGTTAAGCTAATACAAGGATCAATTATTCCCGTCATCCCGCATGACGTAGGAAGGACTAGTCCCTTTGCTGAGAAGTAGGTAGGTATGTAGCTCACGTGTGGTATAAGCGACATTCTTTGGCTTTGTTGCGTATCGTTTTTATAACAGTGTTGCCACTATGAAAGTTCCAACCCTTGTACATTGACAGTTTTCCCACAGTGAAAAGACATATTTTTATGTACTGGACATATGTACAAATTTCCACAAAAATCGCATTTTCAATGTCTTTTATTCGTTTTTGCTCTTTTTGGTGGAATGACTATTACAAATCCTACTGAATACAACTACTCGTGTAGAAGAATTCTACAGAATACTTTTCCCCAGAAGGCGTCATACCACACACAGTTAACGTTTGTTTTTTGTGATGCTGACCGGACGTATATTAACAACCTTTATACAGCAGTTTTTATATTGCACGGCGATTCACAGACTACTAATTAATCTTTACTTCAAGCTCACAATGTCTTGCTGTAGCACTTCCCCAAAGTCTTTCAGGCATCTCTTCATAATTTACGAATCAATGACTACATTTATGATGAATTCCTTATCATGAAATTTAATACTAATGTAGAGTTTTTTCATTTTCTTATATTTAACTTGAGCTTAGTGTTTTGTCCTAGATACAATAATTTCCCAAATCGCATGCAGAAATGGGAACAGAAAATTTTGAGCCGTCATCTGTCTCTTTAATTCTTAATTAGATTTATTTTATCACGATATCTTAACATTACACTTTCCGTGTTCATAAATGAGAAGTGGTGAAATATCTAATTTTAGAAAGAAAAAAAAATTCAAGTTATATCTAAGGATTTGGAACTAAACAATGTAAATTTTATGTTTACAGATTATTTTGGAGTCAACGGTTTCTTTCGTGCATTTTTCTGTCTCCCCCCATTCAACTATATACTTTTGTAGTATAAGTTAAGAAGTTTGTAAAGTGATTTTGAAAATGTATTATTAAAAATAACTTTACTTTACAATTATTCCTTTCTAAAGCAGTGATTCTCAAGCTTTATGATTCTATCCATACTTACCAACATGTTCCAGGAGTAATTTCCTCCGTTTCATTTAGACAAATATTTTAAGGCATATTTGGCCAACCAAGTTCCCTTTTACCTCTGGTGTTGTATACCTGATATTACCTGTGACCTGTTATACTTCAAGTAATTCTTCGGTACAGTACTGCTAAAATGAATAAATTTGATTTAATTTCTAGGCAAGTGAAAGACATATTGTTAGCCAGTGACAAATATGAACCTAGAGAGTTGCATCCCATCTACTCAGAAAAAGTTATAGTACAAATTGTATCCTCAAAATATTGTATTTTAGTAAATAATATTACTTTACATTTCACATTCTTTAAAAAATAATTATTGTTAAAGAATGAATTTGTTGACTCCAGGTAGAACAGTATTTGTTGTTCTAGAAATATTTATTATTTGTAATTATTCAAAAACTATACACATATAAATAACTAATATTTTCAATTTCAATTATATATCAGACCTTTTTCTCTATTACGTATTTTTCAGTTACTGATTTCGTTTTACAGCTCTTTCATAGGTAAACATTAAACAGTTGATTTTGATCAAAATTTTTTCTGAGATTGTTTTGGTTTTATTTTTTTGTTAGTTGTTTGTTGTGTGTTTGCTAGTTTATATGTGTTATAGGTATAAGTCAAATATTAACTATAGATAATATTGATAGCTTTTTAAAATGTAAAAAAACTGTATTATGATTAATACGGAGTGAAAGACGAATGGCTGAGGAATAGATGTAAGAAAGACAAAGGTAGTTGTACCAACACTTAAAACTGAAGACGAAGGATTTTTAGGCCCTGAATTCTAAGTTATTTTGAGAGTGGGGGGATGTTAATAAAAATTTATATAGAATTTGCATTAGCATGTACTTCAGGACTTTTTTTATATCTTACAATTCACCTATTCAGCAATGTAAGCTAGTTTATATATGAAATCTGTGTTTTATAATTAATTGCTTTAAAAATAAACTAGTGTTTGCAGTAGAAGTACTAAAACATGGAAACGAATTAGGAAAGCATTAACATTTTTATTATCACATGAAAAAATTTCAAATTTTTTGTATAACTTATAAAAATTCTAGCATATTTGCTAAATTGCAGAATGATATTCAGTATAATATTTTTTGTAATTATTAAACGCCAGCTTAGCTCACCACAAGTACAGAATTTGCATAAGTAGCATTCCTTTTTATTATTGAGCTGACATTGTATATAACAAAACAGGTTGTTATTAAAAGACATCATTGAGCAACATTGTATTTCATCATTGTTAACACAAAAACGCATCAAAGTTGAATAAAAACATTTGTTACACCTATTATTATTAATAATCTATTCCCTTTCGGCATATACTTTTATTATGCTTTTTATTTTACCCTTATTTCTGGTAATTACCGATTCACCTGACAGTGACAAGAATATAATGAAAAGAGAATTTGATCAAATGTTCTTATTAATATAGTAAATGAATTTCCGATAAACAGTGTCAGGCTTTTAATTAACAATTCTTTTCTTAATGGAGTTCATTTGGTAAAACTGCTCATTCATTTACTCTTTGTCTTTTAGATACGAACGAATTATTTTTTATTTGACAACTATTATCCCATTTTACTGCTAGATTTCAGAAATAAATAATTCAATAAACAATGTATCACATAAATAAATTTGACAGTTTGCTGACAAGCCCAGAAAAGCGCAAACAACTGTTATCTCAACTTCTTTTTTCCGCTATTATTTACTTTATTAATTACTATCTGTTGCTTATGGGTGTTCTTTTATTTATAACTATCATTCTGTCTGTGAACAAAGTTCATGAGATAAAGAATATTTTATGAAAGTTATGAAATAAAGTTTTTCTTTAAGTGGATAACTGAATGTTTCTTTCTGAAAATAGGAAACATTTTACGTTGTTATCATTCTAATTTATGATTGTAAATATATATTTTTATCCGTATTTTCCTTAGTTCATTTCAGCTGACAAAATGGACTAATTTGCTTACATCTCTTTTCTATATTTTACACAGTTAATATGTTGTGCATTTTTAATCATTTTCTTTTTTCATTAGAAGTATTATCACTAAAGTTCAAAAAGAAAAATTCTTTAGCTTGTAAAATTTTCTAAAAGAAAATTAAAGAAGATGAGCTTAGAAGTGTAAGTTAATATTTGATTGCACCTCCGGGGAAAACATTAGTTACATAAAGAATGTGTTTTTCTATATTTTTGCAATATTTTCTTTTAATTTTAATTATCATACTTATGAAGTTTAAATTTGTATATACTTTTATTTATCTAGATTCATCGTCTGAAAAGTTTTAATTAATAATAATATTATTGATAATTATACATATACAAATAATTTATGAAAGAGATTTTAGCTTTCAACAAGTTTATTTAGAAGTGTAATTTTGAAGTATATTATAAAGTAAGTTATTTGTCCTGATAAAATAATTAACTTTATAATTTTTATCGATATATTTTGAAGTTTAACAACCAGTTTCTTATCGGTTTTTAAACTATTATGTGTGATATAAAGATTATATGCTTTACGATTACTGTCAATTGTTAAGCAGACAGTAGCCCAAACGTTAAAATTAATACTTTCTGCTCTCATTGACATACAGTGAGGCAGATAAGTAGAAAATATGTTTATACATGAAACAAAATAAAGGAATAAACAAAAATGACAGCAATATTGGGTTTTTCTAATGTATAAGTTTAGGTCATATTGGTGTAGTTAACAAAACATTATTAAATACAAAACAAACAAACCTATATAATCAGGATATCTGATCACCCATCGCAGGCATTTAAAGTTTGTAGCTTGTAACTATGCTTTCCATGAGGTGATAAACCACCACAAAATCTAATAGTAGCTATTCCTCTCGAAGAGACACAGAGGATGGAGAAGAAAACCATGTACACACAACAACCTAGAGTGTATCAAATGTTTTTAATGGGATTAAGGCCATGGGAAAACACCGGAATCTTCATATACACAAGTCCCTTAATCTCTAGATAGTACATATCTATGTCAGATGTTGGGAATGCTCATTATCATACATTATAATGAAAGCAGAGCCAACTTCTGCAGCGTTCATTCTCACAGACTTGTTAAACTAACTTCATACTGATACTGGACAGTAAAATGTCTAAAAAAACGGTTTTTTGTCGTACTTCAAGACAAGAAATCTTGATTGGTTGCTACCTAATATCTGTTTATGCTCCCATCTGTCAACGAAGCGAAATGTGGCGTCTCCAATTGAGATTGACTTCCTAAGACTAAAATGTCGTGCTTAACGTTTGACACTGGGTGTAAAATGCAAGTATTCTAAACTGAGAGCTAGTTATTTAAGGCAACCATCACAAATGCACCATTCATTTCCAGTTTAAAATTTTGTGGGCCACTATTATAGTTTTCAAAGTAACAATCCATATAAACATAATATATTTTACTTATAATAATGAAGCTTAATAAACAACAAACTTATTAAAATAAGCTCAGAAAATTGAAATAACTGGATTTATATGTGGCAATACATATATAAAGAGAACTATAAAAAATATATGACTATCATGCACTGCATTTTACAGTTGCAAAGTATTTACTAATTCTACAGTGGCGTTTGGCAATTGATGTTCCATGGCGTATTATCCTCAGATATGAAAACATTGATGAATACTTTATGATATGACTTTCTATTTTATGTGATGGAAAATTTACCAGTTTTTTTCAGTTTCTAAGGGACTAAAGTATACAATGCAACACAGTTTTGTACAGTTTACTAGTACATAAGCACATGTTTTTTTATGTCATTAATTCCAAAGTTAAGGTATTATTTTAAGGTGTCATTGTTTACTCAGAATAAATTCCAAGGCAATTCTGGCAACGTACATGATACGTAAAACTTGTAACTAAGTTCTCCTTAAACATTGTTAACCCAATAGGTAAGTATGTTTGGTCACTCATAGGTTATTAGTAAAACCCTGCGCGGAATCCTAAATTATAAGAAAAGATAAATTGACACATATGTTTAAATATACGTACTTAAAAATCTAGATATTTAAACTTATTTATATTTAGAATATATTCCTTTATTTAAACTCAGTTTATATATTTTTTATTTCTAAATTTATAGCTCAGCTTTAATTTCCCTCATCAAAATGCACATAAAGTTTTACATGTATTCAAGAGTGTATTTTAAAATATAAAATGTTTTAACCTCATTCATCTTAAACACTTGAGTTTTTTATATTGATAATATAAAATTCGCTGTAAAATACTGCTAAAGTTTGGAACATTATCTAATTAGCTTATTTTAACTTCCCTTTATAGCATTCCTTTAAAAATATTTATGAAAGTATCTCTTATGAATTCTATTCAAATGCCATAATTATCCAATAGTGTTTTCAAGCAAACAACTAATTTCACAAATATAGTACAAAATGATAATTGCACACTTTTTGCAAACCCTGTCACAAACATTAGAAACGTTGAATATTTTAAACATTCAACCAGAAAATACTTTTCAAAACATTACCTAATTAAAAAGTAATTGATGAGAGTGTTTATGACAATAATATATGCTTTAAGCAATAGAGTTTCATATATATGTATAACACGAGTTTTTGTAATATCTATGCTCTCTTGTAAGCAAAACCAAAATTAACAGAAAAAATACTTTCAGAAGACATCACCCTCGAGACTATTGTGTCTGGTTTATTTTGTCACATGAATATGTGGTATCATAAAACCTCAAGCAACAAACCAACCATCACCTTCTAGCGATGAATTTCACTTTAAAATGTATTAGAGAAAGATGCACAACACAAATTATAGAAAAACTGTTTTTTATTGAAAAGAATATCTAGATATAAACATAATCTATTGGTTTGTCAAACAGACGGGTTTGGTTTGGAGCACTATAGTCTACTTTTTTTTCTATCCGAGATCTAATGGGAACTTGACCTACATTCGAAATCCCGAAGTGGTATCAGAAAGCAGCGCCCTATCTATTCTGCCAAATCAGATGAAGTTTCAATGTCTATAATGTATCAAATACAACCAAAAGGGATTTAAATATTAGTCAGAATCCTAATCTATTTGTAGTATTTTCAATAAGTAAAACTTATATATTATGTGTAAATTGATTTCGAGGTTGTGTAATTATAATTTATTGTTTCCATGGTTTAGCATAAAATATGCAATTACATAAATACATAGTAAGTAACTGTTTCTGGATTTAGTAGTTTTTTTTCTGAAGAGTGGCCTCAAAATTATTAGTCTGTAGACGGCTAGAGAGAAGATACTTCATTACCCTTGTTGTGAATTTATCTCACGTTTTTTTTATAAACTAATAACATTTACAGAATCATTATTAGTATATCCACTGAGAATTGTTCTAATTTATACTATCCATCGTTTATCTGGTGAAGTGTGATTTCTTTTGGAAGCTAATCCCTAAAATGCTCACTCAATCTGTGTTTCAATATTTCAAGATTCAGCTTAAAATATTTTTATTTGGATTTGTATAACTTATTTTATATATGAGAGTAATGAGATCTGAACCTATTTAATACGATTCTGAGCATGAACCAAGAGCCATAGTAGCAATAGAAATCGAACCTACGGACCCCAATTTCAAAATTTGTTGCAATTGCTCGGCACAAATATATTCTTGAAAGTGTTTATCTTAAGAGAAGAAGAATGCACATCGACTCTTTCAATGTAATAGAAATCAACTGTCTTAATATAATACGAATCATTTTAACTCGTGTACGTCATTACAAGTCTTGATGGAATAGGACCACATCACACTGAAGCACGAGATCATTTTATCTTCAAGGAAAATTTACATATATGTCATTGTACCTTTAGCACAATAAGAAATCAAAAAGGTACAGAATGGATCTGACTCAATGATTTCTTGAAGAAAATAATCGTTGTACTGATATTTCTGTTTTTGAACCTTATAAATCTTATGTCGGTACAGTAAAGAAATATTTCTGGAAGAGAGAGAAAATTATCATCCGTATTTATAAACCAAAATCGGCTTTTACCAGAAGCTAAACTTTAAAGAAAAAACAGATGCTGGTTATAAAACTGATTAGTGTTTCAATAATTTGAGAACTTATGTTTGAGATGGGCATTGTTATATATGAAAACAACTTCTCTGGTAATTGATTTAATTAGGTTTGTCACAATTTATGTTCTTGACAACTGTAAAAAAATGTTTTTATTCTCTCTGTGTTTTGCTCCTGATTAATGGTTCAATGACTAAGAACTTGTATCAATTTTTGTGAAATACCATAAGTACATTAAGATATGTTTTATGGTACTGTTGATAAATTTTAATCCTTGATTTTTTGTAAGTTTTACATCATAAATAAACTTTATCCTCTCATAGAATTAAAACTCAAAACTTCAATGATAATGTATTTTAAAAGTGTACTAGTTATTCAATTCGATAAAGAAAATGTTTACACCTTTAGTGTGTAATATAAAATTTTTGTTTCGGAAAAATGATAAAAAGCACCATGAATCTGTCAGTTATGAATCTTCATGCATCATAATCTATCACGAGAATCCTCTGAAGACAAAACGTCTTATCGCTTAAATTATATAAGAATTATTATGAATTTGAGGCAGGAAAAACCTTTTTACTTGAAAAATTTCAATGCTTGTTCGGTAAAAATATAATATGATAAAACGTATTCTCCAAGGAGTTTTGAAAGGGAGTGTTGTAGCTTTAATTTATAAATTATTTTGGATACATGCGTCTAACCTATGAAATATTGAAACAGGGAAAATAAGAAACTCAAATTCACATCAAAATACATGGACATGATTCTAAATATGTTTTAAAGTATGAAATATATTATGATGTATTACTTGTAAACTTACCTCGCCTCTTTCTTTTTTCTGACTACATTATATAACAAACTGTATATGAATAATTTTATTACATGAGGTTATTTTTACTGGGTACATAATATTTTATTCGGTTATGATAAAAGGAGATTATTTTTTGATACTATAAAAGAAAGAGTTGGTTTTAAATTTAACTTGCTTTCAGAAACTATAATAAGTCCTTAATACCATATTTTTTCTAAAACAGTAAAAAAGATCTTTTCAGATACTAAGCAATTCTTTTGTTAAAATATTAAATGAAGAAGAAATAAAATTTAGTCTTAAGGTTTTTTTTCATAACTTCATTAAAAAAGGCATGAACAGAGATTAAAACCTATTCCTTAATTTCTAATTTTTCTCAAACTTGGTTTCATTTTATATTTATCAATGACATTTTTGCAAGGTAAAGGGAACATTTTTAGCTTCTCAGAATGAAATTAACAGAGTAAGTGCATGAATTAATTTAGCAGTAGAAAGGAAATTTTAAATATTTTAATCATAAAATATTAAGAATGAAAATGTAAAAAAGCTTGAATAATGATTTTTATCATAATATAACTTTACTGAAAATGACTTCAGGTGAAACCATCAATAATTTTGAAAACAATTTTATTTAGCAAATGCGGGAAATACTTTTGTATAAAGTGATTAAATAATATATGAGCTACGTACATTTTAACTTTCAGTAAATGCCCTTAAATATTCTAAAATTCTGCTTATAAACTAATTGTTGCAATTTGTGGAATATAGCTACAGAAGGTTATACATTTGAGAACTCAAAATAAACTTTTAACAACTCTCATTTATAGAAAGAGGAAAAATTTACGGAAATACTAGGTAAATCACGAATAGAGAATATATATAATACACCAAAAGGATTTAATAAATAATTTTTTAGCTTTCAGGAAGTGACCTTATACATTCAAAAATTTTGCTTGTAAACTAATTGTCGCAATTTGGGGAATATAGCTACAGAAGGTTATACATTTGAGAACTCAAAATAAACTTCTAACAACTCTCATTTATAGAAAGCGGAAAAATTTACGGAAATGCTGTGTAAAACAAGAATGGGGGATATATATAATAAAGGAAAAGGATTTAATAAATAAACACAAAATTCATACTAACATGTAAATATACTGAGGCTAATTTTTTGGAGGTAAACAGAGACAAATTATTAGCAATAAAAGGTGCAGTATAATCACAAGCAGCAATAAAGGAACTGTTTTTTAAGCATAGAAACATCTATAAACATTTTTGTTTCGCTAGTATTCATTGTTATCATCGGTAACTGCAAGATTTCTTCTAGCAGAATTCATACAAGTGAATGATGTTTTTTAAATTCCAAATTCTATTATATCAAGTAATATTTGCTTTTTAAATTAAAATTCTTTTAAAAAGGATTTGATTTATGAAAGACACAACATTTAAAGCACATTATCGGTTTCACATTTAATTTAACGACTACAATTCCAATATCGTTTAGCTACTGTAATATTCCCGCTTTTTAAAGTGTTTTTGTTGCGCTAACAAAAACTTCAATTATTTAGAGAGGATCATCCCACATCTTTCTTCTCGGAAGTGCACTTAGCTGCATGACTAAGATATGAAAAAATTTGATGTGAAGTAAATACAAAATCTACTTTATTGCAAAAGGCAGTTATAGCAGTTGTTTTACTTCTCATTAATATCCTTATAATATTTTCGATTTGAGCGATTTTAATATTTTAGTTCTATGTTACACTTTTAAATTCCTTCCAGTTAAAGTCCCCTTTAAATTCTTCCCAGTTGTATATATAGAAAATTTCGTCTTGGTGTTTTAGTAAAATATCCCTGTGAAGCTTATTGTCTTTTTAAAAGTTTTATTTGCCAGGTTTACCCAATAACAGATTTGTTAAAACTTTTAATTATGCTAAAATTGTTATTTTTCTAAGAATTTTTAATTGAGATTCTGAATAAAAATTAATATATTTATTTTAGAATTATCATTTTTTCACACGCAATAAATGTTATGTTAACTGTAATTTACAGAATAGTGATTGTAGAATAATTCAACGTTGCAAAAAGTAAAGTATGAAGCGGCTTATTAGTTAAATAAAATTAGAATCCTTCAGCGTAATAACTTCAAACTATATAATGTTTTGTGAGCAATTTCAATAAATAAAAATAAATTTCAACTTGACCAACTATATAGACACAGACTAATTTCTTAACAGAAAATCCTTTGAGTGTACAGTAAGACCTAGCAGGGGATTCAGGGACTTCTGAATTCGTCACTAAAGATCCCGAAGTGGCAATACTTTCTTAGAGATTTATCTAAACGGCTAGAAAATGCATTTAATGATAAACTTCAGATGTAGGTTTGACACATTTTTTAACTCCTACATATTTGATCATTTAGAATATACGTGAATTTGTATTTTACTTTTACTTTTCTTATTCTTTAAATAAGTAATAATGTATCAACTATTTATAAAACTGAAATTGTTCTGTGTAAATCCCTCTATGAGCTTCTAAATGTATAATATGCTATAATAGCACATAACTGAACATTTTAAACTGCTAACAGGAAAAAAATTATCGATTTTTAAACAAGGCTGTTTTAATAGATATTAAATATAACTCATAAGGTAGTTAGTAATGTGTTTATAGTTAACTAATACATATATTTAGTGAAACCTTTGTAGATTTTTAACAGAAAAACTAATATACATAATTTGAGTAGGCAATGCAAGATACATCATTGTTTTAAAAGAGTTAATTGGAATACAAGATTGTTTCTTAATGAAATTTGTTTTTAAATATTAAAATATTTATTTATAACTCGAAACCATATTACAGTTTCTTTAAGTTTTCAAGGTATGAAATTTTTTTATGTCTTTCATAAAAAAATCAGAAACATTTAAAATTTTATTTGTTGTATATAGGAGTACGAATATGTTTATAAAATTTTATAATGTTTTCCTTAATTTTCAGGCTTTAAAATTCTGACTTTTTAAATTAAAGACTAAATAATTCGGAATGTTCACATTTTCGATTTTGTTATGCATCTATCCGAGATATTTTTATTAGTTCTTAAAAGAATAATTTCATGCTTCTTTTATTTTCTTTGCAAAGAAACAACGTGAAAACAAAACTCATCTGCTTAGAAGTCAAATATTTACGGAACAAAATAGCTTATCACTATTTTTATTAATTTCTTGTAAATATAAACGTATTATAGGATTGTTTTCACTAAAAGAAAAGATAAATTATGTTAAAATGCTTTGAATTATTATATTGTAAAACGTAAAAAATAAAGACATTTAGTAGGATTAATTCATCTAATAAATAACTAAAGGAAAAACAATCATTTATCATTACCCTTAGCAAAGAAGTAAATCTGAAGAGTTTATAAATAATCCTGATTTAGTAAATGATATTGTTTATTTAAAGCATGTTGTGAAAACATATTATTGTAAATAAATGAACAATCTGATGCAAAAGACTTTGTTATCTGAACACCTTTTCAAAATGTAAGCAGTAGCAGCGATTTCAAAGAACGCAAATCAAACTAGTTGCATAGTAGAGAAAGTGTAATTTAGATTCGTTATCAAATTCTTTAATATGAATACTGTTTAGATATTCCAATCCGATTAAGGGATAATTCTCTTTAAATTTCTTGGAGAAGAATTAAATTACTTGTTTGAGGACGTTGGATTCTTGAAGGACAAAATGTACCAAATAAAGTGAATATATACAGCTACTTTAATATATAGTAAGATGAAACTTGTGATTTAAATAAAAAAAATCAATATACAGTAAAATATTCCTTGACAAACTCGAAAATTTATTATGGCATTATAAAGAGTTGTTATGTTTTAAAGGTACAGACAATCATACATATACATCCTAGAGTGAGCTTATAAAACAAAAGGTGATTTGGCCGTACTCTAACAGTTTTTGGAGTCTAATAATTTTCCTTTTAGCATATTTTTGAAGAATACGAAATTTTTTTCCCGATACATAAATATTAAAACTTACCACATTCATCTTAATTGAAGTAAATGTAAGACTAAAAATGTGCTAAATTTTAATTGAAACGGGATTATCCGCTTTACAGGTATGGCATTTCCATAAACCAACAGATGCGCTATTAACTCTTAGATATGCAAGACTTGTCCATCGTTTCCCCGAGTTCAATATGAAGAAATAAAGGATTTTAACTAAGTATTTCAGCTAGTCTGAGGGTTCTAACAGAGAGTTTTTCTTGCCATTATGACTGCAACATTGTAACATTGCTAAGCAAGTCTTAAAAGTTAATATTATAGGCTATATACTTGTGTGATCGGTGAAAATCAATTTATACAAGTTACATATTTATATACTTTATTATATTTATATACACGCTATTCACTATGCAAACACACTGAATTTTTTGTCTTCTTTCTAGTAAGAGAAGAGCAGTAATAATCCATCAAATTTATAAACGAACTATAATGCATAAAATATTCCACTTTTAAGATAAAGAATAGTAGCATATATGTTCAATACTATAAATCTCAAGATTATTTTTAAGTGACACACCTAAAATATTACCCCATGATACCAGAATTTTGTTGTTCCTGAGTTGTTTGTATATTTACTTTTGTGTATAGATTTATTGTAACATATAACATCTACTTTTACCATAAAATTTGCAAAATAAAAGTTTGATAGTTTCAGTATTTTAATATTATCAAAAACTGTCAAATTGATTTTTATATTTTTTCTTGTAGATTATCATCAATCATTTTTACTGAGGAAAAAACTCAGATAAAGGCCTGCATAGCTTTTAGATAATGCTTCAAAAAATTCATGAATTGAATAAAATTTTGGAAAGGCTATAAAAACTGAGTACAATTTTAACGACTTCCATTATATCTAAGAATTTAAGGGAACATTGTTTTATACAAGCTTGTATTTTGAAAAGCACGCTGAAAAGATTTTAATCGTTAAAGACAAAACTACCCTCATGCATATTAGTGTTTACAATCTAATAAAAAATGAATAATAATGCATATGATTTTGATGGGTAAAACATTTTGATTTAGAATGGTCCTTGTTTCAAAGATATTTATATGCAAATTAAAATTGTTAGAATTCTTAAAGACTTTTTATTATATTTTTTAAGGTTTATTGTACAGAATAAAGTTTACAAAGTAGAGGAGAGAGAAGAAAGAGATTAAACTTTCTAGGATTGTTTTTAATAAATCTCAATATACAATGTTTGAAGATAAAAGTATTGTCTCTTTGATACTGCGAGTTTTCAAATGTTTTACTACTTATATTGGAAGGTTCTTTTTCATTTAACTTTTTAACGTTAGATCAGATTTACAACAATGAATAGGACTCCTACAATGAAAGAAATTTGTTTTGTTGATTTGTTTTAAAATTATAGCTTCTTTTGAGACTCTTTAGGGACATCTTCGTTTATTTTTACTTTTAAGGACAGCACATTATATAATGTTTTTAAATCTTTAATTTATGATATTTTGATAGCTTATTAAGCACTTAATGTAAGTATTACTTAATGTATATATATATATATATATATATATATATATATATATATATATATATATATATATATATATATATATATATATATATATATATATATATATATATATATATATATATATATATATATATATATATGTATATATGTATGTATATGTATGTATATATATATATATATATATATATATATATATATATATATATATATATATATATATATATATATATATATATATATATATATGTGTGTGTGTGTATGTATATAATCATTCAGCTTAAAAAAGATGTTGATGAATTATTTAATGGTACCTTTGACTCCCAGCGTTCATGTATTACCCATCCGAATATATAGTCAATCAAATAGGGAGTATCACACAGGTCAAATTCACTCCTTGTGAAATCATAGCATAAAATCAAGCATGATTCAACTAGGAAGAGAATTAAACTCCTCTTCACAGTAATTAATAGATTAGCCATCCTACAACATTGGGGACAATATCTCATGAGATTAATTAGAAAATTGAAGGAAAAAATAAGAAAGGGGATAAAATAAATATGTAGGATTGGTTTCAGCTTAATATAATGTTAATTATAATTTACTTCTGACTATTATTGTTCCGTTGAAATTTTTCTCTACTTGTTGCAGTAAGAAATGTAGAATACGCAACAGAATATATTTCTTTGAGTTTTCAAATCCTATTTGTAAATATTTCTAATGGAACACTTCAAAAAGTTAAGGAGTAGAAATATCACGAATTAGATACTTAACATCAAGAAGATTTATTTTATTTTAAGTACGGCTATTGCCCAATATAAAATGTAGTAATATTTGGAGAAGAAATCTTTAAAATTGAACCAGAAGATATTGTTAAATTCAGTTGTAATTTCGTAGGTAATAAATATCGTTATTATCCTTATGATTATATTTGAATAGAAGTCAGATAACTTTTATTCTGCTAACGTTTTCTAGTTAAGATCAATATAAGGAAAAAAATAATTACACCAACAAACTGGTGTGTTTATTTACTACCGACTTAGGTGAAAATTTTAAGAAAAAAGTCAAAATGCAGTTCAGAAAATATTCCCTGAATTTACCAATGATATAATAGTAGCAAATTATTACACAGTATAATAATTTACTTGTTAAACCTCAGAACATTTTTATTACTATTTTTCCATTTTGATATTTTAATAAATATACTTGTTCTAAATACTAGGCTTTTAAAGTTATGACTGGTATTCCAGTGAGATAAAGTAAAACCTGATTGGCAAAATTCTGTTAATAATTTTTAAGTTAACAAAAATTTTTCGCTGAATTGAAATGAATTTTCTTTCATTGTGAATATTCAGATTTGAATACTACGATTTTATTTCGTATAAGAGCTTTGAATCAATTTCTTTCTCATACCATTCCCAAAATTTGCTGTTGCATATTCTCCAACGGGCATTATTATGTTCCTTATATTTCTTGCTATTATTATTTTATTTGTATTAGCATTTTCAAGTATTTAATACTTAGACTATTATCCAATATTATATTTAGATATTCAATATATTTTAACTGCAATGTTTTATTATTTAGTTTAAAAACGGAATTTATTTTTGATAGATCCAATAGCTATTACTACTTTCCAAAAATTATTACTACTGCTGATTCAGAAATTTTAAGATTCAGCGTGATAAATGATTCTTGCATTTTTATATTTATTATCTTAGTTTTATTCTCCAACTTTGTCCTAGAATTTTCCCAAACAACCACTGCAAGGTCATATGCAAAGGTAACAAAAACAATTTTTATGTCATTTTATTAAAACACCTGTTTACAAGGAGCTTCCGTAATAATGGACCCATACAGAATCCTTGCGAGAAACCGCGGTTAATATAGCATATAGAGCATTTCTCTATTAATTTACCAATAATAACCTGATGTTACTCAAACAGCTTTTCATTATGTTCTCAATGTAATCTTCCAAATTCCAGACATTAATATATTTTAATAAATTTTCCCGATCAGTATTATGAAACTCCTTTCAGATGACACAATTGTAGAATATCTATGCATACCATTTCTAATTTTTACATTATTAATCAAGTCATACAGACTTTTAGTTATGTTCTCGTGTTCAGTGAAACCATGTTATAACTCACTGAACTAATTCAAACGTTGTTAAAGTGTAATTTATCCAATTATAAATTATTCTTTCGACAACTTTGCCAGTGATTCCGGAGATGACAAACTGATTGAAAAAGTGAATATATCTCGGCTTATTTATACTTTTTAGTTAAGAAAATTATAAATTATTTCTTCATTCATCAGCATAATAGCAATTTTTTACAGTTTACAAATAATGTAACCGAAATTCGGAACAAGTTTAAAACATCAGTCATTCTAGCCATATTCTTCTTTCTTAATAATTTGGACTCGATGGCCAACTTTAATTGATATTTATATACTTTTGAAAAAAAAACATTACTTTTTCTCTTTCACTCATATCGTATGAAATGTTCCAGATACTAGAACGCGAATGTATTTGAGAACGTGACATGTTTTGCATATTCCGGGGACTTTAATGACACAGAGCATGCGTAGAAAATATTCGGTAAACGTGTTGTCCAAATAAATCACACTCCTTGAACTGTGTAGGAAGACAAACTAGTCTTGAAAGTCAATGGGGGTAATTTCCCCAAAGCTCTCCTCAATAGTTCAGTAGAGATTGAAAATAACAAGTAAAATGTACTTTAGAGCCCAAGGAGGTTCCACTATTAACTGTGGAATTACTATTATTTTATATTAGAGACAAAGAGAATTTTTACGAATGTTTAAAATTGCTTAAAGAAGCAAAACTTTAAGATCCTAGAATTTTCCCAATATTTTTTTATGATACAAAATTCCTACTATTTGCAAATAAATGAATTAAAATAATAAGAGTTGAATTGCCTTTACTAATTAGTAAGTGAAAACAGTTGGAAATTTATATTTTCAGAAACATTGAAATTTTAATTATGTATTCTAAAAAATAAGTACCTTTACATATATGTTTCCTAATTATTCCATTTTCTTAAACATTTACGTTTTTAAATATGTATTTTAATCTTTTCTGTAATAACGTAAGCCATAATAATATCAGTTAGAAGAAATTCGTATTTGATATAATTGTTCCTTTTAAGAAAAACGTGAAGACAAATTAATACTTTCTGAGCATTAGTACTAAATAAATATAGGTGTAAAAATGAATTCTTTCTTTCAGGAACATTAATCATTATTGAGAAATAGTTAAAGGAAAATATTTCTTTAGCAATAAGATACAGAATATTAAAATAAGCTGAAAAAGCTTGGGCAGATTTGGAATGGTAAGTAACATTTTAAATTTGTGCTTTCAATAAATATTTAAAAGTGTTTTCATGAGATTGTTTTTATTGTTATCAATGATTTGCATTTGATCATCGAGAGAGTACGCTATTGATAAAAAATCCTTTTTTCTCTGCTGGAATGTTAGTTATTGGGGAATTTAAAATATTTTATGCTCAGACTTGCAGTTATATACAAAAATAAGTAAAATTTCAAATATTTTCTTCGAAAATTGCAGCTTTCTTATATTCTCGTATACGAGGTAAGCGTTTTGATCTCGTTATACAAATAGTCCAAACTGAAGAGTTTCATGAGCATTGATATTTCTTAGAACTATTTATGCTTGTGTAAGTGTCAGTCTATCCATGTGAGAGCATTATAACTGAAGTAAAACAAGATAGGGAGATAAAACTTGAAAATAGAATTTGACACCAAAAATGTAGATAAGTATCAAGGATTGGATTCAGTATAAGTAAACTTGAATGGGTAATTTAAAACATTTCATTTCGTAATAGTAGATAGGTGAAATAAGTTTAACAAATACGTAAGAGATTATTTGTCCCTGATTTTTTTTTTATACAATTGGTATGGATTCTACATTTAATGTGTGTTAGTTTCAGTGGTTCAGGATAGAATTAACCATCAAAATTTTATTTTGAATGTTACTGTTTAAATGATATCCACTTTTGGGTATTCATATGTTGCATATCTGCAAAATGGTGAAAATGTTGAAATTTTACAATTTTTCGCGTTTAATAGGATAAAGTTTCAAACGTTTGAAAATATTTGGTGATCATTCTAAAAATTAAGGCTTCTTAACGTTTAATATAAAAAAAAAATCAATTTTGATTTATTTAAAAAAATCTAAAATGCTCTCTTAATTTCCTAACATGACTAAATTACAGGGAATTTTGAAAATAGAGAAAAGAATTTTGCAGTGATAATCAAATAGTTTTATGTAATTGACAAAATAATAATATTTTGTCTTTTTCAGTTCAACTTTGTATTTTTCAATATATGCATAGAACATACGCGCAATCTTAGATAATATTGATTTGCGTTACAATTTCTTCAAAAGATGTCTAAATTATTATCTTTATATATCTCCTGAGTACTCAAACCAATTGTTTATAAAAGAAAATAACTTATTAACGTGATTGAGAAAAATAATAAAAAATGAAATTTATTTAATTCGTTCAACTGTAGTTTTGTCAGGTAAGATCAAAATCAGAAATGTCATGAAAGATTAAAATCCATCGTCTCCAAGCTTATCAAATAAAATGAAGCATTAACTTTTCGTATACACACATATAAATATATATATATATATATATATATATATATATATATATATATATATATATATATATATATATATATATATAAACTGAATTTTAAAGTCAATAATAAAGTGAACAATTGCAGATATTTTGAAATGTCAGCATACATAATAAAGCTATAATTTTAAGGGGAATTTTTTTTTATTTAGAAGAAATAATATAGTTGATTTCATAATAAATTTTGTTATAAATGACTAGACATTCCCTAATACATACGGGTTATACGCTCAGAAGACAGAGTGAAGGTTGTTCACGGCCCTTTCAAAAAATAAGTAAATAAATAAAATAAAATAAAAAATGTCAAATTGACTAAAAATAAGCAGTATTCAGTTTGTAATAGATTGCTCAGTGTTTAAAAGTATTATACATAATAATTTTTGCAAAAACTTTTACGTTATAAGTGACATACTTACCTAGAAATATATGAAAAAGTATAAAGAAGAATGTTTCCGATATTTTAAAATCGCACTGATAATTTCAAATGAACTTTTAAAATATTGAATTTCGATCTCATCCGTGCGGTTGTGCTAAAAAAATAATTAAAATTTGTACAAAATGTACTCTAAATGAAGACGAGGAATAGCTTTGAGTAATTTTAAGCATTCACATTATTGGTATTGAGAAATAGTTCCAAAAAATGCCTCTAAGAAAATAGCATATTTTCTAGATTTTGCAGTCTGGTTACAATACAGTCAAGTTCTCAACCTAATCCCGAAGAGTGGTTGTGGGACACAGCCACCTTCGATCTATTTGGTTCCAAAAGAGACGTTGAAGTATCATCGTTATCCTCAGAAAGGTTTTGCTTGGGAGTAGCTTCCTAGCATAGAATTGTAATAATTTTAGCATAACTTAAATTGTCCCATTCGTGAGCCAAATAATAGACTCGGATTTGTACAATGCATTGTCGTCGACCTCTCTTGATTATCTGTCTCAATCTGAATCCCTTCTTGGGCGATCCAATTCAATTCATTTGGGTGGTCCCTTCCCTCCAGTACAGAAAAACCGGTTTGAAGATTAGTTGGTGCAAGTTCCACAACTAGCTGTCAGCTGTAACAATGTCTAAACATCCCATTGGCTAATGGGAAGGCCATTTAGACATAAGATCTGGAAATGACATTTCGTAAGTCAGACATAGTTTAGTTTTCTGAGATGTTATTAGATGATTACTTTAACTCATATGGAAATATTATTATTATTTATTGAATAGTTACTTAGTTGTACAGATTTCTAGTCAAATTTCTTGTAAGTATATGGTGTGTTTGATAAGTTTATATCAAAGAAAAGACTGTAAATTTAAATATTTAAAATAATTTAATAATTTTTTTTTTGCAGATCGTTTAATTTATTTTTGATTGTTTAGAAAAAATAAATTAAGAAAAAAAAAATTTAAACTAAGTAATCAAAATATCAATTTATTTTTATTGTTTTGCTCATGACGTTATAAAAGAATTATCATAGCATCCAATTGAGAATATTTCATCACACACCTCTTTCAAAAAATTAGTCATTCCTAATGAAGACTATTAAAAACTAATTTCTCATGCTTATTAAATTTCCATAAGTAAAGATGTTTATAGTAAATTTACTTCTCACCACTGCATATAAAATTTTATAATCGTTGAATTTGTGTATAAGAAAAGAGATTCATTTCAATGAGCTCTGTTGAAAAATTATCTTGGGCTGAAGTTAAAGTGGGGAAAACACTTGAGTTTGTTATTATTGCCCACTCTTTTTATATTTTTTGAAGTTTATTTTTATTTTTTCTTGAAAAACTTGAATAAAGTAGAACCATTGTTATTAGATTTTGAAAACTAATTAAAAATAACGAGAAAAAATAATCGTAAAACTCACTTTTTAAATGAATATTTAATATGCTGTTTATAGAACTGAACGTTCTTTAAAAGCTTTCGAAATATATGGAATTTTAAGTGATGAAAAAATATATAACTTATTTTGAATCTTGGAAAATAAATCTTTTATAATTAACTTTTACTAAAGTTTTCCAATATAATGTAAACAAAAGATCTTAAGTAAACATCTTCCGAACAGTTAATCTATTTTTCTCCGATAATTCATTGGCGCCATCGTCTTACTCATCGAGAGAATGTATGCTTCAGATATTTGTTAAACATTTTTTGCAATAACTGTTAAAGGTGGCAGCACTGTGTTTACTGCACATACCCTATAATTTATTAATTGAAAAATAAAACTGTTGTCAATAACACACATCTATTGTAATATAAGTGTATTCGGTTCTTAAAAATTGTAAAGATTGTATACAAGATAAGGATTAAAGAATGCAATGCAGTGTATAATTAATTTACAAATAATTAATTGTTTTAAAAGGAAATGAAATTGCATTTTATCGTTGTGGAGTAAAACATCAGATTATGACACAATATTTAATCCATCCTGAAGGTTTTTCATGTTTCATATATTTCTTTGTTATGTTTATATGTGGCTCATAAAACATTAAGGTTTTCCTGAAATTTTCCATTTTGTTTCTTTTATTTTATGTTTTTGAATTAATGAAGAGATAGTCCTTGTCAACTTTTTAAAAAGATTTGTGGCACGTATTAATTCTTTGTATTTTAAATTTGTCAAAAATTCTTTGATTGCTAAAAGAAATTCTTAGATATATCACCATTTTAAAAATATTTTACGAAATATTGAAAATAATACATTTTCTAATAGTTATCATTTTCACTTTATTTGGTTCATTCTCATTTAATACATCTATTATTCTACTCCTAAAAGTTTGCATTTAAAGTCCTGTGCCATGATGATCTTTTATCAAGCTAAAATGTGTCATCATAAAAAATCATTGATATTAAATTATTGAACTTTGCATACTTTAAAAGTATTATTTAATATAACAATACTAGAAATTATTTAAGAGTAAACGATAAAAATAAGGATAAAATATCTTAAAATGTCATCTGCTATATATATATATATATATATATATATATATATATATATGTGTGTGTGTGTGTGTGTGTGTGTGTATGCGTGTGTGTTACCATTTTTCAAATTATGATTTTTTGAATTTTGAGAATAATTTTACCACTATGCCTTTCTATGTACCACTGTAATTAATTTATCTGTTTTTCAAGATCAGAATGTTAATGAACTCTAAATGATTAAAAAAAATATTGCAAAATATTTTCATGTAATTTTATTTTTAATAAAGAAAATTTTTTTTTATGGTTTTGTTACAATACAAACATTGGCTGTCTGGCTGAGACTGCTACGATCAATACATGGTAACAGCTGAACTTGAAAACAAGTATTTTCTTAAACGGCAATAACACTTCCACTGCAACTTCTATTTATGAATTTAAACTGTACAGGCAAATTTAGCAAGAGTACGGGAGCCAGAAATTGGGTAACAAACTTTCTATAATCAAACCTCATATTAATAATTGGGACTATTAACTCCTCGAAAGGTGGATGCCATCATCATCGTCTCCGTATAACCATAATCGAGGGAAGCATAAATATAGTTGATTGGATAAAAACCCACCTGACTACCCTATCTGTCAGGAACGCCTTACTGTCCATCACAACATTACTTCTTGTCCTTACCTCCGTTACCTCTATCTACTTTTCTTCTGTAATAGTCAACCCATTGCAGATCCCTCCTCCTCGTTCTTTTTTACTTCATCCTTATACGTTTTTACACGATATTTAATTTTGCATATTTTTAATAATTTTTTTCGGATGATCGGATAAAAACCCACCTTACTACCCTATCTGTCCAGAACGCCTTACTGTCCATCACATCATGACTTCTTGTCCTTACCTCCGTTAACATTATCTACTTTTCTTCTGCAATAGTCAACCCATTTTAAAATAGCTCATTGCAGATCCCCCTCCTCGTTCTTTTTTTTATTTCATACATCATTATACGTTTTTACACTATATTTAATTTTGCATTTTTTTAATATTTTTTTTTGAATGGGGTATCCCTATCCATTTTTTGGCTCCCTTTGTTTTGGTTCAATTTCTTTATTTCCGTCTTTCTCAACCTTTGTTTGGAGTAGCTTGTCTTTCTAGTGTCCTAGCACAATCAACCAAGATGTCTAATTCTTAGCAATAACCATTTTACACATTACAATATGTGTATATATATGTATATAAGGTATTTTACTAAATTTATTAATAATAAAATAAAATAATACAAAAAGGACAAATAAAATGGTGCTGTAATCAAATCATTTAAGAATTTATCCGACTTTCTACATCAAAAGTATGCTTAAATTGAATTTATACAATGTGCTCAAAGAAATAATTTGCATTGCTTTAGCATAACGAATAATCATTATACAAATAGATTGGTTTGACATTCTGATCTAAATTTATTTGAAATATACTTCAAAAGTAATCAAACACAAATCAAACATATGTCTACTATTTAAAAATATATTTGTCACATATATAGTACATATATATTAAAACATACTTTTAAATACTATAAAATTTATTGCTATGGGATAGTAGTGCGTTTGGATTTTATTCTAAAGTGCATCTAGATTAAAAACTAAATTACCTTTAGTCTTACACAATTTTCATTGTTTTTATGTTTTTAATAAGGTATTAATTTAACCTGAAAAATAAAAATTAAAATCCCACATTATATTTACTAGAATTAAAAATAAAATATAGATTACATACAAACCTATGGCACTTAAGAAGATGTTTAATGCATATAATATGATTCACTATCATTATGCAGAGCGGCCTGTAAAAAATAATAATGTTACGTTGGCCTAGTGTTTGAGACAGAAATTAAAACTCAAGAAACACATGAATAATAGGTCTTGATTAAATTATTTATACAATAAAATAAATGAATAAGGAATACAAATGAATTAACTTATCATTTTGTTGATTGAAGACTGCTCTCGAGTCGGCATCAATTATGAAAAAAAATATTATGTTTCTATCTTCCAAAGAGGTTCATCCACACGCCACGGATACC
Organism: Pardosa pseudoannulata; assembly: GCA_032207245.1. Lineage (NCBI taxonomy): Eukaryota > Metazoa > Arthropoda > Arachnida > Araneae > Lycosidae > Pardosa > Pardosa pseudoannulata. Next base: position 27,383,894 of record CM063502.1, on the reverse strand, counting down.
AGCCGTTCACCTTCCTTCTGGAAACCACCTTGCCCGCCCAAAAAATTTCCGACCCTCGCGGAGACAAAAAAAAGAGTCCACTCCAGAACGGCGGGGGGAGAGGGTCCAAATTCCCCAAAATTCACGGACACCGCTATTGGCTGGGAGAAGTCCGAAGTCGCTCTGCATTCAAACCGGTCCTGCCCCGGCATGTCACCTTCGAAGACACACGGGGTGACCGAATGTAACTTATTGTTACACGGCCATATGGATTTTCTTGTAATGTGAATCCAAACAACATACAGCAATGTAAAACAAGGATTCCTCAAATTGTTCTCAACAGCACATTGCGATTAAAATTAATTTGTTTTAAAATTATAAATGTATGAACTTTACACATTTAAATCTTCATATTTAATTAGTTAATCGTTATAAATTTATGAAGAATATTTTAAGATAAATGTTTTCTTACAGTATTGTGTAGATATATTATTGAATTACTTAAGACTACTGACAAGGGAATAACATAAAAATTTTGTATGTAAACTAGAGTATTCATTTCTATTCCAAATTTTTTCTCTCGTCACCTCAATTCTGCTGCGCTCGTTTGCCCGTGGCACCTGAGCCGAGATGGGTATTTAGGAGGTTAGCAGGGTGGGGAGGTGCAGTATTTGTGATTTGCCCACTACTGCCAGAATACGCATCATGGCCAAATAAGCCCGGTTTGGTGCATGAATGTAAGCGAAAAATGCAAATATTTAGAGCATTCGAAAATTTTAGACACTAATTGATGTGTGTGAATGCAACTTGACTATCTTTAATTACTCGATTATTTTCGCTGGCATGAAAAATAAAAATATTAAGAAAATTTTGTTACTTTTATTGTTTAATTGTATACAGCGAAATATTTCCTCATAATCAAAGTAATTAAGTTATATTTCCACTTATGTCGATTGAAATTACTTGAAGGTTTGAAACATTCATCAGTAAAGGGCTGCATGTGACATAACCTACACTGCTTCAATAACGCCGATTTATTTTTCCCTACATATACATATAAGCATTCAGTTTTGAAATTTTAATGTTAAACTAGAAGAATAATGGTTCGGAGGTTTCCGAAACATCATTCTTTTAATTACTTTAAGTTTGGAATTATAATATTTTTTCATGCTATATATATGCTGATTCTGAAATATATTTTTTTTACATCCTTTGTTAAATCAAAAATGATGTTTTCAAATAAACCAATTCAAACTTGATTTTTTTTTATTACTAAACAAATTTCAAAGCTGAGACCTGTTGAAAAGGTGTAAAATTTCCTAAGGGTTTGAGAGACAGAATGCGAAGTAAATACAGCATGTGTCCCGATTAGATGTGATTGAATGAATAAGTATTTAGAAAAAAGACCCATTAATTACTTCCTTTTTCCATTTAAGCAGATAACGGAAAGCTGCATTATTTTTAAAATAGAATGAATATACTATTTGTTTGAAGTAATGTATACAAAAAATAAACATTGATTGTAAAGGAAAAAATCCTCTTGTAACAATTTATTTGAAAAGAGTTTAATGGTGCTTCATTTGAATTCATAAAGAAATAAAAGACACTTATTTTTGTAAGCATGAAAAATTTATGTTTCACACTTTTACCTAGTTTAGTTAAAAGGCAGATGTAGATGATCAATGCATATTCTTTTTCAGGATGTAAGATGTGATGTGTGTGATGTGAGGGGAATGTTTTCTCGGTTGCAACTTCGAACAAGCTCACTTATCAACCGTTCGTATCCAAAGCAGTAAAAACACCAAGTGATTATCATTGAAAAGCTCTAGCATTGAATTTCAGAGTCTTAAACAGAACAAAACTTGGAATACTGTTGTGATGTCCTATGATAAAAATCACACCAGTTTAGTATATCCTAAATCATGTGCAAGCTTTACGGTACAGCATCTAGAACGCAATAAATATAAGCATTAGGTTATTACTGGGCTCATAACTACTTTACAGTGGTATAGGAAGCCCATAAAAACAACTTGTGTAACAATTAATAGTTTCATTAAAAGGAACAGTATTGAAGACTTATCAGAACCCTCAAACATGATATTACAGGCAATACAAGTGAGAATCATTTCATTCAAAAACAGATATCATATATCGATGCTGACAAATCAAAAAATTACATTATTGCAGCATAAAAAACCTGAGCAGTATACTTGAAATACTGCTCATTTCCACTTAATTAAACATTAGAAATTTCTGATAACTACTTTTATCTACATATATTTATTCAAAGACTATTTTAATTTGCTTGGTTGGGGAAGATTCAAGCAACTTAAGAAGTGAATATTATTAAGAACAACAATAGGTGAAACGTCAAATAATGTGTCTTTTTTCTCTTTTTATTTTTATTTACATAATCTTATGCCTGTTGTCAAACTTAATAACCACTAGAATGTTTGACTATTGTTGGTCTTTTTAAATTTAAATATTTTTCCTTTACTTCTGTTTATGAAATAAAGAAGCTGTATTCTCATACAATTTCAATTTATAAAATATTATTCAAAATATTACATTTTAATTTAAATGCAATAACATATTGCTACAGATAAATTTACAGAAGGGGGAAGGAAAGACAATACTTACCAACTATCTGAATGAAACACTGCATTTTGTCTAGGTTGCTGATAGATTAATTTGGTCAGGCTCAGCTTATTCCATTTATCTCATGCGAAACTCTACTACCCTTTTGAATACCACTTTTCTTTTTTGATGAACATCTCATGTTTGGCATTTCTAATGGTTAGTTAGTTTTGTTTTGAGCACCACGTATACACGATCATTAATTTTACCAATAACTACTGTTTAGATAAAATTTAGACCTGCTACGGACATCCATGCCAGAAAGGTGATTTCAACCCATGAACGCCGGTACTGAAGAACAGCTCCTACTCATTCTACACGTTTATAATGGAAAAATCACAAGAAAAAGATTAGTTTATAATGTTATTGAGGCTTAAACTTAATTTTATAATATCTCCAATTAAAATACTTTCATTTGTGATTGTACATTCTTGTATGTGTCAATAAGATGATTGGTCAATGTTACCTATCCAAATTTATAGTATCTCAAGAGAATTTTAGAGTACAAATCATTTTTAGAACAGTATTTCTAATTATTGTGACTAAGGATGCTAAATCTTTGGACTGAGTAGTATTTAGAAAAATAATCTCTTCTAATGGTTTAAGAGAAATTTTGTAAACTTTCTTGCATAATTAGTTGAACTTGAATCTTTATATATATATATATATATATATATATATATATATATATATATATATATATATATATATATATATATATATATATATATATATATATATATATATATATATATATATATATATATATATATATATAAAGAGAGAGATAGAGAGAGACTGCTTGATAAGTACCAAGGAACAACGGGATTCACAAATAGTGTACTTAAAATCCTAAAATCATAAAAAACATTAAATGTAGAGGGCGTAGAAGGGAAAAACTTGATACTAGCATAAAAAGTAATGCGCTAAATCTATTTATTAATTTAAAAATTCATGCTGTTATGTGTCTCACGAAAATAGCGCCATTAGTTGTTGGAATTTTTTACCGTTAAATTAATTGTGACAATACTTGAGTCCAAAATGTCTGTAAGACATCATTTGATTGCTTATTGTGGACTAACAGTTTCTTGTTTTAAGTAGATCATAATGCCACTATAGAGGTCACAGCATTGGACGGGCAAAAAGTGATTTCGGTTTACAAAAGACTGTTAAAGGTCGAATTACTATGTAAAAGCCAGTGGTCTTAGAAGTAAAATTCCTTCTCATTATGCTCTCTATATAGCGCTAGTGATGCAAAGAAAGAGACATTTCACTCCTAGTGAATTGGTTGTAGACATTAGAATAGCTACCAGTAACGATTAGAATTCTATGCCAGAATCAATTCTTAGCAATTAAATCAAGGATATCTCAAGTCTTTTCAATTCTTTTTTCATAAACCATGCTATTTCAGAGAAGTATTGCATTATTGTTAGAACCAACTGGGGTCAGCAACAGAAGTTCAGAGTCATGTTTTTCTTTCACTGTGGCAATTGATTTTGGTTTCCAGTTAGTGGAGAGATATATATAGAGAAACATGTAGGAAGAACATAATGTTAATGGAAGTCATTGGTATGGTAAATGTTTGATGGTATGAGCACTGAATTATGCACAATATCATGAAGGTGCTTCAGAACTCTGAGCGGGATACCACTACATTGCATATGTATTCCAAAGAAATTACTCTCGATTATGTTCATCTTTTAAGGGGTATAGTAGGACTAAAAATATTGTTTATGAATAACGATGTTCGCCCAAATATGACAACCAGAATATAGGGCGCACTATAAAATAAAAATACTTTACGGATGGAATGGCTTGTTTACTATCCAGACTTAAATCCTCTACAGCATGCTTAGGGTGTTCTTGACAGACGTGTTTCTCAAAGAACTTACCGTACCAAGAACGAAAAACGGGTTGAGAGAGTGGAAAAATATCCCTAAGAACACGTTAAAAGTTTAGTAGACAGCTTAAATAACAGGTTTAAAATGTGCACTAGTATCCGAGGAGATGATATTCCTTACTGACAGATTTATATCTCTCACCCATCCATCAGGAAAGAACTTTTTTGAGACTCCGAAATTTTTGAAAGAAGAATATTTATTCTTTTATACCGCTTTCCCATGGGATGAAATCTATATGATTTACCATGATAAATATCACACTCTCTATCTGTTGCATGTGTATTTTATATATGGTACTCCGTTACACGTGATTCATTCATTTAATCATTGCCTATGATTATATATTTCAGAAGATGTCTTAGAAATTTAGCAGTTGTCAAGAAATGTATTTCTATATATATATCTTATGCCTTCCATAAAGTTTTAAACATTGACCCTTACCTTTTTCGTAATAAAGTTACTTTAGAAATCTTTTAAATTTGTTTTCTTCTGCAAAAGTTAATTTCTTGATAAATAATTGAATCATTAATATTTTGTAAATATGTCCTTAAGCTTAATCGTAGAATTTGGAATATTTTACTGTAAAAGAGATTCCTTGAAGTTTTCTTTAATTTCTTTATTATTCCTTATTATTGTTTAATTTAATACTTGTTAATTAAATACTTAATTAATTTAATACTTGTTAAATTACATGAATTTCTTAAATTTTTTAGTTTATCGTTAATTTTGGAATCCACAATTCAATGTATAAATAGCTACCAATTCACAGATAGGTAGCTATTTACTCAAGTACCAAATATATATATTGTTTCAATCAGTCATTAAAGAGTCAGAATAAAAATAACAAAGTAAAAATGAGGTATGTTTGATTGCTGTTTTTATAAATACGAAGTAATAGTAATACTGATAGTACTGTGATATTTTAAAAAATGTTTTGATTTATAATACTCCTCATAATTTAAGATACTTATTGTAACATCAATCATTCAACTCTCCTAATTGTTCTAAAAGATTAATTTTTGAAAGCACGTCACTGAGCTAAAAATTACTTATGTAGGAATATTTTATTTAGTATCACATGTGTACTTTTGTATTATTTTTATTGTTCCGATTAACTGAACAGCAAATCTTCCTTTCAGAATTGTATGCAAAATCCTCTCAAAGCTGTTAAATAAATATTGAATTTAATATGACTATTAAATATTTAGAAAAAGTAGAGAAAGCGTAATATTAGCAGAACTATTTAATTTAAATATCTCAAAGTGCTTAGATGGGGAAAGCCTAACTTATTTAATGCGAGTCTACATTTGGAAAATTCATTAGTTATTTTAAATTTATGGTTTAATTTGCAAAATTACGTTTCCATGGAATGAGATTATTAAAATTTTTAAATGCCTTTTAAATGGTTGACTCATTTATATTAAACGTTTGTTCCCCAATGTCAGTAAGATTTAACTAAACACACATTTATATCATAGATATGGGAATTAAGTATATTTAATATAACTTCTGAAATTTAAAAATTGTATAAAATAATATAATTTGGGAATACGGGAGTTGCAAAGGCACTTCTGGTGGGATGCAACAATAGTAACCATAACAATAACAAAAAAATAACATTAAATTAGTATGCAATAATAATTATACCTATAATATAATTTTAAATCCCCTTTAGTGGTTTGTGCTTTGACAGGTGAATCGATGGAATAGTTACCAGAGAATTAATAACCAATTTTTAACACCAAAAGAGGTGATCGGTCACTTGTTACAAACCGAATCGTCTTTGAACGAGCTGGGTGGGGGTTTTAGTGAGCTATAAAATTTTAGTTCCTTGTGTAAACTAAAGAAAATATTGAAAAAATTTTGAATTTAAGATTTCAGCGAAAATATTGATCATGCCTTAATCAACTTAGAGTAGTTTAAACAACACATATGTACTTACTTACAAGAAAACACTTGAAATATCTATTTTGATCATCACTTAATTCACTTTAACTTGGTCCGCCATGACGTATTACGTACGTATTATATATGTACGTATTTCGTATAACTCAAAGACGATTATTTATAAAAAGTTAAAATCTTAATTGAGATCACTGATATTTATTTTAACATACCTGTCTTCTTATCGAGACATCTGATGCAAGTGATAACAGAGACTGAATATTTTTTAAATTTTCCTTTCGAAAATTCGATTGATACCTATTCACCATGATACTAAAAGCTGAATATCGATACATTTCTATGATTTTTTACGACAAGCACTGCCTACCTCGTGGTAGTTCTTGTCTACAATCACACAACTGACTAAAACTACTGTCATATTACAAGAGTATGGTAGATAAGTCATCATCCATCCAGTTCGAAAGCGGACTGCGCCATGCAAATGAGTGTTATGGAAATCTCTCAAGATTGGATCAAGCACAACAGGTAATCGGGTGTTTAGACCATTTTTTGCAAACGTTTTACGACTTTCCGGGTTATTTGAGACCCTTTTCAGCAATAAGTTCATTTTTTAGTTGACCATCTGTGCTACGTCAGTTTTGTTTGATTGTTTGCAGAGCCAATAAACGAATCTTTTTGACGCTTAGCAATCCCGGAGTGACCACCCTCTAAATTCTTCAATCATAGACGTTTTGAATAATCCAACGAGACAATAGTAACCTCTTTCAGCATTCGTCATTATCAAACTGAAGAAAAACGTTCGTTGACTATTTTATTATATGAGCATGCTATAGGGTTCCAACAATACTTCCTAGAGACAATAAAAATATAGTGGGTCCCTGTGATTCAGAAGCAGGTATTAAGCAGAAAAACCCCAGGTTTGGTATAACACCTCTAGAGGTATCATTTAGTAACTTGGAAGACATTGTGAATATTAACCTACATATTTTTCATGTCTCACCTGCTATTACTGAGCAAGAGGGACATTTTACCAGCTCAAGCCTCGAAATCGCAACCTTCTTGTTATGAAATCGATGCCTTTTACGTCAGAGCTACTGCGGCTTTGAGTTTTTATATTTATTTTTGTAATCTTTTTTTATTCCTCTCTTCGAAACAATTATGCAGGATTTTAAGGATTGAAGCATATTTTCGGTAATTTGCCTTCTGATGAAGCAAACGAAAACTTAAACCTACAAAATATTTTAATCAATATTTAGGGAACGATATTTCTATTGTGAACAATTTTCATGGTTAGTTAATCACTATTATCAATAGGGTTCTCTGTTTCGCCTTTGTGAGAATGTAATTTGGAAAAAAATACATAATTATGACGTTCCGCAAATTGTTTTCTGCGCTGCAATAACTTTCCTTTAATTTGTGTTCTTTGTTAAATACGTTCTCAGAATTAAACTATAAATATCTTGGTCTCACATTCACTTTTCCTTGCTTACACAGATATTTTTCTGTACTACAGAATGTAGTGGATCATTAACAAATTGTAGAAAGGTCACAGGTATCTCGTAAGCGACATCTTTGTAGAGGATTCTAAAAATGTCTTGACTAATGAAAAAAAAGGATCGTATATATGTATTGCTTCAAAGAACGAGGTCATATTTTTAGGTGATTTGGAAAGCTACGATTTACTGTTTTACTACGCGAGAGCTAATGTGACCGGGACGTACTGCTTAAAGCCAATTCCAAACGGCTACAAGCATCCAGGGGATCGGTGGAATTTGAACCCCCAAACTTCCATGCCATTGATCAGAGGCCTATCCATTCTATCGTCGTCTCAAACAGGAAGGCTTTAAAAGAAATTAACTTTATACATTAATAAATGCCAATAAATTGTAACCAGGTATGTACTCTATAGTTCATAAATATTTTCTAAAATATATATTTGTACAATTATTTAGCCCATTATTTTAACTAAAGTAAAAAAAAAAGCGTTGAGATAATTTTGACATTATTTACTTTTATTAGAAACCAAATATTAATACTTTATTAGAGAATAACAATATTTTATTAATTATTGTGTTGACGATGTAATACTTCAAAAAAGGTTTCCCCTTTCTTGTTTACAAAGATATTAAATTGTCTCTTAATGGATGCATATTTCTCAAATTAATAGTTGCCAAAATAAGTCTTAAGGAAGTTTTTCTAAATGTCATAAGTAATTGTATTAAATTTCGTTAGCATACTTGCTTTTAGTTATTATATATTTTTCTCTTTTCCCTATCTAAGTGGTTCAAATACAGCATGCTATTTTCACATGCTTTAAATATTTTATTCTGAAAACTTTCAGCAATAGTGCACATTTTTAATCATTCAAATAATAATTCCTGAATATGAATCTCTTATTAAGAATTTTTTGCTTAATTTTGTTTCAGAATTAACGTGTATCCGCTTGTTATTGGAAAAACAGAATTATTTTTCTATTTTTTAAAAATTAAATCTAAAATACTCACATATTAATAAATGATTTTTTTACTTTAAAGATCCCATACAGATTTTTGTTTGTCTAAAACTAATTCATAAGGTTATGCTTTGAAACTTAGAAATTGTTTATTTTTACTCTTTGTTCTAAAACAGTGACATTCAAACATTTTGGCAGTGCAACCTTTATAAAACCGCCGCGATAATGTACCGAGTTAAAGTTAGCATAATGAATATTCTAGTTTTATTTACATAAAAAATAGCGATAAGTAATATTAAAAATCAGGAAAAATTAATTTTATATTTTTTAATTTTATATAAAACAAACATTTGGAACAAATAAGTACAATAAACTGAAAATTAAATTTGTTGTTATCAATCATTTAATTTAAACATTGACAAACGTTAATCATTTACAGACTAAATATTAAACACTTCGTATCAAAATAAGAGAGTAGTTCTAGAAATAGAATAATATTTCTAGAATTTGAAGAAATTTCAAATTTCAAAGTCCAATTTTTCCCCTAAAAAGTTTCTCAGTGATGAATTTAAAATCAGTTACAATTTTTTACTTTACTTTATGACCACATGGTAAGTTTGTGTGACCCAAAATGGGGTTTCAACTTGTAGATGTAAAAATAGAAAAGCATGTATTTTTATAAATTACATGTAATTACATTATGACACTAATTTAAAATGAAACTCCCTTTTGATTTCACTGTTTATTATTAAGAATATGTTTATAAAATATATTTGTTATGATATTAATTAGTTTTAGTTTGTAAAACATTTTAGTTTGTATTTATTTTATGACTTATATTTAAGTAAAATATATTGCATTCCACTACTTTAGAGATTATAACATAATAGCAATCTAGAAGTAATTGAGCAAGTTATATATAAAAACTATGTGAATTCATATAGGAAAATATCGCCAAATGTCAAGTAATATATGAATGCCTGTACTAAAAAGAAGTTTGTCCGAATAAGTAGTTTTTCAGCGAATAACTCTCAAACAGCTAGTTATAACAATGACATATAAAAAATTAATATTGAATAGTCATTTTCTGTATTTATCCAGTTTCTGATAACTGGTTTTAAATTAATAGAAACTGATAAATAACTGATGATTCCTTAATTTCAACTCTTTTTAAGAAAAATAATAATTCTAATTAAAGTTTGTTGACCTATCTTTAAGTATTGAAAGGCATAACAGTGTTTATGCATACACAATACGTTAAAAGGTTCAGTCTTTGTCAAGAAACTTTCGCTCAAATTCTTAGCATTCTTTAAGAACATAATTAATTTATACCAACACATTATCATAAAAATGAAAGTACTTTACTGTATTTTTCAGTTACAAATATTGCTTTGAGTGCATAAATCTTCCTGACTGTAATTATATTTTAATTATCTTATTCCATCACATTCCTTTCCCAGATTCCGTAAAGTATGAATTAAAATACCCGCATTCTTTCCGATTGAATATTTCGTCGTAGTTAATAACAAAGACTAAACAACACTTTTCTATGATTTAGTCATAAATTAAATATTTTAACATGAATGTTCATTTCCCATCCTTTACGCTTTGCTTCCTATTATTATAGTATTTTAATGAAATTTAATTATTTGAATTTGGCGACATAGTTTCTTAATTTACCAGTGTAGAAATAAACATAGCTTTTCTATACAGAGCTGGAATAAAAGAATTGCACTAGATAATATACATTATTTATAAAAGGATTCAGTTACAATGAACATTTGTTTGTTTGATTATACACACACACACTCACATATATATATATATATATATATATATATATATATATATATATATATATATATATATATATATATATATATATATATATATATATATATATATATATATATATATATATATATATATATATATATATATATATATATATATATATATATATATATATATATATATATATATATATATATATATATAAATATATATATATATATAAATATATATATATATATATATATATATATATATATATATATATATATATATATATATATATATATATATATATATTATATATATATATATATATATATATATATATATATATATATATATATATATATATATATATATATATATATATATATATATATATATATATATATATATATATATATATATATATATATATTGGTAGTGTAAGTATAATTTTTTTCAAGCTTTTGAAAATGATATATTTACATAAAGAAAATATGTAAAATGAAAGCAAAAGTATCACAAAAGTATTAAAAAAATAGGCTTTTGTTTGTAAAATATTGTACTGTAGTTCTGAAACTTAATTTTAAAAATAAATTTAATTTATATTTATTAAAACAAGTATAATTAATTCGAAGCATTTATTGTGCCTCTAAACAAGTTGAAATTTCGGTAGTGAATTCGAATAAAAAATAATAGATTTAACATAGAAGGAATATTATATTTTTGGAATAATTGATCTTATATTCTAACTTTCAGGAATGTACTTTTCTAGTAATTGAAATACAAATAACTTTTCTCCTTTGTGCACATGTTTAAACAATATTTCGTACACACTCATTAATTTATATATTAACAAAATTTAAACTTACATAATCTGATGAGAGCTCAGAGTAATAAAAATAAGGAAAGAAACCTCTTTCAAAAGTTCTATTTGCCAATATTTTTTCCTTTATAAAAATGTGCAGAATAAAATGATAAAGGTGCAATCAATACTTCAGAGTCAGTGAGTAAAATAAGCACTTCCTAATCTCCCTATCTGAGATATGAAAATAGAAAATATATTTTTTATAAACTGTTTGTAATTACATTTTGATACTATTTTCGAGTTTTTTCCGTTTTCACTCATATATATTGAAGAATATATTTATAAATTATGTTTGTTATGATATTGGTTATATTTATTTTCTAAAATTTGTTATTCAGGTTCGTTTTATCACCTATTTTTAAGTAAATTACACAGAATAACAAACGTTTTTATGTGGCTGTGTTCATCTCCTTGTAGCTACATAAGTCTTATCTACATAGATTTTACTATATGAAAGAGATCTGTATGAACACAACCTTAAATAGGAAAGACTTTACACCTAAAAGGGAATCCTCTGTTGCAGGAGTAACCAGATTTGTCCCTATTTTCTTGTCGTTTTCGAAATTTAATAGAGCTTTTTATATAGTCATTTAAGTAAAGCTCTGCTTTAGCAATAGATCTAATGGAGTCCCACATCTTCACTAAATTGTTTTTACAGAGGGTTCTTCAAAGTTTTCCGCATTGAGGCAAATGTGCCCACAAAAATCTGGTGGACTGTGTGTTTTAGCTTTTCCGAGTCTTAAATGTTTGTTTATTTTATTGTATCTTGTTGTTACAAATCAGTCTTTATAATTGCCAACAAACTGGTGAACTTTGTGTTGTAGCTTTCCTGAGTCTTAAATCTTGGTTTATTTTATTGTCGCTCATTGTTACAAATCAGTCCTTTTAATGGTCACAAATCAGTCTTTGTAATTATAAAGTCTTTGTAATTGGTTTCTCCTGATACCAGCAATTTCAACTTAGAAACATTCAAAAAGTACTACTTTTCATTCTGTTATTTAGTGTCCTCTTTTAACATAAAAAAGGACGGTTTTTCCCATTTCCGATTATTAATATTCCTTTATTATTTGCTTTTTAAGATTATGCATTTTACAATTCTTTAAATATGTAATAGTAATATTTTCTTTCGAAAGTGCAAAAACATATTCTTCAAACTCTAAAAAGTAGTAAATAAGGAATAAAAATTAACACCATGTCAGTTTAATTTTTTTTTTCTATTACAGAAATGCAGAATTTTAAATCCAGAGAAAAGGCTACCAGATACATCATTATGAAAAAATAATCTTCACATTTTATACCTTAATTAATCAAACTATGTAATAGTTCTAAAAGTATGTAGATATATATGCATGTTTCATCGGAATTGTTCCGCATGACACACGGATTCTTTACCTTGATTGATCCATCTTACGTATTCAAAAACACACTGGGTGAAAGAAGATTTAATGCGTGCATTTTGGAAATGCTGATCATTTTAACTTATCTTTCGAACAAACAATTTTTCTTTCCTCAGCGAAAACTGCGTACGATTTTAGCTTTAAGCAAGTTAATACCATTTTTAAAGTTTGGCTGCTAATATTTCCTTTATGATTACTACTTTTCAATATAAGAAGTATACACAATACTGTATTATTAAAATTATAAATAATTATACTTTAATTTGTCCCTAACAACAACAATGAAACATATTTTCCAGTTACGTTTGCATTTGTATGTATATATATGTATATATATATATATATATATATATATATATATATATATATATATATATATATATATATATATATATATATATATATATATATATTGAATCTCTAAATGTCCCTTTTGTTAATCACTTATCTGTTTTTCCAATAAATTTTTCTTGATGTATGTACTTACAAGCGTATCTCATACACCTGAAACACCGATTAGCTGTAGAAGGTTGAACATTTTTATTTAAATTCAGTATAATTGTCTAGTTATGCACATTCACTTTTAATTGCAATATGCACTATATATAAAGAAATATCTCAATATAACGTGTATTGATTCTTTAGGGTATAACTAAAAAATGATTAACAGCTTCTTCTAACATTAAAATTTATAATTTATATGTTTAAAAGTATTGTTATAAGATGTAGCTTTTTTCTTTCTTTTGATTGCAATCTGAGATTTATGCAAAGAAATATTTCAAGTTTAACTTGTATTAACTCTGTTGGACCTAACTCCAAAACGATTAGACGTAGAAAGTTGAAATTTTGGATAAGACTTCTATAGAGACCAGTCTTATATATTCTCTTTTACGGCAATGTGCACTGTGTATATTCATAAATTTTAATAATGTGTATTTATAATTTGGGGCATAACTCAACAAGGATTTTTTGTTCAGAAGTATTACAACTTCTAGTTTTCACGTTTAACTTTGAATGCAATATATATTCTATGTTAAGAAACTTGTGGCAATTATCGCAAAGAAATTGCAATAATCCTACTCTGAAATTCCTACGTATTTCTAAGCATTTGCTTCTTTCAATAGGTGAAACAATGTTTTTAAATTCCATTTTTAGAAAACAAAACTTTTATCTCCTAATTGTGGACAATAATTTTTAGTTTTTGATGTTTATTACTGCTTAGTATGAGGGTAAGGAATCATTTTATTAGACATATTTCCGTTTAGTACGAAATGCCTACATAACAAAACGTCTCAATATAATAACTTTTAACGCTGCTGGTCACCTACAAAAGGCATTACTTGAGCTCTAATTACAGCACTGTTACCCTGAAAACGAAAATTCATCGAATGCTGAAAACAATGTGCATTTGATAATTAGGGTGACGCATCCTACAAATTAAAATAAAAGACGCATAATCTACTAGTCGTGCAAATAAGTCATTGGCTGTCCATATCAGATTATTTACTTATAAGAAAAAAATCATTGGTGTTAACAGAGTTTCAAACATTAATGTAACAATAATTTCAAATATTAATGTGTCTTAACCATAGGCCCATATTTTCAATACTCTTATGTCTAAAAATAAGTTTATTAAATGAAAATATATGTTATTAAATCATAATTTAAGTTCATAGAAGTTATGCGATCTGAACTGAAGCGAAAAACAATGATTTTCCGGTGTAATGTCTTCGAAAAATGTATTGATAATCTACAAGAGTTTTACAGAAAATAACCAAAAATAAACAAGATTAAATTTAAATGAATATTTTAATGTTCATATTTAAATTAACAAATCAAGAAATGGAACATTATCTTCTATGTATTTTTTTAAACAGTCGATGAAGCATAGATATTTAGGAATATTAATTTCTTTTTAGCTCAACTATCATGTATATACGAAAGTTTCATGTCTGATTACTCTTAACCTTTTAACTGATAGAAACATTAACTATGGTTAACGTATAGATATACCTTTACATAAAAAAAAACAATAAAGGTATTTTAATAAACTGCCTCTTATGAGAGAAAAGATATATTAATTGAGATTTGGTCTAAAAATTTAGTTTTAATAAAAAAAAGCAAATTAAATATTTAATACCTTATGAAATTCATTTTCTAACTCTTTAGAATAAAGTAGTTATAGAGTTTTTATAAAACTTTTATCTCACTATATCAGGAATAATAATTTATTAGAAACATTACAAATGAATAGTATCATGTTATAAAATTATAAATAATATATATTACATTAATTAATAATCAAAGTTTGTGTATTAATTTTTAATTATTATTTTTAATTTATTTTCCAAACCATTTTAAGTATTATAATACTGACTTTTAAATAAATAATGAGTAGTCTTTCAATTGTTTCTTTATGGAATAAGCATTGTTTTTTATTTCTAATAACAATCTAATGTATAATATTAATTGCAGAAGTGTGAATTTAACTCTTTCGAAATTACGGAAAGAATTTATACCACTTTCGTTGTTAATTCCTGCTCTCGAATAAGAAAATAAATCAGCTAAAAATAGCGGTTTATCTCTTAAGATGAATTTCTCTAAGAATACGAAAGGATTTTCAACAGAAAACTCATTACAGAGAAATAATTCCTAATTTCAATAATTTGCTGTAACCCACAAATTCTTATTTATTACTTCATAATTTTTCATAGACATAGGAATTTTTCATTATTGTCTAGTAGTAGAAAATATTTCATAATTTCTACTAAAATGAAACTATTAGAGAAAAGTGATACAAATTTAAAATTTAATCAAACTAAATTCCAGCAACTTTAGAAATATTTTTAAAAGGCAATTTAAATCGACTCATCTTTTAACTGAGAACACACACGCAATCAGTAGAAACATATCCCTTTCAGAATGCATAATAGTTCGAAATAAATTTCACTGATGTAAAAAGTTTAGAAAGTAGAATAGTTCAATAATAGATATGCATTCAGTGAGTAATTAGAAGTATTTAAAATATATTTTACTCTATTATTTAGAAACACAGCTTATATATTTAAAACAAGTGACTACATATTTATAGCACATAGTTCATTAGAATTTTTTTAAATTAAATTAGTAATATAAATTCTCGTTTAAAGATTATTTTTAGCATAAATATTTCAAACTTCATTAGATTTCTTCTTATATTACTGCTCTTCTTATATTACCAATTTGTAAATTTTTGTATTTATATGAGTTATTCAATATTCCGAAATTATCGTTTTATTTTTGTAGTTATCAATTCTGTGTTCAGCGTTATATGGTATAGCGCTAAGAGGTTACTATGTCAATAAGCTTGAAATAACCGACAAATAACAGTAATTTGTTTGATCCGATATATAATAAGTCGAAGAATTTTTATATTCATCTTGATTGTCGTGTGTGTAAGAAAGGCTAACCATATAAACAGTCCTGTCTGTAAAAAAAGTCTAAATCATGTAACCAAATATATCTGTACAAAAAGCTAAATTATATAGCCAGCTATGATTATTTACATCTTCATAAGTTTTATTTATGAACAGTTTCATTTGTGAAAGAAACTCTAAAAACGGTTGTAGTACTTTTTCCCTTACAAAGAAATCTAATCTCGGAATGCAACCCTGAAAGTTCCATATTCAGCATCACGTTTTTTAGTCAATACTTTTAAACAATCTCCTCTGAATTGGTCTACCGAGATGAGAATTTTGAATTTTTAGGAAATCATTCATTATGTGTTATAACAAATTTTTTATACTTGAATAGTCTTACTGGTGTTAAAATAGTTTACAATGTAGTATTCTTACATACAGTTGCAAAACCATTTGCAGAACAAATCATGGCAGGTTTGCCACTTAATTTGTACACACGTTTTTGCCGGTAAGGATTAATTTCGGTTATATGGTTGTTAATAGCTTGAAATATGCTCATTCCGCGACTATTGCCTTTATTGATGAAGTTAACAGCATATTTTCATTCACTGAGCAATCGTTAAAAATTATGAATGCAATTTAACTAAACTAACTAATAAAAATATTTATTTGAGCTTCATTTATCACTCTGTAAACATAACAAAATACATTTTTGCAAAGCATCTTCAACTTGTCCTCTGACATTTTTAGAACAGCTTCTATTCTACGAGTGACGGAATTGTTGCTTTCAGACCTTTGTGAAGCATCTAATTACTTATATGAACATTATATCCTGTTGTGGTCCTTAAGATAACAATTCTTGTATTTAAAAAAACCCGAAGACTATCCATATTTGCAATCCTAAATATACACTAATATTTTTTTAATAAAATTAAGAAACTTTCAAGTAAAAGAGAAGAAAATAAATGATAAATTTTGTTATTCATGGTGTTGAAATTGAGTACATTCATTCAATATCTATAATATATATCTTATGCATAGAAATATTTGCAAACGGAGTAAAAATTTTATTTAAAGAGTCGAACAAATCTTTTGATATTGATTTATTTATTTATTCTCTACGTACTTAAACTCTGTATGCTGTCATACCTATTTTAATTTTGTGTATTACTCTAATGGTCAAGAAATATGCTTTTAAATTGTATTTATTGGACATTTTCTTCTTTATTGGTAGACAGTTACTCTTCGGTACCAAAGTTCGTAGTTTCGAATCTGAAAGAAAATATGTTCGTAGCCGTTAAGAATCGACTTTTAGCAGTAGGTTTCTGTCTCATTAGCCCTCGTGTTGCAAATGAGCACACCGTAGCTCTCCAAACCAAATTAATCTAATCGATTCTAAGATGGCTTGTACATTTGGTTTTGATCTCTAGCAAACAATATTATCCTATTTTAATAGGGGAGAGGTTGTGAAATTCCATCCAAAACTCTATGTCTCAGAAAGTCGACAACAGTAGGAATTTTGGAGACCACATCTGATACGTAGATTTTTTTTTTTTTTTGACCAAATTACAAAACAAAGATATGATTCAAAAGGGGCCGAAAGTCTAAGAAATCGGCCGGTAGCTAGCAAATTTCAACCGCATGTGATAAATAACCTATCAAAATGAGAAAATAAGAAAAATAATAGGAGAGATCCGAACTTAGCTGAAAGTTCGCCTGCTCTGGTTCCTGATGACAATATCTCTCTGGTTTCTACATTTAGGTTGCTCAGTATAACATTCCCATAAACTGTACAATTGTGTTGTTGTTGCCGATGCCCTTTTAGATCCAAGCACGTGAGCCAATATACAAGATACAATCATATGATATTAAATAACAAAAATCCCATTCGATTCCTCATATTAATAAGTCGAAACACTTATTATTCACGAGGGATTCATTTTGATTGTTTAAAATATTTGCTATTCTTCTTTGAATATTTAGAATTAAAATATTTCGTAAAACTGCCATGTAATGCTTATCTATATATAATTATTGTATTATCAGCCTTTCTGAAGAAATAGGAAAATAGACAAATTCTCATTCGTAAGAAATGAAGAAATTTTAAAAGTATTATAATGCAAACTTAGTTATAATCTGGAAATGATGCAATGCTTACACTAGTAAGTTCCTTGATTCCCTGTTGATATGCTGTAAACATAGAACTTTTCCAACGTATTAATTTTAAAAGCTGAAATTCTTTTTGTACTATTATAAACTCCAGTTATTTTTTATTACCAACTTATAATTAAGGATTTGTATCCCTTACAGCCCTATGGCATTTAACTCTTTTATGTAGCAAAACAAGAATGTATTAACACATAATCCAGGATATTTATAAACTCTAAAGTTTTAACGTGTGTTCTATATCACCCTGCAAAATACCAAACTAATCGTAAAACATTGCAACTTTCATTTCCAACACAGAGTTTGTAATTTTGAAAATTTTAGTTTTTTCACTCAAAGGAAAATCTTTTTTGGAAAAAGTTAAAAGCCACTGGTACTATTTGTTAAACAGTTATTTTAAAAATTGTAACACAAATCACACAAAGCATGCACGCACACATACACACACACACACACACACATATATATATATATATATATATATATATATATATATATATATAATATATATATATATATATATATATGTATATATATAATATATATATATATATATATATATATATATATATATATATATATATATATATATATATATATATATATATATATATATAATATATATATATATATATATATAGAATATATAATATGTCCTGTTTAGTTCATCGAATATTTCTCAATGTCTTTAAATCTGGTACATCACCATACGCACGAAACAATCACTGACATTTTGACCGGGTTAAATATATCACACAAAGACCTTGAACAAATCCTAAAGGAAATGAGCGCGATAATCAATTATGCTACTACATTGAAAATGTCATTTCTAATGCAACATTTAGCGTCTGATGAAGCACATAATTCAATTCTGTAAAAATATTCCATTTCCTTAGGAAACAGATTAAGAACAATACAAGTTTAGCAAAGTGTGACTACAAATCTTTTTAACAGCAGGGAAATTAATTTATAATACGATTATTTGCAATCTACGTAGAATAAGCCCGTAGAGTTTATTAATGAAAATGCATTAAATTAACGACGTAACTGTGTTAAATGAATCTTGAAAATTACATTAATTAAACATAAAATAAGTAGCGGATAGAAACAGCAGAGGCCTTCTTACAGCTGTAATGAAATTTGATTTTGTAAAGGAGGAAATAGACGTAAATAATTTCTAGGAAGAAAGAGTTTATATCTATCCTTAACTAAATGCAAAAGGTAACTATTTTTTACTAGTTTAACTGTCTTCTAACTTCTAAAGTGTATCTAAAGATAGCTTTATTTCAAAAGTATTTCGAATTTGATCTCTGTAGAAGAAAAATATTTTTCCTTTGAAAATTCCTGAAAAAATTTATACCATACATGCCTGATGTAATCTGATTTATTTTTTCATTGTGGTATTTCAAGATATTTTAACACCTTTTAAGAACTCGATCGTCGGGAAAAATGGATATTTAAATCAAAATTTAATTTTCCCTATTTAACTAGATAAGTAATTGCAAATAAATTCTTTTTTAAATTTCATCAATTTTTTAAATTTATAGGCTTTAGAAATTAATGTATAATAATATATATATCTGTATCTATGTGCATATGTATTGAAACAAATTATATTAAACAACTTGGTAATATTTAGAAAATGTATTGTTTTATCTGTTATTTATTCAATAATTCTACTTCACCTATTTTGTCATTATCTGAATTAAAACTTTAAAATTGTAAAAAATCTTAAAAATGTGCAATTAAAAACTACCCATCTCTCTGATTGCATAAGTACTTGATTTACAATATTGAAATACATTACAAAAATTCTTAAACACTTGTAACAATACTTGATTTAGAATTTCATTCAAATCCTGTTTTTATTTATGTTTTTAAATTCTTCAAAAATTTTTCATTGTGTTAACCACACTATGGTTGAATTGTTATTGCTTTGATTTTCGGTATCGGAGTTCGTGGGTTTGAATCCCACATTGGCATGGATGTTCTTTTAGCCATTCAGAATCGGCTTTAAACAGTATGTCCCTGTCTCATACCTTGTGTTGCAAAAGAGTAGACAGTAACGTTCCAAACCAAAGCAGAACCTTATTTTTTTAAAAGACTTACCAAGGACGTTTGAACATTTGGTTTGGAGTTCTACGGTTTACTTTTTGCAGCACGAGTGCTAAATGAGACCGGGACCTACAGCTTAAAGCCGATTCCAAACGGCTACGAACATCCATACCATTCTGAGATTCGAACACAAGAACTCCGGTACCGAAGGCTAGCACCCTAACCAATCGCCTATCATTCGGTCTCACCAAGGACACCTATTTCTTTAAGATCTTTAAGAGAATTTGTTATAAATATTTCTTTTACTACGACTGTCATATCTTCAACCATTTTTAATACTAATTTATAAAACGCAACTTTATAATTAAAGAAAATAATTGATAAAAATATTTTAAATATGCAATAATAATTTTTTTTCAATTTCAATCTCATTGTATATTAAATTAAGATAACAATTATTAAAATAAATATTTTATTATAAATCAAAATGTTTTCAATAAACTGCAGGGCATACATGCATAATAGTTTCTAGTTTTACTTGAAAAATCATTTACTCTTCTAAAAGAAAAGGAGAAGCGTGTGACAAGATAATAAAAAAGGAACTATCTATATTTAGGTACGGTGTTTTGCTTATTTCCCACCCCGTGAAAGAGGAATAAAAAATAAACAGAAATCCAAAATCACGCAGAAATAAGTAAATTCGAAATATAAATATGATCATAAAATAAATCGGGCATATTTTTGTGTTTTAGATAACTTCCTACTTATTTCGTTGGGAAATCCATACACTATATTCAATGACGCATAATAAAGCCATATGAATAAATGATGTAAAATTCTCAGAAGACACTTGGGTAGAACATTTATCTAAATCGGATGACTGGGCGCAGGTGCCTGCTATTATACGCAGAAAGCTATGAAAGGGATTTGAAAGTAATAAAAATCTTCTATTAGAAGTTTTGAAATAGAGACAAAAAAAATAAAATCGGAAAACATGGTGGGAGAAAGGTAAAAAGATCAACTCCATCTGATATTATACGAAATTAAAGTGTTAGATTTCCAATAAAGTTTCATTCATATTTTGTCTAATGAAAATTAAGTTTTATAAAATGTTTTACAAAATTGTAAACTCTAAGTATTTCCTCATGCTACTAATGAAACTGAATTGTATATATGAATGCTTTTAAATGCATTTATGCGTTTATATATGTGTATGTAAGAAAATATCTTCTATTTAAAGATATTAAAGATATTCATTCGCTGTTATGAAAAGGCTAGGCAAAATATTCAATTTCCAACACTTGACAATGTAGAGTAGTAGTTTGGAAAGTTGTTTGTAAGATTACTTGAATAATAAGTAGGATTTGCCATTTAGAGCAGTTAATAGGATAAGCAGTAACTATACACAAAAAGCTTCATTTTTCAGCAAAATACGAATAATAATATTAATGTGTGTAAAAGGTATCCTCTGTAAAGCCTTTCTGTTTTTACGTTGTTTCCAAAATTCGGGATAGGAATAATTATATAGTATCTTCTCAATCTTTTCTATGACCCTGATATTTTCAAATACAATTTTTCAAAATCACAAATTTTCTTTTCTATTTTACCCTTGTATTATTCATTACGTTCACTTGAATAATTTACCGAATAAATTATTTTTTTATAATTTACTTTTATTAAGTGGAATAATCACTCTGTATTGATTGATGATATAATATTTTCTTGTAATTTGTAGAAATTATCGTCTATTATTTTTTCTGTGTTCGCACTAGAGTTCACTCTGTTAGTAATCTATTTTACTTGTGCTTTTAATACTCGGCCCTTTTTTCAGTTATTAAAATATCAACTCAAAAATATATGGTGAACAAAACTTATAGTACAATGAAGAAACAACTATTTACTTTATAAGAGAGTAGAGTGCACTAATAGAAGTTTTAAGTTTAGATACTAAATTAATTTCTTATGAAAATTCGTTTAGTAAAATAGATACGGTCGTTGTTTGTAATTATAAACATGCTTATAATATATTTTATTTAATTAATAAACTACTTTGTTAATTACATATTTATTAATACAAATACCTCACTGATAGCTTTGTGTACTGTTTTCCGAAACATTAACCATTAGAGTAAAATATCATAGTAAATTTGCACATAATTTCAACTAGAAAAAAACTGAAAGCTATTTTGTAGCTGACTGTAGTCTGCCGAGATAACTATGGTTTTATTTGGCTTCATAAATTTTGATGCTTTCACTTTTAGCAGTATATCGCATTATTGAAAACTTTCTTTGATGAATTTTTAGTGTTACTAATTATAGAATTTATTAAAAATTTCTAAACTTGAGCAAAATATGCTCAATATATTTATAGAAACAAACTCCTAAATTGTTTATACAATTACTTTTATCCGCAAAGCTGGGATTTAATTTACACTGCAGCGTAAAGAAGAACAAACATAAAAGGCGTTTGTTCTATTTTTATGCTTAGCATCAATTGAGGAATTCAAATCACGAATTGCTGCCATTTCATATTGCAAATACGGAATGGGAACTTCATTTTGCTGTCAAATTTCACTTTCTGTTGGAAGTGATATCATGTAAGAGTTTATCTCATAATACTTTCTCGTACAGAGGAAGAAAGTATTGTTCATAAATATTTATTATGGATAAATCTTCCTTCAGGTCACTCCCATATTCTCTCTTTGGCTGTATATATATATATATATATATATATATATATATATATATATATATATATATATATATATATATATATATATATATATATATATATATATATATATATATATATATATATATATATATATATATAATATATATATATATATATATATATATATATATATATATATATATATATATATATATATGTATATATATATATATATATGTATATATATATATATATATGTATATATATATATATATATATATATATATATATATATATATATATATATATATATATATATATATATATATATATATATATATATATATATATATATATATATATATATATATATATATATATATATATATATATATATATATATATATATATATATATATATATATATATATATATATATATATATATATATATATATATATATATATATACATACATATAAATATATTAAAATTGAAAAAATATACACATCAAATACCATTCCTAATTGAATTTAATTTCTTAAATTTAAGGTTCTGCTTTTAGTTTCTCTTATTTGTTTGGCTTTTTTCAGAATTTAAATGATTCATGCTACATTTCTTTGTGCATATAATTATGAGTATTACTTTGAAATAGTGTATGTTTTTTTTTAAACTTTAATATATAGTATTTATATGGACCTACATAACTTATTAGGGATGAACTTATCCTATATTAGTGTAATTAGTTCATATTTAGCTATTTCAAACATATAACAATGAATTACACAATTTTGTGATAGCTGCATGTGAGCTTTAACAAAATATATTACTTGTGTGAAATCTATATATTCTAGTTTTCTGTTATTCTTATTTTAAGTTTTTCATTTGAAATTAGGTTTACTAAATTTAGGAGTAAATGGTTAATCAAATGCATAATTTTACAAAGAATTTATAAATAATACACTATTATATTAGTAATAAAAATTCATATCTACTATTACTATATGTATCTGTAAAATGAGAGGGTGTATATTCATCCTTGATGATATTAATATGATTGGTAAATATATAAAGATCTAATTAATTTTTGAAATTTAGCCACACATCCATGAAGGTGAATTGTACATTATGTAAATATGTTTTGTTTACATCGTTTTTACTATTGTTAATCTAAAATATTTTTTTCATTTCATTTAATCCTGGTAATTTAATTGATGTTATTATTATCATCAATTGTTTATTTAATTTTTGTATTATTAACCAAAAATTTATACTATCACAAATTTCATTAAAATGAATATTAGTATTATTTTTATAATATTTAACATTTGATTAATGATTTTATGATATGTAAAAATATACATGTTATATCAAAGCTAATTTTTAGTGACTGGTAAGAAACAATTGCCAAGCATGCAGTGTAGTGCTCAGTACAGTAATATTATTGACAGTAATATTATACGTGGATTGCCAAACAATAACCTATTTTATTCTCCTCTTCCATTACATAAATTTAGATTGTATTATTCAGCAACATGTTTAACATGTTTCAGTGCTTTTACAAATCAAATCATTGATGATTCTAATTTACCTACCTTTTGTATAGCTTACTATGTTATATATCATTTTACTTGATGTATCATATAGGTAAGACAAATAAACTACATACATGAATTAACCAACATCAGTTTGATTCATGCAATTATAAATCTTCTACCACTATGTATAAATCAACTGTAGAAATAGAAACTTTTAATAAACTAAATTTTAACAATTGTTAAGGAATTTCTGAAAAAGGTTTAAAAGTTCTCGCCTCTTTCTGAAATTAGTTTATGATATATTACAATAGTATTTATCCTTATGGTTTCAATACCGAATGTTATAATACCGGTATCAATGTATAATCTAACAACAAAAATTTAGAAGATTGCAAATATATTTATTCCACTTTAAATTATAAATTACATACAAACCTAAACTATATAAACACGGAAAAGCTAATAATTCTTGTAATGTTTCTAAACGTGTTGTAAGGAAACAATTAAATGGTCTTAATAAGAAGTATATGGTAAATTGTAATGGATTAAATTATAAGAAAGTTTATCTTTGAAATAAAAAAAATGCTTTGCCAATTATTTAAATATTATTTTATATAAAACATATAATAGACATTTTAGTGATATATTTTGTGATATTATTATGTCAAAATTAATGAATATAATATAAATTGAATGAAAAAACTAAATAGTTTTAAAAATGAAACTGTCAATTTGTAGTTATTTTTAAAATCGAATTTTTACAATAATTAATCTTAATTCTATTATTAATGATAAACTAAATAAATTTAAAACAAAATCCATTTATATAAGTCGTACAGTTAAATATCCTATTTCAATAGATAGAAAATATTTAATAATAATATTTTTTGTAAAAATGCAACTCATAAATTGTTATGCAAATGTGCAAACTTCCCTAAAAAATTTGCAGATATTAATCATTTGCGTATCATATCTGTAATCTTCTTACTGTTAATGATTTGTATACGATACTTACTTGTTTGTATATAAAATATCAGTATCCTATAACAAACCTTAAGCTTATTTAATTACTGGATTTTCACAAATTAACAATTGAAATTAATCTAATAAATTTCTCAATAATTAATAAAAACTATTTCAAAGTTTAATAAACTACATAAGGATTTCGCAATTATCTACTAATAACAATGCAAAAATTGTAAATCTTTATATCATATACTTCTTAATTTATATGTTACTTTCGATACTACTGTCTCAAAACAAACAATATTGTCACAGTGAACAATAAAACAATTCTTAGCTATTATAAGTTAGTATTTTATATTCTAACATTAAGCACCACTATATATGAATATAAATATGGTTAAATATAATTCGTCCAATAACTATAGTTATAACACCAGGATTCCATAAAATCTAATAAAATTTATAACAGTAACTTTTGGCTGTGAAACATATAATGAAGAAGCAAACAAATTTTTACACAACATACTGAAACAAATTTATACTCTCACTGTAAAAAGTGATAATATACATTTTTAAAGAGCAGTAATGAGCTAGTAGATACATTGCAAAAATAAAATCAGTGCACAATATTATGACTTATAAATTTAAAGATTAATTTAAAAATATTAAACTAACTGATGTTAATCTTTTAATTTTTACATTGTTCTGTAAAATTTAAAGTAAATGAGATATTCCTAATCACATAACTGTAGATTTCTGTAAAACTGTGATTTTATAATCTATAATTTTACAATTTAAATACTAGGTGACAAAATATATCGTCATCAACATGGTATTCCAAGAGGGGTAGAACATCTTGTGTACTCGGAGATTTATGTTTATATTACTATGAAAACCCCCAAAATAACAATAATCATATATTATAGAGATATATTAATGTTATTATATTACATTTTACCGAAAATAATCAAACTTATCATTTACGTATAAAATTTCCTAATAACTTAGAACTAACAAAAATACCTTGCAATTAATTCTATAAACTTTTTTGATTTAAAAATAATATTATATGATAATAAGTTAAGTAATAACATATATGAAAACCAAATGATTTTGAATTCAAAGTAAAGGCATCAACATAATTTAAATCTTGTCTACATATATCTATTTTCAAAAAAAATTTTAATATTTTCTTTACTCACAGAATTGACATATTATGCCTATTCCAACTGATTATTTCAAATACCTTTTACTTTATGAGGTACAAAGCAAAGACAAGATAAATTTAAAATAGATAAGAGAGCTAAATTAATATTTTAAGTATTAATATAATGAATTTCAATGTGTTTAATAAATTTAATCTTCCAATAAATTATTTAATATTATTTTTTTAAATGTTATATAATAGAAAAATTGTGTTACTGAAACTGCTTGAAGCAATTGGAAATAAATTTATTGAGAGTACGTAAAAGGATTTTGTAATCCAGAGTTTGTTGGAAATGGAAGCATCCTTTTGTTTCTCATCTTTGAATGGATGTTTCATTTTAAACAGATATAAAAGTCTATTTTTAGTCAAATAATGGCAAGCTGAAAGTCTACCTTCACCTCAAGGAGTGCAAATTTAAAGACAGATTGCCGTCGTGCAAGTCGGATACTCTGAATTGGGACAACACTTTCGACTCATAACTCGTCGAAGATAATGTACGCATAATTAGTTGTGAGTATTGATCCGTTAGATTTTCATGAATATTTTTGTGACTGTTGAACTATGAGTATATTGTGAATCTTTCTGTTGGACTACTTTTAATATACCCTTCAAAATACCACGTAAAAACGGAGCCCAAAAGTAATAACAGTGCTTTTTAAACATTTCACTAATATTCAGTCTGAAGGTGGAGAATTATCGAATTTGAACAGAGAACTTGAAGATGAAAATTTTATTCATATGTGTATTATCTAGTTCTGAAAGTGACGAAGATATTAAGATTAATCTTTCTAAAAATCATGAAGCATTTAAAGCTCGTAACGGATTCCACTGGAAAAATGAAATACTGCAAAATCATCTGGTAAATTTGCAAACTAAATTATTTTGTAGGAAAGTAGCGGTTTATAGAGTTAGGAAAACAGAAATGTAAACGTTCAAAAGGGTGTTTTATGGTCTTAGTTTCTTTTTTATAGACAGAATAATTTTATAACAGGTAACAAAATGAATAGAAATAAAAGCGCAGAGGTAAAACAGTGATAAATTGCATTTTTAATGAGAGGAGGATTTAGGTTATAATTCTAATACATATGCAGTTGGAATTGCAAAACCTATGAATTTAAAAATTCTTTCACTGTGATCCACTTCGTTGGATCTCAATTTCTGAAAATAATTTATATTAGTCAGACCAAATATATATTTACATTTGTGTTGTAATGATTTTTAATTAATAGGCTATTAAGCAAAGTTATCGAAAGCCCTTTTTTGAAGTCACAGAACCGGGGTTTTTGCAGGCTAAGAAATCGATCACTTGTAATACATTTATCAGAAGAACTATGGCCAACATTGGATCCCAAAATTATTCAGTTCTCTTTTGCGCCAAGCCTGCGTAATATCTAGATGCACTTCGATGAAAATTCGCTGATGCTTATTACAAAAAACAAAAAAAAAAAAAAAAAAAAAAAAAAAAAAAAACTAGGTTTTGAGTTTTACGCCACCTACACTAATTCCTTTGTCAAAGGCTGTAGTCTCAAAAGAAAATTTAGCCCCTATTCCAAACTAGTTTATTAACGCTGTTCTTTGCTTTTTTTTTGTTTAGCCTGTAGCACGGCGTTCATTTATCGGAGCATTATGAAGTGAGTCTTCATTATAAAGTAGCCTTGGTACAAGCGATTCCCCTACATCCCCGCCAACTAGGAACGTACTTGGAAAGCCTAC
The DNA here is from genome assembly GCA_032207245.1 of Pardosa pseudoannulata. Classification (NCBI taxonomy): domain Eukaryota; kingdom Metazoa; phylum Arthropoda; class Arachnida; order Araneae; family Lycosidae; genus Pardosa; species Pardosa pseudoannulata. Next base: position 27,355,263 of record CM063502.1, on the reverse strand, counting down.
CTTCTACATGAGTTTCAAAATTGATGCATGGATGCTCTTCAATTGTCATTAAAAGTGCAAGAGAGTTAAGTTAAAAACAGGATTTGTAACTCTGAAAAAGAGTGTAATTCTTCCTTTTTTCACAATGTAATTCTGTCATTTTTCAGAAAAGTATCTCCTGTCTTGATATTCACTACTGGGGAGAATTTAATATTATAAATAATTCTTTTGTTATAGTGTATTATAGTATTACTAGAACTTCTAAATTTTCTAAAATTTAGAGATTCCTTAATTTTTCTTTACTTTTTTTTTAGTTTTGTCATACAGGTTTTTACTGGCTGGACACCTGTTACCGGAATTTTGTGCAATTTCTAACGGGAGTGTGCATTTATACATGTAAATGGTTTAGCATGTAACCTATATATGGTGTTGATTTTCTGTCTAGTTTAGTATGTGTTTTCATCCACTGTACTCGGTTCGAATTGATAATTTAGCTCGGTCGCAGTTGCAAAACCGCTGTATATCTTGTATCTTATTTGTACTTTATTTACATGCTAATTAGTATTTATGGCTATGTATTATTTTATATTATATTGCTTTTTTTGTTCTAAATATTTTTATCTGTGGAAATGCATGGACCAATCTTCAGATAATTTTTAATTAATAAACTTTTATAGAAATTTCATAGAAATTTTGAAAGGTTTCCCGTATAGAAAAGAGAATAAAATAAGGGTAACTGGTTTCTTTTTGTAACAGTTACGATAAAAAAACATTTTTAAATATATTTCGAGCTATTTTGATATTTTGATATTCTTGAAAAATATTGTTTTGCAATAACAGTCTTTGTAATATGCACGTATTTTATAAGCAGATTAAAGTATAAATACATGATAAAATATACATTTATATTTGTTAGTTTTATTTTTATATAATTGTGTAAAATATTCAGTTAAATCATGCAAAATGATAAAGAACCCATATGTTTTGTAACCATCTTGGATTTGAATTCTTTCCTTCTAAATGTTAGAATATATTTTAGAGGATTATTTATTGAAATAGTGTTCCCATTTATAAAGGTAAATGAGTCTATTACTGTTGATTTTAAAGCATTTTAAAATATTAAGATATATTATTAGTGCGTAATGTAGTGTTTTAAAGAATTTAGGCATTGTTCATAGAGATGCTATGATAGACCATAATAGAATTTATATAATATATCTACTTACAAAATAATTTATATACTCTTTCGGGATTTTTTGCAATAGTTTTATTAAGTTGAAAAATAAATATACCGATTATTTTCATGATTTTTATGAAATTATATAATATCTGAAAAATGTACGCGAAAGTAATAGTTCCAGAAACATGACCCGATGAAAATTCCCAATTGATGGAAGTGGTTTACAGACTGAAATATTATTAAAAAGTACAAATCAAAGCTCAGTCATTAGAAATTTAACAACTGACGAACTTAAGAATCACTTAAATATATTTACCTGAAATTTACCTGAAATTTAAAAATATTATATTTATTCAAGCTTTATGCAAGTGTGTAGATTAACATTAGAAATGATCACTAGAAAATACATTCTAATTATGTAACAACGGATTTAACCTTTGAAAATTTTTCCGAGAATTTTTTTATGTATTTTAATTTATCATTCAAAAATAATTATCTGTTTGCTTTGTAGTAGAGAACTTCAGTTTTGTGAGACTGCAATAGATACAGTTATTTAAGAAAGTTAATTTGATAATTATTTTAATTCCTAATAATAGTGTGGAATGAAATGCGATATAAATGTAATAAAAAGATTTCATGTTCCTCAAAACTGAAAAGAATGTAGAAGATAAAGCATATTAAAACGACTTTGCAGAGCATTTATCCTTAAATCAGTTAATGATTTATGGAAATTCTTTGGGGATTTTCCGTGCAGACAAAATTCTGCAATAGATGAGGCCCATTGCTATCATAGACGCAAAAGTGATTTAAGTGACTTTCATTCTCAAAAGAGTAATCAGTCATCAAATCTTACCTCTGTGTACAGAACTGCAACAAATCATAATGACTTCGCTTCGCAGAAAAGACGTGTATCCAATGCTATCTTTATGGTCATATTGAAAGGAAAATAAATCATAACGACTTTTTGTAAAATAAAGTTATAAATTAATATTTGATCCTTTTTAATGCATTTGTTGTTTTTTATATATATTTTCATATTATCCTTTAAGTCACGAATAGATATTTTTAGCTTTGATATTTTTTGGTTTTGTAATTTTTGTTTTTGATATTGGAATGTTATTTTAACCATGCACAGTGAAGTCAAATAGATCCATATATATATATATATATATATATATATATATATATATATATATATATATATATATATATATATATATATATATATATATATATATATATATATATGTATATATATATATATATATATATATATATATATATATATATATATATATATATATATATATATATATATATATATATATATATATATATATATATATATATATATATATATATATATATATATATATATATATATATTCATAAACTTAATATATCCTAAGTAAAATTTACATATTTATAAAAGGATGAAGGTGAGCATTCTGAATAATGATATATTTACAAGAAAAGTAAATACATTCTTAAACCTCTATAATGTTCTGTAAAATATGTTTGTAAAATCATTTTAATAATGAAATAAATCATCAGTAAATGCATTTTTTCATTTTTTACTTTCGTGTCGATTTCAAGAAAAGTAGAAAATGAATCTAACAGATGGAACATTCAATGAAAAAAATGAAAAGAAAAATATCCCTGAAATAGAATAGAGTAAATATATTCTTATGTATTTAATGCAATGAAAATATGTCTATCATATAATCATGTAATATTTTAGTGCTTTAAATCTTCGTTTTTTTTACCTCATATATTTTGAAGAGGCTTGCCTGTTGGGCATGTGTTGTCTATGAAAGGTTGCCTGGAGATGTATTTTGTTTGTAGTTTGGTTTGGTTTGGTATGGAGGGCTACGGTCTAGATTTTGCAACACGAGGGCTAATGAGACCGGGACCTACAGCTTAAAGCCGATTCCAAATGGCTACGAACATCTATGCCACTGTGGAATTTGAACCCACGAACTCCGGTACCGAAGGCCAGAACCCTGGCCAATCTGCCATCGTTCGGCATTTTTTTTTTGTTTGTGGTTATGGCTGCCTTTATCAAACATGGAAAGATACCTTATTCGTCGCACAATATAGGTTATAAGATGAAGCTGATTTTTAGAACTAGAAAGGTAATAAAGAATACAGTATACAAAATTAACAAGAAAATACTATTCCAAATAACAACTGCGATAAACAAACTTCTACAGGAAGGTGTATCAACAAAACTATCCAG
>CM063502.1:27294365-27346865 GCA_032207245.1 Pardosa pseudoannulata | reverse complement strand
TGATAGATATTATGTTCCGTTTGATCCTTTTACTACCTCACCCAAGCGAGCGTTTATAGTTATTGGTCACAAGGATGTGACAAGTGAAAGGGAATAACTTTCAATAAACATCAGTTTCATACATATCCTCCTCATGGACTCCATTTATCAAGCAATTTTATCTACATTTCAGTATTATCAAGGGTTCCTCATCTCTCCAAACAATGATCATCTACTGTGTTTTGAGACGCAGACCAAACCGTTATCAATTTCTCTTTTTTATCCACTATTATTTCGAATGAGAGAATAGCTTCTCATTTTTAGAAAATAAATTTCTTAAGTAGTTATATGTTTCATTTACTGGTCTTAATGTTACGGAATTATTTAGGCGAATAATAATGGAAGTATAAAATTATGTTACAAAAAAGAGAAAAGGTGGTCATTAATTTCAGATATCTATATCAAAATTAAATTTATTTAAACTAAAAATATAATTTCTTTGATCAATGCAGAGTGTAATGACACCAATAATTTGTTTTAATAAGAAACATAATTTTATTTAACTTCTGTATACGAGAAACATTCTGAAAATATATTTCATCATTATGTTTCACATCAAAGCTGCATTACATTGTTATATATACATTTACATAAGTAAAGTGTTTAGGTTATTGTCATAGATATTCGCCCCTGCTATTGATACATTTGTTGGACCTTTAAATTGATTTCAAGTAACACAAATTTTTAGGTCTGTTGTGTGGAATAGTACAGTGTTTTAATAGAAAACCGGATTCGTTCTTGGACAGTATATGCTCTTTATGTGAAAGGCTATGTGCTTTTTTCCACATGATCTTGAATGTGATTGTTTCTTAGGATTATACCTTAAATTTTTCCCTGTCATAAAATATTCTTTTGCTATTCCCACTGAAAGTAGCTACATGTTATTACCAAAGTAAGTGACACAACTTTACTCTTTACACCTCCCTACGATTTATAAGAATTATGGCTAATTTATTTTATTATCGCCGTTACTTCATTGTCGAATTTTAAAATTTTAAAATATAGACTTGTGTGGTATAGGCATCTCTGTATTAAAAAATTGAAATACGTGACACTTCTTTCATTTAACTATACATTTTTCACCGTGACATAATAATTCTTAGGTAAAAAATAATTTCTTTTTTTTTTCAATTTTGCATAATAGCCGTATTTTAATGAAAGTCTGATATTTGAATGAAAGACTAGAAGATAATAAATAGGGAAATCTATATCTATGTGTAGATGGAAAATGAGATGTTTCAAAATTATATTGAGAAAGTAATACCTTTCTGAAAAGTGATAGACCAGCTCTCATTTTGTTAGATGAGCAAACAAATGATGTGAATTTTAAGCTTCTTTTAATGACCAGCCAAGAAAACACAAAATCTTCATCTTCTCTCTTCATTCATTTCAGTGTAATAAAATCCATAAAAGTGTAAATCATTTATACACCAAATAATTGCGTTTAAAGAGCACGTTGAATTGGGGCTGAATCAAATAAGATCTTACAGTTAATAATTAAGTTTTAGAGCATTTTTTCTGGAAATATATTTGCCACTGTTTTGAGAAAGAAATGTAAATTAAAATAGGGGATAGTCTAATTAAACTTATGATAAAGAATTCATCCATTATGGATCAACTTTATTTAGATTTTAAGAAAGTAAAGGCAAATTTATAATTAAGATGAAATGCATTTTAAGCATTTTTGCTCCTTCTAAAATCAGTTATCGAGGACTTTTATTTTTATTTCTCATGCCGAAGTATTTGTTATTCTATCCTGTTTTATTTTAAAGGAAAAACGTTACATTGTTATTAGTAATATTAGAAGTTTTTAATTTATATATATATAAATTGTATTTTATTTATAAGTTTATAATTTATATATATAACTTGTATGTTGTTTCTAAGTTTATAATTCATATATAAAACTTGTATTTTGTTTGTAAGTTTATAATTTATATATATAAATTGTATTTTGTTTATAAGTTTATAATTTATATATATATATATATATATATATATATATAATTTGCATTTTGTTTATAAGTTTATAATTCATATATAGAATTTGTATTTTGATTATAAGTTTATAATTTATATATATAACTTGTATTTTATTTATAAGTTTATAATTCATTTATATAACTTGTATTTTGTTTTTAAGTTTTTAATTCATATATAAAAATTGTATTTTGATTATAAGTTTATAAATTATATATATAACTTATAGTTTGTTTATAAGTTTATAATTTATATATTCATTATATTTTTTTAACTTTTTTAAAATTCATATCTTTATTTGATACTAGGAACAACAATATCTCTAAGAACTAAATCTTAAATCTTAAATAGGAAATCTTAAATAGGAAAATGATTTTTTAAAATTATTCTTTTCCATAAGTCCATTTCGAATATCTGATCCACAGGAAAAAATTTAAAAAGGGTTTATGTAATTACCCTTTTTGTATGGGGTATGTAAGTAGACTGAACTTCAAGCAGTTTTTCCAACGAAGTTATAAGAATTCACAGGATATAAAAAAATTGGATTTCAAAAGGAGGTAAAGTTAATGTAAGCTCTGCGAAAAATAACAAACTTCACCTAAATATCTCCTTTGTTATGTTTGATTGAACTTGAACTGTGCACATATGACGCACTTTACCGGAACCATTTACATACATAAATTTCTTAAATTTAAGTATGGCTGATTTGTAAATCTGTTATCTTAAAATATTTTTAAGTTCTTAATTTCTACAAAATATTTTGAGCTATTACTATTAAAACCTTCAATATTAATTTTAATACTTCAATATTATTTTAAAATTTTTTCAAACATCATATTGTTATAATTGTTTATTAATATAATCATAATTTAATAGAAAATACTCATTTTACTTGTGAACAAATAAAGTAAAAAGTAGAATACATTTTTTACTTAGAATATCCTACTTTTATACAAATAGAAGCAATTTAAGTATAGATTTAAATATATTACTTTAATATTAGACACTTTTTATTTTAAATATATATCACTTTCTGATTTTGTCATATTTATTAAATACATATCATCGTATCTATGCTTTAATAAATGAATATGCTGTTGATTTTAACTCCAGTAAAGTTAATCTAGGTTATTTCATTCAATTTAGAATATTTTATTCGCGTAAGTGTAACAATGTATTACATAAATTGCACAACTGATTAAAAATTCCATAACTGAAATTCTTATAAATTGAACCAATTCCATTAATTTTACTTTAAAATTCAACATCATTCATTGCTGAGGAAAATTCATTATTTTAAGTCTGCACTAAATTGATTATACATCATTTGTCTATTATTCATATAATAAATCCTGTTCGCTTTAATCAGATTATCCTGCATCAACTAAGAATTTCAGCAGCTTCAGTACTTGATTAATGAATATAGTTAATAAATGAAACGGCACGGAGCTCATTCGGTATGCGGCTATCTTTTAATCCTTTCTACACGTGTATTTCCAAATTTAATTTGCAACATAGCTACTGGACTTAGAATCTTTTTCAAATTCACTATGAAATTAAGCTAATTAAATAAGTGTTTCTCTAATTCCAATGATTGAAGTAATATCACACATGATTTCTAGGAAGAAAACAGTGGTTTCTCGTTTCAATGTAGAGAGAAATATTAAAAAAAGTTAAATGATTTGCAGCTGTCTCATTCAATCTCCAAATGCCGTTTGGAAAAATTATTTCTCGGACATAACTATTTGAGGTGCACTTAAAATTTGAGATTTTATATATATTTTTATTTCAAAGCACTTTATAACTTTAATTAAGTGTACTCAATTTAATATATCTCTATCATAAAATGCAAATAATGTATAAAATACATCCAGATACATTGTTAAAATTGAAATTTTATATGCGAAATTAAAGATAAAATGGAAATTATTTGAGAAAGATTATTATTATTTATTTTATCTTTTTTTGTAGGGGGGTGGGAGATATTGCAAAGAATATGAATTTGAAATTTTATAATATCCATAATGAGCAGATTTAGTCATTTTATAAACTGTTTTAATTTTTTCATTAAAACAGTTTTAAAACATTAATTTTAATAAAGGTAATGGTATTTAAATTACTCAAGCATTAAATTACTCGATAGACGTGCCCATCTAGAATTCATGCAGATTATTTTGAAGTATTTCATCATGCCCGTGTCTCATTTAGTGGATTTCTCTTTCCCAAGATACCAACTGATTCCTTTAAGCAAAGCATATAAAACAGTGACAGGAATTACCTTTCTTACCTTTAGCAGTATATTCCGCTTTGCCAAATGTTGAATGCAAATTCTTTCTTCTTTTTTTTAAAGTATAAACACAAACAATAAGGTACGTTATGCGTTGAATATGATTAGTTATGAATAATTTGTTATTTATAAATATAAAAAAAATATTTATTGTATTAATACTGTAAATATTTGCGAACACCTATAATAATATTTGAAATATAGTTATTTTCTTACAAAATAATTTTTTGGATCCACTTATATATCTCCTTATATATAATGTACTTATTCTAATCAGAATAAGTACATTTCATGTTTAAGCAAAAAGATAGATCCGGATGATATAAAATACAATAAGATAAATTATTTTTAAAAATTCCAGAATAAAAATTATATATAAATATTATATTGTATAATAACTATTATAAAAGAAGATAATGAAACTATAAATAACAATAAATGCTAACGAACAGAAAATCAAGTAATAACTTTCCATTATGTTACGAATTGGCAGAAAAGAAGATATTCCATAACAAATGTTTCACTTTGGAAACCCCTTTAAAATGAAATTAAAAGGAAAACTATAAGATTAAGAGTTTCTAAGCTTGCAAATAATGTTTTAAAAAATCCTGGGATTTTAAAATTCTGGAACAAAATATTTTAGTTGGAGATATCCCTACTTAAGAGAAATAGGATTATACTAGTTTCCAGACTAATTCGAAAATTTCAGGAATAAAGATTTTGGCTTAAAGCAAACAGCCGTTAAAAGTTCGCCTAAGAGAGGCGAAGTGCATTCTTTAGCATATGCAATTTCCATTGTTAGCTCTATGTAAAATTTTTCGCCAAGTGATGCATTAAACCCTTGTAGAATAATACTTATTTAATAAGTATAATTAAAATTAAAGTTATATATTGTTTAGTTATAAAATATTGTAAAAACGTTCAAGGATAATTTTTTTTACTTGATGTTAGGAAAATTTCTCTAAATAAGTTCTGATACAGAAAACAAAATACCGGTGCAAAAATAGAGTACCTCCTCATTTTACGATAAAAGACGTATAACGAGGAAGTGCAGTTTTTCCAATTAGAAGACGCAGTATATTGTTGTCTTCATGAAAGTCTTCATGTTATATAGTCTTCATGAAATTGTTTTATGAACTAAAAGGATTTAATCCTTTTAACACATATTCATTTATACACATATTCTATGTTTTTTAGATTATATGATATAGACTTACGTTATTCATTCACATCTTTAATCATTTTTAATAATAATTAACGGAACAATGTTAAACGGTAATCCAGTCAACATAAAACATAAAACTACGTTTCTCTAATATGTATTATATTTCCAAGCTCTTGTAAAAGGCTATTATTATAATTTTTAATAATAACGAGTTAAATGTTACTCCTTTAATTAATATATCATGTATCTATAGGCTCAAACAAACATGTTTATTAAACTACAAAATGTATCAATAAAAAGAGACTTTTTATATTTTAAAGTATTATAAAATTGAGTTGTTTTCTTTAAATTGTTTCACTTTCTAAAATGATTGTTGTTCCGTGGTACAAGATGCTCGAAGTTAAATTCCGAATCTTGCGTGAAATGACATATTTGAAATGCGGAAGGGGAAAGAGAATCCCTTCTCTTATTAAGGAACTAAAAAACGATATATTGTACTTCAGAATCCATATTTTTGTATCGTTACACGTACGACTACCACCTGAGTCCAATTTATATAGCTTCTTCTAATGCAATGTTATACATTTTCTTTTTATGTTTCACCTAGAATTCTCTTTCAAAATTTCATGTATCTAATAGAAATGCACTCCATAATATCATATTGCAAAATTAAAGCCGCACTTGTACCTTACATAGGTGCCGATAGCTATAATGCATGTGAAAATCATACAAGTACGGGATAACGAAAGTTATCTCTCTCTATTAAACTGTGTACTGAAACATTAGCACCTTTGAACTGTTTTAATTTAAAAAAAATATAACAGCTGCTTAAATTGATTTAAAGTTATTCGGATATGTAATTTAAATAATAGAAGGATTCTTTTATAATTAGCCTTTATTTTAACAATTAATGATATTCTTGAAATTAAAATGCGTTAATGAAACGAAATATATGACTGTGATTATTTTCATTTAGTTTATTTATTTCATATAGAAATATAATTTCAAATTATTCTTTGATTAATCAGATGAATCCTTAGATATTAAATCCATATATAAAACCTAAGTTATTTTTAGAGTAAAAGAGTAAATTCTGGTTTTATTTCCCTCTACCATATGAAATTAAATATATCAACACGATGATGAACCATCATCCTAAAAACTGTAATCTTATTTTAGAATTTATTCAACTTCCCAAAAGCATTATGCATTTTTCAAAACAAAAAAAAAACAGAGAGAATAAGGAATTCAATATTATCACACATTCCTAGAATGAAGATTTGGCAGTTTAAGCTTTCAAAGACAAATTTTATTTGTTTAGTTTTCATAAGCAGAATTACGGTCAGTTTTTAACAACATACGATTAATTTAGGCGACAAGAATTTTAATGTAGAAGCCCAAAAGCAGAATACACGTTTTATTATTTATATGGTAAAAATAAATGACTTCTGATTAATGCTTTGGGTTTTAAGGCACTGAATCTGCACATACAGTACCAAACACAGGTAAAGAAGTATTCAAAAATGGTTAAAGTCTAACTTATATAAAAAACAGATTAAATAAAATCTACACCTGTTGAAACAGTCAAAGTTGTATCTAATGGTGAAATGCACCTAGAGAAAGGAAGTTAAAAAGGTTTCCTTAAGTGATATTCAAATAAATAATGTTGCACGCTTTAAATTGTAAATACGTATGATTATGAAAATTATAACACCTAATAATGACAACTCAATAAGGAATTAATAAGGCAATTGTGACGTCTAGCATATATGAGCAAGTTTTTTCAAAAGTAAATGAGCATGAGTAAACCTCGTATGTCTTGTTGAGAGACTACTTAAGATGATTTCTGTCTTCTAGAAGTTATAAAAGTGTATTATAGTAGGTTTTATTGAATGTAATTTGATTTCTCTGTTATCGTACTACTGCTGACATTTCTTATAAATGAGGCACCCTGTAACCTTTTAAGAATCGGAATATGAAAGAGTAAATTTAATTAAGTCATTAGTAGATTTTGCGTATTTATCTGCTTGTTCATTGCCCATAATACCAACTTGTGAAGGAACCCATTAAAAGCAAATGCAGTAGCCTAAATAAACTAAGGAACCTAACTAAATTTCAGGGTTATAGTATTCATATAAATTTCTATAAAACTGGTCACAGCATTTTTTCAAATGTGAGAATATGAAGCCGTTCTCTTCGGACCAAATGGGAATTCTATTGTCTAGAGGTTGGTGTAGTCAATTTATGAACGTCATATAAATTGCAGTTTATTGATACTAGAATTTCGTTTAAAATATCATCTAAACCTACCATAAAAACAGTCTCGTGTAACACCTTCTTCCTGCAAATTGTAAAAAAAAACTAATCTCGGATTCGGACTCAAACTCCTCAAAGCTAAATATCTTTGTATGAAAACCCACAATTTATCCAAGCAAAGTTTATTTATTAACTTGAGAATCTATAGATAGTACGAGAGGGGATTAGGTGGAAATAGTAACTAATTTGGAAATAAAAAAACTACTTTTAAAATTCAGATTAAAGTCAATAGTACAAGTTGATTGATATTAGTATTACCTTTAATGGGCTATGGTATATATATATATATATATATATATATATATATATATATACATATATATATATATATATATATATATATATATATATATATATATATATATATATATATATATATATATATATATGTATATATATATATATATATATATATGTATATATATATATATATATATATATATATATATATATATATATATATATATATATATATATATATATATATATATATATATATATATATATATATATATATATATATATATATATATATATATATATATATATATATATATATATATATATATATATATAATATATATATATATATATATATATATATTTATATATATATATATATATATATATATATATATATATATATATATATATATATATATATATAAATTGCAGATTATAATGCGTGACTGAACATGTATTTGAATAGCTACTGCTTGTAAGTCGGTTTGGTCGTATATTATAGTTAAGGGGTATTCAAGGGAAAAGAGCTACGGCAGCGGAAACCTTATCACCATAAATGGAATTTTTCCTATACGTGCTATAGTGCCACAACTTTGCAGTAATGCCTTTAAGTAAACTGTCTTGTGCAGAGCGATACAAACGAGGTAGTAGTTGTTTACTAAATATCTGCTGTTCGAGAAGTGGTACTTATGCACTTGTGAGTCCCATGTTTATGTAGTTGTATTAAAATTGGTTTTAGTATCTGTTTTACTTTTCATATTCAAATTATTAGATTAATGAGGCTTGCCTGGCTCTGAGAAATTAGCGAAGAAGCACGGGCGATAGCACTATTTTTGTCTGAGGCTGTTTGCTGTACGGTTTTAGTGGTGGTAGTTTTCTTATAAAATATCTCACCATCAGTTTATGTTAGTTTAGCTATAGGCTTAGTATCACAGCTGTTATGCAGGACAATCGACTTTTAGGGGTATGGGAATTTATCTAATGTCAATCTGTCTCAAAATTTACACCACTTCCATATTTCAGTGTTTGAACTTAATTCTCCATTTTCCATGATGGGCACAAACGTAAAAAAGGTGGTCTCACTTTTAACTAAAAGAGGATGTTAGATATGATAACTGTAAGTTAATAACTGGAATAAATAGTCTCAGATTATTTTAACTGGAAATTTGTAATTAATATCATGGAATTTTTTTGAAAAGAAGTATTGTATCAGATTTGAGTGATGCTATAGTCAGAATCAATGTTATGTAAATGTGGTATTCTTAAAGTAGTAACACTTACATGACAATAGTTCATATTTAAATGAGGATGTTTTCTCAGTCATAAGATTATGCAAAACAAGATATTTTAAGTAATGTTGTGAGGTATAAATTTAGAACTTAATTCAATATTAAATTGACATAAAAATTATAAAAAAATGTATTAAATTAAACAATTTTAATAATTTAAACTTAACCGAAGAGCTTTCAATAAACTGTCCAGTGTGAGGAAGAGCTTTTAAGTAGAATCTAGTCTAGTTCTTTTAGATTATCACATAAAAAATTGCGAGAGAAAAATAATTCTTATTTCTATTTCGAAATTACATTAATTATATTATTTTCTAAAGTATTTAAAGAAAATGAGTAACTCACAAATGACATGAAATAATATAATAAAATTGTAATTAGGATGTAAAGAAAAATAAATGTATGCGTGTAAGCTGCGAACAATGGAAGTCGAAAATATACGTAATGAACATCCCAAGAATCTACAGAAAAACTTGGGCATTCTTTTAATGGGAAATCATTTCGTATGATGATTTCCAGACGAGAGAGTGTGCTAATTATAATAAGTATTTTTAATAACTGCACTTCGGATAATGATATAATCATCAATAAAGAATATAAAAATGAGAGTTAAAGAAAAGTAACCTTAGCTAATATTTAACGGTGGATATTTGGCAAATATAAAATAAGTTTCGAAGTATTTTATTCCTGGAAAAAAAACCTGAATTTTGTTTTATGAGTGAATCTTAATCAGAAACATTTTTTATCACATATTTTTTTATGAAATGCATTGAATGAAAGAATATATTATTACTTTAGTTCTATATTTCCGACGTCGCCTGGAGTGCTTCATTAACACTCATAAATTGTAAATAAATAGAATTTAGATAGACTAGTATTAATAAAGCCATATTTGTTATACTGGTCATATATTACTCTCTCCTCGGGGCAACAGCCCCTAGGGGGCCAGGGCCTACGTTTTTAATCTCCGTTTTCTAGACCAAGGGCCCTGGGTTACGAAGCATATGTTCCGGTTAGGTTATCAGCCTTACGCATAACCCCCAGTGTTTATTTCCCAAGCATGCTTGGTCCTCAGTTTCTCTACCCACTGAAGGGATGAAAGGCTGAGTCAACCTTGCCCAGCTCGAGGATCGAACCTCAGACCTGTGGCATGGGAACGTGAAGCGTTACCCCAAAGCCACTGTGTTTATGATTATATATACACAGATTAAATAAAAAAACTAATAATCATAAATTGAAATATTATAGAAATTTCTTAATGCAACTTCGAATCGGGAAACAAAAGCTGATTCTCTATAGAGGGCGCATTCTCTATAGAGTTTCAAAAGTTGTTCTTTTCACAACTCGTCCTTCAGCTACTTCAGTAATGCAACAGTGTTCGAATAACATGAAAGCCTAAATGTACCTGTGTACGTTGTTGCAAACAGCAAAGCCACAAAAGTGATAAAATTTCCTAATATGGGATTTTCACAAATGGCTCTGCACCATTTAGAATATTTTGATGTTTACGCTGGTAATTCAGAGAAAGCGCCAAAACATTGCTTTGGCTCTCGATTTGTGTAAACTAGAGTTGCATAATGGTTCTTATACATAAATCCGTTGGTCGTATACCCTTGTGGTTTGGCTTACAGTCGAGTGCGCTTCGTATTTCCTAGACCCTGCGTTAAGGGTGGTGGATTTTTTGTGAGTACCTGGTGTGCATATCGACCTCAGCTAGGAGTTGTGTAGATTGCTGTATCCCCTTGTTGGCCTCCATAGTGGGTGGTACTGCTGGGGTCTGAATTCAATTTCTTCTATCATGGTTTTCGAAATACTTCTCCCTAGTGGACCGCAAAGTTACAAAATTTTAATGCTGTTCAATTTATAAATATCAAACTGGCTGACTGTGTGATTTTAGAAATGTTCTCCGTTGCTTATTAATAAATCCATAGTTATTACCAAAAGATAAGAAAGAATTGTTCTTTGAGCATAAATATGATACAGAGAGCCCCAAGGGTTTAAGAACAATTAAGTTTCGTATATATGTTTTCTTCTGGAAACTGTCTTTCAGAAAAGATACATTAACAGCGGAGAGCGCATGTCTTGGCTTCCCAAACCTCTGCCTAGATTTTGTTCTCTATTTTTTGTATTTCCTTTATAATTTAATTTAATTTAATTTAATTTATATTTATATTTTATTTTTTTTAATTTTATTCTATATATTATAGAGTTTATATGAGCTGCATTGAGCCATTAAAGCCCCTTCTTAATACTCAATCGTTAAACTCCCTTTTTGTATTTTATAATATTATATATATATATATATATATATATAATGTTATAAAGCACATTTAAATTAGCTTCCTATCGTTTGTGTAGATCATTGCTCAATAAAAATGAGAATAAAGGCGAAAAGAAGTTTATATTATCAAATAAACAAGATAAGACTTCTCATTTATATTATCGATATATAAATATATACAATTTAATTTTGTATTCCATATATTTACAATTTCTTGTTTAATTATTAAATATTCGAATGAAATTTGATAAAATAATTATCTCCTTAAAAATATATTTATTAATGTTTAAAAAAATAAAAAGATTGAATAACATGAAATTTGGGACAATCATAGAAATACACTCTATGATAAATCTTTAAAAGTGATAAATTTTTCAGTCATTGGTAAGGGTCGATTTAAAGTTGTAACAATGAGTATATAATGTAGTTTCAAGGGATTAAGAACTTATAAACTGTTAAATGAGTAACAGGTTCGCAGTTCTGTTAAGTCGTTAGGATAATCTCTATATCGCCTACTGCATTGGGAGAAAAAAGTACTTAAAAACGTTATCCTATTAAAAGTATTTTAGATTTTATTATATGAATAAAAATCATCCACCAAGTATAATAAGATGCAGTTCTAGATAATATAAATTCAAATTTTATTAACTGCGTATTGGATCGAAACAAATAATAGAAAATGTGTGTAATTAAAGGAAATAATGAACTATATTTCAGATATGTATATCAGAAATTTGATTTTCGGAATTCAATTAAAGTTCCGAAAATATTTTGTAAATTAATGTATCTCCGAATTAATTAATATATATTATTTATGACAGATGTAGAATACTCTGATTCACTACTACTCACACTCGGATTATTCATGTTTGGAATAGTCTGAAATGATTACAAGTTATAACATCAAATATAATTAATGATATGATATATTGAAATATGTAGAATTTTCATGCAATTTGTTTCTACCTTCAGGAAATGAAGTCAAATTTTATAAATAAATAATTTTATTATTTCTTATAAAGTGGAGTTTCACTACAATAGAACAAATAATTTTAAAAAAGTTTTATATGCATTTGATTTGAAAAAACGCTACATTAATCTTTATAATTATTGCTGAATTTTCGAAGTTACTTTAACTTCTGAAGCTGTTTACCTATTTTAAGTAAGTACGTGCATCGAAATCCCTAGGTATTCCAGCATCAACTACTTTTTTCTGTAGTTTCCTATTCGTTGTAGTTTCCTTTTTGCAGGTGAGAGCCCCCCTAAATGTTATATTACCATTCTGTTTGTACGTTTGTTCTTGTGGTGTTTAAACTATTGACGTGTTTCCTGAGTGTGGAGACCCGTGTCCGAGAAAAGAGGGATTCTGGTAATTCAGAGAAAGTGGCAAAACATTGCTTTGACTCTCGATTCGTTTAAACTAGAGTTGCATAACGGTTCTTATACATCAATCCGTTGGTCGTTTACCATTATGGTTTGGTTTACGGTTGAGCGGGCTTGGTATTTCCTAGACCCTCCGTTAAGGGTGGTGGTTGTTTTGCGAGTACCTGGTGTGCATATAGACCTCAGCTAGCAATGGCGAAAAGATTTATACTTAATTTCATACTTTTAGCTATCCAAAAACCCTGTGTAATATATGTTATTGATGATTTTACCATTTTATATGCATTTGATCAATGTTACACCATGAATATCGCATAAACAGATGCAAGAAATTTCCCGTTGTGTTTTTACCCAGTTTAAACAGCTTGTAATTGCTGCAATTCACATAGCTGAATGATAGATAGATTTGGAAGTGTAATGATAGATCCATATTTTATAGATTTAGTTATCAAATAGTTTTATTAGTGCTTTAAACTACTATTAATTCATTTTCTATCTGCCGTGTACATTTTTTAATACCTGCGGAAATAAAAAATTATTATTATAAAAAATTAATAACGATATAAAATCGAAGGTTTGAGGAAATGACCCCGGGAAATGAATTATTAGAAAATGCACCAAAGATCCTGGCTAGAATGTCACTAAAATTAAATTTCTCAACTTTTTGAAATTTATATGTATTACTGGCGCCTTTCGGTATTAAAGTCATTTTCCTTTAAGATATTCTAATTATCGTGTTCAGTAATATGTTTTGAATGATGTATTGTGATCGTGTTTTACAGAAATATCTAAATGCTTAGTTTTAAGAAATCAATTACTGTGTTTAAATATTCATCTGAAAGCATAAGAATATAATATTTTGTTCGAAAGAAACTACCCCATTCTTTTATTAGATCACTAAAGGCTCCCCATAAAATTTGACAGTTGACTGACAGTCGGGAATTGTAAGCTCCTTATTCGATGATTTCTTCCACCTTCTTTTATTTTGATTTCTTAAAGTAAACGTTAAACAAGTCAAATATTTCCAAAACTTTCTCTTCATTTTTAATCACAAGTCGATGAAAAATCTTATAGATAACGAATAATTGCAAAGTGTTTGAAATTAATTCGCACTAAAGGAAATCTTAAATAAAGGCATTAGAATCTATAAATTTATCTTTACACATTTATACATATCTATATTTATGAAAACACTCAACATCGATATTAACAATTTAAGGACTCGTAAGAAAATTGGATATTTTACAATGAGTACCACAGAAGCTATGTTCAATTCAGTCACCGGTTTTGTAAAATCGAACGAAATAAAGGAAGTAAGAAGATTCCTGTTAGAAAGAATCAAAGTTATGAAACAGGAATAAAGCTATAATAAAATGCAAAATATAGGTTTGGTTTCAAACTTGTAAATCTAAATCATATTATTTAATATTATAAAAAATAAGATTAATAAATATTTCAAATTCAATGTTTTGCGAAGAAATGAAGCAATTTGGTGATAAAATCTGGTGATTGAAGTTTTAATGGACTATGCAAAGGTGCTGTGACAGGATCAGCATTAAAAAATTTTGAGAAATCATAATTCTAATGATGAAATTGAAGATTAAATCTTCAATTTTTATAATGCCAATTTCATTTCCGTTGGTTTAGGTTATACGATATGTCCCAATGTTTGAGATAAGAATTTCAAATAGGGGACAATTACTGTTAAAATGGCATTCCTTTTATTTAACAACAGATCCCATGCAGAGATTCCAAATCTTCAAATTTGTCCAGTACACTTTTAAAATTTCTTGTTTTACAATATTTTAGTGAAATTAAGTCTGTTAAAAGTGTTTAATTTCTTTTAAATGTTCAACACGCTTTCAACTTTAATTGCTTCCTGTCTACAGTAAAGTAATTTTGCATTTCTTAATCCGTGTGTTTGACGCAGCACATCTTTCTTTGGACTTTCCTCGATTAAACACCGAATACTCACCCTTTCACTTTTCAATAAGTCATTCAGTTTTATTGTGGCCTTTTACTATGAAATAATATATTTTGTTATTTTATCGAATGATTATTTCGACAATCCAAATAAAATTCACTTTGAAAACTACGTTGATAACTTTCTGAAAAACTTTGCTTCTTCAATTTTTTAAATTTTTTATGTATGTTAAATGGGTGTCGTTTACAGGGATGAAATTAATTTAATGAAAAAATCTTTTTATATTAAAAATTGACTTATTCTAATAGTCATTATAATAAAAGTGTGTTGATTTTACATAGTATGGTTGGTTAATTGGATAGCATATATTTTCAATCAAAAGCCTCTTAGGTTTTATATTTTATGAAAAATATGATATCCTAAACATGAATACCAGTTAAGGAAGAATAAAAATGTACGTAGCACAAAATTCTTTAAAACTTTTACACTCCTCATTTTATTACAGACATCCACTCAAACAGTTCTTAAGGTAAAGAATACAAACAAAAATATTATTTATAAATATACTATACACACGAGATAATTATTTAAATGCACTATGCACTTCAAATGTCATAAAAAACAAACAGTGTGTTTAAAATGAGAATATATTTTGTATAATTAACATAAAGAATAGAATGCGGTGAATCAGATTAAAGTGCTATTCAGTAATATTTTTAAACCTATTAATGAAAGTTATTTTGAAAAGAATTTTCGGTACCGTTGTTCGAATATCGGTAATAGACCACAAATGTCATTAATGTAAGTGTATTACATAAATACATGCATATTTGACAAAAAGTTTACTATTCAAGGTATTTATTACTTCCCGAAATTATTTGGTTAGATGAGACTAAACTTTGAACTGCTTTCTTGGATTAAATTCAATTTCTTGGATTCTCAAAAGCAGTTTCATATATTTGATTACACTTGCTAAATGATTATATTCGAAAGCCTATCGAAAACTTCGGGATCATTCACAAAGAAAAATCATATGACACGAAATTCTATGAAAAGGATAATTTTTAGTACAATCATACATGTTTACCTTAAAGTTTCCTTATATTGAAACTGTCAATGTCATCGAAATTGTCAACAAAAGTAATTCCCATTGTTTCTTACTCATATATTGTGACGAGAATAAAAACCTTGACTTTATACGTTATACTTCTTTTTAAACATATAATAAGATATATGTGAATCTGTATAAAATATTTCGCGGTTATGTGGTATTAAAGGAAACTTATTATCTTCTCCCCTCACGTAGCATTTTGTATAAAAACTTTTTCCCAGTTCAATAATAATATTATACAAGTTTGTCCATTTATAAATTTCCATTAAACTTTTACATAACTGTATGTGAAACTTTATCAGAAACCGAAAAAATAAATGTTCTGAAAGCTAAACCATCATAAAGTGCAAATGATTATCACTTTTTCCTTAGATTATAACTTTGTTCCGCGAAGCATCATTTTTCTAAAACAATATACACAGACATTATCACTGAAAATCAGGCAGTATGCCAAAATTGGGAAACTTAGTCTTTGTCACATCAATTCAATAAGTTTAGGATAAGAAAGCATGAATTTCTAGGCTTCGGAGTTCAAGGTGTATAAAAATTCATACATTTTCTAAATTTTCTTAGGATTTCTTTTAAATGATGTAAGTAAAAAGTTCAATTTATGCATCTAGATGAAATCCTACTTAGAATTACTTTATAAACGTTTGAACATGAATTCAAGTATTATTTCGTAAAGAAATGCAAACTATAGAAACTAATAAATCATTTAACAGTGCAATAAGTGAGAATAAATTTACAATATTAATCTTCAGTTAGAATTCATTAGAGAAATTTTGCATAAAATATTTATACATACAAAAAACTTAGGTACGATTTTACCTTTTCTCTGTTTGACGATTTATTGATGAATGATAGACTATAAAAATAATACACGAATACCATACAAAAGTTACAAATTAAATGTAAAATTTCATTTGAGATTTGAGAACAACATAAAGTAAAATATTCTCTCTCCTTTATATCCCTATACTTTAATGATTTCTTACTAATTTATTAAAGAAAATATACGTAAAATATTGATATTGTCCACACTTGGAAAAACCAATGAAGTAGCTAATTTTAATGGGGGATAGATCAACACTTCGCAAATTCTGCACACCATCGTTGAATACACCATACTCATATTTTTTACACAGTTTTCCGGAAAAATATTCTTGGGTAAATTTAGATGTAATAATATCAGTTCCAAGTTGTTAGAGCTCATTTTATATAAACTGATATCTGCCATGTCACTGTATTTGTAAATGTCAGTATTTTCGAAACATGAGATGTTTCCGAAAATTGGTAGCAATCATGCTATCTTCCCATATTCCATTTTAGAAACGAGTGGAGAGTAATAGATATATTACTGCAATGTTGATAATAGGACATACATACAAACCCAATCTCACGTGGATAGCATTGCATATAGTAACAATCATTATGAACTCGTATTAAGTATATTCCACATTTGTAGGGCGTATTTATGGAAATTTAACACTATGTTTTAAATGAAGTTTGAGTAATTTTGTAATTGTATGACATGTATATATTTAGTTCCGTGAAGTGTTTATCTTATAGGGACAATTTTTGAAGCTAGTGTTTTACGAATTCCGGTGTAACGAATTTGTATTTAATACGTAAAATGCTATGTATTTATTTTGTTTTTTGCCTAATTGTGTTTTTCAATGAAGTTTTCTTCTCACTTAACTAGTGGTCTCACATCTTGAATTAGAGTATGCGTGTTTTAATAGAAATATTAAAATTACAGTGACAAGGGATCTATAAAAACCGATCTATAAAAGTTATTCTTTATGTAAAATATCAATATTTAACAATTCTTAAAATAATAAATGGTTTTGAGAAAAAAGATTATAAAATGTTCACAAATGTTCAGCTATTACAATATATAAAGTATAATTTATTTAAAATGTTTTGTAACATTTCTGACAGCAATTGAAAAATAAATTAATGACTGTTAACATTTCTAGTGTTATTTTGGCGTAATAGCTTTAATCTTTCTCGTTTTAAAAACTAATGTCATTGAAATTAATCGGAATGTAACATTCTGAATGAGTGCTTTTAACAGTAGCAATTTCATTCTATGATATTGAATACTGATAAAATTAGATTTAAAACTATTCTTTCCTTGAACACTTAACATGAATTGCATTTACTTCAGTGATTAGAAAAACAGCAAAATAGAGGAAATGGTAATAAACTAATTCTTAACATTCGGATGAAGGTGCTTCCTATTGTGTCTCACAAACGTAAAATTTCTTTAAAAATATACGAAACACAACACGTGTTATTGTCATTTAAATAATGAATGATTTATGTGCCATTTCTAACTTATTTAAATGACAATCTCAGATGGCCTGGGATAGCAAACGTTCTATCTACAAATTGAAGTTCATATAAATAGTTAATATTTAAACTATATCTCTATTTAATGGGAAACTGATAAATTAAATGTACGTTAAGTTTCAAGTTATAATTTATTCAATGGAATTATGGAACTTTAAAATATAACAATTCATTTCTTTAACTAAATAAAAATAAACTAATTTAAGTAAATTAACATTTTGTAATGCATGTTCGGGGCAAAATATGTTAGTGTAAAATAAAACCCCAGCAACATAAAATAACTACAGGGAACTTTTTAACAATCCAATACAATCAAGAATGATGGAAGTAAAATATTTTATCCTTAGTAATTAAACCCTTAAAATCTGCCATTTAAGAAACATTTATGGAATTTATCGTTTTTAAAAAAATTAAAACCTTTAGATTCTGCTATCCTCTACGAATAAATTCTTCAAATCTGCTTTTGAGATTTCTCCTGGACCGCAGAAATATCTCAGTTGGTATACTATGACTTTCATTCTGAGTAATCTGTTTTAATTTATCCAGAATTCTTGGTGAAGTCGTGTACATTTTACTGTTGCGATAGACCGATAATAAAAAAATCCCAAACAGACAAATCTGGTGATCTCAGGGGACAGAGAACGTTGCTGAATCTTGAGATCACAAGGTTACCGAACAATTCTTGCATTTGTTTCAATGTCGAGCAGTACCTACTGTTTCTCCATCATGTTGAAACTAGATTTCTTGAACGTGTGGAAAACTTGAATTCGGGTGTAACAAAAGATTTTAACACCTCTACATATTGATCCGCATAAACAGTTGATGTGATCTCTTGCTCATTTTTAAAAAAAGTAAGGCCTATGATTCCATGCAATGAAACAGCACACCATAATGTCACGTTAATATCGTTAAAAAAATTGATTAAAAAATCCGCTGATGAATGTCAATAGGATTTGTTTCCATAGTATAACAGTAGTTCTGCTTATTCACATAATCTGTGAGATGAAAATGGGCCTTATCTGATATCCACAACTTGCTAAAAAATTCTTCTTCATTGGTTATGTTTGTTATCATTTGTTGACAGAAATCTAATTTCAACTGGTAATCGTTTTTCTTCAATTGTTCCACTGTCTACAGTTTGTATGGATGAAATTTCAAATCTAAATGATAAATTCTGCGAGCATTCTCTCGGGATTTTGCAACCGTAGCTGCTTGCTTATGAATTGAACGCCGTGGGCTCTGCAGGACAGAATTACATACAACTTCAATGTTCTGTAGAGTACAAGCATTTTTTGGTTATCGTGTTTGCATGTACAGTCTCTTCAAAGTTATTAATTGAACTGTTTATCGCGTATTTTAAAGGGCCGACAACATGACGTCCTAAGTTGTAAAAACGTCTAAACTCTCTCCGTGCAGCTTTCAAACTATCCCTGATTTTATAAAACAAGTTGTTGGAAAACGCACGTTGTTGCCAGTTCTACTGACCCATGATTTCTAAAATGGCATAGTGTTTACTTGTTCATGGGCACTATCCTGAACTGTTGTCATCTATCACTGCCACGTGCTCACTGCTGCAAAAATTTCCGTTTATTGTGTCACCCTGCATATGAACGAAATTTTGTACGCATTTTTGTACATCTGAAAGCCGTCTACTCAAATTGCATACTAGAATTATAAAAGTAAGACTACTATTTTCACACTCATGAACATGCAAATCTTTAAATGTGCAATGCAGACTATATGGAACTTATTTATCTTCCATATTAAATGCCGCGAGCAAGATTTGAATTTAGAATGAATTAAAGGCAGTATCACCAGCTGATTTAAGGTCATGTGACAGGATTGGATTGAATCGGTTTCAAGCATTAAAGAAGTATTCTTTTCCTACATGAAGTCTCTCATGAAATCGGGACCTTTTGCTTAATGCTCAATGCAAACTAATGCATTCCACAACAGTGGGATTTGAACCTATCAAATCCGGTACCAAAGAAACTAGCTCTGCCCATTTTGCCATCGTTCACGGACATGTAATCGGACTAAAGGAATATGGAATTTAATTTTCGAATATTGAAGAGAGAATTATCAAGGATAAATTCACTATTCTTGCAGTTTGACGTCGTAGTCTTGTGAGATTACAGTCTCTGATATATAATTTCGAGCTTTTCTAGATATCGGGGTGACAGACCAAACTCGCAAATGGTTTACTTAAAATGCTTAGTAAATTGATAACTTTCTAACTATAACCTTTGGTGGTTTCGAGCTAGAATTCATAGAAGGGTATAGAGTGGAAATATATTTGATTTCTTAGATAAGAACCGTTTCAGTCTTGATGGCCGAAATAGCCGTATATTGTTTAGAAGAAGACCAAGTGAGTGCTTAAACCCAAGTTGTTAGGGATGTAGATACACTGGACATAAACCACGTCTTATGGTCTAATAAGAAACTATCTATGAAATCAGAAGCATTTTCGTAGTTATACTGCACAGCTTAACCAAAATTGTAAAATCAGATGTATTATATATCGATTTTGTTGCTTCTCTTGAAGAATAACCCACACAATAATTATCATATAGTATCAATGATCTCCTCTTCATAGTTATCCTTAAACTTTTCCTACAGTGTATTGACATATTCCATATTTTTGTCATACGACAAATAAGGAACATGATTGGAAGGGAAATACATTTCATTTACCCATCGCAGAAAAATTATTTGATAGACCAAGTGAAATTGTCTTATTTCCTTCTCTGAAAATGGAATAGGTCATCAGTTCAATACTATATTGGAGAGTTTAAATGGAAACAATCAGTCTCATAACGAACAGCTGTAATAAGCGTATTAACATTTTAAATTTAAAACAAATTTTTTCGTGCATACCTTAATACGTAACCTGGAAAAACTATTAAAATAAATATGTTATATAGACAATACTTTCCTTAAATTTCATTTCTGTAAATTATCTCTACTATTAGGATTTCTTTTGCAACCAGTGAGTTAATGACTTAAGAAGAAGAAATTTAACTTGGTACTTTAACTGAAACAAGACAGAATTATTAAGTAATTTAATAAATAAAATTAAAAAACTAAAATAGTAATTCATAAAAATGTTTTTCAGGGTTTTAATTTACCACCTATCAGCTGAATTAGATAGTTATTCATACAGCCATACCCAAATTTTACACACCCCTATATACCATCAATCTCTTTATAGTATCATATGCCTGTATGAACAAATCTTCCATATAGAAATTACAATGTTATAAATCCTTTAAGGCACCAACTTGTTATAACGCAGGTGATATATCTCAGTAAGGTAAAAGTTTTTTTATTCTCTTAATGTCTGACTTCTCTATAGGCTCACGGAATATATTTTGGAATAAACAAAATCTCCCCGTATATTTTTGTGTGTCAATAGCTTATACTGTTTTATGCAAAATGTTTTTAATAGTAGTCAAAGAAATCAGTGTTTTTGATGGAATTCTGAGGCCAAAAATTTAGCGGTCTACTAATTAATATTGTCTAGATAAAAATTTATTTCTAAACCAACGACTGAAATACTTTATAAACTATTTTGAAAATAATTTTGGGTATGGAGCAAGATGAATTATCCATTCAATAATAGGAGATATCTTTATTAAAATAAAATTGTTTTATCCATTATATTTCAACATTTTATTTTTTATAGTCTCAGTTGAACTGGGACCATTCTCTTAAACTTGTCATAACCTCTTTCTTGGTGCCATTCTTCAATAATACGATGACAATCATTACTACAGGAATGTATTAGAGTGTCCATAAGGGCTTATCAAGGAAGTGCCCAGAAAATAGATTTAGAGAAAAACAGTTGACTTCGGTGGAATTTGGCAGTCAAACTCAGATGAAAAAAATATTTTTTGATTTGGTTTAAAATGAAATTTTTAATTTGTAGTCTATTTATGCAATATATATATATATATATATATATATATATATATATTGTATATATATTTTTATATTTAATAATTATAAAAAGCCATAAGATCTACTGATAAGATTTTAAAAATGTACGGGCTAATTAAGTTAAAATATTTTAAGTTTTGATAAAAATGTAGCATACATATGGGGAGAGAAAGACTTATTTCGAATCAAAACTAGTCTGAAAAATTAATTTTAGAAAATGTAATAACATAAAATGTGTGGTATAAAGAGAAAACACTTATTTTATATTTCCTCAAAATATGGGCAGGAAGCAAATATTTATGAAGCCAAAAATGGATTTTTGCTGACTAATAAAAAATATTAATGGCAAACTTTATGAAAGGGATGAAAGTATGAAGATTGCGTAACTTCTTCAATTCTTTACACTGAGAATCTACTGCAAATATACAAAACAGTAAAAGTCGATAACCTCCCTTCTTCATACATTTTTCTCAATACTCAAGAGCTTAAACGGTATTCACCTCTTGAACATTTCTGAAACTGAGAATGGAATATCATGCCCATCGGAATACCAATCTTAGACTAATATATAGAACGACCGCCACCTGAGCCCAATCAACTTCTCCGGTTCAATGTTTAAGGCTTATACGTCGCGTGAATATATTTTCTCCGCCTTTCAAATGCATGATCATTTTGTATATAAATTTTTTTATGCATTCTCCAAAGTGATTCTTATATTAACCAGTATTTATATAAAGGAAAAACTGAATTTGAATACACAGGGAATAGTGTGACTGAATGTATATATATATTTGAAATGTATCCGATTTGTACACCTCTAATATGAGTATGATATTAAGAGAAAAAAAAGAGTTTGGAGAATTTCAAATACCATGTTTTATCTCATATAAGACGAAGCTGGTATATATACTTTTAACTTTTATGTGAAACTTTGAGGTTATATTTTTGATAAGACTGAAAACGTCGATAAACAAATGTTTATATTTACAAAAATGACAGTTTTATTCTATTTTCTATTTATATCTCATTTTGCGCTGATATTATTGTACGGAAAAGCCTAAAAATATATTTGAAATTTGTACTATATGAAAATAATTTCATTTATGCAACCAACGAATAGTTATATTTATCTAACAACTTCAACGCTTAAGTAATTTATATTAATATTTTTAATGTAAGATTTGAAAACATCATTGAAGGTCATCTTTGAACACAGTTCTGGAAACGCTAAATTAAAGCCATGATAATTATTTATATATATGTATATGCAATTGCCATGAGCTCTTTGAAACAAATTTTGAGTGAGAGGCTAACATTGTGTGAGGGGTGTTCTCCAATATTCTATTCATAATTTCTGTTATTTGAGCAATCATTACAATTTTGACGCTGTTTAGAACAACATGTCTCTGCGAGACATCGTTTTTAAAATATATTGCAAGAAAATCAAAATATCAGAATAAGATTAATATAGAATATGAAATGTTTATAACTATAACATATATAGAACTAGATTTGAATTATTTGCTTAAAACATTCAAGCATAATGTATGAACACTATGGTGTAAAAATTGGGAAAGCCAATAGCAAGAGTTATACTGTTATTTAGATAAAAGGCATTAACATTCAGCAAATTTTCTATTCTAAGTGTAGAGGCATTTAATAAATGTGATTAGATTTCATGATAGAAAATAGTAACAAGTAAAACTTTAAAAAGATTCCGATGAGAATCATATCACACAAGTTCAATTAAACTAGGTAATTTTGAATAATAACATTAAAAATATAAATAGTAAAATCCCGAAAACAAAACTGAAAGGTGTGATTCAGTGAAAGGCAAATGATAATAAAAGCAGTATGGAGCACTCTTACAGGAGAAGGTGAACATGCGTCAATCTCGTACCAATTTGAACCAATGCGGAGACGAGTGAAAATGACTTCCCTTTTAGTGCTACCAGTAATAGGCTAGATGCCTATGCTAAGTTTTAGAGCATGCAATTTGTTTTCAACCTTGCTGCTCCAAATATCTTGCTAGAGAAAAAAATTAAATGGCATTTATTTTTAATGTCAAAATAGATAGAACAATTAACAGGGATGTTAGGCATTTTAACCAAATCATCAGCTATGTTCTTGCTGTTGATACCCTCATGGTTTGGCACCCAACATAACAATATATATTCCACGTCGTTACAAGTTATGTTTTAAAACTGATATACTATAAACTACGTGATAGAGTTTCAAGATTGTAGGGTAGTTAGTGCACTGAGAGTGTCAGTGTAAATAATAAATTGTTTATTAAGATTCCTGGAGATTGCAGTAAGACTTCGTCGATATCACATAGTTCAACAGTAAAAGAAGATTAAACTGGAGGGAAGCTTTGACTGATAATATTCTCATAAAACCTAGAGACAGACGTAGTCTGAGAGGAAGTTTTAGAGATACATACTTTGGAGAAAGGTTTCTGACATTAGATCATATAATCTCAAGAGTGTCTGTTCTTAAAAGTTTGATGATCGCTAACGAGTTCATTAGACGAACGTTTGTAACAATAAATGTGAAACAGATTAAAAAAGTAAAAGGCAACTACTGAACTTTGGAAAAGAATTTCTTGCTTTCACACATGTAGAAGATGAAGTTATTGAGTTTCAAATCTAGACTTCTTTTTTCCCTTTTTACAGTCGGGTAAATAAACGTTGCCCTGTGTTTTGTGAGTGACAACTTTTTTGTTAGAAGAAAAATAACAAATTTATTTACACCTACCTCTGGTCAGTAATAACTCTGAAGTAGTTTATAGAATGTAATTCTATCTATCAATTTCCAAAACTCTTAGAACGTAATCAGATAATATGACATTATTTAATTCTGTGGATATTTGTCTTGATAATACAGTTCCAACATTCAAACTTATCACTAAAAAGTACTTAAGATTATTATAATTTCAGTTTTAGTGTGTATGGAAAATTCATATTATTATATTTTAAATTGTACTTAGGCTTGTAATCCTACTCAAATAAATTCATATAGTATTCATGTAGTATGTTGTAAATATTAATAAAAAAATTAATGAAGATATTTTATACTTTGTTTTGATTTTCTCTCCCCTGTTCTTTTGACAGAATATAGTTACCTCGTGGATCTCATTTCTACCTGTGATTTTCTATTTGTATCTTTTTTTTTGCCTTTACAGTATTACTGACATACACAGCAATTCTTGACAATCACTGTTTTATGGCAAGTATTTAAAACTCGTAAAGTGGCTGAGATTGATGATATTTAGCATTGCAAATTATTTAAGAGACGAGGCATAAACTGGCCAAACTAACACACCAACATATGATAATATGCTAATCTGACATTAAAACATTTGTCTCTTTAAGAAGAGACTAAATTTGTTGACCTACTTACTTACCAAACAAGTGTTTACTTTTCTATAGTATTAAAATTACTTTGAAGTAGCTAAATTGTGTAACTGAATTTTTATATTATTTACTCTATTTCCAAATACGTAAATCTTTTTAACAGAATAATATAAATGAATGAAATAAAATTTCACTTCAAAATTATTTCTTTTGATACGTTACCACAGTGCGTATTTAAAAAGATAAATCTTAGCGGTCATGTTGTATTTTAAGAAAGGTCAGTTCATGTAATACATGATATAGTTATTATAAAGTTACAAAAATATTACTATAAAGAGAAAACATTATATTTTTCTAATTAATCCATTAATTGTAATGAACTTGCGCTGATTACTACAGGAGATAAAAAGTAAATAAAATAAATACACATTGTTGAAATTCTCCCATGAATGCGTTAGTAATGGATATAAC
Source organism: Pardosa pseudoannulata (assembly GCA_032207245.1). Classification (NCBI taxonomy): domain Eukaryota; kingdom Metazoa; phylum Arthropoda; class Arachnida; order Araneae; family Lycosidae; genus Pardosa; species Pardosa pseudoannulata. The sequence continues at coordinate 27,320,729 of CM063502.1, read as the reverse complement.
CTTAAAAAACAAAAAAAAACATTAATGAATAAAAACAGCAATTAGATGTTAATACATTTTTAAGACTAATCATACTTCATTGTAACTGATAAACATTCAATTTTAATTAAAGTTATATAACTCATTTATGTAATAAAAAAAGAGGATACAATTTTTTAAACAACTAAAATTAGTCAATTTGAGATCAATAATACCCATGAGTAAAATTTGAAAAATATATCCTTTATAATATTTTGATGGGCTATTTCTCTTCAATGTATAATTTATTTTGGAACAGTACGAAGGTGACATATCCATTAACACTTTCCAAAAGGAAAATGAAAATAGGAATTGAACGAAGCATTAGCATTTAAATTAAAAGACGCATTACTTTGGTATAAAAATCTATAAAGTTTCTTTTAGGAAGATTGAATGTTTTCTATTTTGTTTTTTCTAGTTTTGACGCTATTTTTGTTTTTTCTCAAAGCATTTTTGAGAGAAGACTTAGCTAACAGATTTTTTTCGTTGCTTATTTTTTTTCAGGCCGTAAAGATTCAAAGTCATAGAAAATAATTTTGCTTTCTCCAGATTTAATCACGACGATAATATCTTTTGCCTCTATAGCTATCATTTATGAACTTTTATAGAAGATTAAAAATTCATCCTGAAAATTTGTAAATGCTTAACGAGTCATCATATATAGTCCATTTCTGTCCGTTTTTATAAAACAAATTAGTTTGCTTCACTGTACTTGAATTACTGTACCTTGTAAAGAAAATTTACTTTCTATAGGTTTGATTTTTGAGTGCTACGGTCTACTTTTTGAAACACGAGGGCTAATGGGACCGGAACCTACTGTTTAAAGCCAATTCCGAACGGCTACGAACACCCATACCATAGTGGGATTGGAACCCAAGAACTCCTAGCGAACTCCTAGCACCCTAACCATTCAACCATCATTCGGCTACATTCTATTGGATATATTTATTAAGTGATTTATCAAAGTGTAATTCTCTGAGAAGTAATTATCTTCAACCCTATAAGGGCTTTATAAAAGAAAGCACGGCACCGTACATTTACCAGAAACTTTTCAGTTCCTTTAAAGCACAATATCCGAACTATTAGGGCATCTGTACTGACGTCTCAAAACCTTCCGTATTATGCTGATTTTGCCTTTTGTACTGACTCTACCGCTTTCAGCTATTGTCTTCATCCTTTGTGTTCCATATTTACGGCCAAAGTAATTGCCATATACGAAGCTTTAAAGTACATTTCATCCAGTATTAAAAGGTTCTTTATTCTTTATAGTTTACTCGGATTCAATCAGTGTGTTGGAAAGCCTCAAAACTGAATCCAATACTCACAGTTATGTTTCTCTTCTCACCCAACTGCACAAAAATCTTTCTCGTCGTGGGTTTTATATACTTTTATGTTGGGTTCCAGGTCAAGTCGGTATTTGCGGTAACGAAAAGGCTGATGCTTTGCCGAGACAGGAAACAACATCTTACTCTGGTCGTCTGCCTTATAGTGATATTAAAAAGGCAATCTCTGGTATCATATATCACCGCTGGAATGCAGAATGGAACACAGAAAATCAAAATAAACTTCATTCTATTAGGTCATCCATCTCATTTTGGTCAACTTTCAGAAATCGAAAAATGGACGTCATTTTAAAAAGTCATCGTATTGGCCATAGCCGACTCACACAAAAACATTTACTATGTGCTGAGCCTACTTCGCAATGTTCAACTTGTCATTCTAAATACACTATTCATCATATTTCAACTTCATGTACTGCTTTAAAACGTTTTTAATATATATATTTTAAAACTTTTCCCCCTAATTTGAATGAACTTTTGGGCGAAACTCCTCATCCCAAATTATTTGAATTTCTCTTTCGCACTGATGTTTTAAATCTCATCTAGTTTATTTTAATGTTTTAATGTGAGTCTCTACCTCATTTTTCCTATATTTTTCTAATTTTAGTATTAATTTCTCCTACTTTTAAATTATACAACTTTGTTTGATTATGTGCTCTTTTGTTTGGTGCAACATATCCAAACTTTGATCTTGCGTCAATAAACCCAAACCAACCAACTGAGAAGTCACTGATGGGTTGCAACTTGAGCATATTTTCAAACAGAAAAAATACTGCTTTAATAAATTTATATAGTGGAGTGGCGAACTGCAGAAAAAGAATATCGAAACACCATCAATCTTACCATCAAAATGAATTCTGTCCATTCTACCATTACGAGTACGGAAACAAACAGCAAAAACATAAAATCAGCTCTTGATTTGTCTTCCTTATAAGTAACGAACTATCTGCAAAACAATGAATGGTCGATCGTTTAAATAACTACTCTCCTTTGTTGACAGGGCTATAGTACATATTTGTTCAAAAGACTTATCCTTTTTTATACTAGCGTAGTCTATGACTAAGGAAGCACAAATTTTCACAGAGAGTAAATGATATTCAGGAGAAGGTAAAACCTGCAAGTAGAATACGTAATTCTTGGATAATATTAGATGAATCCTAAATGAATCCATTTGAGTATCGAATATTCAGGGGTTTTATTGCATTCAGTACAGTCGAGGGAATTTCTTAGGAAATCTAATAAATTTTAATAAGAAGAATTATTCTTTTTTACTGAAGTCTTAGTAAAAGAGAACATATAAATAGTATCTATCGTAAACTGTTAGACTAAAAACAAAAGTATTTAGATAATGCAAAACGGTTAATGTGAAATAGATTTCATTTTCTATGGCAAACATAAAAAGAGTTCACCTCTTCTTTATGAAACTTTTCATAGTTTTAGACATTCTGTGAAATTGAACTCTCGTGTATTAAAAAGACGAAAATTACATAATATGCCTTTTCTATAAGGAAAACGTCTTTAAAATACAAGCAAAGGAAAAAATAGTAAAGTAAAGGTAAAAAGTAATGACAAAGAAGAGGCAAAAAGTACATACTTGTTTTAAATATTGTAAATCAGCTTAATCAAAAGTTTTCTTTGAGTACAAAATTTTAAAATATCTTCGTGAGGATATTTCCAGCTTCGCCACATTTTTAAATTATCAAATCTAATCATGTGCATCAGAAAAAGAAAGATGAATGAAACTTTGATAATGAAATGAAATGTTGTAGACATTGGTATGGATTATATGAGTAAATTGTGCTAATTGCAATAACGTAGAATAGCAACCTCAAAATATCTTTTAAGGTTGTAGAAATAACAACAAATTTGAGTACGTTGTAGATCAGCAACAGTGTGATACAAAACGTTAATAACTCTTATTGTAAATAACTAATAAGAGAATGTTTCTTCATTTCACAATATACTTTCTGAATATTCCAATTGAGTCCTAAGAAAAAATATGTATAATAAAAAGGTTAAAATCCAGTGCAAATTTACAACTCTCAGAATATATCATCGGCTAGCAAGCAAAACTGGCCGAATATTATAAGTCCGAGAGAGGATTTAGAGGTAAATAAAAACAGTTTCATCCATAATTAATGTTTGGTAGCTGTTTATCGGCATGATGTAGTCATAAAATCAAAAGAAAACCTAATGTTAGAGTTAAAATCAATAAAATAAATTTTACAATTTTTTATAATGATCCAAACACTTTTATCGTATATATTTCAATTTTTGGCTTTTCCTTGAATGCGTAGGATGTGCACAATGTCCATAAAATATGTATAATTTCCGGCTGATCGTTTCCAAACCAACACCGCCATGTTCAAACATGATATTGTTCTCAAAAATAAATCAAAGCTAACACAGTGTTAGTAGCATGCATTTAGTTTCAAAATCCCACAGCGTTTCAAACAAGAACAGTGAAATAGCTGCATGATATAAACTTTCCGTTAAAGTTTATTACAGATCTTTAAGCCCGTTGATAGATTTGCCCACAAATATAGAAGAAAGGGACTCAGTGAAAATTCCTATATAAATCGCTATAAAATCAATTAAATCAATGTTTAAGGTAAATCTGAAGTCTTTTACATACATGCGTACTTTGTGTAAATATTCTGTCTGAGATAAATTAGTTTCATCAAATTGAAAATATAGTTTACGTTTTATTAACACTTTCATTTACAATAAACAATTAGTGAAATGTGTGTAATCTATAGCACTAAATTTAAGATTTATCTAACAAAATCCTCTTTCCTTTTAATACGAACTCTCTTTGTTCGATCGATCAATTCTCAAACAGCGAAAGTCGGACAAACTTTATCAAGAGCACGGACAGTTGAATCGTTTCCTATTACAAACTAAATATTCTCCCTCGTGTTCAAGGGACATATCTACACGCTGAAAATATTCCGCTATTTGTCACTACAGAATGACTTCATGCTAAAACGGAAAAGAGTCAAAAAATAAAAAGTGTTTACGGTTCTTCGTTCACGGATATTCGATATATATCATATTTATCTAAATGTTTGTCTTGGCATGACACGCCCCGATTACTTTTTATAATGCTGACTTCAAACCAGCACAATAGTTTTGTTTTCGGCTCATCATAAATTTTATTTTTCAGAAATTGCACCATTTATTTTATTTTATTCAATTCGTTTTTTTTATTCACGTTTAAATAGGTTTTTATCTTTTGATATCGACCTAATTCAAGATTCAGCACTGAAGATAATACTGCGCAAAACTGTCTTTTTCTGTTTTATTTGGCAAACAGAGCAAAGGAAGGTCATTGGAAGTATTTTCATGCAGTTATATGATAAAAATGTTGCAGCAATTATAAAAATAAAATATGTTTTTATTACGTGTAATACGTCTTCTTATATCAACCTTTGAGTATTATTTAATTGATAAATACAATTGATTACACTTTCTACAAAACTTCAATTCTCTATGTTAATCTTAAAATTTTTTATAGTATTTTGTTCAAATTTTTAAATAAAAATTATTTATACTTTATATCATCCGAGTAATAATGAAAAATTAGTTTTCTTTTTAAAGAATAATTGTATTCGCCTAATAGTAAATTAAAATATTTTCTATTCTTTAATATTAAAAAAGATATAATTTTTTCAGATAAATTTTTCAACACATAAAATGCATAAATTAATACAATTTAATTAAACCATAATAAAATTTACTTGACTCAAGATATTTATGTCTTAATTTTTAATTGTTTGTAAATATTATAATTCTTAACTCATGTTTATGTTTTTCATTCCTTATTATTAAAAAAGATATTTCTTCCAGATAAAATTTCCACTCATAAAATGGATAATACTAATACAACTTAATTAAACCATATAAAATTGATTTCAATCAAAATCTTTTATGTCTTAATTTTTAAATATTAGTAAATATTCTATATCTGAACTCATGATTGTATATTTGAAGTTTTGGACAGTTTTAAAAGACATTTGTAAGTTAAATGTGTTTTGAAGCATTTTAAATATTCACTCTTTGCCATTATACTATCAGAGTTTAAAATAGTGTATTCATCGAAAGCAAACAGAAAATGCACATAATTTATTAAAGCATAATGATTCCATTAGATGTTCTTTTGTATTTTATAAAATCAAATGCAACAGTAGTAAAAGGGTTTTATAGTTCCTGGTTAAAATTTCTTACGTGTTTTCTCAAAAGATGGCGCTAGTATTCGACGAAGAGAGTGTTTGTGACGAGATTATTTGTTTTTAAATTAAAGATTAGAATACAGTTAACAATATATTTGTAATAATACTTTAAATTTGATCATTTAATGATTTTATAATTGTGTTATATTTTTATATTAATGATTAATTATTATAAATCGTTTATTCCACGCTGATCCATGAAAATTTGACAAGAAATTTATTCTACCAGAGCACTTAAAGTTTTCCTTGCAGCTAACAGAAACGCTAATATTTACCAATTAAACTTAGCAAAGTGACATTTATTATGACTAATAAAACATTCAGTTATATATAAATATCCAATAAATAAAAATTCGCTTAATAAAATATTCAGTTACATATAGTGTATTATTTAATTGCAAACAAACAATAAAATTTCATAAATGTAAGTACTCTACAAAATGTTTAAGTCTATATGTAAATTTCATCCTGTCACACACCTTAAGAAACGATATTTTTGATTATGAAAAAGGAAGTTTTACGAAGGTATTACATATATATTATATTGCTAAAAACATCACACTGCTTGAACTTCTCTGGTTTTTATTCAGTATAATAACACTTGTTTGTAACGTAAATATTTTATTTTTCTGTAGGTTTAAAGTTTCAATTATTTTTTTTTCATTTTGAAAACTAGATATTGATGCAACATAAATGTATACAATTTTTTAAAAATAATTTTGAAAATAAAAAGCTTAAAAAACAAATAGTAATATTTAGTTTAGTAGATTTTTAAACATTTGAAATGAATACATGTATTTTTATTTTTCTCGTATTGGATGAAAAGCCACTTTTTGAACTTTTGTAATATTTTAAATAGATTTCTTAATATAAATTACACACTTCTGCAACAAAATAGATAGATTTAGACATAAATACACGTCATTAAAATTTTAATATTTTCTAACATTCTAATAATATACTTTAGATACTTTATTTTTAATTATAATATTACGTGTGATAAAATTAAAATAATATTATGAGTTTTTATTTACAACTTCTTGTAACTGGGTATTATTATTTTACTGTGTTTTTTCAAATAGAAATACAAAATGCGAATGTATTTTAATATTACATAATGTAGTAATACGGTTTTACAATTGAGCAAAAGAAAGGTATCAGTGTCGTTCTATATAATTCTAAGTTTGTCAAAAATCATGAAATGAAAATTTCTTTAAAAAAAAAGGTGTAATTCGATTTGTGGTAGACCGATTTTATCACTAGAGTTTATTATAGAAATCATCTATCGCTATATTCATATCAAGATCATCTTATGAATCTTTCTAGGTTTAAAAATAGGTAGCATCCAACTTACTATAGCATGGTAGCTCCTATAGGCATCTTTTTTAATTAGAAAAAGAATAAAAAAAGCATTTGTACATTTGATTTTGCCGAGAGTACTATAGTCTTGATTCTAGTATTATTGTCTTGTTTCGAGTGGATTGTTTACAAAAATATTAAATAGATAAAAAAACATATAACTGATGATGTTTTAAGAATACTGATCTATAAGGTATATTGTAAAGTTTTCTTTTATAAATTTCAAGACAAATTTAAATCTGTATACACTATTGCGAAGTCCGTGTTCTTATTTTGTGCATATATGTTCCTTTTAACAATATGCATTATCAGTCATTGAATAATAAACGTCACTAATAAAAATCCCAACATAATATTGCCAATCACATAATTCTATTTTATTATAATTCTATACTATATATAATTATATAAATAATAATTTACTTAAATAAATCAGCATAAAATTTCACTTGAAAATAACTTCCTTTAATGAATAACAGGACAAAGGTATCATAAAAGTTTAAAAACTTCAAATCATGTAAAACTTATTTCAAGAAATGTTTTGACGCTTTTTTAGAGTAATTAAATGCGGATCACTGTATTAGCTTTATTTGTCTTTGTTTCCCCAATATGTATTTGATATTTTCTATATATTGCACTTTTATAATTGACAAAAGTATAAAAATATATTTTAAACAAGCACAGTAAGGAAATATTTCCTTTTAATGCTCACATGTTATAGTAAAATCAATTATAAAATATTTTAAGTTTTTAGAGAAACATTTATATTAGAGGTTTTTAACCATTTCTGGATCACCATCTCCTTCAAAATTAAAAAAGGAATATTCCCTTTTACGTAGTTGTTAATCATATCAAATATTAAAATGGTGTTCATATTATCTATATCTGTTTTATCTGCCTATTTATCTATTTAGAATTTCAGAGTAGAAATTAGTTAAAACGCCATAAATTGTAGCAATATATAAGCATAAAAATAACAAGAAATAAAGTAACATATTGTTTACTTAACTTATTGTTACCGTAAAGTATTATTTATTTATATGCATTCATAAGTCAATATATGATTCGGAAATTGAGATTAGATTAAAAAAATTAAAAGAATTTTTGATATTCTAAATTCTAACATTTCACAGGCACAGTTCACTAATTAGGCAATATTTACTAGGTAAATGTAAACAGGTTACAGTACTAAATTCAAATATATGGAATATAAAATTTTACTTCCAGCAAAAAACATATAAAAAATATGTAGCTAAATTTACCGATACAGTGTTAAAGTTTAAATAAGCTATAGTTCCAGCTGTAGTTAAAGTTAAAATATATGATAGAATTTTCAAAGTTAGTTGACAGAATTGCTTCTTGTTTCTAGATCATTACTGTAATGGTTTCATACTTTTATATATATTTCTTTTAAAAAGTACATATGAGTATTCATATGTAACGTTTTTGTTGTTATTGTATTTATTTTGTTCAGGATTTCAATATTATTTAACATTTTTTAACATTATATTTTCAGATAACAAACTGTAATGTAAACACATAAAATTCTTAAGCAATGTATATGGAACTTTCAAGTATAAACATGATATAACATAACCTGTAAAACTAGTTATATATTTATTTTTTTTATTTTACCCTTACCGGAAATATCTCTGCTTGCATGTTCATTTTCGGATGTATGAATAACAGAAAAATGCTGTAGAATGGTAAATTTTGGTATGCGGATTTTCTGCACATAACGGCTAGACGTTAAAAGATCGAGTTTAGGTGAAACATTTTTGTCTTAATTTAAAAGAACATTATCAAATAATGAATGTCACCGTTTTCACGCTGTGGGTGATATGCTTAAGTATAAAGGCGAAAGATTAATACCATTGATTGAATACCTCTGATTTAGCTGCAGATAAAGATCAAGTATATTTTGGCCCTGAGGATGTGAGAAATGAATTATATCTCTTTTAATATCTAAGAACAGAATTATATTGTTACTTTTCCTAATACTGTGAAATAGAATATACTCATAAAGTTGACCCTTGCCTATCTAAATATTAAATATTGTTGAAGTTTAGTAAAATTAGGAATAATCTATTATATTTAGAATTGAATACATATAATTAATTATTACAGCATTCATCAAAATCTGAAGAAAGGTTGAGTAGAAAATTGTCCCATTTCTAACACCAAAATTAATTAAAAATTTTCAAAATTATCGTATATCACCTAAATATATAATACTTCCAAAAGTAATGCTTTCAAAATTACTAAACAATTAAAATAAAAATGTGATCTCATTTTTCTTGAACTTCACCGTTTTGTGAAAGATTTAAAATTCTTAAACTTCGCATACGACCTCAATAAATATAAGTTTTCCTTGCTATTTTATACGAAAGCCTGATTTTTCCAGTATGACTCATGGGCTGTAGTTGCAGGAAATGGGTGCAAATGTGTATAATGTAAAAGTCTCTAATAAATAGTTTTATCTTAAATAAAATTGTAAAATATATGAATGAATTTATTTATAATCTTTTCCAGTGTGTAGTATATCTAAAAAAATAATTTTAATATTTTTGAGCTGTATAATAAGCGAAATTTCGAATTTACTCTAAGAATAAAATATAATTGTTATACTTATATAGTACACTCATAGAATATAATGTTTAGTTCTAACCTATATGTTGAGAATTATTGCTAGATTCAGTCTTAATCAAATCTTATAGAAAAAATAAAATATACGTAAATATGTATTTCGTTGCGACATTACAATCTGTTTCATTTTTCTTTTTTAGAAGGAGAGAAAATTGTTAAATATGTAATATTTGAATAAGATTCCTCTTATTAAATTATGTACAATTTAATCAGAACCGTGACAATTGTATTCAAGATGGAAGAAATTCATTTGGCTTTGGTTTCAGTGATAGCTACAGCCAGATAAAGAGCAATTTTCTCTCTTGAAAGTTTCTCGGATAAAACAATTGTATTTCTACGTCCTACACGTGATCAAAATGAAAAACGCAATCAAATTCGTACGTGTATTATTGTCAAGTTGTAATAATTCGGTTAAGGTTAAAATGAAAGGATACTTAAAGCTACGTTATTTTCTTATAAATTATTTATAAAACTCCCATGAACAGATTATCTGCTGTCTCGATTCAGAAATTCTATTTCCAAATAGCTTTTTTGCGTATAGATTCAAAACGTACTTAAAGTTTGGTCAGAGCGTGTTTGGTTGAACAGATGTTTTTGCATATATCAATGTAAGAATTCAATGTAACAGGTGAAATAATATAAGAAGACATTTAATTTTTAAAAATGTAAATTTAAAATGCTATTGTCCCTAGAAAACAAAATTTACACAGAAATATAGAACAAATTCATCTCTTTATAAGGCATTGTTAACATTTAATACACATTTTATCTTAAATATTTAATCGGTTGAAAAGAACAATAATTTGGGGGATTTAAGTTTTATAGATTTAAATCAACTTATCATACTGTGAATATTTTTTCTTGATTTGGAAAATGAAAATGGTTTGGTTTGGAGTGCTAAGGTCTAATTTTTGCAATACGAGGGCTAATGAGACCGGGACCTACAGCTTAAAGCCGATTCCGAACGGCTACGGACATCCACACCAATGTGGGATTTGAACCCATGAACTCCATTACTGAAGGCCAGCACCCTGACCAATCGGCCATCATTCGGCCAAAAACAAAAAAGATATTGAAAGAAAAGATATTTATAAAAGTGGACAACATTAAAGTTGCAACTTCTGATAAATTAACTTCTGTCAACAGCTATACACTTTATTACCGGAAAGTGTTAAACATGAAAGTAAATACTCTGTATAAAAGAGAAATTCGCTTCTATATTTCGCAATAAATGAATGAGTTTATGTCATAAAAATAATTTGCATTATTTTTCATGCCACTCCTGAAAGCAATTGATATATCGTGTGCCATAGAAATGATTTCCTAAGGTACCTTGTAATATAAAAATAATTACCATAACTTTTGGGTTTAAAGTTAAAAACAAAGGTTTAAAAAATTATATATTATAAGCGTAATAGTAGACTAAAGTAAAATTACATTTAAATTTTTAATAACAATGTTAAAATAACATTCTTTATTTTTTAATGAATTTGCATATGAGCAAATATTATATTTTAGAGAAATGTGCTGATTTAGCGTTCTTTATAGAGTAGAAAATTAAAGATAATGATTACATATTTTGATATGAAGAATGCAATAAATCTTTATTTAATTTGCATGTTGTATAATCCAAAATTAATGAATGTGAAACATGCATTTGCATTCTAATGAGAATTTATTTCTGTGAATATATCTTTGAAGAATGTAGTGGATAGAGTATAATGTTCGTAATCACTTATTTGATTCTCTCAGCTCACGTTGGCAAGTTGGAGATGACTGTCAGTTGAAACCACATTTTACACAGTGAGTTTGAGAGAAATTCAAGCTTACTGTCAGAAAATTTGAGTGGATGATAAGGAAGAATGGATGAACACCTATGCATGCTGATCTTGTTACATTGTTTAAAATACAGTTTATAAATCATCTTTCGAGAATCAAATACCCGGATACGTATTTGATTAATTCATGCAATAAACATGTTAGTTTTTATTAAACACCCTCTATCTAAATTTAAGCTAAAATATTGCTGAGACATTTTTTTTCAGATACTTGTAACATTTGTATTCATGAATGTCAGTTTTTTTCAACTGAAAAACTTTCTTATTTATGATAAATTAATCATTATTTTAAGTAAAGCCATATTCCTCTAAAGGTTTCTTTGAAAACAAAAACAGGTTTTACTGCACTTTATTGGTTATCAATGCATATTCTGTTATCTGCATGTAACACACATATACTCTTACACACAACTCTTATACATACATATATACATATGTATGTATAAGAGTTGTTCAAATTAAAATGTTACCAAGTTTTATTAGTATATTTTGATTACAGAACATCCTCTTATTTACTTTTACCGAAGTGATGAAGAAAATGATACATTTTTTCGACACATAAATATTAAACCCTGTCACATCGAACTTCCCCGAATAAAGATGTAAGAGAAAAAATTGATAAAAATTAAGCATCTGAAAATGTATATTTTTTACTCATAATTCGATGTTTTCATACTCTTGTTTATTACTCATATTAAGACATCAAATTATCAAAGGGCATATACAGTAGCATAAAGACTAATCATTAATCTATAAATATTAGAAGAACATATAAAACCAGAAATTTACTTTTTATAATGAACTTAAATAACTTTTCTGTTAAATGTCTTAAGCAGTCAAACGGCTTTTTGCTATCTTCAAGACATTGGGGAAGCTATTATTTTTTTTTCTTATTAACAATTAAAATAACATTAAAATCTCGCATAAATTTAACGCTTTTTTTTGCTTGTATCATCAGCGATACTGAAAATTCCGAACTTCCCTTCTGTCTTTAAATAAAAGTAGTTTATTTCCTACAGATCTCGACTATGATTCTGGAAACTAATGTCGAAATCTAATTTATTCAATATATTTAAACATTTCTGTGAAAAAAATTGTTCTATAATTTTATACAAATCTCCTACATTTAACTAATTTGATGTCATATTTGCATTTTGAATGGTTAAGTTCTTAAATACTTTGTAGAAAACCCTGATAAAAGTTTGGTAGATTACTAAAAAATGATTACCATAAATTCAAAGGATATTTAATAAAAGCATTATTGATAAGCATATTAAATATTGACAGTCATGAATTTTTATATTATCCGACAAGTGCAGTATCACCTCAGAAAAATAAATATACCATAGAAGGTATTCCTATCCTGATATAGTTTCAAAATGGGTTTAGAAAATTCCATTTTGATTTCATTGATTTTTTCTATCAGTGCATGTACAATTTTGAGTTTGTAAGGTTTTGCTTTAATATTTTTCTCCTATTTTTAGCCTAGACATAGGCATCCCTAATTCCAGAGACTATAGTGGCATGGGTTTCTAAAGGCTACGTTATGCGCTTTCCTTACGGGCATCGATAATAAAGTCACTAGTTACAGGCAGACCGCTACTAGGGAAATAACCCATACACGTCCTCTTCAAGGGGTGTACCTATTTCAGGTAAAGATGGGTTTCGCAATACCCGAGGTACCCCAGCTATCTGCAACTGATTTCCCTTTTTTCCTGTATTTCATTTTGTTTCTTTCTCTTTGTAGGTGACAGCCTATCTACGTTCTGTTTTAGACATAGCTGAGAATATTTCGTGTAATGCTATATTTCAGATCAGGTATATTTCTTGGTTTATCAAGACTTACTAGATATTTAAAACTCCCCCAAAGTCGGCAGCTAAGATGGAGCTCCTCTACACGTTAACCTTCATTTAAGAGTGTTGTTCTCAAAACTCACATCACAGAAGAACGTATTATGAGCCGCAACTTACCTAATGTATTGCCACTTCTATCCCCAGACGTCAAATCATGCGTCTTTTGCCTTTGAAATTATTTGAAACATCTAGTCAGTCTTTAGAAACGTAAAACTTTGCCTGATCTGAAAGACACAAATTCATGACATTTTCACAGCATTTCCTCGGAAACAATGCGGTCATCTGTAGCACACGCTATCTTATGATAGCAAATGGTAACTGAAAATCATGGTAGCCAAGTTGAACCTCTCTAATTGCAATAAGTTTTTTAAAAAACAGTAACTGTTAGCTTCATGCATAATAAGTAAAAGAAAACGCATTAATGGTGGGGGGTATTTTGAAGTATTTTTTTTATACATTTAAACAAATTCCCATCTTTCAGTAATTCCTATACAACATTTTATAACTTTCTGAACAATAGTTTCAACTGTAGACAACTTTAAAGGATGGAAACTTAATTATGGACACATTCTATTTATTTTATAAAACTTTATAACAAGTTATTTTTAATGTGAATTATGGAGTATATTATTTCCTTTTGCATTTTTCTTTATGTCTACTTAAATATAACAAATAATTTAATAAAAGTAATTTATTAATGTATGGAACTATTGTAATTTATTCAGGAATATTATAGCACACTATTAAAAACATCATCATTAGATTAGACAAAATCTTACACATATTTTATTACATTTTAAAAATTAATGTAAAGAAGCAGTCGATGTTAGTAATCTAGTTTTAGCAATATTGAAGCAAACTTTTATAAAGTGTCATAAAGCAGTTTTCGGGAAAATGAAATAATTCTAAGGTAAAAATTTCAGCGATTCTGAATATTAAAGCAACTTTAAAAAACGGCTTCTGTATAGGTAGATTTTATCCAGTATTATATGGATTTTTACATAACTATTGGATTTAATGTTATGTTATTGTGTACACATATTATTTACTAGATATACTAAAAGATATTTCTTTTCCTTTAGCAGATTTATTTAGAATAACACCTAACGTAATCAATAAGACTCTGACAAATGATTTTTAGCACGCAAGATCATTTTTGTTCTATAGAAAGAGAAATATATATCTACAAATAAAAGCTACATTGAGGTAGTTTCAATTCGGAATTTTAATGCATTATTATCCGTGCTTAATATGATATCATTAAAGCAATGAAGTTGTGCAAGAAATCCATGCAATGAATCACAATAACATTTGGATTCCAGAAATAAAATCTTAAAAATACAAACAAATTAAAGATAGGATGATACAAATTTTTTACTTATAGCAAAAATATCTATAAAAAGTATTGAAGGATTAGAAATAAATTTTGTGATATGTTTCCATTTGCTTTTGATTCTGTTATAAGTTCCTAATATAAGAAAATGTAACATTATATATATTATAGAAGAAATGTGTATCTGTATTAACTTGAATATAAATAGGATTGTGTTTCGTCTCTCTTTCACATTAAATTTAGTATTAATATAAAAAGATTTACTAAGAACCTAAAATATTCAAACTTTTTGTATTTGTGAAATTAAACTTAATTACTATTATAAAGAAATTATTCAATAGATTACTAAAATTTTGATCTATTTTATTTACCCATTTTCACAAGAAATAGTTAAATTTATATATATTGCATCTATAACATTTAGTTTGAGTGTTACGTTATGAAATTTTCAATTACGTATAAAAATATTACAGCTATAGATCGTTGTCAAATATCATATTATTTTAATGTACTCAAAACTAAATATGAATTATGGTGCATTGCAAAAGTTCTCTTTAATTTCATAAGGTAAAAATGTGATGCTACTAATTATTTCATTCGTAAAGTTTTGTGTATTTTTGAAACAATTATCCATAATTAAAGTTATCTTTTACCCCCTCAGACAATCAGACAATATGAAAGTATCCTCTAAGTTTTTTTGTCGCTTTTTATCTGAAAAAAACTTCTTATGAGGAATATGATATTGTGGCGTGCAGAATATTTTGTTTTATCCCCTCAGATCATCAGACAATAAAAAAATATCTTCTAATAAGTACTCTTTGTCGTTTTTGCTATGAAAAAACTTGTTAAGAAATGCATGATATTGTACTGTCCTAAATATTGCTTCAACATTTAAGACTATAATAAAATTATATCGCAAAACGTCCTTTGAAATCCATACATTAAAACGCAGAAATCAATAAGAAAATAAAATTTAGATTTTATAGAAGTTTCATTATTTGAAGCAGATATATTTTATGAAATAAAATAGTAATAATTTCTCATTGCATTTTTTACTTTTTTCTGTACAGAAAGTATTGAAATATTTAAAAAAAATTATTTTAAGGCATATGAATATAGATATCTTTAATGCTCTTAAAATATCTGGAGAAAAAATTATTTTGAAATTTTGTCATTGTGTGAATGCTCGTCTATCTACAAGTGTGCCAAAAAAAAGCTTATAAACAAAATATCTTAAAGAATTATAATTTGAAATATGCATTTTACGGAAACAGTTGTAGATTTGTATAAATTTTCTTACGAAGTTGTAGAATACCTGGTTAACTAAAAAATAAAACAAATTAAGAGGGTTAATTGGTGAATTTGGAAATAAACGACAACGCCATAAAGTTATTCAGTTTCTAATAATATTTAAAATAATTTAAAGCACATTATTAAATAATCACTAAAGAAATTCTCACGTTATTAGTAGCAGGCTTAAGGAAAATAGAAGAGAATGTGTTAAGCAGAATTCCAGATTTATCCCAAACTTCTTTCTCTCTCGGTCTCTCTCTTTATTACAGTTTAATATATTTCATTCTAAAGTTTCCTTTTAATTTGTTTATGAAAATAATTTATACTTGAGAAATTCATAAAATTTCAAATTAATATAACTGAAAGCTTTGACACTTAATCTCCTTTATACAGTGAATTTTTAAAGTAAAATACTTAGTAAATTTTTAAACTCAGAACAAAGAATAATATTAGGGTCTTAATGTGACAAAATTAATTTTATTTATTAGATTAAAAATAGTAAAAATCAAAATTTTATCTTATTTAACTTTGATATAAAAAGAACAAAAGTGGGTATATATCATTAAACAATTATATAACTCGATTTAAATAAACTACTTAGAAAATGATTGATATTTTCTTTTATCTTTGTTCACTGAATGTCTAATTCAATCCATTTTCATACCGTTGCTACAAAATTTCAACTTCTTTATAAAATATATTATTCTTTGTTTAATTCCTTTGCCTGAGGTTTCAGATTTTTCTTCTTTTACTTCGGAAACAATCCAAATGGTATATCATTTGAAGGATTTGGCTTTCCGTTGATTCCACGAGAAGTGGTAAATCTCCATTAGTACTCTAGAAGATATTTTTTGCCTTCTTTTATATATTTTATAGAATGCGATTTGTCATATCAAATGATAGGTCTAATCAGCATTAGCGTTATAAAAACATTGACTTTCCAAATTATCTATTCATAAGTTTTCGTTGTTTTCAACACCCCTTTTGCTTCTTAAATAAACTGAGTCATACTGCTTAAAGTTGAATCCATATCTTCTAAGATTGCGGAAAAAAGTGTAATCTAATTAATGAATTAAATTAAAAAATAAAGGTTTTGGGTATTCTTTAGCCATTGTACGTTTTCAAGGTTTACTAAACATGAATTTCTTGTTAATAGTATTTTGTTTTCCCTTGTTAGTGTTCCCCGATACATTTCCTTTGCAATATGAGTGAAACTTCAGAATTTAGTTGAAGGCAACGATGATTAATTGAGATAAGGGAGACATTTTCATCATCCCTTTATATGTTTCCTATTTTTAAACCTTTGAAAGTTTTTGGTAGGAAATGAAGCTTTCCAATTGTAACTCTAAGTTCGTCTTAAAACAATTCAGATGATTACGAAATAAGCGTGGTTAAGACTTTCAATAGCTGAGTCTATGGCTTCGCATCTGCCTGGTAGAATGATTGCTTGTAACTGTTCAGAATCGAATTTAAGAAGACCCCATACTCATTAACTCTTATGTAGCAAAAAGTAGATCGTAGTTTTCCTAATCAAATCAAACGAAATGCGTAAAGAATTACTTACCTTTCTATTCTACTAATGATTATGCCTGCTACGATAATTAAACAAAGTTAAACCCGAACATAGTATTCCAATTTAAGCAAACAGAATGACGGTTTCAAAAAATATTATTTTCTGGTTTTAATATATTCTGGGATAAAAAATATAAGCAAATTTAATTTGTACAATCTAATTAGTTCCAGATTTTATGTTTAAAGATCTACGGTAAACATTTATTATGCTCGATTTAGGTCGACCTAGTTGTTAAAGCTCAAAGGCCATGAGCACCGTTTGAAAAGATGATTTTCTGGTCTTACTTTGTTGTACAATTGTTACTTATTTGTCTGTTTCCAAAAAGTCTGTTCCTCTTTTACTTGTACTCATTTAAGAAGTTTTTTTTTTATCATTTTTGCTTTTTATGTTAATTTTACTGAGATCATTTTTATATACCGTCTGGCGCAATTTGTCCTCATTAAACCATTAAAGCTCATTCAATTAACCATCAAGATGGGTTTCAAACCCATTGATTTTTTCAGGTACTTACAGGGTGTGAAATACATTTTAGACTACTGTCTACCCAAAAAAACAGGGTTAGAATTGGCTTGGTTTAAACGATATGAACTTTGCTTCATATTGTTAAAAATAGAGGCTATACTTTTTTAATACATTTCAACGCCTAAATTGTAGTATTTCATAAAGTATTTTTCAAATAACATATAATAGTTCTGTTGCACAAAAATTATTCACTTATGGAAAGATGAGCATTCTTAATTTGAAAATTATCATTATATTATCTCTAATTATTATAAGAAATATCCCGAGTAACTATTTAAATACACAAATGATAATATTTTTCCTTATACTGTGGTGTTAATAAAACCTTGATATTTAAGAAACATAAATATTATTTAAGTATAATTTTTTTTCTCACTGTTTACATTCATCAAGACCAGTAGAAGCTAAAGAAATTTCATATATCACTGAAAAAAAATTTAAAGACTCAGAACAAATCATATCTATTTTAATTTTGTGCAAAAATAATTATTCACATACTTTTCTTAGAAATACAAATAAAAACATTTTATTTAAATAAGTTTGATTAATCTACGTGATGAGAACAACACGAGCGATAAAATAGCATTTTGCCACTTATTGACTTAAATCCTCTAAGTGTTACGAGAAAAACAGATTTTTCAATGGCAGCCCATTTTACTTTTTAGAAACCCCCTTTTACGTAGAACTAGATTTTTCCATCTCACTAACGTTAAGATTTTTATTGACCGCTTGTTCTGTGGATGCTTTTGCGTGATGGAATTTCTTAGGACATGAGAATAGTTTTCCTTTTCTTAAAAATAATATTTTAAAAGTAAAATGCCAAATTAAATTGAGAGGGCGTTAATTTAATAAGTCTCGGGTGATCATTAAAAGAACAAACATTGAATAAAGGTATCCGTTTAATTTTTAAGCAATAAATTTCTGATATGTATTGGTTAATGTGTTAAAAAATACGAACATTAATACGAAGTATTAATTTAACAAGTAAAAAGTGTGTATAAAATGTAAAAGAACTAATGTACAAGCTGATACGTTATTTTCTATGAATTTTTAGGTTTGCCTATCTATTTAGCAGAACTTATGAATTTCTGAACCCTTTAGGGGAACGTGTAATTTTAGCTAGGTTAATTATGACAGAAAATTGTATAATTTGTAACTCATTCAATTTTAAAAGATAACTCAAAAGTCAGTCATTTTTAGTATTTGGGATCCCTTAATGAACTTAATTGTTACCACAAAATGCAATGCAATTAAGTTGGATAACAAGTTTAAAGGGGTTTTTTTAAATGCTTCATTCTTCTATTTTACTAATACTTGAAATACGATAGCTTATATTTTAATTGCTTAAATTTTATTGACTATTTATCTTATGTTATATAAACAAAAGCTAGTTTAGATTCATATGTTACGAAATGCAAAATCTGTCACTTCTGCAGTTAATTACAGACATTTTGTATAGAATGAAAATCAATTTCTTTTTTTACGGTTGCTTTTTTCAGGTTTTCCTCGAATTTTCTTTGCTTAAGATAATAATTAAGTTTTATAATAAAGACTAAATTATCAACTACATTACTATACAGTACTATATTTATTGTATAAATCACAGAACTGCACATGTAGCATTTTTAATTAAGCTGTTCTTTTTATTTTTTAATATTTTTAAACCTAATTACAACTTTCTGATTAATTTTAACTACATTTAAATGCATATATTATTGATGAATATGAAAAAATAAAATTATTTACTATTTTTATTATTTATAAAATCTTGTACACCTTTGCTTAAAATTAAATTTCTATTATCTGTACATACGTTTAAACTGTATTTCTTAAGTCGATTGATCTCAATTATTTTAAAGTCATTAAAAAAGCATTGACTTAATAAATTATATCCTTTCATCAGCTTAGATACGGCTGTATGTAAACACTTGACATACCTGGACTACACGGCTATCAATCCTTTCAATCCATTTTCATACTGTTGCTACAAAATTTCAACCTCTTTATGAAATATATTATTGGTTTTTTTAAACCCATTGCCTGAGGTTTCAGATTTTTCTTCTTTTACTTCGGAAGCAATCCAAATGGTATATCTTTTGAAGGATTCGGCTTTCCCTTGATTACACGAGAAGTGGTAAATCTCCATTAGTACTCTAGAAGATATTCCTTTCCTTGTTTTATATATTTTATAGAATGTTATTTTTCATCTCAAATGATAGTGCTAATCAGCATTAGTGCTATATAAAACATTGGCTTTCCAAATAATCTATTCAGAAGTTTTGGTTGTTTGCAACACTCCTTTTGCTACCTAAATAAGCTGAGTCATACTGCATAAAGTTGATTCCAAATCTGCTAAGAATGTAGAAAAAAGTAATCTAATGAAAGCATTTAAACTAAAAAATAAAGAAACTCTAAATTTCGGGTATTCTTTAGACGTTGTAAATTTTAGACGTGTACTACACATAAACCCAGGCAGTACATCAAGTTATCCATTATTCACGTTATATTGCTATTAATATACAAAATCTTTAAGCAACTTCATCAGAACTAAAATATATTAGTTTTTTAAATCGTCTAGCCCCTTAATCGCCACATAATTTTGGTACTATTTCTTAAAAGTCATCGTTTTTTTATTAATGAGTTTTAATGAATTTCTGAATCATTAAATATGAACTATTTTATTTAAAATAAACGTTCTTTGAAGATTAAAAAAAATGTTTATTAACTTATTCGTACATCGATACGGGCTAGGAACAGTGAGTTTTTATTGGAAATTCACAGCAATGAGAGGCACAAGAGCGACAAAATTTGTTAGAATAGGTTGCCCGTATGAGAGATGGACTCGGTCATTTAGGGTTAATCAAATACTTCAGATTTTAATTATCGCAAAAAAAGCATTTTGAACTTTACTTTATCGATTAATTTCTATTTCGCCAAATGCAGCCAAGTATATGCTCTAATGCTTCAAGTTATTTTTTTATGAATCGTGTCAGACATATTTTCTAGCTCCTTTAGAATTTTTTATATTATTATTTAACCGAATAAAAAAAATAAAATTGAGCCTGATTTATAACGTACATGTTATTTATCAATGTCTAACATGTATATTTTTGTTTCTTTCACAGTCTGTAATAGAAACTCAAAGTTTTAAGTTTGGTTTTGGAGCGCTACGGTCTATTTTTTGCAACACAAGGGCTAATCACACCGGGACCTACTGTTTAAAGCCGATTTTAAACGGTGACGAGCATCCATGCCATAGTGGGATTCGAACCCACGAACTCCGGTTCCGAATCCCAGCACCCTAAAAATTCGGCCATCGGTCAAATTTTAGAAAAGCAGATAGCTATCTTTTTAATGTCTATTTTTACTTTTAAAAATAAATTGAGTATTTTATGTGATTTTTAAGTTACAATCTGCCAACGAGCCACGTAAAAGATATACGATTTCAATCAGCGGACGCTGGTTACATTATATTTAAATATACATGGAATTATGATCTATATGTCAGACAAAATCCCGAAATGCTCCAAATTTCAATCTCATTCAACTAAATTTCATATAGAATTTAACACTGAATATTAAATTCATTGATATTTAGCTTTATTATGTAATATTGATTCCGTTCAAATTTGATTACGTTATGTTGATGTAAGTATGCAATTTTCTCCGATACGTTATTCTATATCCAAATATGTATTAAGTTTTATATTACTTAATATAATACTAAACATGACAATTCTAATTGGATTTAATTTATTGAATATTTATTTCTTGTACATGCCTTTTTGTATAGTTTATTAAGGTAACCAGATATTCTAGAAGTCTTTTGAAAAGCCATTAATAATAACTACAGAATCTTATAGTTTACATATTTGAGAATAAATATAACTACTTTTGCAAATAGATATAGTATGAAAAATATAGTAAATATAATAAGTTTTAAAAGTAAATTTTATTCTCTACTAGAAAAATGACTAGTATTGATAATAACTCTAGTATTGATACTGAAATTCTTAACAAACACTGTCAGCACTTTTATTTCGCAAAATTACTTTTTCCAGTAATCGTTTATCTCAGAAACTTTCTTCATAACCATTATTTAAGACTACAACTTCCACAGTTAAAACTATTAGAATTTTAAAATAATTTTAACAATTAGTAAAATTGTAGCAATAGCATAATTGACTTCTTTTCGAAATCTAAATGTTGTAATTGTTGTAAATGAAGTACGTTTAACCTTTTGCTATAAATACAAAGACAAGCTTTGCTTGAAGCCGTATTTAAATTTAAGAATTACTCTTCCCTCTTATTTAACACAAAATTCCTAAATCGTCCAAAAAATTGAAACAACTCAAAACATTTTGACTAGATTATGAAAACTAATTTAATGCACAACGGGGTAAATTCTGATCCTTTACCTAAACTTCCGAACTAAGTAATCAATTTCCATAGACACTTAAAGATTTTCATAAACAAGAAAGTTTTTCATATTTTGTACATATTTCAGCTAATTTTTTCTACTTCCTGGTCACTGAATACTTTCTAGGTATATTCAAAATTTAACTCCCAGTATTTTATCTATTCCATAACTATAAATACGTAATATTAAAAAATTCTGATATTTATGTCATGAAAAGTCTTGAATAAAAGATTATGTAGCGAGTTGCATTTAAAAAAGATTTCTAAGAGCAATGATCTACTAGTAACAAAACAATTTTATTCCTACATTATAGGTAGACTAGATGACATAAATAATTTAATTTTGTTAAAGCAGACTATGGTGATGTAACACTACGTACAGGAAAAATCTCCTGTACATAGTCAGACTATTCTCTGAACTGAACGTCATCAATGAAATTAAGTATTGGAGGTTGATATAACATTCAACAGCTAAGTAGGAGTGTGTATCAATAAGTGTATCTTTTCTTCAAACGGCTATACATTGAGTTAAACTCAAATTGAAGCAAAAAGTAAGACACAATAATTTATTATCAACAATTTGTATTTTCCTGTTACATATCTATAATTTACAAATTTATTGCCATTTATCTGAGTTTTAATGGAGGGTTTTGTTATATGTTGGTATCTTACAACACAAATTAATACAATTTGTTCTTAAAATTCCCAATAAATGGCAGTGCTAAGTATACATTCCATCTCAAATTTTCCTGTCCCTCTTGACTTGTTTTGCATGATTATTTCAGCGAACGATGTCCGAAAGGATAGGGTTCTGTTAGTAGGGTGATTAGTTACCGGAGTTAAGCAGGTTTGTTTGGATGTTCTTAGTCTTACAGAAATGTCTTTAAGCAGTAGTTACCGGTCTCGTTAGCCCCCTGTGTAGTAAAACAGATGCAGTAGTGCTCCAAACCACATGTTCTTTTTTTTTAGTAATATAAACTTTGGCCAATTTAAATATAGTTTTTAAAAGCAATGCTTATACAAATGTAATTTGAAATTAGTTAAAAAGAAAATATAAATTATAAGCTAGAAAATGTACATATTTTCTAAGAAATCTGTAAATTAGTTCTAAGGTACACTAAGAAAACTCTTGCGTGACTGCGAAAAAATTTAAATTAGTTTAAAGTCCTTATCACACATGAAGTTAAACTATAATATATTGGTCCAAATTTTTTATATTAACGCGAATAATTTGCTCATTCTGTATCAGCAATAGAATTCATAAAACTGAATTCATATCTTTTCAACATTGCATGTTGACGATTGATAAGGTGTGTAGATGATAAGTTTAGCTCATTGCCAAGAATAATTTTATTGCATCAGTATTCCAGAAAACTTGAATGATATAAAGTTTCAGTAAGCAAGGAGAAAGGTTTAATTTTTTTCACATATACGCCTATTCTATTTCTGAGGTATCAATAAGAAAAAATATAAAATTTTAAATTATAATATTTTTAGCCTTTTATTTAAAAATAACAATGTTTTATTCCTTTATCATTTATCTAGACAAGCACTTGGAATATTACCAATTTTCTTCTCCTTTTATCCAATGCTGAATTTTTGCTCTGAACATTGCGCTTCATTTGGTAAGTAAATTCTACACATGCTATGATAAAGATATTTTTCTAAATTGGTTCCATGGAACTGAAACAATGGCAATTTTAGTGCCTGCTGAATATTATCATACCCAAAAAGATTTGTGTGAATAAGACTAACTTTTTACTTGTACTGGTTTTTGGATTGTACAGTGATTACATTCCTATTGAAGACTATAAGAAGCTGGATACTTTTTAATTGTGTAAAGAACTTTTAAATGAGTGTGGACGGACGAAAGTTGAAAACTATTCTCCAATTTTCCCCTCTATTGTGCCGATGTGGACATCTTGTGCTTGTTTTGTATTATAAAATTTTGCTTGTGGTCTGTTTAGTTCACAAAATTATATGCAATCACAACTTATATCTATTATCGGCACATTATCCAATAGAAACATCACTAATTAACATGTTTTTTCTAAAAACACATTCCTATTTTTAAATATTTCTTCTTGATGTTGTTATAATTTAGATAACATGAACATGTTTTTAACATAGTTATTTAGTTTATTTATTTCTGTATAGAATAAGTATAGGTTAGCGTAAGTGTATATGCATAGTATAGAAAAGGCATATCATTTTAGTCTCTAGGAGCATGTCTCTAAACATATTTGTTTCAAATCACTTATCAAACGCCATTTACATTTCAAATCATTATGGTGTAAAAATTGTTCACAAGTTTGCATACGCTTTGTAAAACTCCGTCAGCCGGAAAACAATTGGGGCAATACTCTGAATACAGTATACAAAAATCTTAGAATTGTAACAAAGTATACATTTGGCGAGACTACAGGATATGCTACTGTAGCATTTAAACTAATACATAAAGAAAATGGATATAAATAAAATGTTACGAATAGATGTCAAGTATGACTCTAGTTTGCAAATCAATGATTCAAAGTTATCGGTCGTATATACCAAGAAATCTATTTAGCTGCCTATACTAAATTACTTTAAACCCAAATTTTAGATAAATTACACTCTTTCTGAATGATTTTAATCAAAATTTATATATTAAGTCAATAATGTCATCCCAAATATATTAATCATTTACTGTATTCTGCAAAATTATAATAAATGTGTATTAGAAAAGTGTTTCAAGTTATATCATTGAACCATACTTACAAATACGATAAATTTTATTGTAAGGATAATTTCTTTTTAATAGGATTTGAAAATGATCTGAAATTTATTTGTATATAATTTTTACCGCATATGTATACAAACAAAACTATGTGTCCACTTGTACGTAGAGACCAAAAATAAATTAATAAACTTCAAAAGTTGTTTTTTAGGCAAATATTGGTTTGTACTAATGGTACACAAATATAGCAGTATTCAGATTACTTATAGAGTTTCAAAGTTATTTCAAACTCCCCTGTCTGAGTAAATGAGTCTGAGCAATACGTAAAATGCGTATGATCTATATGAAGGCGGGTAAGTAAGACATCTATTTTCCTAAAATCATAGATGACTAAATGGTGAGGAAGGTTTTATAGTGTATAATATGCTTGAGGTCTTTTATTCCCAGCAATCCTGTCATTTATTGTTTGATTAGGGTCTTTCATAGTTTTAAAATTAGTATACGGTAACTGGCATTTGAGATAGTCTTATGCTGATTTGCAGTCATGTCTGCAACTTCGTTTACGTTAATGTCTGTATTCGACGAAACTCAACAAGACATAGTACTAAAACCATTAGAAGTAAGCCTGTGCGGTAGAATGTTGATTTTAAAAATAGCATGGAAAAGGTTATATGAGGCTTTAAGGCACCGAATCACAAAGGGATCATATTTTTTCAAACGCTAGGTTTAGCAGTTTACAAAAGGAGAAAAATTAATATAAGATAATCATGCAAAAAATACCAGAAATATGTTTATTGCTTCATCTAATACGATGTACGTCAACTTCACAAATTTATAAAAAAGTATCACATGGATAATTTTTACTGTTAATAAGGCTATTATTAATAGGTAAAAAAGGCTTAAAAATAAATAAATATATTAGAACCGAAAGTGGGATTTGAAATTGAAAAGTAGTTCTGAATCTCCCAAATGTGTGCGCGGGATTAATGTTTTTAAAGAAAGCAACACAAGCCACGCAGATTGTTGTTAAAATGACGATAAGAAATCGTTTAAATGATAGACTGTGCCTTTAGTAGGCTAAAATCTGGGCGGTCGCAAAAGAAAGTAGCTCTTTGACTACAAGTGATGAGAATGGTGGCTTGCATGTTATTGCAACAATTCCAGACAAGTGATAATATCTCTAGAAAGACCGGACAATCTTCTAAGATCGCTATGTGGCTT
>CM063502.1:27231865-27289365 GCA_032207245.1 Pardosa pseudoannulata | reverse complement strand
ACTTCAGAAGAATCAAAAACTTTTTCTCTCAAATCCAAAGTTACACTAAAATTTAACTCTCTATTTGGACATTGTTGATATAATTTGAAGCTGTTTCCACGAAAATTAAAATTTGTATTTTTTATTTGTATTTAATGAATAGTTTAAAAATTTAATACTACTTAAGGCTCTCTTGCGCATGATTTTTATTTTATTAGTTACACGCATGATAATAGCGAGACAGCATTTATTCTTGAAGGGAAGTGAAAGGAGCTTTAAATCATCCGGTAGGCAAAACGAGAAAGATGAAAGAAAGCAGAGTTCAAAATAAGTAAGGAATATTAAATCAATAATTGCTTTTTAAATATCAGTGGATTAGTTTTTAATGGAAAAAACAATAAACAATCTTCATAATTTTTCATCATTTTATTTACCTATTTCAGAACAATTACATTTATTTATCTATTTCACTATCATCTTACCATTTTCCGCTAAGATATTTACGCATATATATTTCAAAACATTCTTAATTTAACTTTATATATAAGTTTAGGTTTTATTAAATTTATTAATTTCGTGTTTTCAATACATATTTTACATGAAAATATATTTTAACACATTTCCAATAACCTTTTCTTTGAGCGTCACACGATTATTTTTTATTACCTTTTCGCGATCAGGCAATATTGATATAGCCCCTGTTCCTTACTTGTATCATTCAAACGCTTTTTAGTAAATCATTGAATGAAAAGAGTTGAGCGTAAAAGTTTTTTATAATCATAAATGAATGGATAAGAGTCATTATGGCTTTTGAACGGTTTTAAACGTTTTCCCTGTTCTTACATTCTTTATGTTATGATGTATAATTTTGATGGAAGTTTTCCACAAGACATTTTTTAATATTCCTGGTTGAAATACATCAGGAGTTTAATATCTTTAAATTTGGTAGTCTCTGGCGAAATATTTGTTTTAAACTAGAAATATGTAGGACATTTTGATAATGGCTTAAATAAAACGACGTTATTTTATTTTACAGATTTACAACTAATGTATGCATTTCACTTTACATTTTAATTTAAAAAAATAGTTTAAACAAAAAATATTTTTAAAACAATATTTCATAAATTAAAAAATATTGTATATGTCTATAATTTCAAATAAAAATATGTATTTCTACAGAAAAGCATATAAAAGAAACTATTCACAATTATTTTTAAATATGCATACATTCACTACTTGTATAAAATATCTCTGGTTAAAAACTTTCACAATTACACAAAGACGAACACACACACACACACACACACACACACACACACACACATATATATATATATATATATATATATATATACATGTGTGTATGTGTGCGTGTGAGAGTGTGTGGATACGTAATTACTTGTAATTGTGTGTATACACTAAACAAATTAAATGCATTAAAACTAATAAATAATTAGTACATTTGTAGTGAAAACTATTGTATCATTGTTGCTTCTTTATGATTTTTATTTTATAAAGGAAATAATATACACAGTTTTAGCATTCAGATTAATATCTAGACTGTTATAAACAGATATTGAAATATTGAAAATATATTTTGAATTGCTGAACAATAAAATTCTGAATAAAAATTTATGTAAAAACTATTAACTCGTAATAAAAGACGATTTTCATAAGATTTTAATAATATGATTCACTGATTTAATAATTTTTTTTAACTGAGTAATAAAGTCAAAGCTTAAATCTCCAAAAGATTTATTTCTTATTATAGGTAAAATATTTTGTAGTCATACATGTACAATAAATATCTGATGAACATAGAATATACTTTCATGTACTTTCTATTCTCACTAATACACTTCTTTATATATTGAGCATTTTTTCGTATTCTTAAAAATATATATTACGTACCATTAGTACATAATTTTAAATATTTACTGTATTTAGTGTCGAATGAAGTAAAATTTGTAGGAAGGAAATGCGATATAAATGCGATTTTTAAAAGTAGACTGATTTCTAGTGTTTTCTAGTCCCTAATGACTTTTGAATGGCAGTATGTAGTGCAAGCAAATTTAATATATTATCATATGAGGTAATATAACGTTGCATGATGCATTTAATCTTTTGGAAAATGCTTGCTTAGTTGAATGGAATAATACACGGATGTTAATAAACTCTAGTCATTAAAACTCAATTCATTTACTTTCTAAACTTTATATGATACATGAAATTTTCGGTAGTAGCAAAATATTTTTTTAGAGAACAGATTTATAATGTCAAGTTTTGATAATTTTTTAATATTACTAACTTTAATGTGCAGAAATTTCAGAAAGAGAAATTTTTTATTATGTATTAAATAATTTATATTAACAGAAATGTAATGAGTAAATTTGTTTTTTCTCATATTTAGTTGTTATGTACATTATGAAGTATTCAAGGTAACATCTAATGTTTAAGTGTTTAATAATATTAATTTTCTTTATTTCATTTTATAAAACTGGTCATTCACAGAAACATTAGTCCTTTGTAACATTGAATAAAAATTATACAAGATAAGGAACACATATTTTCTATTTTAAATATTAAATAAAAAAAATCTGGATTTTGAAATTTGTTAAATAGTATTGATGTGCTTTCTCAAAATATCTTTTTAAATAAATGAAGGATTTGGTTTTATATTAGATTTAAGAATGCATTTTATCTGAAATTCAGTTTACTTGCATAAGAGATTAAAATCATATACATCAATGCAAGTAAACACAAATTGCTTCCTATGTGAAAATTCTGAAAATCATGTTCACTTTATTTGGCTTTGATCTTATTTTACTAGTTATGTAAATTTCTACAATCTGATTATCAGATTATGGTTTAGGTAGAATTATGTAATGAAGAATAGTAATTTGACATTTTATAAAAAATATGGTTTTATTATAATCGTAAAATTTATGTTTTCAAAATTTGAAGATATAATTAAGCTGTGCTTTACAAACGCAAAAACTCTTAAATATATCTTCATGTATGAATAAAAAATCAGTTTAAAGAAAATCGGACGTTAAACTTTATTATCTAAGAAATCACAGGAAATATGTGTTAATTGCAGAAATCAAATGGCGGAATGAGTAATGCAAAAATCCATAAATAATTATCTGTTTCAGGTCTGCATTAAAAATATATACAGTTTAATTTAATGGCCGCAAGTGTCAAGAGAACGATTTCTCATTCGCTCTAATTTATGACGTAGCTGAATTCATATAAATGTTATTAATATTGCATGTAAATTATTTGTTACATGAATGTTAAAGAATAAAGCGGCAAAGGATTTCTCTCTGAGTCAGCTGTTCTTAAACTCTCTTAAGTTTTGTTGTATGCATATTTTAGGATATCAATAATATACTTTTAAAATAGTTTAGTATGGAGATAAAAGAGTTTGGAAATTTTAGTTTTACATAACTAATAAATAAAGGTAAGTTTAGAGTTGATCAAATAAAGATTTTCTCTTTAAGTTCACAAATTTTCCAATTTGTTTAAATTCCTATATGTTAGAAGGGATATGCAATTACATGTCATACATTTTTGTTTAGTTATTCTATTGCTCCTACCGTTATTAACCTTATCTACCCTTATTATCAATAATTAAAAATATATTTCATATAAAATGATTAACAAAAAATAGGTACTTTTTTCCTAGACATAAATTGGAAATTTTTACATTGTTATTTTTTGAAAATATGTCCAAATCAGCAATCCTTATAAATATAGCCATCTTCCAAATTCACACATCTTCCAATTTGTTAAAAGTCCTACATGATAGAAGGGATAAACAATGACATGTCATGCAATTTTTCTAATAATTCTATTGTTAGTGCAGTTATTAACCTAATCTAACCATATTATCAGTAATTAAAAAATATATTACACAAAAAATAATTAATAAAAAATTCGTATTCTCTTCCTAGACATAAATTGGAAACTTTTGCATTTTAATTTTTTGAAAATATGTCCGAATCAGCAATCCTTATAAACAAAGCCATCTTTCAAATTCACCCATCTTTCAATATGTTAAAATTCCTACATGGTAAGAAGGGATATGCTATGACATGTCACGCATTTTTGTTTAGTTATTCTATTGCTCCTACAGTTATTAATCTAATCTAACCATATTATCAATAATTAAAATATATAATTTACATAAAATGATTAATAAAAAAAATCTGTATTCTCTTCCTAGACATAAATTGGAAACTTTTGCATTTTAATTTTTTGAAAATATGTCCGAATCAGCAATTCTTATAAACAAAGCCGTCTTCCAATTTCACCCATCTTCCAATTTAATAAAATTCCTACTAGAAGGGATATGCTATGACATGTCATGCATTTTTGTCTAATTTTCCTATTGCCCCTACCGTTATTAACCTAATCTAACCATATTATCAATAATTAAAATATATGTTTTACATAAAAAGATTAATAAAAAAATCCGAATTCTCTTCCTAGACATAAATTGGAAATTTTTACATTTTTACTTTTTGAAAATATGTTAGAATCCACAATCCTTATAAACAAAGCCATGTATTACGTACTGAAACATTTAATAAAGTCTAAATGAGCCAAACATCCATTGTATTAGCATTCATTAGGATTTTTAAATTTTTTTAAAGTAAAAATTATTATGATGAGAAATTTGATGCACATGCCTTTTATACTTTCCTTTAATTCCAAAAAAATTATTTTAAAAATTTTCTTTTCTTACCCAAGAATGCATATCAAGATTGACATTTAGTTCATACAAAGTCTTCGACTATTTTATATCCTGTGTCAAAAGAACAAAGATGAATGCATTGTCTAAATGGAACTCTGCACATAAAATGAAAATTTGAGCTGCTAATGCTCTTCTTCTATTCAAAGAGACAGGTTTTATTTAAGGTGTGACAGCAATTTCGTAGCATGAAGAGTATTTATTGTGTTCTTGAAGCTGAGTTATTTTCTTCTATTGCATGTTTCGTCTCTGATGCGTGATAAATTTTCAGTTAAAAGAAAAATATATCGCACTTGACACCACTTTTAAAAGAGATATTTTTCTTTGAAAGAATTTTACTAATTTAAGGTTATAGCATACAAGTGACTGAGAAGTAAATAAAACTAAAAGCTAGTGATTCGTAATTGATTAAAATTACATGTATAATACTACGACAATTTATTGTTCTTTTATTTTAGACTTTATTTTCGGAAAAGAAAGCAAGTACTTTTATAAAGGAATCTATTCAGCTGTCAGTTTTAGATAATTAATATAAAAATCTTCTGATGTATAAAGGTTTTGAATCTTTAAACCATTGTAAAAAACTGTAGGAATTGAAAACAATTATTGATTATTAATGGAAATAAATGCTTTGTTAAGTATTTAAATTTTAAAATTATGAGTTTTAATTTTATCATGTCATATATTTTCTATTTAAAATACGATTACATTATACAGTAATAAATTTGAATATTTTTTAACTCACAGCTTTTAACAAGAACTACTACATAACGTATTACATGTTAGCAATGTTTTCAAATATGATGAATATAGACCTTTAGAGTTTGGTGTATTTGTATCATAAAATTATTATACAAGCCTGAGAAAATTATACCTTTCAATTGATAAAAAAATAGTATTTCAATAAGCACAAATAAATGATTTATATTTTTATCAATTAAATTAAAGCCAAATATTGTGTCAAATATTTTTTTAATACGTGCAAATCTACGAATGTTAGTCTAAGTACTGAATATTTTTATTACTTATCTATAAAAAATATCTGAATGTTATACTAATAGATATTCTAAACTGCAGAATACTCTACTCTCGTAGTGAAAGTAAAATGAATTTTTCTTGCATAATATCATTTTAGGTATGTTTAGAAAAGGCTTGAACTTAAAACGAATTCTTTTCGTATAAATTATTCTCTTTAACAAGTTAAAGTACATTTTAAACATGAATGAACGTAATTCCACTAAATTTAAAAGGTTATTAATTCCTCCAATATTTAAATATTGATTTCCTATAAACATGAAGCATAATTCTTATGTAAACTCTTATTTTTCTTTAGGACGTAACAATATGTATAGAAAAATAAATTGTAAACTTCAACAGAGGTGAATAAAGTATTTAGTAGCACAATAACTCCAACAAAATTTAGCATGAGTGATATTTGTTAATAACCTTAACCATATATTATCTAACATACATAATAAATCATTGCACTTCATAGAATTCAGCTATTATATTTAATGGATCCAGTTCTCTTTCTAGTAGAAAATTTTATGGTTCTTATAACTAAATACATACTAGAAAAATCAGTTAAACCTTTAAAGGCAATTTGAATGTAACAAATTTTAATTATCATAATAATTATAATGCGTATATATTATAATAATAATTATAATAATAAAATTTAATTATAATTATTTTAGGCATTTTTCCGTAGTTGGGGATATACTAAAATGAGTTATTTTGGTTATTAAATCGTCCGCTCTGACTTTGTACATATAAAGAAATATTGTGGTTGTCAAAATGACTTTAACTATTAAATAAATAGATCTTTGGTTATGATAGTGGAGCAATCATAGTTCAATTCATATCGTCCTAATATTACAAAATCTAAATTTTTATCAAGATCAAATTAATTCTATTGACAATCAGGCCAATTTTCATTTGTACATAGCATATTCTAGGCCAAATTGACTTTTCCTTTAGTTTACGTTATTGCTATTTTTATTACTCATTATATTTTTAACATTAAATATTTGGCTAATATGACTGAATTTATTGACATTTTGGTATCACTATCTACTACACATTCTACAATTGTTTTCTTCTTTTTTTATAGCGTGGCGACCTATCACTGGTCTTAGCTGTCTCAACAGCACGCGTCCTGTTACTCCCACGGTCCAGCTCAACTCTACTGGGCAAATATTGTAGCACAATTAATTATCATGTATTATAAGAATTTGTTGGAGATGGTTCAGGCGAAAAGGGATGTATTTCTTTTGTCTATGATCTAAAAGGGCAAATCTATAAACAGTGGTAAAGATTTGAAGTTTTTTATGGGTGCAAATTCTGCATGGATTTGGAGGGTGTTATCGATATTGAGAATTATAATTATAATGGTTAGAAAATATTAGATCACTGAATCGCTGAATCACTGAATCATGAATTATTGGGTTTCAGAAAATGTTGAAAATTTAAGCTCTAGGATTATATTGCTTAGAGTTGGTTTTGTTACTCGGAGAGGATTTCTTAAATTATAAGCTTTATTTCGGTTCTGGTAACTACCAGTAACGGAAGTAAAAAAATAGGGGCACTTCTTGTTTTGTATGCTGATTCTCTCAATTTCAATAAGCTTATGGTCCAGATTAATGGGGGCATTTACTGTCATCAAAATGTTTTTTATTATAACAACACCATCCATAAAATCGTCCATACCTATGTAATTGCTTAAATTAAATCTTCGACCTATTTCATGCTTTAATACGAAAATAGGAGTCAAAAGAATTCTTTTAATATTGTACTAATTTTCCGTAATTTTTAATTTGATCATAATCTTTAATTTACATATTTAAAGCATTTCTCTGCAGGAATTTAAAAATATTATTGAGTTTCCATATTTTATTTTTAAACTTATTTAAACAAATTTAAAAACGTTTTCAACCCATGCGTTTATCTCCATCTCACTATTAAACTCATAGAGTATGATATCTAGAATCGGTACGTCAGTGTTTACTGTCCGGAATGGGTTATCTAACTCAGCATTATTGTTTTCACTGGCCAGTTTTGTGCAGTAATTCAATACAAAAAAAATAATATATTATTTCATTATATATTATTTATTACATTTAACTCATTATAACTTATATCATACTAACATCCCATAACATATTTTCAAATATCAATACTTAAGTATTTTACTTTCATAAAAATTTAATACATTCTAATATAGAGTTTTAAAAATATATTACAAACAAGAGAAATTTTTGTTAAAATATTCAATAATACTGCAACAATTTTTAAATAATAAAATACATTTTTAGAACATTCACTACAAGAAAAACTCTGAAACAACATGTACAGAAACGATCACCATATTTAATAATTCAAATCAAAACATTATACTATCAGCAATTCAAGATTATAAAATACTATGTTTTTCATTTATATTTTTCAGATTGTCATTTAATCTCGTAAAGTTTTATTGAATTTAGAGTTATTACTAATATCAAACATTTTAAAAATTACCTTGACTTGTAGAATAGCTTAAAAATTTTAAATCCACACGACTTTTTATATCCAAACAAAAAATATTTTCAGTATCATACCATCAGCAGTTTAGAAGCCCGTCACAAACAGAAAATAAAATGTTGAGAAAATTGTTCTTGCTTATAGAACACACAAAACGATTTCCAATTTTACAGCTTGTACATCGTTGTTGTATCATTTACCTCTTTCACACAATAACCTTAGAAATTGTCTGCGAAGATAGCTGTAGATGTTTTAACTCTGTTAGCGAAAACGTTAAGTAGCTGTAATTATATTTGCTGCCCGCATGCAGAGAATTTCAAAATATTGTAAAAAGCATTTGAAGAAACACATCGAAGGAGACGAAATTATCAGTCTCCCATTCTTGTAAGGAGAAAAGGATATCTTGAAGTACCGGTATGATTAAAAATTGAACGAGTTGTTAAGACGCCAAAAAACGAAACGTTCGTTTTGAATTTTTCTCTAAATTTTAAAATTGATTCTGAATGTATGGGCTGTTACTCCACAGAAGGAAGAATCATGTAAGGGGCATTCAAAACACACTACAATTGGAAAGAGGGTTATTGGTTATGGTACAGTCTAGTGAAAAATTTGGAAAATAAAATGTGAGTTTATTTTAGAACCTCGTCTGCGAGGCCACTTCCTGAGAAATTTATACATGTATATGAAATTTTATAGTTTACCTTTAACCCGCCAGGACGTGCGCTACCAGCATTTACTCCAAAACTAGGTCCGGGTGCCGGAGGCCACGAGCAACTTTTCCTAGCCTAATACCAACAAAATTCCTTTTCATAATGAACAGAAAATTTAGTATTACCAAAAATAATTTATTAAAAGTTTAAAATTTATGTCGGATCATTGGAAATATTTATTTTTAAAAGTATTTTGGATTGTAGATAGTTTTGTAAGTATTTCAAAAGACACAAACAAATTAAGCATTTAAATCACATCTTTATATCTCATCTTTATATTTCATCATTTTTAGTCAAATAACGATGTATTTTTTACAGCATTTCTCCTCCGACCCCAAACACTAAATAAAAATGGAAAATGTTATTATAGTACACTGGGTATCTTTAGCCTGAATAAATTAAGAGTATCTCATTCTGAGAAAATTATTCTGAAAAAATTGAGGAAATGTATATTATTGGGGTCCAAAAGACCTATAAGACAACTACCAATAATTTGGGAAGATTATTTCTGTTCGATGATTTTCTATGGAATATTTTTATAATGCTCGGGCCTCAGAGGCGCACGTCTTCGCGGGTTAAAGAAATTTTAGAAAATGAGGTGGTGATTGTGTTTTAAATTCTGTAATTTCTATAAGATATTATAATAATTTTGTTTTGCAAAACGGGGATATTAATAGGGATTTGTACAAAATTAGAACAACCAAAATGTTTTATTTGTAAGAGAATGGGAAAAGTTATTAACTTACATTTTTCCCGAATTTATTTAGATTTCTCTAAGAGAACTCCAGAAAAACGCTTTACAATTGTTGCATTTTTTAATATTATCAGCGGTAGGGTATCTTTTTAAGATATCGTAGACTTAGTGATTTTATTTATAAACGTCTTTACAATTTTGGATCTACCATGTTTTCGGTTGAGTGTACTCCCAGAATTTTGGAATGAAGATATCAACGGCAGCACAGACGTCATTCGTGATCAGTTTTACAGCATATTCACTACAATTTGTTTCAACCATTTTTTATGATGCGAGTAAATTTTGTAAAATATATTGAATCAGCGATATCAAGAGTTTACCGTGAATTCTTTTGATTCGGAATGATATAGTTAATTTGAGACAGTATGTGTGTAAAGTGATTTCTATTATGTAGATAATTTTCAACAATAAGTTTTTAGTGCACAAAGGTATTGGGACATCATATTGGTAAATCTAGAAAATGAAAATAATTATTATGTTGGTAAAAATTGATAGTATTTATCGATGTTAAGAATGTAAAGACTTGCTCAGAAACGAATGGTTCATTTTAAGTGACATGATAATTATTCGTCAAAGTGCCCCACAAACTGCTATGCCACTTAAATCTCGGAAAAAAATAAAAGAAATTGAGAATCAAGAAATAAGGCTACTAAGGTTATTTTGGTTGATGTTGGAATTCGATAGTATGTATAAACTTTATATTGTTATGAGATAATAAGAATTAATATGAATGTTTAAGGAAATTGCCTGCAAATCAGTTAGAAATATGATAGGGTAAGTAGAGTAATTATGCGAGGTATATTTTACGAATTGGAGGAAACTATGATTCTTATGTTATTACAACTTCATCTCTCGTACAGTATAGCACACTATATACTCTGCTCGCTAAACGAATAATCAAATTATAGAAAAGTTTTCGTTGTTCACTGTTGTATTCCTAAAATAATTATGGCATGTGTTTAATAATTATCCTGTTATGACGTCTCCGGATAATAAAACTAATGAAATACGCTTAAAACTAAATTAAAGAGTTTTGGGCTATAAATGAAGTATGTAAATTATACTAATTTTTATAATCACATTAAAACAGGAAAACTAGCAACTTTAAAAAATACACATATAGTTCAAATAATGACTTTTTGTATTATAAATACTAATAAGCAACGTTCTGATAAATAATATACGTTTAACTTCAAAAGATTGTAAAAGTAAAATAAAATGATTTTACAGTATAACTCAATTGGAATTTCACTAAATAGTAAATACTAAAAATCAAATTTTTTCATAGAAATCAAGATGTCACTTTTCATAACTAAAAACTTTTTCAGATAAAAACTTGATAAATTAAAAACTTAATAAAAAATGAGAAAGAGTAACATATAATGTCATTAAAACAAAGTAACAAAAATGAAATTGCTGGAGGAAACTCCAAAATTAGCTTCGACTCAGCAATCAAGAAAGGGGAAGTTTCCTTTACCGTTATTTCTATACAGTTGACTCTCGTAAGTTGTAAATAGGTGTTATATAGCAACAAACATTGCACTTTGCGTTTGTAAAGTGTACTAAGAAATATTAATTGAACATGGATATTAGGTTGTATTATGTATATTTTTATTTTGCTTTGTAATGTAAATATACAATTCAAATTTACATTTATATTTTATGTTTCCTTTTTTATTCGTTGGTCAAAGAAACTTTACAGTTTTATGATAATATACTTACAATCATTTAAACGTCTTTTATTAATGACTAAAATTCAATTACAGTTAAAATCTAATCTATTTAGAATACTCATGTCTTTTAATTATTTTGAAAATTAATTTAATTATATATATATATATATATATATATATATATATATATATATATATATATATATATATATATATATATACACATAATATTAGAAATTAGTTAAAATCAAATTGATACATAATTAATGAAAAGATTAATTATACAACGTAACAATGCGTGTATTGTTACGTTATATAATTATGTTGTATAATAGATATATTGTCTTTTCTTCTTACATGTAATTATTCGGCTCATAAAATAAAATATCTCCTATAAACAGCTTATATTTGTAAGTACATGTCAAATATTCTCGGGGTAAGCTTTTAAAGTATACAGAGAATTTTAAATATCTACCAAATGAAATGGGGAATTCATGAGTCTATTTTGATCATATAACTCCATAACAGTCCTAATATTATCTTTAATCGTATCAAAAGTATTGTGAATGTAAAAGAAGTGCAGTGAAAAAATAATTAAAAACAAATTAGTATGATTTCTGAAACTTTTATCTAGAAACTGTGGTCATGTTTTTAAAAAATGAAAAATTTCTATCAGATTGCACAATTTGTATACGAATTTATGAATTTAACAGCAAACTTAAATCTCTGATACATTGGTGAAGTGCAAAATTATCGCCAAAATCTCTAACCGCTATTACAAAAACTTTCACACATAATTAATATTAAAATTATACAGGCTACATTCGTTCACATTTATCAAAATCATATGAATCCCTAAGAAATTGAATGATTTCACATTCAACTACATTAGTTTTCTTGTTTAGTGAAAATGTAGCTTTTTGTTTCTTATACATCGCTGTAACTGGTCAAAAAATTAGCAAAAATAAATTACCAGTTTGTAAATTTAGAGCAATTGTTGCAATGAGAAATTGTAAAATTATGAGATGTATGGTCTATTCATTACAGAAGCGGTTGTAGTTACATATATTCTTCTTAAATCACAAGTGGCTTTGATCACTTAAGTGCTACACGGCATTTTTTTCATACGAAAAAGCCTAGGAAGAGAGAGTATTCGCGTTTGAAAAACAAACCAAAAATACTTTTTAAAAAGTTTTATAGATTCGCCCACATACGTTTATTATGGGGCAATCTTTATCCTTTTTAATACATTTTAGGATCTGAAGGTTTAATTACTTTTTAATACCTTCGTCGAAAAATTCTTTTGACACCTTTTAGCTATTTCTTTGATGGTACATTGAATACCGTTGTTGTACAAGAAGAATTTTTCATCCCTAAATAATCTTAAATAGGGTAAAAATATGAAGACACAATATCAGTCTTGAAAGTCGGGTACTTGATGGTTCCTCTACCCCATGGATCGAAGATTTGCACTATTTTAATCAATGAGCTGATTAAAATCCGACAATATAATTGACGGATTTTAAGTGCTGTTCTTTAACTACGACTAGCATTTGTAAACTTGAATGCGGTTTATGACATCAATCAATTTTTGTTAAAAATCTTTAACTATGTACTATCCCTCGTGAAAAGAAACCGAGTTCCCAGTTGGTGGGTTTTGACATTAAGACACTCATTTCTTCATCCTGCTTGAACATAAGCTTTCAACTCGCTAAGATAAAGGTGTACTTATTTTACTCCCGAGACCTATCCTTGAATGCAATATTATCTTTATTAAAAATATTTTATTTGTAGGTCAAATGTTCAAAACTTTTATTTTCTAGATATCGCTGGTAATTCTTAGCAAAAAATGATGGAAATTTATTATTATTTTGTATCCAGTCTGTTTATAATCTCAAAAATTATACTTTTTCTTTGACTTTAAAAATTTTATTTTTGAATGTGGCAAAACAAGAAATGTGTCCACGACAAGATAGCTTAGGGTGGTCATAACGCTGATACTGAAAGGAAATTAGGGATTAAAGCCATAAATGCGAACAGTACAGAGGAAATGCAGATGGTAGGTTTGGAGTATTAAAGGTAAACTTAAATCCTTCATTAGTAGTGTCTTACTATCTTGTCGAATGGTCGTTCGTACCACTGAGATATTTTTTTGTCATTCTGCAATTTTTTCGAATTTCATCCTCAGTCAAGAATAACAAGTCTCTCTGTGAAAGCACATCCCTAGAACAGTTCAGAGCAGCGTACTGTGTAACAATAATTAACTGACTTATCTATCATTATACATGAACATTCTTTGAGAAAATCTTTCACCTCCAAAAATGAAACTGAAACAAGGGAGAATGAAAGGAAAAAGGAGAAGGAAAAGAGGGGGAAAAAACCAAAGATCGCTGTGAAACCTCTAGATTGCTACAGCCCTGTTTACATAAAGGATGTAAATACCCTACGGGTGTCACCTCGGGAGGAAAGGTCGTTATTCTCTTTGGTTCTTCATTAATGGTGAAGCAGAATTTGATATTTTTTCATTGAAAATTAAGAAAAAGAATTCTTGTGCTCCTTCACAGCTGTGGGGTACACAATGATGAGGATTATATGAAAATATAGAGATTTCTTCCTTTACCAGATGTATATAGATACAGTATCACTTTAGTGGCTAATATCACAATTATAGAGAATGCATCATCTAGCATATGGACAGGATTTCACACTCAATTTAGCATGAACTAACAATTTTACGAAATAGAAAGTGTATTTATCATACAAACTTTCCAGGCTTTAAGTGTTACTAAGTTTTAAAATAATCTCATATTTAAGGCGTATATACAAAATTTAATATTCTACTAACTGTAAGGTATGGATTAAAGGTACAAGAAAAATATGGATGATTAAACTATATTTTAATACATTTAGGTATTAAAATATAATATTTAAAAAATAAAATTGGTCGTCGCATTTAAACATTAAGATTTTAAAACACAATTATATCAATCAGATATCAATTATACAATTATATCAATCAGATTATATCAAGTCAAATACATTACATTATTAGTCAAAATGCTTTATATGTAAAGAAATAGCTTTTTTATGTTTTCAAAACACTAGTTATCTCTATAAATAAGCATATTTATTCAGTTACTTAATTATTGCAAAGATGACAACGTTTATAAATAAAATACTCTTAATATACGTTGAACATTTTATACAATCTAACTAGTAACAGGATTAAATTGGTTAATTGAAACATGCATTAAGTTTTATCCATCTGAATGTCTAAAATAATAATGATTATGCAATAATG
Source organism: Pardosa pseudoannulata (assembly GCA_032207245.1). Lineage (NCBI taxonomy): Eukaryota > Metazoa > Arthropoda > Arachnida > Araneae > Lycosidae > Pardosa > Pardosa pseudoannulata. The sequence continues at coordinate 27,274,670 of CM063502.1, read as the reverse complement.
CTTAATTGAAAATAATATTGCTGTAAATCATTAAAATAAAAAATAAGATTAAAATTGAGTAATTTTGTAAGTCCCTTGTACTGTTATATGTTAAAACATGATATACTGAATTCTTATAGTATATATTGTATGATTATCTTTTAGGTTATTCTAATGAACCGTAATTTTGCAATATTGCAAATAAAAAATTAAAATTTCAAGAGTCTAAAGTATTTGAAATGATATCGTAGCATATTAAAATTAAATAAAATTTATTAGGATAATATTTTAGAAGCATTCATCACTTTGTATTGTAAAATCACAAAAAAATCCCCTTAAATTAGATGGTTCAAAATTTAAATTATCTAACAATTAGCTAATTTGTAGTATAGTTAAATGCATTCTTAAAAACACTGAAACATGTAAAATTTTGCAATAAATGAAAATTTATAACAACAAATTAATAGTATCAGTACTCATAAAATAAAATGTATACAAAATGTATTAAAAAAGATTTCATTTTTACTTTCAAAATGCATATTTCAGTATTAAAATTAATCTTTATGTTAAAACCATCCTAGGGTAGCCTATATATTAGCAAAGGAAGTAGTAACAACTAGCAGACTAGTAACAAACCTGAGAAAAATGTAGTAACAAATCTGAGAAAAATGTAGTAACAACGCTGACAAAATATAGCATACGGAATGAGACAAAAAAATGTATAATAATACTGAAGTAAAATGATTATGTAACCGATGCAGTTTTAAACAAGCATTTAGCTCATTTTAAAAATTCTAAAACACAAACCTCCTATTAGTTCAGTATTTGTTACAACTAAACTGGTAAACGAAATATATGGAAGTTTTTTTCTGCTAATTACAAAACTGATAAGTGTATGTAAAAGAATTTACAAACATTCTTTTACTGAAAGTTAAAGTTAATTATGTTCGTTGGCATATTTTACTACATAATTACAAAACTGGTAAGTATATCTGAAATCATGTTTTTACATTCTTTTACTAACAGTATTAACTGTTAAAGTTAATCATATTCGCTGGTATATTTTAAAATATAATTCAATGAATGTAAATTTTAATATTTTGTATTAAAAACTCTTTTGATGTATATATATCAATAATTAAAATTACAATCCCCTGAAGCTTCATTAATATTTCTTTTTTAACATTATTAAAAAGTTAGCACATAGCTAAAATTATATAAATAATTTTTACTTTATCCCTTGTTACTATATCCTTCCTAGAGAAATTTTTGTACTCTAATGCAACAATGAAAAGAGTAATGAAAAGTAATCTGGCAGAAATGAGGAGGCGATTTATCGAAAGAATTCCTTTAGTATACTGTCCTATAATGGTTATGTCAGTTGTTCAAATAGGAAATAAAAACACTTTCAAGTTTTTTTAGATTCCTACGATTCCTTCTAGCAACTTTATGTTAAAACCATCCTAGGGTAGGCTATATATTAGCAAGACAAGGAGTAACAAGTAGCAGTCTAGTAACAAACCTGAGAAAAATGTAGTAACAAACCTGGTAAAAATGTAGTAACAACCCTGACAAAATATAGCATAAGTAATGAGAGAAAAAAATGCATAATAATGCTGAAGTGAAATGATTAAGTAATCGATGCAGTTTTAAGCATGCATTTTAGTTCATTTTAAAAATTCTAAAACATAAACCTCCTATTAGTTCAGTATTTGATTTGTTACAACTAAACCGGTAAACGAAATATATGGAAATTTTTTCTGCTATTTACAATACTGATAAGTGTAGAAGTATTTACTAACATTCTGTTACTGACAGTTAAAGTTAATTATGTTTGCTGGTATATTTTATCTCTTAATTACAAAACTGGTAAGTATATCTGAAATAATGTTTCTACATTCTTTTAACAAAAACCTCCTATTAGTTCAGTATTTGTTACAACTAAATCGGTAAACGAAATATATGGAAATCTTTTCTGCTATTTACAACACTGATAAGTGTAGAAGAATTTACTAACATTCTTTTACTGACAGTTAAAGATAATTATGTTTGCTGGTATATTTTACCTCTTAATTACAAAACTGGTAAGTATACCTGAAATAATGTTTTTACATTCCTTTACTAACAGTTAAAGTTAATCATATTCGCTGGTATATTTTAAAATATAATTCAATGAATGTAAATTTTAATATTTTTTATTAAAAACTCTTTTGATGTATAAATTTCAATAATTAAAATTACAATCCCCTGAAGCTTGATAAATATTTCTTTTTTAACATCATTAAAAAGTTAGCACATAGCTAAAATTCCATAAATAATTTTTACTTTATCCCTTATTACTATATCCTTCCTAGAGAAATTTTCGTACTGTAATGCAACAATGAAAAGAGTAATGAAAAGTAATCTGGCAGAAATGAGAAGGCGATTTATCGAAAGAATTCCTTTAGTATACTGTCCTATAATGGTTCTGTCAGTTGTCCAAATAGGAAATAAAAACACTTTCAAGTTTTTTTAGATTCCTGCGATTCCTTCTAGCAAGGAAGATTTTTTTTCACTCGGCTACTCTTTTTCTGTACAAATAAATTTTGTTTTCTTTATTTTTTCTTTTTACGAATGGGTGATCTTTCACAGTTGTGTTAAACCAATTAGCTTCTGTATATTAATATAATTATTTCAATCCACTTTAAAATTAGAATACTCAATTTTTTTACAAGTAGTTTACATATGTCATATTTTTTAGAAATTGTGATAAGGTAAGTTAAATGGAAATTTACGTTAATTTAGGTTAGGAATTAAACCTCATATCAAAAAGACATGTATATAAAATATGAGTGATATAGCTTAGTTTCGAAGTATGAATTTAAATTAACATTAAAGCCTATCATAGTATTTATTTATTTTTTTAAACCTGTACTAACATCTTTTATACTCTCTGAAATATTAGTAAAATGCAGTTTGCAAGTTACCAATACGTAGTTAGATCTACAATGAACTGTATATTTGTTCAACTGATGTATTGTAGATTGTGCATTATATAATGTGTTTATAGTAAAGCTTTGTTTCTTATGAAGAAATTGACATTTATGTCAACCATTAAACAAAAATGAACCAGTCCTGATATGTTACAAATGTAATTTTTGTAAGAAGTTTTGGAAATATAAACCAATAAGTCTAGGCTAAAAAGTTTTTAAAAAATATCACTCTCTGCTTCATAATACTGAATATGTTTAAATAAATTACCTATATTTGTGCAGCAGATTATATATTTTGGCTATTAATCATACTGTATCTTGAGTTTTACGCGAGGTAAGTTCATTCTTGACATTTTGAATTCACACGAAGATTAGTCGATTTACTCAGCAAAATGATGTAACTAATTAGTACAAATTCAACCCTAATTTACGTGTTGTCTAACTGTGTGGATATCACAGAAGTCAAAGTACTCAAAATGGTGAAGCAAGAGTAGAAAAAATATTACAGAAAGGGTGAGGACAATTGCACTTCTATCAAGGACATTCGTGAACTATAAAGATCCAGTTATATCTATATATTTGCATAACCCACGTAGCTTGTAACATATTATTTTTTTCAAGAAGATTCATGACATGTAAAAATTTGGATTTTCTCTATGATAATTGCTTTTGTTCGAAAGAATACTCATGCCTTGTTACCAAGTGTCTTATTATTACTTTGTTATAAGGATAAATAAATCTGTCACTTGTTCATCAATGTTACTCTGCCTGAGATATAGCTGAAAAGTCCCCGAAGCATTGTTGCATTAAGAGAGTGTGAAATATTGCATGCAAATATACCTTCATAACTAGAGTCAATTATTCAGAGTTATTTTTCAAATGTCAAATTTGTATCAGAGAATTATTATATTTCTAGTGCTTATACTATGAACGCAATGACCTTGTAAAGGAGAGGGGATGATTGTAACCTCTTATAAGAACTACTGTAAATATTTATGTAAGGATACTGTACTACAAATGAAATATGAGTTGATATGGAACCCCCACCCCCACTCCCATGAAAAAAATTCCCGATATATCCCTTGTGGTACATTTTTTAAAAGTAAATGGTCTGCAGATGTATGACAAAAATGAATCTTGCTTTTTAAGTCTATTATGATTTTTTTAAATATACCTTTACATTTTTATTAATTATCTTATTGAAAATATCTTAGTTTTGGTGCAGCTATATTAAGAAACTTTATTCAAAAGTCTTAGAAACCCTTTTAGATATCTTACATGAGAAAAATTTCATTTGATGTTTAGGAATAAAAACGTCAGATTTTATTAAATATCAAAATCATAGAAATTATTTGCAGAATAATTAATTGTAATTATTACAACATAAAATGTAAAAAATTTCATTGTTTCATAATAAATACTAAAAAGTATGTTTTATTATTCCTTACAGTGTATAATTGAATGATAGGTTTTTTTTTTAAATTATATCTGTTATACCGAGTGAAATTTAAAAAAATATATATGCTTTCTCTCAAACAATTTGTTTTACTTTAGTTATTGGATGAAAATTGCATAGCAGAATTAAAGCATAAATTCAATTTGTAAAGACGAAGTATAAATTTAGATTCTAATTTTTGCCTGTAGCTATCTTGAAGTTTTGCTATATATATTCTGCACTAAATAATATAACTCAAACATTTCTAATTTCTACCTTATATTGTGGAGCATACTCTTGCATGTTTAAGCTGAATAAAGAAGCACATTGTTAATTTTGTGAAGCAGGAATTCTAGCTACGATTCCAGCTAACTCCTTAGTTTTTACGTAATCCTTTAATTAAAGTCCCTCTAAGATGAATTCTTTACGAATACATTTTTTACTCCTTCGCAGAATGAAAACGTTAGCAATGAATGCTGCTTTCAATTTATTTTAAACTGGTGAAAAACTTTCTTTACTTTAGAATTTAAGGTTTTGTATTGATATTTCTTTATATGGAAACCTGTTAAAAGAATCAAAATTAGAAAGATCTTAACAAGTGTTTTAAGTAAAAAAAAAATTGTATTCATTTCCTTTATATTTTTTATTCGAAACAGTAAAACAATCAAATTCAAATAAAAAATACTGTCTTATCCGTACCAAGTTACTGACGATAGGTAAGGTTTCAGATTTTGAAGTGTCCATCTTGATTATAACCAATCAAATTTGTTTTAAAAAAACCAAGTTGTAGTTAGAAATTTAGAAATATTTCATTCTTTGCTTCTTGTACTTATTGTCGTCCAGATTAAGTTTACGGATTATTCTGTGGTATTTCGAGAGAGATTTTCTATAACATTGAATCATTGACATAGTCATAATTTGTTTTGGGATAGGGTCTTAACCAAAAATACAGTTAAATTTCAGTCTCATAAAAAAAACATTATACACTGATAAAAGTACATATATGCATACATACATCCTCAGTTTTGCACACATGCATAAAAACATCATAAGATAGATCAGCAAGGATGCACTCCATTTCACTGTATCTTGAAAATGTGATACATCTTTTGCAATTCACCAAAAGAGTATTTATCCTAAACGATAAAAATGCTTTTTGTTAAAGATCTGCCGTGTTCCATGGTAAGTGTAGTAAAATAATTTCGTGGTCGCAATGTCCTCCATGTTCCCGTAGGATATCTCTGGAGATGCCAGGTGAAGTCTAAGGCCTGTTTCTTCTCAGTTTCTGCATCTAAATTTCAAGGGCCCACTTGAGCAAAGTCTTTCTTTTACACTAGCGGTGTTTATCAAACGAAAGACGCCCCCTTATTGAAGTTTAGTCAATCTTCATCTTTTGCGGATCCTTGCTCAAGTGAAGCTCCATATTACTCTTAGCCATGGATCAATGTCCTATGACGACAGGGATTATTGAAACTGGTGCATCCTTCCTTACATCAGGGGTATGAATAACAATAACAAAAATTATACTCAAACATGTCTATAATCGTCAGCTTTTCTTGCAGAAATAATTATACCTTGTTTAGTTGTTTTTGTATGAGACTTGTCCAATGTTGGTATAAAAACTACTATAGTTCCTTGAACATCTGCTATATTAATTAAGCGATTATCTTATTCTTCATACAGTAAGCAAATGAAATTTTAAATGACCAAGAAGTCTTGTAAATTTAACAATAATGAAAATCATCACAAACATTCATAAGTAAATTGCTGTATCTTCATAAGTTCTACATATATAAACAAGAAAATTAGCACATATATTCAGAAAGTATATTCTATACACTGCTAATTTTAAAGGTTACAGAATGTGCAAATGGCTTATACATAATTATAAAATATAATAATTCATTCTGATAGCATTACATTATATGATCAGCACCTTTTGCAGCAAACCTATTTTGAATTTCTTCTGTAATAAAAAAATTATAAATGATTTACAATCAAATCAAAACTACATAACCAAGTAAAATCGAAACATTTTTAAAACAAATTCAATACTTTACAGTTTGATTGTTGCTTATAAACTGAAATTTTATTGCATAAGTAATATAAAAGTTAAAACTTTTGAGTATTCTGAATATTTATTCAAATTGTTTTGCATATCTATCACATAGTTTCAATAATATGTAAGAAACGTGGGATACTATAATAACAGAATTCTTCAATAATTTATATAGAATATTAGGTAAATATAACCAATAGCATTTTGCAATACATAATATGTATTGTATATGTTGAAGTTATCGTTATATAGGAGAAAATTATAAAGATATAACGGTTTTATTTGCTATTTTGTTTTTGTTTTTTCTATTTTTGTAGCATTTAAAAGATACAAAATCCCATAATGAGTAGAAATATTACTTATAATATTACTTATATAGCATAAATATTACTTATAACTATAACTGTTATGAAAGTCCAATATTTTTCAGGTACGAGTTAATATTTTTCTCTAATGGTTCAGTTATTCTTAGTTTTCCTTTAAGAACCTACTATCCATTGTAGAGTCTTAATTGAGAGTGTTAAATTTTTACATGTAATATTATTGACATTTTCATCGTTAAACATTTACCAATCTGTAAAATTCATAATTATATATTATTCTTACCTTTTATAAAAATAACTTTTAACCCGTTGTTCTCAATACCAATCTCAATGTCATTTTTCAACATTATTGTAGCCTACTTATTGTTTATTTCTGTAGCTTCAAGTTGTTAATCATTATACTTTTATTTATTAGTAATTTTTCTTTTTTATTTCAATATAGTGATATATAGTATGTGAAACCACACGCTTTGTTAGAACTCGGGGTTTTAAGATTGTCAAATTCTTCAAAAATATTGACAAAGTAATTTTACTGTAAAAGATCTCTCTCAGAAGAGATGTGAAAACTTAAATTTTCTTTAATTAGTAAAGAATTTAATTATACGACTGGTCATAATCTGAAGATTTACTCAATAGCTGAGAAAACTAAAACTATATTTATTATGATTGTACACGTCCTATATTCTCACACAATAAATAAACACTCCCATTTCCACTGCTTCAAGTTGACTGGCAGAGATTAGCTTACAATGATCAATCAGTAATGTAGCACCTAGCCACTCTCAAACATTAAATGCCAGGGAATTCACTACCATGAGATACACTGCACTTGTCATAATATATACGTAATTTGACCTACTGCACATTCCCGAAACACATTAAATATTATTCCTATTCTATATTTCTAATAATTAAAAATTACATTTCATTCATGTTTTCAGTATAAAATATGACGTTAATACAAACATTTTAAAATAGAATTTTAAGTCTAAAATATTTTTAAAAATATTTTTCCTTTAACAGAATATTATATCTCAATCTGAACAGTGAATTTAATGTTGTGTTTTATTAAGAAGCACCTGAAACTGTCAAATAACACAATTTAGTACAAACTGTTAGAGGAAGTCTTAATAAAACGAACTGTTGCAATCCTAAAAAACCCCAAATAAATTCGAAAAACTCTGTACTGCCAATTTAAACGACACTAAACAATAATTTAAAAAGTATGAACAGTTCCAATAATGATTTTTAATAAAACCAGATTTAATTATTTAAAATCATTCTAAAAGTATTATCGAGTTTTGGGCTCGATTGAATAATATTTAGTTTATTAAATCATACAAAGCTTGAATGATAATGATCTAGTTTGTTAAATTGTGAACAGTATCAGCTCAAATTCCCAGACACACTGAATAAATGAAAACTAGTTTTGAAATTATAGATAAACCCTACCTCTCTGCGCAAAGCTTTTCGCATAATTGTCATTATTGAGTTGTCATGGATTTAGTGTAACTAATCTACTAAAACCAAATCCAACATGCCATTTATAGTTTTGTTACATCCAAAATGTTATAAAAGTAACATAATACAAATACATATATACCTAAGTCTAGCATTACAGTTGTGAAACATTATATGTTTACTATTTTTTTGTTTAATCTCTTATTTCTAATATTATTACACATTATTAGGATTTTGAAAAAAGTTAGAGAGCAAAGTTCTATATGATTACTCCTACTGGGAAGCTTAAAGTTTTGTAAAGTTATCCTTTCACTCAATGTAAATTTAACAAAGTAAAAATTGTATATTATTTTGCATCTTTAAAAAAGACCATGACATTCTAGAATAAACTAAATGAATTCTTAAAAAGGAAAACACAAAGTTTTTAACTATTAAAGTTTTAATATCTTCATTATAAATATATGTACTCTACATTTTCATTCTTAGTTATGAAAGTTAGTAATTCTTTACCAAGTCACATGCTGAAATATACTAAACTTTAACCACATGGCCTTATGGTTTACACATCCATTTTATTAAATTAAAAGTTAATATGAAGCTTTTAACATTTTGTCTTAATTTGCTTGTACTAAATTGAAATGAAAATTTCTTTACTTAACTCTTTGAATTCTGTATAGAAAAAGGAATATTTTCATAAGTTTTCTACATTTGGAAGAAAGCCAAATCCAAGATTTGAATTCAAATTTTTTTCAGCAGCTTAACAATGAAATTTGCATGTTTTGAAAATACACTTAAACCCTTCTTCTACCCCTTAAAAGGCTAACGTTTTCAGAAATATGTCTTTTGAATCTTTAAATATTCATCTAAGCGAAATTCTATTGTGCTCTTTCAGTTATTCTTTAAAATAAAATATAATCTTTTAGTTCTTTAAAATGCTTGCACAGATATATTGTACTAATTCTGAATCTTAACATTTCCACTAAATATAAATATTTTTTTTATAAAATTACGCACAGCTAAATAAATTCAACTGTATTACACCATTTGTGTTTCTAAGTCTTCATTTTGTTTGGTACATTCAGTTTAGGTATTGAAATGTATCACATGGCTATATTTAGTACAAGTAAAGCTGATAGGCAAAATAAATATTTAAAATCACTTAATGTTCAATTAATTGTATTATTACCTTAAGAAATTTACAAAAAGAATATTCTTGGATAAGTTAATTATTTTTAGACATGTAAATTTTATGTATATTTTTAAAAACTCTCAATATTTTCCCTTTCTCTTATTTTTTTTTAATTAATTTTCCAAATAAATATGTCTGTGTATGAAATGACATGAATTTGATTGGGAACACTTTTAAAAATAGTTATTACTTGTAAGGAAATCCCTTAATTTTTTTAATACAAAAGAAGTAACATCATTTAAAAATTGAAACGTGTTCTTTCTTTTTTGATTTATACACTTAAATTTAACCCCGCTCAAATGTTTGCATTAACTTATGAGAAAAATAGTACATTACATTGGACGAAGAATTTGGCTATTGGCTTATTAAAATTAATATATATGGATGTATACACACACACACACACACACACACACACACACACACACACACACAATATATATATATATATATATATATATATATATATATATATATATATATATATATATATATATATATATATATATATATATATATATATATATATATATATATATATATATATATATATATATATATATATATATATATATATATATATATATATATATATATATATGTATATATATGTATATATATATATATATATATGTATATATATATATATATATATGTATATATATATATATATATATATATATATATATATATATATATATATATATATATATATATATATATATATATATATATATATATATATATATATATATATATATATATATATATATATATATATATATATATATATATATATATATATTTATATATATATATATATATATATATATATATATATATATATATATATTATATACCCTACAGTTTCTTTCAGAATAAAATTAGAGGTTATAAAACAAAAATATTAATTGAAAAAGTAAAAAAAAAAAGTTTTCTGATGAAGAAAGATGCGAAATATTGTGGATAACATGCACTTCAAATTGCAAAGTAAATATAAACGTTTAATTTATAAAATTAAAATATTGAAAGACAAACTTCAGCAAATTAATGAAATTAGAAGAGTTACTGCATGGATTAACTAAAAAAAGGTAATCTTTGTATTACTGTCAGGATGAGGTTTTAATATATACTTATTTACAAGTGTTTTTAAACATTTCGTACACCGTAATTTCTGTTCATGATAAATTGTTCAAACTATGTTTATAAATAAAGAGGCAAGTGAAATTGAATGAAAGAGATCAAATATTTAAACTATTTCTTTCAGATGTACTAATATCGTTTAAATTATATTTCTCTAAACTATACTTTTCTGGTTTGATTTCTTAGTTATTGTTTGATTAATTGCAAAAAAAAACTACAGCAATTGTATAAAGTGTTTAAAAAGTTACAGAAAAAGAATTATAAACTTAAGAAGAAAGTAGTACAAAAAAGGAGAAATTAAAATGACGAACTATTGTATTTTTTCTAGCAATGCTTTGATAATTTTAAATAATTATATGTGGAAACATTTCAAAATATTCGGATCGCTCAATACTTCTTTTTCAAGTACAAAGTACAATTTTACTAATATTCGACATTTTAATTGCAAACTAGTATTCAATGCATAAAAAATCAGGTTAAAATAACGCATTGTGTGTATGTAATGCAGTCACTGTAAAGCATTGTAGCAATAAAAAATAATGTGTTATAATTTAATATCAATATAGATATATAAAAAATCTAGAAAGAGTTTAAAAACAGTAAATTATAGAAAAAGATTGTGTCAATAAATGTCTTAAAAAATAAGGTTATAAATACTTTATAAAAAAAAAACATATTCATAAGCATACACTGATTGTTTTTCACATTTTTTTCATTTAAATGTGTCTGACCCTTTTAAAATATTCAAACATACAAAATTTATTTGAAATTATATACCTATTTGTACCAGACTTAACACTTCTCATGAAGCTTACTTGCTACATATCAGCAGTTCAAGCATATATGCTTTCAAAACTCAAAACGAAAAATCGCATTATAGAAAAATCCTAAGGGCTAAAACTATAAGGAAAATAACTATATACCCACGTGTGAGTGCGTATATACGAAAGTAAATTTTTTCTGAAAAGTATTTCACCACTTATGATTACCGTACTTAAAAAGCTAAATACATGCATCTTCTCAACGAAATAGAGGGGAAATAATTTTAAGCTTTATATAAAGAGAAGTTTATGTCGTTGGAAAAACCTCAACTGAATGCAGTAAATTCAACTATAAGATGATCAACCGACATATATTTTGACCGAAATATCTAATATTGAGGTTGTAGCAATGGTAGCTCTTCGTGACTAAAATCAACCATGCTGAATATTCGAAATGTGACTTATTAAAAGAGTAGTAATATTTGCTTCTAACTCATTATTAGAGATAACAAAAAAAATTGTAAAAGTTAAAATATGAAATTTTAGGATTATATATATTTAAATATATATATATATATATATATATATATATATATATATATATATATATATATATATATATATATATATATATATATATATATATATATATATATATATATATATATATATATATATATATATATATATATATATATATATATATAATATATATATATATATATATATATATATATATATATATATATATATATATATATATATATATATATATATATATATATATATATATATATATATATATATATATATATATATATATATATATATATATATATATATATATATATATATATATATATATATATATATATATATATATATATACATATATATATATATATATATATATATATATATATATATATATATATATATATATATATATATATATATATATATATATATATATATAATATATATATATATATATATATATATATATATATATATATATATATATATATATATTATATAATATATATATATATATATATATATAATATATATTATATATATATATATATATAATATATATATATATATATATATATATATAATTTATACATATATATATATATTATATATATATATATACATATATATGTGTGTGTGGGTATGTGCGTATATATATATGAATATATTTAAGTGTGTATTCATTTAAAAAGGTTTATAATATACTGAGTTAACTTTAAGTAAACAAAAAGTGAGACTATTATCACTAAACGACTTTCTTATTTACTACTATAAAACACTTCATAAAGTTTTCATGTTACTTTTTATACAAAATTAGAGCTTACACTCTCTAAAGCTCCAAACTTAAAGCAGGGATGTCTTTTTCTATGGTTGCAGTGAAAAATACGAAAGCTCTTCTCATTGTTTCAAATATCTAATAATTATATGAACAGTCATAAAATATTTGTAAGTGGAAATGGTAATTGGGCAAGTTGCAGTTATTTTTTAAATACACCCCGTGTTTGTTGTTACTTAAATTCCACTCATGTATGATGCTAATTCATTTTTTCTCATTAATGTACTTGTTAAAAATTATTTTCTTCGATTGCAAATTGCTTTCTACACCAATTTCGCATTATCTTCCTGTGAAATTAATTTATCGCATCAATATATAATTATATTTAAGAGAAGATACAATGCCCGTATTTATGCAGTGTAAATATAGATGTTAGTTACATATACTTTAGAATAGAGTACATTATACTGCATTCCAACATTTAAATGTATTAATATTAAGGAAGCGATGCTATCTCCATATAAAGGCATCTGAATATCCGAGAATCTGATATATATATGCAGATACTTCACATGCTTAACATTAAACGACTACTATATAGATATTAGCGAACTAGGTGTGGAAATACATATCTTAGTAAGATATGAAACATCCTTACCCCATGGTATGTAATTTATGCAACTCCATTACGTATAAATTAATATTCATTTAAATACTTTTTGATTAAATCATACATGATTTAATGTTACCTGAATTCTGACAATAAGGATGTAATATCTTGATTTGGACGTTTATAAATGAAAAAAAACTACATTGGCATTAACAGAAAAAAAAATTTAGTCTAAAAGCTAAGGGGATGCAACACTGAATGCAAGGCATTCCTCTCTCACAATATTGGAAAGGTTTAAAAATGTCTCATAAATTTACATTAAAAATTTAACACTTTATTTTTAAGAACCCAATGAAAATTTTAAAGATTTTCTAAATGTAACAGGACAGATAAGCTTACGTGTTATAATGAGGCTTTTACTGTATATTATGTTACGTTCGAACTATTTAATGTCTAAAACAAAGAACTCGAGTCATTGAGTCAAAACGAAGTTTTATTAAATGGTGATGTAGGCTTGATTTGTTCTTAACCTCACTAAGTCTGAGATATATTTTCATACATAAAAAGCAAAATAGATTTCTGGCACAATGGAAAATGTTCCAGTTTTATCCTTTTCAAGAAGGTGATATCACAGGTGTACCACACTTAATATTGTCCTAAAATATTGTGCTGGTACTACTATTGTATCTGTAGAACGTTTACTGTTCAGAACGCACATAACTGAGCTGATCTGTAAATTTTTTATTTCTTTTTACTTAGGTTTAGTTTAGAGCACTACAGTCTACAAAAAGCTACATGAAGGGTGCTGAAACTGGAGCCTACTGCTTCAAACCGATTCCGATTTGATATAAATATCCCTATCAACAGTTGAATTTAAACACATGTCTTCAACATCAAATAGCAGTGCCGTTCCTATTCAGTTATCACTTAGCTCTTTTTTTTTATACCGATGAAGGTGCTCATTGGTATTATATCATACTAATATAATCACTAATTTTGAACTGCAACTAAAAAATGATTTAAAGCTTATCTTTTTTTAAAAATTATAATTAATTAAAATGTTCCCCATGTGTATAAAAATTAATTTAAAATATAATTTGTTTTTCTGGTAGCAGGAGTGTTAGAAAGAAAGAATATACATTGACAAAACATAAATATACATGCTTGACAGGATTGGTGTAATATAAAATCTATGTGAATAAAAAAAATTTAAACACAAATTTAATACATTGAAGATTAATACAGAATTAATTAGTCGTTTAAGGAAAAAATTAATAAAAAGGTTTCATGTTAGCACAAGGACTCAAAAACTATATAATATAGCAGGAAAAGCCAATGTTTTACATTATAAAAATGTTATAAACCAATATTACCCTTAACATGCGTGAAGATTGTATGTGTCTACCTTAATAGTTTATAAATTTAAAAAAATGTTTCACTGGCCCAGAAACCACTAGATTCACTATTGATTATCGTTAATTAAATTCGATAATGGATTTCCTCAAGTAAGCTATCTCCAAGAAAAACTTAAAATAAACCAATTTTATGTTCACTTTAATTCTGTAAAGTGAAATTTCGTGCTGAAATTGATCCAGGGTTGTGTAAAAAGAACTACCAAATAAGATATGAGTCTCATTTTAAATTTCTGAAATGCATTTTTTGCATTAGATTTTAAATTTCTTAAAATATTTCTTAGTCACTAGAATTTAAACCGATATAGATATTTGTTTTTAATATGTATTAGAGAATATTATCTTTTTGAATGCAGTTTACCCAGTTTTATTATATTCAGGTTAATAATAATTTTTTTAAAATCCTAAATATTTATCTTATACTAAATTAAAATTTTTTAAGTATGATAATAATTTTTGTTAAATAATTATATTTTTGTTGCTCTAGAGTATTATTAAAAAAGGTATTTTTACGCATTTCTTGTTTTCTTTGTTATTATATAACAAAAAAGATGGACGAATTAATTAATTTTTTTATAAAACTATTGTTGGATAAAAAAGTAAAATTTACACGTTATTATCTATACATAATGTTAGAAATAAGCACGAATTTACATATAAAATGTGGTGAAACCAATAATTTTATGCAAGCATAAAAGATTTACTAATGCATGAATATACGCTCAACTATGTATGAAGACACGTTTTAAAAGAAGAGATTATCATTTAGTATAAAATACTATTTAGTGTAATAATGGAATCTATTCCAGATCCAGAAAGGGGGTACATAACAAAATACATGTGATACGATGGCTTTTCAAAGAGCGACAGGTAAAAAAGTATTTTACAAGAATTTATTTATTTAAATCCGTGTCGACTTCAAAATTAAAATAATCACTCATGCGGCTATAATTATTTAGAATCTCTAACATAAATACTTTTATGCAACTTCAAAACTCCGATATTCTAAACATTGTGTATGTAACAAGAAATTTGTTTAGCACAAATCAGAGAAATCTTAAAAATCTCAAACCATTTTTCCCAAAAAATATTTTAGTGAGTTTTTGAAACATTGTCTCCAAATTTAGTGAAATTTTTCTGCTTATAAACAGAAAAATACTGTTAAATACTTTAGGTCAGTACTTTTTATATATGAAAGTTACAGAACAGCTTGAAATATTACATCAGTTAAAATCACAAGGGATTTGAGGAAATCGTAAAATAAACACACAGCTTTTTCAAATGGTCCGTCACTGCCCAATGGCCGGATGAGTCTATTGTTTTAGAATATGCCATTCCAATACAAAGTATTAAAATATGAATAAAAAAAGTGTTTTGGAATTTAGTTGATTGGTTGATTGCATTATTTCACTGAATCCAAGAGGGACATATTGTGCGTAATAAAATGGTTTATTTTTACTTCTGAGGTTTATATTTTTGCTCTACAGGGGAAAGTAAGAACAGGAATTTCTACTTAAAACTGATCTTTAACGATTACGAACTTCTTTGCCAGCTGTGGCATTCGAAACCCCTCATACCGGTATCGAAGAAAAGGGCCTTAGTCAAACAAACCTTTTTGGCATTTTTAGAATTAGTTTTTTAATTTTCTCAAAATTCAGAAAGGAAATGATTGTTATACTGGTTAAATTAACTAAAATAACATGCAAAAGTATTATATTGAAATGTAAAATTTAGGAAAAGCTAATTTTCATCGGCATCGCCTTTAGAAGTTAATTTTTATGCTATGAACTTATATCTTTCAGATCTCTTTACCAACAGTTGGTTCAAAAATTTCACACTATCTACGAGTTTAACTTTATCATTTAGAGCTAAATGATAAAACTATTAATTAAGACCCACTTATATTCCATGAATTTAAAATGGGACAGATTTGTTTCGAATAACCAATCTGTCTGAGTATACTGAAAAACAAATTCTGGCATAATAGGCAGCTCTCAGTACTATACATCATATTATACATCAGCCAATATTGATAGAAGTATTAAATTTTACTGGTGGTGTGAAAACAAACTTTTGTAGATATGTCTTCTTGTATATCAAGCAGTCAAGCATATATGTTTATGATAGTGACACATTTATTCACAGAAAAAGCATTGATTCACCTTTAAAACTACGTTTATATACTTAGGAATATTAAATTGCAAACTCTTTTTTCATCAACATACTCTCTTCAATCACTAGTCTTTCTTTATTTTTTCTAAGTAGGCGACTGTTCTTGGGCATTGATTGAACATCAAGTTCATTGAGTAACTACTGTGTGGGAAATGTTAAATTATTTACTCTTACTTATTGCCAATTTGTATTTATAAATCTAAGGTCCGGATGAGGTATATTTCCCATTATACATTTCAATATTCTGTATTGTCTTTGACAGCTTATTCGGTTATGCTAACCAAAAGATTAATCTTACAAACTTTAGACCAATCGCTTTATATTTTATTCTAAGAACAACTTCATATTAAGGCATTCATTTGTTGACTATGGCTGTCCTCTTTTGACTATGATCATAGAGCCTCAATCACAGTTTTAGTAGAATTCTGAATTGCTCTATAACAGCCTTTTTTATTTACAAATCAATAAAGCTGACATGAATACAAGTTTTACTACACAAAAGAAATTCTCTACGAAGTGAAATGTTTGCTAATTTTAAAATTAAAGGTGGCTAATGACAAAAATCTTCAAATATTTTAATATTTTCTTTAGCTTAGAGTTATATCTATCTTTTACTATTACAAGTATTTTTATAATATTATCTGCATTAATTTTTTCATTTGTGAACAATATATATTTATCATAATTAAAATCCCACATTTTAAAGTCTTCAAAAAAGTTTCTTTGTTCAAAATGTTTTTGATCTACATATAAATGAAGACACGGGAATCTCTGTGGCGATAGAGGAAGGATTTCTAAGCTAGAGAACCACTCAGTTTTTAAAGATCATATACAGAATTGAGTATTTCAGTTACTTTGGAGAATTTTCAGACTTTAATAGATATAAGCAGCCACTCTGACACTAAGTTTGGAACTGGTCTGAAAAAGATGACTTATAATTTGGAAGTGGCTGGTTCATTTAAAGTAAATTCTAGCAGAGTGAAAGAATTAATGAACAACAAATTCTTCAATGTGTGATACATAGACTGAAGAAAGAGAACAGCAGTGGCTTGGGAACAACAAATTGCATGAGATTATCACGTCCCGGTTGATTTGTAAAATTTTACGAACATCCTGAAATGTTATTTACTCCTAAATTTTGCATGCACAATAATTAATTAATGTTGACCTCTCAAGTTTTCAAACTGCAACTTCGTGTCTGAATAAAAGTGAAAAATGCAAGGAAATGGAATATTTTGCGGATGTTGGGGTTTTATTTGTATCTTCGAGATGATGTTAATACTCTAAATGTCAGAACATAGGTACTCAAAACTTCCCATTTCATTTTTTACTTTTCACTCTATGTAGCACTGCCCTATCGTGTTGCGGAGGCTTTCAATAGAGGTTGTCACAATAGCATGCTATGCTGTTAATCTATATATTCTGCAAGAACAGCGTATATATTTTCATGAGTAAAACATTTCTTAACGATTATATAAATTAATTATCAGGACATTCTGACAAGTACCTCTTTATTAACAGGATTTGAAACTAAGAACTTGAATTATAATATCCCAGTATATCTTATCTCAGAGTATTATAAACAATTTATAAGATTTTTAATAGTTTCTGATTGAGTTTCGAGATAAAATACATTATATAACACAAAGCATTCAATTTTTGGCTGATCTAATAATTTCTATTGGATGTCTAGTGCAATTTATAGTAGGAAAGCCATCCTGAAGACACATACACTAAAAATAAAGAAATGTTACTTATTTATGCTGAATTTTTTTCCCCAAACTTGATTTTTTGTTAAATATACTTACTTGCGATCTTTTAGGTGACCGTTATTGCCCTGTTGCAAAGATAATATACGGTATTCATCACACTTCACAAAATGTCAAATAAAGAACGAAAGTACGAGTTTCCTATTGTGTTAGAAAGTATTGGGTCACGTGTGATATATATTTACAATACACAATAACCTTCACAATCTCATACTACTTAGTTTTTATGTTATATTTCAACATTTGATTATTTCCTGTATGCAATATTATTTTCTGTACTTAGCATATATATATATATATATATATATATATATATATATGTACTTCTGATATCAGTCATAAACAATTTTATTTTATTTTTTTATTATCAAGTAATTTATTATGATACGTAAAAAATAAAGATCAAAATAGTATAAATCGCTTTAAAAAATCCAAAGAATTCGTGCCTTTTCAACTAATTTTCAGCTATCTTTATATTTCTAGAGATAAATAGTCGGATATACTATTTAATTTCATTTCAAAATATTGTCCGGGTTTAAACATAGTTATATGTAGTTTTATACTGATGAAGATATGAATATATTTTAAAATAAATTATGACGTTACTGTAAAAAAGTTAAATCTAGATATTACATCATAACAGGGCGTCATATTCTTTTATTGTATATTAAAAGTTCATCGAAGATTACATTTCAAAATCAGTACAAATTATATAGCAAACTTTTTAGATTTTACCCGAAAAATTTCCTTATAATTTTTATACAACCCCCTTTAAAATTTCATCTGATTCGGTAACAGCAGAGAGAATTATGAAAAGTGGATTGACTGCAAGGAGAACTGAATCTCCGAAAGTAATCCTTTCGTAGTCAGAAAGATAATGATTTTGTCTGGTTTTCGAGAAATAGATAGTGAATAAAATTTTCATTGATTATCTCAAAATGGTCTAAATTAGATTAAATAAATAAAAATCATTATTTTAACTGTTAATAATTTAAATTAGTATTTTAACAGAATACAAAAATGTGTTTTATTCTCTTAAAATGTATATAATTTGCTGTCTCGTGCATACTTCAAAACTAAAGGATTTTAAGCAATAAATTTTTATCAATATAATAAATGGATTTTACAAGAAGTTATGCTTAATAGGAATTATAATATATGAGAATACACTTCCAAACTTAACCAAAAAAAATCTTTCAGTAGACTATTAATACTTTACAATAAACTTAAAAATATATACAAAAGTTCTTAGCTGACTAACTGACCATACTTGTGACATATTTATTATTTGTTCTTAGTTTCTACAAAGTATACTGTATCATTTGTAAATCATCTGTAAGTAATAGTTTAATAAAGTTTCATAGATGTTTCTCATATAACTTTAAATATATCTTTGTATAAAGAAATTAATGTTAGTACATGTGTCTCATTTAACCTAACTCACAAATGAAAAAAAAATCCTAGTTCTCAATTCAGAATAATATTCTTAACATTTAATAAGTAGGTCTACACTAAGAATAATGCACATCGAATAGCAGCTTTAGGTTCTGTTATCGGTGAGTTAAATATTATCTATAGATATTTAATAATTTCCTTTTATTAATATCGCCTAGGCCACAATATACGAAAAAAAAACATCCATTAAAAATAAATTTATTACCTGATAATAAAGTTTTCTTTTTACAGATCACGAATAATCTCAATAAAAAGAAATTGTTCTTATGTTTTGTAAAGTATTAAATAAACAACCTTACAAAAGGTAACTAATTTAATATTTTCTTGTTGAAAGTATTCTATGAAATTTGTAGTTAAACACACTTGTAATTATGTTTCTATTATCATTTTATTTGTGCCATGTTTTATCTAAAATATCAAATCTGTATTCTGTTTTAACCAAAAACAAATATTAAAAATGTATAGTAATTTTTACTTCCATATGGGAAATTTGTAAACTCACAACTTTGTAAAGAGACATAAATTTGTGCGGTTATAGTAAGTATAGATACAATTTATGCTTTAAAACCAACCATGAAATATTTCGTACAGTTCTACCTGTACTAATTTTTTATTCAGTTTTAATTGTTATAAATAATTAAATCCAATTTTATACTCTTACAGTTCTATTCTATATGACAACTTTCAAAGACCTCTGCATCGCTGTGTATCGCGGGGTTTGCAGGAAAAGTGTTTCAAAAATACATTCTTTAATGTATAATTGCAATTTGATGACAATTTCTCCTTAATTAGATTTTGTATGGATTAAAGTGATAGGATAAATTTTCTACGACACAAGAAACTATAAATATATTGGTACGTACTGCATAAAGCCGATTGTAAGCGACTATGAACATGTATGCCAACTGTAAGGAACAATGAACTCGACCACGAAAAAAAGCGATCTACCTTGTCAGTCATAATTTCGCTCTTTTTTTTATCTAGAATACTTGATAATATTTGATTCTACCATTCACATAATGCTTTTCCTATTAGTAAAAAAATTGCTTTTAACACTTATAATGGTATTTGTTATTGAAACAACTTTTTTCTCCTGAAAGTCACATTCACCAGATATCATAAAATATATTTTAAATACTTACTTTTTTGCTGCCTATTTCAATTATCCTATTAATTGAAATAGTAGAACAGTAAATAACCACGGTTGTCCCCCACAATATCATGATAAACAACTTTTCATCTTCGTGTGTATCATACACCTCTGCAGATCTACCTGGGGGGGAAACTTAATTTTAAATAAATTAAGTATTAATGTCTTCTACATTAAAAAGTAGATTTTGTTTATCGTTATACATTTTAACAAGCTTAATAGGTTAATGGAACATTTCTTATCGTATATATAAAATATTTTATTTAGAATAACACTATACTTTTAAATTCTTCATTTTTTTATGCATGCGAAATCTAGTTTAGACTAAAATTATATGTTACATAATTATGTAGATTTAAATAATTATTCATATTATACTAATAAACATATTTCCTCTCTGCATTTCTCTCTCTATAGAAACTGAAAGCTATGAAAATGTGTACAAAAATTGAGGATCTTTCACTCTCTTTACTACTTACGAATAATCATTTAAAAGATATGCAATTTTTCACTATTCACATTTAGAGTAAAACTTTCTATGAATTAGTGTACAATTCGCGTCTTATAAAACGTATACATCCCTGTTTTTGTTACATTTGTATAAAAATGTATATATTCCTAAATACACTAATGTCATTATGATCAAATAGATTTAATACAAAAAAATTATGTGTACTGTATTCTATTACACATACTTTTCCAAATATGTGGGGGAAAATAATGGGGAAGGAATAAAAATATGCATAGTTATTACAATAAAATTGAGAGAAAAAGACATTATTAGAATAAAATCAAGAGAAAAAAAACATTTTCTATAAAATAAAGAAGTTTTGATACTGATAGTATGTAAGATATTCCAAGTTTTAATGTTTTTTAAATTTCTTTTGGTGTAAAACTTTTAAAGGAATTACTCGTAAGTATGGTCAGTAGAAAGAATAAATTATAAAAAACTTCCTTCTATTTATACGCTACTAGATGTATTTTAATATCTTTTTGATTGCCAAAATGATTAACTCGTATGTATTTTTGATTACTGAAACGTTTAAATGACTATCGCAGAAGATATCCTGTTTTGAAGAAAACTTTATGTTGCATGTACTGCTCTTAGATATCATAATAAACAAGCTTCAAATATTATGAAATATAAATGGGTATAGTTTGATGCAAGTTATTCATAATGAACAAGTGTTTTAAAATTGATTTTGTCATAAAATTACATGTTTGTATATTGAAATAAATATAACTAACGTTGATTTAATTTTATGAAATCAAAGTTATTCACTTTAAAAATATTAATTCTAAAATGTTTTAAGTAGAAATTATGAAAATTGTGTGATGGAATGATAGTTATTTGGATTTAATATAGTCTGGTTAGTTTACTAATATTTTACTCAGAAAAACAATTATTAGAACTATTAGAAAACTACTTTGAATGTTAAATTGCTAATTTTAATGAACACATTTTCTTTTATTTACTCTACAAAATTATCATTTAAGTCAACTATCTTTAGAAAAAAAATTTCATTACTTAGTAAATTATTTAATACAAAACTATGATGATATTCATAACTATTCTACTCTACAAAAATCTACCGCAATAAATTGGTCTCATAATAAATAATGCTTATGCTATATATAATTTAAATTAATAAACATTTACATTAATAATATGTTAATTAAGTAATTATTATTTATTTAAATAAAATATGTTTATCTGTATCGTGATTCCATTTTAAAATAAATCATTGGTTAAATAGTAATTACAAATATAATTCATGGTACAATTGCACGTATAATAAAATTTTTGAATATCATATTTTATATATTTTATATATTGTATTATATCCGGTTTTTTCAAAAACCAACAACTATAATCAGCTATTTCGTAATGGAATAAGGTTTCTTCATTTAATGAAAAAAATGTATGATATGGAATTTACGTTGAATTATTGAGCTAGAGTCAGCTATATGCTCCATGTTGACTAATTAGACTAGTACCCACTGACTAAAGAGAATTCTGAAAGGCTACAGACTTTTGTGATCTGGGAGATAAAACCACTGAAATACCTTATTAAAAGAGTTCTCTGCCTGCCCTGGTATCACTATGCTACATAAGATAGAAATTCATATTTAAACTTTAAAATTTCACAATATTTACAATTATATTTGCCATAAAATATTCAATAAGTGACTGAAAAGACACAATTAATGACTCGTTTTGATTCAGCTTCCTTTTCAGCTATTGACTACCTCATAATCGACAATTGTCAGAGTTAAATACATTTCTAGTTATGCTTTACTTACGTTGTATTTGCATTTATTGTTATAAATCAACATTAACACCTTTTACCTTGTTATCTGAACGTGAACGGAAATGGAATTGTTTTCAAATATTATAACATACATTTTCATAAAATCTCAGAAATTACACAATTATATATTTATATAATTATATATTTAAATATATATTTTAATGGTTAATTTTATATACACTGCTTTAATAGCATTTGCATGTACCGCAGATTTCCGTAATTTCCTTTTACAATTAGAAAATTTTCATCGAATTCTCGTATATTTAAAATTGGCCTGTTCTTAGATATTAAAGATATATTCTTATAATAATAAGACACATAGATAAATTTTTGTCACGTGTAATGAATAAACATACATTTAAATGAGTATACATTCATGTGTAATGAAGAAATATATATTATGTGATCAGCAATGAATACATTTCTTTCTTTTGTGATAGAAACTCTTAGAATGATAGTATAGATTTCTCATTATTTCTTATTAATTTAATTATCACAATTATTTCTTATTAATTATGTGATTATAAATGCTTGAATTTATTACATCTAGTCGTCAGTAATTTTCAATATATTTCTTACATCGAACATTTTACGCTTCTAATATATCAAACCTTCACAATAAATATTCATTAAAATTCACAGAAGCTAATTCCTACTAAAACTTCATCCAAGCATTGCTTTAAGCTTTTTAAAAGAATATAATTATCCATGAATTTAAACATCAAAGAGAATCCGAATATTCTCAATTGACCACTATCAATATGTATTGCAAGAGCACACTTTCAGTATCTTATTTATTTCTGCTTTATCATATTTGTAACTTAAATAATTCAGCTTTTATCATGAAACATATCAGTCTGAAAGGTATTTCCTTTAAAATATCTCTTGTAAGGTATTTAGGAAAGACATTTTTGTTTTAACTAGTATCTAATCAGCATATCACAGTAATTAATCTGAAAGGAACTTTATTCAATACGTTAGATTCTCCAATCGCAATTTTCAGATCTGTATCACGAAGAATGAGAAAGAATTTAGTAATTAGTACTTTATTAGTTATGTTCCCAAGTTTATAAAGTTGAAACTCTAAACGTAGGATATACTTTTATTTTAAATTCCAAATACCAAATGAAATTTAAATATGTTTATTTTTTATTTAAAAATTATCAGTATGTTATTTATTATCTAACAAATAAATCCTATTTATTATAAAAATTTCTTTAAAACAAATTTTATGCTTGTAAAGTCATTTGTTGTAATCTTTATATGCTCAATAAATGTAATTTTTTCAACGTTCACATACGTAAATTAATTCTGTGTGAGGGGGATTTATAATAGTAGGTATAAATGTAAATAGCAACTATAATACATTTTTAGATAAAGCAAGAAAATATCTACAAATGTAAAATACACTGTTGGTACTATTAAACTTTTTTATAGAAAAATCAGCCTTTATTTATAAATACTTTTTTTTTATAAATTTCTCTACCATCCTAAGTTATATAGTTAATTTTTTTTCAATTAAGTTCAATTTTTAGAGTGAATTTTTGTTGGTTTAAAAATCACCTAATTTATTTTATAGAAATGTAATTTGACATTCATTTATAACGCAAAATATCAGTAAAAATAAAAAATTCTAAACTCTTTTCTAGTACTATTTTAAAAGTTTCATTTAAAATAATCTTGTGTGTAACTCTTATGATAGCTCAGTGGTATTTAAATAATGTATAGCCTTTATTTTATAAAACTCTTACGGAAATATTCCATTTGATAGTGTTGAGTTAATTCAACTACGGCAAAGCCAGTCCAGTGAAATTAATGAGTCAAATAATAGAATAAAAGTAATTTTATTTAAATCTTTATCTTTCATTCAAAGTATTTGATTAAATTAGAACAATCGTTGATGTTTTAATATATTAATTGATATTCTAGAGCTATGAAATTTCAAAACATTTAATTCCCTTAAAAAATTGTATTTATTATTAAAAATTTTAGAATAAGGAAACTGGAGGTTTAAAATTTACAGCCGATTTGATTATAATTACTTTTTCTCCTTCACCAGGATACATTTGCATATACATTAATGTAGATAAATATGCAGAAACTAATGTAGAAATGGTTATTTTAAAACTCATATGTATATGAATAGATTCTGTTATCATTAAGTAGTACAGATTTTGTTTTACCATCAATATATATTATCTTTAAACTGTTTCAATATCCGACAATCCTCTTATGTAGTCTCTTTCACTCTTCCATTCATCATTTTAAACTACAGCGAGTGTTCGAAAGTGTTCAATGCAGAGGTATGATATGTGAAGGGGAACAAATCAAAGTAAACAGCGGTTTTCTACATTTCTTCTTTCATGACAGTTATGACTCATATTTATCGCTATTTTGTTTCGACATAACATGCTACAATGATTCTCATAATTCAATGGCCAATACATCGATCTTTTCATAGGACCTTTCTTTCTTGCGCGTCATTTTGTCAGAATAAAGTTATCTGTAATGCCTCAGTTTTTTTTTCTTCTAGCTGTTTATACATCATTTCTTCAAATATTCTTATTCAATAATATATATATTTTGAATAAATATTTTAAAAAATTCAAATAATCATAAGTAAAGAAGATGATGCAATAAATCACATTTAAAATTATTAAAATTAAGGTTTAAATAGCTGTTCTACATTAAAATAGAGTTTGTTTTAATTACATTTGAATTTGTACATTATTAAAATCTAAAATAATGTGAACTGGAATGCAGCTATCTAAATCATTGCTAATTTAAATATTGTAGTATAATAGAAAATTTTAAAAAATTAAGCAAAATAATTTTTTTTGAAAGATCTATAAAGAAGTAATATAACCGGTTAATTAGTTTGCTTCAAGATAAAGATAAAAACCTAACTGAGGCTAGAGAATATTTAATTAAAAATCTTCCTCGGCTAATTAAAAACAAATTTTATATCGTTAAATTAGTATAAGAAATCTTAACCATTGAAAACCGTAAATATTATCTCAGTAATTTTACTGATTTTCCATGAAAGATCCCCTGTTTACTTTTAAAATATGTGAAAAAATATCCATTTTTGCCATTTCTCTGTTACCATCCTATGGTATTTCTCGATACTGGCTGCATTTCTTTTTCTAGAAAGCGATAGACTATAAAATTGTATAGTGTCCAAAGTTAATTTTTTTTTGTCATCGGGAACATAAATATTAAAAAGCAATAAATATATTTTATGGATTTCTTAATTTAAGTATTTTAATTGAATTATAGGATCTCTCATCAATTGTATTATGGGAACAATCACAGATCACTCTAAGAGGGGGGGGGATATTCTTTCAGGATACTTTTTTGTCGATAGTATTTTTAGTTCAATATTTTCCTTTAAAAATGAACTCTCAAAATCGACAATAAAATACATCAAATATGACATTACAGTTTTGAAAAATAAAATTTACAGCAAGCTTACCCAAATTTGAAATTACTGAAATCTTATATATTAAATTATCTTAGTAATGATAACTATCCATATTAATATTTCTATGTGTTTAGGTGAATTACAAAAGATTCTGTTTCTCTAAATCTATAAGTTATAAATATATTAGTTTGTCTCTCGATATTGAGAACTTTAGACGTAATGCTTGGGTAAGACACGCTTTCCACACTTAATTACTTTTATTTCCTGCTAAGAATCGTCATTAAAATTATTTCATAACATCATTTCTTCCGTCATACCTTAGCTAGATGTTTTTTTTTTTATTTAGACCTATTTTTGGACAATGTATCGTAATTAATAGACAGCCTTGATGCAAATTTATATTTTTTAAATGTTAGATATATAAGCAATCAATTATTTTAGCATTAGAATTTGATGAATTTTGTAAAGTTTCGCACAAAATATAATTTACGAATGTTAGTGTTCCCTTCTTACAAAAGACACAAATATAAAACTGAATAACACAAGAATTAGCATAACACGTAGTAGTATAACTGTAAAAAACATATTATTACCAAAATTTATGGCTTAAACAAGTTATATAAAGAATCTCCTTTTTTCAGAAAAATATAAGTACAATTTAAAAAACGCATAAAACACTTTATGAAAAATTTTATTTGAGCATTCAAAGATTTTACAAAATACATATTTTCAGATCTGAAATATAGTTAATTCCCAACTACTAAATTTAATCTTTATTCCTTTTATGAAATAGCTCCTTAAATACATAAGAGGTATTTAAAAAACTACAAAATTGAAAATATGTCATATCATAATTAAATATTCCTCTTTTAATTGCATTAAATGAGGCTTCTGAGATCGATAAATGTGCATTCTTTTGATATACCGTAATATTATTCATATATATATGTAATTATTATTAAACTAATTAACTCGAAAATTATAGTCATGTAAGCTTAAACCTAAAATTAAGGAGACTGTTAAAAATAAATAGTTTTAAAAAATTAAATTATGTTCAGTTAATTTTAAAGTGATAATATTTGTCTTTTTCAAAGGATTCTAGTGATACAATTGCAAATTCAAAAGTAATATTTGTTTCAATTTATTAAATTTCTCACCACAGAATGGTTATGTTAGATATATTTAGGGAAAACACGGTTAAAAAACATATTTGGTAAACTAAACTGAATGTTAATTGGAAAGAGAAACTATTTCCCTAAAGTGCACATTTACGGTTAATATTTAATGAAGTATGCGTAACTGTTCGAATATAACGTACAATTTGTTCAAAAGAAATACAATTCTCATCAAATGTAATTACATTCTGAAACAGCAGTTTCCAATCTAGGAATAAATATTTAATTAAATGTGTATGAAAATTTAAATTTAAGCACGTTTAGCCTTACATCTATGTGTTGATTATTATATATGTACTTTCTATTCATCATAATTAGAAATTTTAAAGTACATCACTTCCCAAGAGCACTGTCATACTTTTAGATATATCACTGCTTGAAGAAAATATTTAAACGACTAAAACTGATATTCTAAATACAGCATTAACACAAATTCATAAAGTTCATTATTTTGAGTTTCAGTACACAGTGCTTTTAAAAAGCCATAACAAATGAATAAACAGACAAATGAGCACAGCATCTGTCATTTAAAGTTGGCTGCACATTTGATCGCATCTGTTTGTGAAATTTAAGAAACAGCAAAATCCATTTATCAACATACTCTGGCAAAATGTTTTGTTTCTAAAACGATAAGTTATGGCTTATTACTTCTAATGTGACAGTGAAAATCAGTTTATTTTCTCGCAACGTTTCAAAAGTGTTTTCCTCTTCAAAAGTTGTAGAATAAGATTAAGCAAAATTATTTCCATATTTAATTGAATTTTATTTCTTTCAGTAACAAAAATATTTTTATAAAACGGGGAAAAATTGAAAATAATTTGGATGATATCATTAAATATATTAACACTATTAAATAATTCGCGAAATCTAAATATAGTGTCATTCCATAGAAATATAAAACTCAAACGTTAATAAAAGTTAATATAAATTGTAATTGTAAAGTATTTTTAATTTTCCGTATAGTTTACGTTTATTATACTCTGTGTTACATCATTATTAGAAAAAGAAAGCTTATAAAATTCAATTTTTGTAAGAAATTGAATCAGGTGTAAGTCCTACATACATATTTACATTGTTAAAGAGGAAATTAAAAGGATTTTCATATTTCATGTATGTGTTAATCAAAGACATAAAGTGACAATTTAGAGAAACAATTAAATTTAATTAATTATTTTAACATATCAGTGTTTTTTTTTATTTTTGAACTTCTATGTTATGTTATTAAAACTATAAAAGTTTCTTAAGTTTTAGTCAAATATTTTGTTTTAGTTATTAAAGAAAAAATTGGCGTTAACTGTATATTCAAAACTAATCCTTAAACAGTGCATTCTTTAAAGAAATTCAACAGTTTTGTGATACTAAGGGTTACGGTACTCAATCGATTTTGGGGTAGAAAGGAATTATGTCGATTCAAATTATTTATCTAATTGACACATATATGTATAATAACATAAAAATAGCTCGATAAATTATTAAATCAATGTACATTTTTCATTATAATTTAAATACACAAAGTTACTCATAGACGAAGAGAAACAGAACAAGATTTTGGGAATACTATATTTAAACTAACTTTTAGTTAATATATTCTTCATTATGAGAACTCTCTCCCTCACTTCTTACTTGTAAATTGCTGCAACGTAGACTCAACAACAAAATCTTAAAATATGAAAGAAGAGGCTAAGAGTTATTTTTAAACTATAATTGATAGAATCGTCTTTGGTTCTAGAAAAAAAATAATTTTTGGCCACGTCTACCCTATTTTATCTATTACTATTTATTTTGAATATTCTCATTTATTACAAGTGTTATTGGATTAAAATATGTATAGGTCCATAATGTATATATATATATATATATATATATATATATATATATATATATATATATCTATATATATATATATATATATATATATATATATACTATTGTGATGCCTCGTCAGAGAAGTGAACACTACAATACACTCACAAATTCTTGCTTTCAGGATATATGAAAAGAAAGACGATAGTTAGGCCTTTGGTTTCATTTTCTTTGTTTTATTAGCATAGACAACAGCATGGAGATGACTCTAGAGCAGATACAATAAAAAAAGTGTCTAACTCTTACCTGCGTAAGCTATTTTTTTCACGAGATAACCTTCCGTCAGTATTGTTTTCTCTGTAATCTTCCGCTGACAGTCAAGCGTCTCCTCATTTAAGTAATATTAATTAGTTCTATGTGTTTTTGGTAATAATTCTGCTTATTTTCATTCCCCAATTTCCAAAACCTGACTTATAACACACACACACACACACACACACACACACACATATATATATATATATATATATATATATATATATATATATATATATATATATATATATATATATATATATATATATATATATATATATATATATATATATATATATATATATATATATATATATATATATATATATATATATATATAGATATATATATATATATATATATTTATATATATAGTATATATATATATATATATATATATATATATTATGTATATATATATATTTATATATGACAAGTAGTGGTACAGAGTTAAGGCGAATGGACAACAGTCTTCTTGATAATAATAAGTTTTATTAACTCATCGTTCTTAAGGAAAGCAACTTGCAACATTTTCAATATTCGTGGCGGAGCTATACGTGAAGATGTTGTCCGCTCCATGTCCACTCGCCAAATCAAACTTATCTGTTTGAAAGCTCATCAAATAGCTCAGAAATGCTTCGGCCTGACCGGATTATCCCGACAGCTTACGCGAGCTTGGGTCTTTTTCATTTATTTTATTATTATAAAAGAGTTTTCTTTTTTAAAATCGTTTTTAACTTACATAATTTTCAACTACCCCTTTTTTAGTCCTTACATATATATAACATATATATATATATATATATATATATATATATATATATATATATATATATATGATGAAACACTTTCAGCTGTTTTATAACTACAGTAATTTTTGTTACTTTAAAAGTGCAAGACGACTAGTTCCTTTTAGATATATACTGAACATGAAATTAAGTGCTTGGAACTTTAAAATATCACTAACATGACATGCAATTCTGAATTTCGGCAATAATTCCACTATCGTTTATCATCATTGGTATTCAAAGCACTTTCCCTGATCACTATGAAACAGCAGAAAATGAATAATTATCTGAGTGCAAATTTAGGCATGAACAAGCGTAACTGTTAAAATAAGTGTTTTGAAGAAAATGTTAATTTTAAACTAATTAAAATAATATTACGATGGTTATATAAAAAAAACTCTGTGATAAAACAAATAAAATACATGGATTTGGGAATCGTACTTAATTTTATTCTAAAATATATATATTTTATGCAATGTTACTTTGTCTGGTTAACTTCTTGAGGACTAAAATATAATTATTTAATTTTTTAATACAACACATCAAAATTAAAAGTTATCTTTTTCAAACATCAAATTCTTGATTTTATTTTAAGTTGAGAATTTTCTGCTGATAATACCATGAATGCATATAAAATTAGTTTTCAGTTTTTCTTGATTATGAAATAATGTATTTCTTATTTATTCAAATAAATTTTTTAGACCCTTTATGTAATTTCTTAACAGGTATTAATTTCTCATTCTTTAAGTTTCTTCAACACATGTAAAAAGAAATCACATTTAACTGTCGAAAATTTATTCTTATGATTTATTCTTACTTTAATATGTAAATATAATTTTATAAATTAAGTAAGTTTTATAAAGACATTTGATATGATAGCTATACATAAGGAGATAGGTTATGGGATGTAATGTTATAACAAATACCGTTGCGTTAAATTCAATATTATAGTATTATTGAATATATAATTTTATTTATTATATATTCAATAGGTGGGCATTGATGTACAATCCAAAAGTTACTAAATATTTAAAAATAAAATTTAAATTTGAAGAAAATAATATCCTTGAAAAACGTTGCATTTTATATCACATCATAGAATTGGACAAAAGAATCTTTGTTAAGCATAGTGTTTGTCCTTTTTAAAGATTCTAGTATACAAACATAACAATCTCGAAGATAAAGAATCACTAACTCTTTTTCCATAGATTTATTATTTGCAAATTTAACAAATAGTACAATGGACACAAGAGAGTAGCATTCATTTTTGAATATGTTATTTTATTCTTTAAAGACACCAATATAGCAACAGTAATAAAAGAAAAACAGGTACTTACTCATTAAAACTTTTTCTCACGGAGGATCAACAGAGTGTATAAAGATATCGATGTAAAACTTTATACAGTAAACAAATGGGACAAGCATAGAGCTCATAATATTAATGCTAAACAAATGTTTTGCATAAAATGAACTTTTTATTCAAATTTTTAAAAGTCAGAATGCTTTGAACCATCGATTCGGATGTATTGTTTACAATAGAGTGAATCAATCTGGGTTGGGTATTTCGTACTTGTCAACGAAATATCATGTGTCTTGGAATGACCTGGGAATCATCTGACTTAAAAAAAACATGGCTTATAATATTTAAAGGAATTATTACTTAAATATTTTAATAGGAGAAAAATGTTTTGTATTAGTAAATTCTATTAAAATGTTTTTGTTTCCGTTCAAAATGCAATTTTTACTTACAGTTTTTTTATTGTCACATTTTAAGTCTTTGGTAATGTTTAAGAATTGAATTACAGTCATTTAAAAGGGTAAAATTAGATCTGTTATTCTAAATTAAAAATTCTTTCATTTCCATATTTTCCATTCCTTATTTTTTGAAACTACGAAATTCATCGATGAAATACTTTTTCCTATTTTTTTTCATTTAAAAAACGCCCTACTTCCATATTAAACAAATTATAGAAGAATAAATTGCAATCTTTTCCAAAATTACACTATATATCCCCAGTTTTAAAAATAACGACAGATATATTTGCTTATTGAAAGATAACTGTCTTGTAACTTTAATTTTGGATATTAGTACAAATGTAGCAACTATGAAAAATTGCATTTAGAGGTTCCTTGTTCCCTTAAATAATGATTTTACTTTTCTCCTTTCTTTTTGAACAACGGTGCTACAATAATACTACTGAATTGAAATCGATATGTGTGAATAATTTTTGAGTAAAATGCTAAATTTTTAAAAACTCAATAGATATTCAGCTTCCTCAAATTTTATAAATTTCTCCGATGGTGTATCAGTTAGAGAAATATAAAAATTAAAAAATCTTTTACACATATAAAAACTGAATTCAAAATTGTAATATCAGATTAAAATATGAAGTACTACTTTAAAACTCCCAATAATTATTTTTACAGATTTTGCGCTGTTTCTTTTTTTTTTGAATATAAGGGTAATTTTGTATTCAACTCAAAAAGTAATGGAATAGTGTTATGATATACACAAGTAAATAATCATAAAAGACTTATAAAATTGCTTTACATTTCTGCATCGGATCACATTTCGTGCATCTTTAATTAAAAAGTACTTGATCCATTTTAAATTTACTTGATTTTATATTATTGCTTTTTGTATTATGTCATCCGTGAACTTAAACCTGGATAACAGAAACGATTCTTTAACAGTAAAAAAAACTTTTCAAAATGATTTCATTTTTATGTACCTATGTGTGTGTAATTTAATTTATTTTTAAGTGAAATTTTTAAATTAAATATATTATTTAACTAAAATATATGTACTGAACATTTTGTTATAATTCACATGTCATTTATAAATTACAATGATTTATGGGGAATGGTCTTTAAATTTAATTGATAAAAACAATTCACTATGTAAATATACCTAAATTTGTTTACTATATCTTTTAAAAAAAATAAATCCTATTAAATAAAGAGCCAATAAGTTTAAGTAAATTTAAATACAGTATGCAATATATTTTTATTAAATTTAGCACTCCCTAGTTATAAAATCATATTAGGTAAGTACTCCTTTTGCCATTTGTCATATACTTAACAGACGTCACTCTGATATCACACCGCAAACACCATATTTTAAATGCTCCACTAAAAGTTTATCTGACAGCTAACTTTGCTAAATAATACGCCGCAACGATTAATAAATCCTTGAATTATAGTCAACTGTTAGTGTATTCCGAGAGAATGAAATAATAGAGATCCGTTGATAAATTTCCTTTGGAATAGTGAAATGCTAACGGAAATATATCGATTGTTTGTTTGACTTCAATCCTTATTAAGGAAACTACCTATGTACAAAATGTTATTTTTACTGTTTTTGACAATTTCGTGTGACACAAGAACCATGTATCTAATGAATATTTCTTTTCAAAATTGAGATTTAATTTCAACTCAATTTAATTTATATCAGTTTTATAGCCATTTAGTGTAATGTTACTATAAAACTGATCTGAGAATACAGGGAGGGAAATTTTAATGTGTTTTAAATAGTAGATTTTATTTAATATTAATTCTTTATAGAATAAGTAATTTGCTAAATAAAAATATATCAGTTACATGCAAATGAGAATTTGATCTCATCTTCAGATAAAATCTGAAAAAAAGTAAAACTGACTAATATGTTTGTAGAAAAATTACTTCGGTATTACACAATTACATTTTAAAATAAGACAATTAATTTAACAAAGATGTAGCATACTACCAATTCATCTTACTTTTAATGTTGATCCTTCAGTAAAAAAGATCTATGGACAAAATGCTTCATCAGAGTCTAAGATGAGTCTTACAATTATGTAAACTACTCATTCCTAAAGAGACTGGACTTTCTCACAAAGCCATAAAGTTTGTGAAGCTAATATATTTGATGGTATAAGATTAAAGCTCTTAAATTAGGGAAATTTTACATGAAATAGCACCAACACCAAATTTTTAGGATTTGCAGAATTTTTAGAAGGCAAAATTATTTTTGAACTATAAATAGTGCAGTTAGATGTTTATACATGTATTTTGCAGTCTAACATTATACACTCCATTGTTCTATAAAGGAACCTCAAATTTAAAAGAATTTAAAGTATACAATTTTAATAAAATTGATCAATAAAAATGACTACACAGAAAGGAAATATGGATTTACTTTTTTTGCATTCATATAATATTCTTAAAACCAATACTGTCTTAGTGAAAAAATTCTAGCTGTTTTTCTTTTTTCTGAGCAAAGTATAACAATCCATGTAAAATTCAACAACTATTAGTACAAATTCAAGAAAGTAATTAAATATGATCATTTTGTGATAGACTACTACATCATAAAAAAATTATAAGAGAATGTTAAATTTTACTATTCGGTTAGAAATTTCAGTGTTCCTGAGATAGAAAATTGGCTTGTGAAGGTATAATTTTAGCATGGTAAATTTACTTTGATTACTGCACGGAGAAATTTTTTTTTAAATAATACACTTTTAAGCAAGAAATTTATGACTGTTTATTTAGCTCTTTATTCCCTTATAGCCCTCCTTTTACCCTATACTCTAACGCTTTTGAAAAGTACTACTAAAAACATTCAGGTTCTTGATTTCGTTAGAATTTACCATTATCCGCCATCTAAAAATATATACAAACTCCCCGTTCCCACGTCTTGTGATGTTTTTTCGACCTTCCCCCCCTCCAAAAATATGCTAGAATTATCTTTTGAACGTTTCAGGCACTTCTCTTTGGAACCTGAGTTCAGGGATTCGAAACCCACTGCTGGCATGGAATTTCATAGTGTTTTGAATTGGCGTTAATCTGTAAGTCTCGGTCTCATCAGAATTTTCCGATTTTAAAGTAAGCAAAGATGAATAGATGATACCATATTACAAACTTCATTCACCTAAAATACTTATTAATGGTAAACTAATTCGGTTTGGTGATAAAATAGGAATGCTTATTCATGTGTCCGCAATAGCTAATGCCAGTAATAGTTATCCGTGTGCTATGGGAAAAAATAGAGGAAAAAGTTTTATAGAGAAAAATAGAGGAAGCAGAAAGCTATCTTCATGGATCTAGAAATGGGTGGATTATTTTAACCAATGTTAAAATCCAGAAAATGTTGAATTACATTTTGAAAAAATTTTATTACATAAACTGAAAATAGATCTATCTGAAAAGAGATTTAAAGTCACTGGAACAATTTTGAATTTTCAAACGGTAAGATGCTTCCTGAAAACTGCAAACTAGTCTTAAAAATCGAAAAGTAATTTTTTTATGATTAAAATGACCGTCAGGTATATATATGCCTCTGAAAAAACATTGATGTAATAACCATACCAGCAAACTATTTAACATACGAATATGACACAAAAGCCGACAGATTTTTCATAGCAGAAAACAAGTAATTGCCATTTCTCATCGAAATCTTATAAAAATATACCACGAGGGAATGAGGTGAGTCGATTTGTTTCAAAGACTTCTTGGACCTCTGTTTAGAATTAAAATATACTACTGTAATATATTTATCCAAAATTACTTTATGGATTCAACATTCCCATTTGCATTAAGTTAGTGGAGCAGAACAATCGTATCCCAATTTTCGTAGATAAGTAACTTTCACTTTGTTTCGTATGAAATCGTAAATTCATTCTGTTTTTAGATCTAGCGCAAAAAGCTATAAATTGAGACAATTATAAGCACATTATCTTGCTTTATCAACACAATATCCTTCTTGTAATTATCAATATTGTATGTCTGGAGAACATGAATAAAAAATATTTTAAAATTGTATAAAGACATTGCATGCGAAATGTATTCCTAACTACCATCTGTAGTAAAAAAAATAAGTAAAATTTTAAAAATAAAGAAAACTCAGCATATGAAAACGAAAAATGGTAATATTTTGTGTTTTTATTTCATTTTCAAAGGATTTTTTGTCAGTTTTAATTTTTGTAAATTTTAATTGAATTCATTAGCTTTTCATCCTCACGATTATTACTATGGAATGTTGATAAAAGGTTATTTTTTACTTCTTTCACCTTACTGGTTTTACTTGTTTAAATATATTGACAATAAATAATTGCAAAATTCTTTAAAAGTTTTCTGGCTGTTCATTATATATTTATCTTTTGAAATTAGAGGGAATTTTTTTTCAAATGGTACAGTGCTACTTTTCGATATAAATGATTGTGGTTTTGAAACCCGCTATTGACATCATTGTTTGTAAGATATGAACAATCGGTCTTAAGCATCAGGTCTATTCTTATTACCCTGTAGAAGCAAAATTATTATATAATAAAGTTTAACCAAACCAAACATTTTAAAGCTTCTCTATTCACCCCGAAAGCTTAAACAACGTAATTTAAAAGTATGCACCCCGTCTAGATTGGATTAATCTGTAATATTTCAAAATAACAATAAAAAATCACCTACTACTTCTTAAAATGCTTTCACCCAAATCGAGTTTCGAATTTAAATATTAGTAATTAGGTTTTTTAAAGTATGTAGAAAAACTAATTGTTACCCACCAATGTTGTATTTATGAAACACGTTATAAATTTTATAAAAGTGCTTTTTCCTGAAATTATTTTCATAGCTCTTATGTTTGATTTTTAAAGTGATTTATATCAGTAAATTGTCTGTGTTACCATTCAATTATAGAGTGAAGTTTAATATGTATACGGTGCCATAAGGTTACTGACTGTATTTAATGATCTATATATTGGAATTATTTTAGGAGGAAGAGTACTTAAACCAAACCCTGCATGACTAAACCAGTCTGTGCAAAAATTCAGAGAAAATTATTATACATTAGGTATAAGAAGAAAAATTCAGAATGAAGCAGAAAAGGTATGATTTATCACTGTATTGAAATCACCGTAGTTAACGTATGTTATAGATGAACATTTAAATGTCAAACTATGCAGCATTTATCTTCCATTCAAATATTCCCCATTATTGCGGTATCTATTATAATAGTTCAAACAATTTGACTGAAATATTTCAGATGTTGTTGTTAATGAAAGTGTTGATGTAGATTACGTGCCTTTTAGTACACTCATTTTCATGACAAAGGACATGTAAAGTATCATGTAAAGTATCTACATGGGAATAGAATATATGCTTCTATTATTATTTTCTTTTTAAAATAATATTAGATTTTTGGTTCTTTTTTAAATGATTTATATGTATTTTGTGTATAATGTAAATCAACATAATTGAATTAAAATTATACATAGATAAAGTGCATTAAACCCCATATATCTATAACGGAACAAATTGAATTTAGTAAATGGCTATTTTATATCTAAGCGTTGGTTCGTATCTAATTTTAATTCTAATCATCAATTAAAATAAGTATTATAATACAATATTTTTTGCATAATATCCAAAATGTATAATTCATCGTTTGTCAATATATTGGATACATTAAATGAATACCAAAATGGAGTGAAATGATAGGTCGTTATACTTAAAAGTTTTTAGTTTGATTTAAAAGAAATTTAATAAATAATTATTGTTATGTATCCCCAGATTAGGTGGTTATTATGGGATACATTAAATATCAGTAATATACATATCATACCAGAAGGGAAACCAAACCTAATATTTCAGGCTAGAAAAGGAAATAAAGATAAGATCCTTTAACTTTATAAATAGATGATTTGCAATTTATTCATTCATGATGAAGGGAAATTTTAAAATCTTATTCGTCACTAAGGTCTTTGCACTAAAACTCTATCCTATCTTTAACTTTTTTCCCTTTAAATAAATGTGTGTTCAAAATGAGGGCAATAAATGAATCAACTCTATAATTAGGGTAAGTTTTACCATACTACCTTTGAATTTAAAGTATAACAGCTTACGTAATAAAACTGCAATTTTTAGCCTAAAGCTAAATTCCTAGTTCGATAGGTAACACATAGCTAGCTAGTTGAGAAATATTTCTAAAAACATCGTGTTTTATATTTTAAATGTGCTCTCTCAAGCAATTAGCATCATCTCCCCCATAAGTAGTTAGTCCCTCCACTGGCATTTATATATATACAGAAAGTTTAAAAAATCTACCAATAATTTACATAAAACTTCATTAAAGATATCCACACTTTTGTTTTAGAAATGCTTGAGACAATTATATGAGCTGTTCGACATACCAAATGTTAGGTAGCAATACCCTACCTTCTAAAGAAGTTTTAGCTACACTGAAATTACTCCTAATAACGTAATAATACTTATTTGCAGATACATTACAAAAGCCAAATAATGGCTTAAAAGTGTCTAGCTATCACAGCGGAAAAATATTTTTTGTAGGATTGATTACCTGTAGATCATGTTGGTGCAGTTAAAAAATGCAACACTTGATCAGCTTTGAAAAGTATATTTACAGTTATAGACCGAAAGTTCAATTGTATTTCCTTGAACGTGCAAAGCATAACCATATGAAACCACACATTAAAGCTCCATATACTTTTTTCTATATACAACTATTTCAGTGGCATAAAAATCCAGGTATAATTTGGGATAGAGAAAGTAATCTGTGTTATATAAATTTCCTAAGTAATAAGGACTAAAGAAAACTACTAATAGTAGGGAAGAAATCTTAATCTATTTTCAATGTAGCTGTCAATACAGTGAGATATTTTATGCTAAAGATGGCTACCAAGCTGTTATTCATTTAGAATCACCCGGGGAGTACATGTAGCTTAAGGGATGCTACGGACATGAAAGACCCCTCTAGGTCCTCATAATTTAGAAGCAGAGACCAAGCAGAACACCTTCTAGGCTTAGAATGGTACCTCCAGAAAACTTGGATGACATAGTGACAACGAGCGTATTTTACTTGCCTTCCCCCTGTCATTGACAAACACATTCCCCTATTTAATATAATTTAATTGTAAGAAGATCATGACTTAGCAACTGTAATATTAAACTGTTGAGTTTCCCTTTTTAAAATTCTTAAGTTGGGCTATTATAATTAAATGAGGTCATCGAATGGAATGAAGTCAAGTGGTTAAATGGGTAAAATTAACGTTTTGACTAATTTAACGACTCGAGAATACTCTAAGTAAAGTTTAACTTATAACTTAAAATCAGTCAGGAAATTTTATGATTTATTTATTACACCTGATACGGTGATTTTTTAATAAGGAAATATTTTATTTACCTTTTTACCCTATTTTACAGCTTAGTTATCATCGTCTATTTGCATCAGATAAATGTAAAAAACAAATACAGCAAAACCTAAAAGAATTTCTTGAGAATTAGTTTTTAACTATTTTATGTAGAATTACGTGAATAAGTAAAAATAGAAAGAAATAGGAAACTACATGATATTTATTTAAACAGAAAATTATGGATAACAATGGTGTAAAATCGGGTTTATCCTTTATTTTCTTTTTTGACTTATTATTTGAAACTGTTTCATTGGAACATATTCATTTAAATTTTCTTATTCTTAATGGTTTGCATCTTTTGCATAAAAGAACTTGCTTAAAATCTAGCCTTGACGCTGGATCACATAATAAGTTTTGAAAATCACTAATCTATCCGATGTCTAGAAACCATAATTGATAAGAAGGTAAGTTTGGTTGAAAAGTGAAACAGAAGTATAAATTTAAGATTTATGAGGTACTTTCAGTCAAGATTCTTATATTAACGCATTTCGTTTTATGTCATCTAGTACGTGATTTCTTGACAAAGTTATGAAACCCATAGAAATACTTTGACCAGATATAAGGTTTTCCTTGTATAAAAATAGATCAGCTTAATGTTTTTTGCTTGACATCTTCATTTTCTATTAGTATAACTAGCGTGAACTGCATTATTTAATATTTCTTAACCATAGATTCTTATCTATAAGTTACATTTTTATAAATAATGAACTGCTCGATCGTAAATGCTTCCCTTCATTTCGATACTTAAAAACCTCCATATTTTCATTCAATCTATAAAATATTTACTTGTAAAAAATGAACATGTTCACTCAATAAAGCTATTAATAAAACATCTTTAGAAGTATGGTTAAAATATTCATAGTTTCTTTCACATCGAGCTACAGATCAGACATAACAGATAGTGGTGTTCATAATTAAATTTTCCTGATTTAAGGTTGTCTACAGTCATAAATATTACTCACAATATTATGAAATGCTATGTAGGACATAATAAAGAAATGGAAAATTGTTTAAGAGAATAAAAATTACTTCAAAATTTTGCCACTAGAGGGCGATTTGCAAATTATTAAACATTTACTATTGGTTTTTTTGCTTAGATTTACCCACTTTTCATATTCATATGTCGCTCTAACAAAATAACTTACACTTACAAATTTTCATTTCTATAAAATGATTGCAGAATTCAATTGGAAACATGTTCAATAACTAATTTTAGAACAAAAGATTTAAACGAAGAATAAAAAAGTATGAAAATTAATTTTTGTCGACGTAAAGCAATAACTGTTATAAAAACCTAAAAAATGTCATGGATATTTTATTTTCATCATGTCTGCTATCTTTATTCAAAATTTCATGTTTGCTTAAATGAAATCAAGCTTTGATAGCATATTTTTTTTTTGCCAAAACAATAATTCAGAACCAGTTCCTCTACGAAAATTTCAGAGTTTGAAAGGGATACGAAAAGTTAAAGTAGTGCTAAATTTTTTTTCTGTGCTTCTGTTCTGGAATATTGGTTACAGATTAATTTCTAATACTGTTGTGGTAGTTTTGGAGAACGACCATGGCTTTTTCAATCCAGTATAAGCAAAAATTAAAAGCTTAGTAATCCTAACCAAATCAGCAACTTTGGTATTTTTCAACCATCGGATCTCTCATCAATTACCATTTTCATATATTTCTCTCCAAGATCTCATGTTCTAGCAATTTTTAAATGAAACAATATTTATATTAGTGAAAAGATCTTTTAAAGTTAAATTCTTCAAGGTAAAATCGCTGAAGAATTTTTGTAAAGTGTTGATAAACCGAGATTATATTTTGTTAGTGTTAATCCATTTTCCAGTATTGTATTTAGTATTATTGTAAAATTATACGCATACTTAAAAAAGAGTAAATGAAACAACGAAATTTTCATGCAGCTCCAAGGGATGTTGTTGGGTTGATTTGAAACGTTACTATTCACTGTTTTGCTACACGAGGGCTAGTGAGATCGGTACCTATTGTTAAATGAAGGAACAGAAAATCCTCAGTGAGGGTCGATTTAATGCTGAAAATGAAATCGCACTCTTTTAAATTTAGAGCATTTTAGATTAACTAAAAAGAAAATGGTGCTTTTCGTGTTTACAGCAAGATTGTTACGACGTTGAGTTCTACTATATTTATTAATCAACTTCCTCTTAGGGACACATCATGCTTTTTTCCTTAAATATAAAGTAATTTCTAATTATTTATTCTTATTATACAATTATTCTATAAGCATTAAACTCGTTATAAAAACTGAGAATGGAATTTTGTTCATTTCTGTGGTAACATTGACACACCTAGGACTTTCGCAGTCAACTTTGTTAGAGATTAAATTTTAGCAATTGTGACAATTTTAAACGATATTAAAAAAAACCTCTAAAATGGCGTGGAATGATGTTCTGCTAAGTAAGAGTTTTGACTTGATATGAAATTATAGTAAGATAATTGGAAAACTTTGAAGAAAAGAAAAACTATATTTAATATCTATATTTATACGAATGAATATGGTATGTCATATGTTACTACACACGCACTCGCATATATATATATATATATATATACAGACATACACACGTATAT
>CM063502.1:27206865-27229365 GCA_032207245.1 Pardosa pseudoannulata | reverse complement strand
CGCTTTCTTAAACAATTGGTACGCATTGTTTGTTAAATAACAAAATTTATTAGAATACATACATAGTGCATTAGGCATATATAGCTGTTGAGCAATTTTAGTTTGTGGCTCTTGGAGGTGTTTGTACCTGAAATATACTGCTAAGAAAAAAGAGGGTTATTTTTAAATAAGTTACAACTTATAGCAGTTAGATGGCAAGATT
The DNA here is from genome assembly GCA_032207245.1 of Pardosa pseudoannulata. Classification (NCBI taxonomy): domain Eukaryota; kingdom Metazoa; phylum Arthropoda; class Arachnida; order Araneae; family Lycosidae; genus Pardosa; species Pardosa pseudoannulata. The sequence continues at coordinate 27,229,163 of CM063502.1, read as the reverse complement.
TTTCAATATAACGGCATATAGATCGTATATTTTATGATTATTTTTGTGTGTAAAAATAGGCTTGGCCAAATTACAGGCTCAAGATTTTTCATAGACATCTTATGAGCTATATAATTCCAGTCACCTGAAAATCTAATTTATCTTATTATTTAATTCTATTTTTGAGAGAGAAAACACACACTAAATTTAATCCATTTTCAAAATATATTTATTATTTACAATCTATCTCACCAAGAAATAAACACTATTTCAAATATACTTCAACAAAATAACGTCTAACGAATAACACATTTTATCTCTAAATACATACATCTCAAACCTTAAAATGGCGTATTTCATTTCAAAGATTCTTGGTTTCTGTGTTCATTTCAAAGTTGTTTACCCCTGGTTTGGTTATTTGGTTTCCGCTTGACGGCGCAAAGTTCTGTATAGGGCATATTACAAATGAATATTAAATACTATTTCCGCAAACGTAAGGTTATTTATAATCAAATAATGAGTAGTTAATTCTGACTAAATAAGAGATCAGCCCGACCCCTTATTGTGCCATCACTGTCACCAATGTATTCATCTTTCCAATTTATTGTCAAACAATACTTAGTAATAAAGTTATGATTATTAGAAATTAGTTGTATGCGTACTTTTGAAATTTACATAATTTAACTATAGTATCGTGTCGATAGATTGTCAAATTTCTGACAGTATAAACAATAAATAAACTAATATTGGTGATAAGGGAATGAATCTACAAATCATTAAAAACTAGCCTTATTCATTTAATGTGATACTTATTTATATAATAAGTGTTGTTTTAAATAATAGGATTACACTTTGGGCGAGCTTTACTAGATTTTCATGTGTAGGAAAAAACATTAGAGTGTAAAATGCCACTATTTGGTCCATGGGCTATATTTTTTGCCGGTACATTCATATATAAAATCACGAGTCTATTTTCTTATCTATCTTTTTATTCAGCAATATCTCAAAATTCGTAATCTCTTTATGAACCAAAAACAATTTGCTCTGTCTCCATTTTAGTAATAAAAGTGTTTTTATATAAAACCGTTCTTTAGATCATCATTAAAATATTATTATAATAACACTGTTTAGTAAAATTAAAACTATGTTTTTCTTCAGTTAAAAACTAAAATAAAATACATTCACGCAAATCTCCGAGAAAAATGTGAAAATCAAAATTACCGTTCAGTTAATATGTATTTTTAAAGGTCTGATAAAAAAATATTTATTTACCAATTTGAAATGTGAATACTTATTTATTTTCTGATGATAGGTGGAAAAGTAATTACCCTCATTACCTCAGAGTGAATATGTCTCTGAAGTTAAAGAAAATAAAACAAATAATTAAAGTCCCTTTAAGTCTGCAATTTTAATGTTTGGCATATTTAACATACCTGCTCGATGTCTAATTTTTATTATTTCGATGCCACTGTGTTATTTCTTTTAATGCGTACAAAAAGAAAAAATGAGAATGTGATTAAATTTCTATTTTCAATTTAAAATATTTCTAAAAAATATGTTCCATTGATCTTGTTATGTGCTGTAAATATTTTCAATAATATACAGTGAAACACATAAAATAAATTAATAACAGATTAATTTGATTTTCTATCATTTCATATCGCATTTTTATAAGAACTGTGTAATTTGCAAAAAAAAAAAAAAAAAGAAAGAGATGCAGTTAATATTTTAAACACAAATATTTTAGGCAATCTGAAAGAGCATAATACAATTTATAGACCAGATCAGCATTCAAGTCAATGATTACCCAATGATTAAATATACCAAGCCAATGATTAAATATACTTACACAATATATATGCATGTATGTGAGTTTAAATGCAATACTGGCAGGGCTGTTTGTAGCCTTTCAGACTCTACATTAAGCAGTAGATTCCGGTCTGACTAGCCTTTGTGTAGCAAAAAATAGACCATAGTGCTTAAAACCAATCAACAAACAATAACATATTTTATACAAATCTCACATACATATTATCTATTCAAATGACATTCTTGGATTTTCAAAATTCCTCTCATGGCTCATGAATAAAACAGAAATACGTGATTTTCCAACTATGTTAGATGTAAGAATATAAAAACTATTTGATTTGTGCTCTAAAGTAACGGTTTGGCCCCATGCCATCAGCGGGTTTCCCATGAAATACGTTAAGTGCAAAAACCTGTTAATTCAGTCATTCTTTGATGTTTTTGTAACAGGATGGATAGCTAAATCAGAATGACTGTCCTAGAGCCGATACGAAACATATGAATATCATTACGAAAAATGGGATTCGAACCCGCAAGCTTTGGTACGGAAAGGCAGCGTCATTTCTCTTTCGCCATTATTTGAATAAATCTCCACTGAAATCCCACAACAGCTCATTAAACCAATGTAATATATTTATTCATAAGTTAGCGATAATATTACCGTAGAATATAAAGGAAATCCATGAGAAGAAAATCTTGAATGTATCAAGAAATCATAAATACTTTCATGCTGTTATACGATCCTATATTGGATCATATGATTCAATAAAGATGAATTCATAGAAAAACGTGTTTGTCAACTTTCTGCTGCCTATTGCATTTATTGATATTCAAAAGGATGAATTTAGCTATTTTTCCAATGAAGATTTATAACTAGGCATGAGAAAACTAAAAATAGGAATAAAAAACATTACCAACTTAAATGTTAGGATACATATTTGATTCCACAAAAACAATAACAATAAATAAATAAATCTCCTTTTTAATAATACATTCTTTATTTTAATGAAAATAAAATATGTATTATTAAAAATTATTCTGAGTAATCAACATGTAGAGAAAATAATAATTGGAGATAAATTTGATATTTAGTAATAAAAAATATTTTCATCTCGGTGAAAATTTATAACATACAATATTATATTTATAATCAGCATAGGAATAAATATTATGTAAGGTAAAATAAAATATCCTCTTGTTTATATGTATCGTTTAAGAAGCTTTATATTTTTCTTTAAATAAAATCTATGTAAAAATAAACTTAATACTTGCAAATAAATTTAATAAATTTAATACTTGCTTCAATTCTCTGCAAAGAATTTTAAATAGAATGATAACGGATATCACATTGTTTTTACATATTGTTTCAAGATTGAATATGTACAATTTCTACTAGTGTTATCCAACTTCTCTTAGTCTTCGGGTTGATTTATCTTTAGCAAACATTTTGGCAGCCAAAGAAGGGTATTAATTAAAAAGTCAAATAATGTTGTTCATGATAAGTTAATTTATATAAAAACATAAAAATAAATATTTTAAAGAATAAAAATGTATTCAAAATTTTAATGAGAATTTTTTTGTACAATTTTTTATGTCGAATTATATTTTAATTGAAGAAGGTTTAATAATGTTTCTATATTTTTTCTATATTTGATGTACAATAATTCACATATTCCAAATATAAAAAAATATATGAGTCTAAAATTTCTTGAGTGAATGAGTATGAATTTTATGGTACAAGACCCAGAAAATGATATGCTATCATTATTTATAAAATTAAAAGAATAATGCAAATATAAAATATAAACATGGAGACAAAATGGGGCAGAGAACTGGATTGAAAAGCTGAAATTGTTGTATACAATTTAAAAATCTTAACTTCCTGAAGAAGACAAAAGTGTTTAGAGGAGGTTTTCCTTGAATCAGAATGTGTAAAACGGACTTTTAAAAATATTAGACGTTGATGACCAGAACTATTTTTCAATTTATTAAAATATGACTTGAAGCAAAATTAATTCTACAGTTTCCTAAAACTGCATTTGTTTTTTAAAAGAGGATGATAATGGGTTAAGCGTTCACATCCAAAATGATGTCAGACAGCAACAATGTCAAATCGTTTTTATGTGCATCCCTAAGCCAACAAAAATAGCATTGTTTATAGATTATAATTTGTTATTGACAGGCAAATTACTGGTGCTATTATCAATAAATAATAATGAATCTCTCAATAATCATAAAATTCCCAATTTGCCTCATTACTTCCATCTGAGCTTGACAGATATTTAATAAATATTTATTAATATTAATTATTCAAAAATTATTTTAGATATTTTATGATTTTTCAAATCAGTTATTCATATAAAAGTAAATCCTCCCTAATATAAAAATCTAATGAAGAGACCAAAATTGCTTAAGTTTGAAAATTATATCTTGAAAATAATATTAATTGATAACTAATTGATACGTATTTTCAGTAATTATAACGTAACACGAAAAGCCAATGTAAGTGAGGCTCAAATAGAGATAGAAGAACCTTGTTTAAGTTGGCTTTGCATTATATGATATATTGTGGCACAAAGTATTTACTCTTTCTTATCCGTATGATTATTTGTTTACTCAAAACGGCCTCTATTATGAGTCGTGTGTGGATGAAACTACGAAAAAGCTCGAGGTGAGTAGTATACCATTAGCGTAGCGTATAGATATTTTTAATGTAGAAGAATAAGCCCCTTACCTTTCAATGAGGTAAATGAGAAACAAATATGCGAACTTGGCATTGATATTATTGAAAGTTTTATTTATGGAAATTTATTTTCTTGGCGAATCACAAAATCTAATATAGTGACGTAAAATATATCGATACACAGCTCTTTGTAGAAAGAGGATACCTTATGTGCCATCAGTAATATTTGTAAAATCTTTGCATCTCATTATTTTACTTGTAGTCCAACGTGATGGCAGGAAAACTATTAGAACATTTATATTGTTAATAAGATTTGAAATGTAATTTCAACATATATTATTTCGGAATATTTTGTATTTAGAAATTTAAAATTAATTATGTAACATTTAAAAATTTTAAGGTATGAAATAAATTTAAAAAGTTTACAAAAAATTATTTCCATATAAGTTTTAAACAAAGTAGAAGAGATAATGCCTGAAAGAAAGTTAGCGTTCTCAAAGTTAATTTCTGAATCACATCTAATTTAATTAAAATGAAAGTTCCGCAACTGCAGCAAATGTTATCGTACACTTGCTTATGAAAGTGATGCAGTAATAATATAAGCCTTGTAAAGTGTGTTCAGATTACACAATTGAATACCCAGTATAACTAATTTTAGCACAAATTCCCTACGGTCAAAAACTAATTAGTTTGCATCTGAATAATATTTAGAATATTTCGCTACATTTACACTTTAAACCGAAAATAACACTGTTTGCGTCTACTTAGGCAACTTGGTAAATGAAATACATAATTACTTATTAATGTAAACTTTTGATATATAATCTTTTTAATGCGGTTGTAGAGAATTTTAGCACGATTAATTTTATTGCTTTAAATATGGATATCAATTAAACTAAAGGTGCATTTTCCAGAAAATTTAAAACTAAATTACTTATTTAATTGAATAAATGTGCAAAATATTTTGAATAACATAATATAGGATAAAAGAGTACCTGAACTTCTATAAAATGCCAATATTTTTAGAGGACGATTAATATATGAATGCAGATTACAGGTTTAATATAAAATTATAGTACTGTTTTTATAGGTTTGGTATCTTAAAAACCCTTTTTCGAGAGTGAGTAAAACATTGTTTGACCTGTTTACGTGGACAAACAAATCAATAATCTTTTCAAATTTTCACTTAAAACTTATGATTTATAAGACTACTAATTAACATTACCAGATCATAAAAGTATTTTAGAAAGTTTGAAATAATAATATAACTTTCAATAGGGCTTAAAACTGTACTATGTACAATGCTTCACTATATTATATTTATTAGAAAGTAATCATAACAAGTTCGTCGAAATAGGATATAACATGTTTTTGGATTGAATGATTTTTCCTAAAATAGATGTAAATATATTTTCGTTCGAAATTTAATAATTTAATCTTATCATCCCTGTAGGTATTTTGGGATTCCAATTTACTTTCAATTTTTACAGCTGAAAATAATATTTACAAATATATATATATATATATATATATATATATATATATATATATATATATATATATATATATATATATATATATATATATAGCATTGATACGTACTTATGCTTTTCTTATATATATTTTTATCTTTATCTATAAGAACATTTCAAGTGGACCTATATTCATTCCTTTTTATGCATTTGCCGTTCTCTAAATACCTTTCACCAAATAATATTGATCCAAGTATATACATCAGCCTTATTATTTGATATCATACATAAAAGACGTTTTTTCACTCCTTCAATCACGTTTTGGGCTTGGAAAGTGACACATTCTTGTATGGGCAAAAACTTCGAATCACGTAGCACTTTTTTCCCCCTTGTCCCATTTCTGAGTCAGGCAGGCGTGACCATCTCAGTAATATTGATTCCATTTCGTCCATTTGGCTTTAGGATGATGTTTCAATGGACCATATAACTATTCTTCTTTTCTCAATGATCGACAAAAAACCTGTGTCCCGAAAAAAATTAGTTAACTATTTCACTTAGAAATTTTTAGTACACGAATGTAATTGAGCACATAGACATATATGAGTAATGTAATTAAAATAATATTTAAAACTAAACCTTCTTTTTCTAAATTGGTTTAATGATTGGTATTGATTACAGGTATCTTTTTTAGAAACATAACTAATGACTATTTTGATTTTGAATTTATTATTTTTAAGAAATTATATACGTAGGTGGGATAGTTACAAATGTTAATAAATAATTACTGATTTCTATAAAAAAATGGAAGTTTTCTGTCAAGCTATTTCACAAGACATTTCTAATGATTTCAAGTGACATATATTTTCAAATACTTTCGTTATGATAAAAAAGTGAATCCTGCGTGCTTATTCTTCGAAGTCCGATCACGTCTTCAAATTTTTCTGGTGTTCTATCTTCATGTTATGGGGCGTGACGATTATACTCAGAGTAGCTGATCATATTTCGTCCATTTGCCTCTCGGATGATATTTCAATGGACTTTCCTGGCTATCGAAACTTTTTTCTTTATATTTCCATATTTTATATTTCGGTTTAGTGAGAACGTTACATTCAAATGACTTCAATATCTGACATATTTTTTAAAGATGTATATTTGTATAATCATACGCATGAGCGACAATAATTATTGTTAGTCACTGCTTTAAAATGCTCAGCGAGATTCTCGCATAACACGTAAGTAAATCAGAAAATTGTTTCAATTAAGTGATATATGTATTTAAAAAACGGATACTTAGTTACAAGAGATAAAATAATTCTTCTTTGCAAAATATTTGCATTTCGGATAAACAGGCAAAGCAAAGACACTAAGAAAAAAAGAGTAGTAAATAAAATTTTCCTAATTTATTATTTACTCGCAAAATTATACTAAGGCGTTAAATATATAAAATACAAAAAAAACATTATATTTGCAATATTTATGTCAAATCAAGTAAGAAGGAATAGAGTCATTAAATAGTTTTCATTTAGGATAGAATTTTATTTCTTTGAAGATCTTTGCCCATGTGTTTAACAATGCTGTCAATGATAAATATTTGTTTGCAAAAGCTATAAATAATAAGCTTCTGCTTTATTACTTTTTTGTGATTTAAACATAGTAAACTATTCAATAATATATTAATTATGTGTGAACAATCTCAACTGAAATCTTAATGAAAACCAAAGGAATGTTTTAATAATAAACGGTATTTTTTAAATACTTATTAAAAATATTAAAGTAAATTAAAGTGTAGTAAACTTGTAAACTTAAATATTAAAATAAATTTTTAACACAGTTAATAATATTACTGCCTACTCCAGATGTATAGTTTTTGAAATTCAAAAATATTCTCTATAAATAATTTTATATAATAATTTTTCTTAATTGCTAATAATTCATTGTGAACTATTCAATAAGAAGGAATTTCTTTTCGTATGTCCTTTACTCCCTTGAACATGCTGCGAATTTTATGGGTTGCTTTAAAGTATTTTACGAGGTAATTACATAAACACCTCATTACACAAACAGTTAAAATGTTTAGTTGATAAATCAGTCAAAGCACTGAAATTACGCTTTAAGTTATTTACATGGCCTGGAAAAACATTTTATATGTTTATGCACAATAACTCTATAAAACCGTTTTTTAATTTATTGCCTTGCAAAATATTCTCTACGTGAAAGAGAAATTTAATGAGCAATGGATTATTTAATGAGTTAGATATTTTTTCACAAATGTTAATTGAATAAGGTAATAAATGATGTTAACATAGTATTTTTTCCCACTTTTTCTTTGAACAACATACAAATATTAACAAAACCTTTCATAAAAATGTTTTTGTTTTTGTTTTCTTAGGCGGAAAAAAAATTTATTAAAAGTACTCCAGGGAGTAATTTAATTTCCGCCATTTATTACGTCAATTTCTTTGTTATCTATTTTCTTTTTACAAGTTTATTACAATGAAATGATTTTAGTTACATCCTGAATCTCAGTTATAAAGTTTTTTTTTTATTTCCTCTTTATCTAATATGAAGAAAGAAATTTGGGAACTCAGTTGCTTCTAAAAAATACACATGAATTAATACAAGAAACTATTTGAATGTTTTCTTTTTTGCCCTTTTTTATACTTTTCTTTAATATTTTAGCATTGATGTATAAGGTTTAGAATGTGCGGAAAAGAATGAATGTATAGATCTATCTGAAACACTTTTCTGCTTTCAGTAGGATAATTTGATTGCAAAAAATAAGTGTTGAAAGATTTGATCAAAATTCTGTGATCTATTAAATATCTGCCACGTAGGGCAATTGAATATAATGATCAATTAGAAATGACGCTCCCTTTCAGTATGACTGTCGGCATGGATAAGGGCTTGCAAGTTTACCTAATTTTTCATTTGCTAGTAATTCCGTAAATGAAAATCTGAATAACGGTTTACTGGAAATCTACATGTCTATTTTCTAAAAATAGCCTTAAATTTAGGCTCTAAATTTTTATAAAAATTTCGGCTTATGCTCCTTTATTTCAAAATCAAAATACTAATTAGTATTTCATAATTATTATAAACGTTCCAATCTCTAAAAATATTAAATGAAAAAAAATAATGTATTTTCAAATAAATAAATAAGTTTTTATATTGAAATAATATAAAAAGCTGTCATAATTTATAACACAAAAATAACTGTCAGTAAACTAGCATGATTTTTTTTTTGTTTTCTAGTTTCTATTACATCTGTTTCAAAATAATGAACAAAACTAGGAAAAGATCACGATGCCGGATGCTATTTTTTCTGACTTAGTTAAAACCAGTCTGTAGCATTTTCTTGAGATATTTTCTCTGTAGTGTTAAAATTGCAACTTATTAGTATTTGAAGCATTATCTTGTAACAGGTCTAGAGTATACTGGCCTTACAGTTGCCTTGATGTCTTCTGAGATTTTTTAGGCAATGATTGTTTATTTTTAGCTATAATGGCTCTCCAATTCAGTTTTAGGTTGTTTTACAGAGTGGTTTCAAATAACTTTCAAAATATCAACCAAAGAATTCAGAATATTAATTTCTGAAGTTCAATACAGCTACAATACATAATTATTTCAGTGCAACTTCCACTAAAGTTGACTAGAAGAATAAAAGAAAAGTTATTCTGGGCTACAAGTTTTGCAAATTTTAGTTGACAAATACAAAAAAAAAAGAAAAAAGTAGTGAAGATAAGTTTATTCACAAATGTTTATATTGATAAAAATGTATTCATTCCGAAGCCTGTGTTTTTAAAAAAATAACAATTATCAAATTAAAGAGATTCAGAGGAACAGGGGAGTAAAATACTAACAAAAAATTGAAACCATTAATAAAAGATAAGATGATTTGTGAATATAATTTTATAAAACTTCACTGTAAATAAGAGTCATTGTTTATATTAAATAATAAATTGTCGCATAAAACTTTCTATTGCTTTGCAAATAATACTAGTAATTAAATATTATTTTTAAAGGTCTATTAGGATTTGAGAGTGTTTAAAATATTATTTCCATCAGTTCTAAATCAAGAACACGATTATTGGGCAATCTATATTTTATCCGTTTAAGATACCTTTCTTTAAATAATGCATAATTCGTAGCAGCGGATCGCTTGAGGTTATTCGTACTTCAAGTTTAATTTTCTACTCGATCCCGAGGGAATATATATAAATTAAATTCACTTTGCATCAGGGATGAAGTTATTAATTGACCTTTGTAGCTTTATTCTCAGTGGAAATGTTGAGCTTTAGCTGATATTCAAATTTACAACAGTTAGAACGAACTTTTCATTGAATATAAAGCTAACTCTTAAGAAAATAATTAATACTGATGCTTCAACCTCACATATATAATTGCAATTATATACATATATTTATATATATGTATATAGAGAGAGTATTTAAAAATATAAAATTTTTTATCTAATTAAATCTTTCTATAAGATGTTTCAATCATACCTCGTACATGAGGTCTTTTATACTTTTGTGATAAACATTTATTTGTTAAAACTAATTCAGTTAATAAACCAATTAATAAATTTATCGATAAAGGGTCAGGTTATGGTTCAATTTCAGTGTGATGATCAATTTTTATGAAGAGAACAGGTGGGGCAAATCATACTTTTATTCTAAATTTGAGACGAATTTTTACTTAAATCTGATACTCGTTTGTTTAGGAACCTTAAACGAAACATTCATATTAAACCTGTTGTAAGTCGTTCCTCTTCCGAAAAACATAATTTCTCATATTTTTTCTGTTAATGGTACTTTTACATTGATTTCATCATGTCATAGTTTATTATATTGTTTATTTATCAATTAATCAAGTTTTTGTATATGAAAATATTAAATAAAGAACAGTCCAGTATATTTTTCTGAATAATTGTAGTTAAACCCATATTTGTGATCTAAGCTAAAGTTTTTCAATTCTATTCACTGGATAGTATTTTCATTTCATACAAGATTGCCCGTCAGATGGAACAACGGAATTTTCCCAATCTGATAATATAATTTGATAATATTATGATGGTTTGGAACCACTCATTTAACACGAAATTTGCCTCACAATACTCGATTCTTTCAGAAAGTCAAGTACACCATACACCTTTATACATACTCTAAAAGTGATTAATTATTCATTTATAATAAAACCTCATTCAAAAGTGAAATATAGTTGATTGACAATCTTGCTTCCAAAATATTCCTTGGGTTACAAATGCTTAAATTGCAATGATTCAGATTTAGGACAATATTAGTCGTCATGCTACAAACAAATTTCCATAGATTCCACACATCAGCTAGATCCTTGATTATTCTTTATTCAGCACTAGTTAAAATACCCGGCGTTGCTCGGGTAAAGATAGTATTTCATATGTTATATAGATTAAAAATTAATTATTGTAGGTAAATTTAGAACATTTTTCAAAAGTATTATATGACGTAGGATTTTTTTCACATACAAAAGAAACATTTTATCAAAAAGGTTGAGTGAACATCGTGTTTTACTTCTGTTTGGCTGAAAAGCAAGCAAACAAAATAACGGGCTTTTTAAAAATTTTGGAAGGCACCTATATATAGGTATATTTTCAATTTATATAAGCTTAGACTAATAAATGTAATTAATATCAGTTGTCTGGTTCATATATATACATAAAGACTAATCTGTATATAGATGGGTTAAATTTAAGGTATTGTTTCTTATTATTAAATTCAACTATTGGTACAAATTTATAAAAACATAATTAAGGATTTTTGTATGATTAGCATTTGGATAAATATGCTATATACTTTTCAGCAATATATGTTTATGACACGTTTTGTCACGTTCTGACCCACAAAATCGTGGAAATTCTCTTTCCATTTCATTTGTTGTCATTCCTATTAATGAGTTTATTTTTTTCAAATTTTTATTCCTTTTTATCTTTGTAGAAATTGCACTGTTAGAACTGTAAAAAAATTCAAGTGTTTAAAATTCTACAAATATTATGTAGTATTTAATAAATTTGGCTTTAAATAAGAGTAGAGTATCAGTTTCCAGCCAAACTGTTAATCTTCTTAATATACATCAGAGATTTTAAAATTTAAATGTGTTATTAAGAATTTAAAATGAAATTAGATGTTCAACTGAATTTTATATACTGCATACCATAAATCTTAAATAAAATAAATAGCTTCAAGGATTAAAAAAAATGTTCTATTCTCTCAAACAGTTTTCTGCAATTTAAAAATACAAAAGTTTCTATAAACTTAAATTGAATGTAATATTAAAGAAAACTCAATATTTTTGGCATATTTAAGGAGTAAAAAATACAGATTAATGAAGTGTAACACATCTCATATTTTCTCTGTTATTAAAACGTTGACTATTTTAAGGATTTGAGATTGGCTTTTATCCAAGTTCTCCTTATACTAGAAATAAAATATCATTCTTAGCGATTTTCAAAGGTTAGTGAATATGTCTTGACTTTCCCTCATTTACAAGATAAGAATCAATTTAAATATGCATTTACAGAAATCTCACTTAATTCTTTTCCAGTTTAACTGTTATACTACTATGTGACAACATTCATAACCTTGGAAAAGAAGAAATTTGGAAAAACTAATGTTTTAAAAATAAACTAAAATATACTCTAATACCAGTGATTAAAAGGATGAAATAAATGATAAAGGGAGAGTAACAATTGAAAAAGAAAGCCTATCTATGGAACCAAATCAGGAAACAGCTGTTACATATAAATTTATAATTAATCGTATTAAAATCTGATGCATTGAATAATAATGAACGGTCATGTTTTCTTGCATCTAAAGACCTTTGAAAAATATAACTCCCTAAAATTTATCTGATCTCAAAATTTGAAGACTGGTGGATGGAAACAACGATTCCTTTAGGCGTCTCTACTGTGTGATTTTAGCATGAAAAGAATAGGTATTACTTAAATATTTATATAATATTGCTAATAGAGCTCACACTTACTAATTTTCTCGTATCTTGCATTAATACTGAAAACCAATTTCATGAATTCACTACTAATATTTGAAGTAAATTTATTCATTATTTTTGCTAAATGACCTGGATGATCACTTTAACTTTTACATTTTTTTTTCAAAAACTTCACTGAAAATGACAGATATAAGAAATGTCACCATTACCGACTATAAGCAGTAAGGAGAAACTCAGGTAAAAAGTTTGTTCCAATTATTAAATTCTCTATGAGGCTGATTCTAAAAATTATTGACAAAAGAATGGGAATGTTTTACATGTAAACTAAGTTATTGCCAAGTAGTTAACAGTCAAAATAAGTTAAAGATGTATGGATGGATGGGTAGGACTCTAAATATTAAAACGAATATTTTGTAAAAAATCCAACTATGCCATTCAAACAAGGAAATTTATAATTTGCACAAATAAAATTGTGCACAAAATTATTACTCATGCCCACTACACGCAGACTAAAGAAAGGAGTGGTACAAATGTTAAAAATCAAAGATAACAATCAAGGATAGAGGAGATAAACATAAAAAGGGTAAATATTTGTAATAATTACTTATATACTCATTTCCATGCATCAAAACAATTTCATACTCTCAATGCACTTATAAAACCTTTGATTTAAATTTATTATTATATGTAAAACATTAATAACTGCTTGTGTTCTTGGTTGGTAATCTTGGTAGACCTGTGATATTTACATCTGGTCATTGCTACTGGTGCTATTCGGAAGGTAGAAACTTTTTGAATTTTGATGCCACACACCTATCTATTTTTAAGGGACAGGGTGTATCCGAAGTCCTTCTACAAACTTGGAGGGATTATACGACTTATCAAAACGGAAAAAAACTGCAATGGAACATAGTATCGGAAACCACATGTAATGGTGGAAAATCATGAAAATGCGTATGCAAATGTATGAAGAAAAAGAACTATGGTGCATAGAGAATGCTATAAGCCAACTTGCCCCGGCATTCGAAATAATAGTAATGACCACTGCTTGCTTGGAAAGGGAACTCAGATGCAATCATCATGGCGAGAAAAAATCTCAGTGCCAATCTTAATGATTCATAACCTTGACTTATTTTGAGGGTTCTGATAAACATAAAGTTAAGAAAATTAAAACACGATTTGGAAGAATTAAAAAAACCTAAGGATAATTATTTTTGGTATTAAACACACATAAATATCTTCTGAAAAATGGATTCGGTGACTCGAGTCTTTTATTAGATGATATGCATGGCCTTCAACAACAGGATTTTATAGGCCTATCAAGTTAATCTTGCGATTTCTCTCAGGAAGATGATATTAAAATCTCTATATAGCAGTGAATTTATTAGTTAAATGTTGGTGCTTGTAGTGGTAGCACTAGAACTGTTCCTTATTCCAGTCTAAAGTAAGCAATAAATTCTCTCCCTTCATTAGTGTGTTTTGGAGACAGTTGTCTACCGCGCGTCTATATACGTAAGACGTACGGTGTCAAAACATCATTAAACTAATTTTTGCCTGCTGGACTGATAGTTATGGGACGAACTCCATAAACGTCTCGGTCTTCCTTTTCGGCTAAAATTTATTTTTCACTGATGTTGTCCATATCTCTTTCTGATATCATTGCATGAAAAATATTTAGAATATCGTTTAGAATATCGGTGTAAAAGGAATGCCAATACGCTTTTTTATCTACTTTTAATTTATTTGTTTTTGATTACATGAGGTTTACACTGGCGAGATATATTAGCCTAAATTCCTTATTATTTTGCTCCTTCTTATCTTTTCTGACATATAAGTCTCTTTCCCCCTAAAATAAGTTCCCCCTGTATACATTCCTTGGTTTTTTTCCTCAATATTACTTATCTAAGAGTCATGTATATGGAAATAAATTTTTATCTTAAACCAGTCTTTTCACATATGGTTATTGAAACTTGAGATAGTTAATTTTAAATTATAAATATTCTAAAGTGCTTTATATTGGTTTTACGAGTCAAAACATTCAAAGATAGCTAATTTCTCTTGTGTAATAAAAACTAATTCAAATTCACTTATGCAAAAATATTTTTGAACTAATTCAACCTCAAAATTAGATTTAATGATGAATTTTTTAAATCTCCGAAGATTTTACAAAATCAAAGAATTACCCAACGTTATCATCTCTATTATTTGTCTGGAAAAAATATACTTTTTAAAAATGAGCTTCAGTAAATATTTTTCATTTTAGATTTACTTTCCTAGCTATTCATATTTTGTTACACATTTATTTTATTCATAAACCTTTCATTTGTTTTATTATTCATTTTCTTATATGATGCCATCATTTTCCCTCGTGTGTCGTACTTTGATTTGTATTTATCATTTCCTCCATTAGTTTCTGAAGTGCGTTTTACTTAATACCCTTCTCTTTGTTTAATATTATAATTATATTTATATCGATATTGTATTTGTACGAATTTTTTGTTATTTCCCAAATTGTCATTTAAAAAAAACTAATTTTTTTATTAAAAATATCAAAATAGATACTCTATGATATTGGCGAATTATTAGAAGCTACTATGAATAAATTTTCAAAAGTTTATTAGTAACTTTCTTTAAAATCTACAAGTCATTTATCTAGATTGAAAGTCGTTCTATTTTCATACATTAACCATATTTATATTTGTTAAATGTTACAGAATTTTATTTTATATAATGAGGGAGTAAATAACAATTAAATAAAATGATGCTAAATTTTAAGAAAAAATACTTTAATTTTACGATGCATGTCATGCATTTAAATATCAAAGAATAACTTTATGAAATTTTTATGCACAGAGACAATGTTATTCAGGATTTTAAGATTTATGAAACATCTCTTATTTAAACAACTTCAATTAAATTCTGAAATTATGCATTTTGACAATAGAAAATTCCTTTATAATTTTAACTGATTGTCGTTTTACCTAGTATGAAATATTTCTCTTGTATTAAATTTTGATAATTTTCGAATGAAAAGAGAATAACGAAAGTGAGTATCGCTTAATGAGCTCCTACCTCTTCAGGGAAAACGGTTCGTTGTGTTAAGTAGTCCCAATGTAAAATTATTATTGCCTTCTAAAATTTGGGTAATCACAAAACGCACTTTGTACATTTTCAGTTTTAATAATTTTGTCGTGACATTAATTAGAAATGAAGTTCTTCAAAAAGATTTCGCCACTTTAAACATTACCTTATTTGTAATCATTTAAAAAATGTAAAATTTAAAGGAATATATTTAATTTTTTAACATTACCAGGCAATAAATTTTGTTTTTAGAAATAGAAAACAAGAAAAATTTCATTAAAGGACACCTCATAGAAATAGCTAGTAACTAAAAGAAATTTAACTGTGGAAATGGTTTTTGAAATCTTGAATATTTTTTATTCAATATTCATTATCAGTTTGAAATTCATCTTAAACGGACTTGAAACGATATATGGATACCGATGAAGGATACTACAAAGTAATATTGTGCTGTTTGGAATAGTATTTCAGCCTGAAGCACTCAGGATCTTCAGTAAGAAATCGTTGAAAAAAAATTGTATAACAATTAATTTTTTACCAATAACAATGGTTGATAACATTCCAATAATTTTTAACAGCATTGTTTGCAAATAAAATAATAAATGAAATAGTTCATCTGCGAATTATCAAGATAATTGTAATGAAATAATAAATGAAATGAAAAAATTAAGATATAAAATGCAATACTAAGCTAAAAAAAACAAATCACCTACATATTTAAAGGGTAAGAATCTTCTTTTTGACTGAAACAATCTAGACATAAAAAATTTCAACATGAAATGAAATATTTAGTATGCTTTCTTGCTTTTTTGTACTTTGCTAAAGATATGTACCATATTTTAACTTTTAATAGAAAAATATTTGAAAATTCACTGAGAAACTTGGAAAAATTAACTGTTATAACAGTTCACATAACTCCTACTGTATCCTAGAATTTCCGGTGGCTGATAGTGTAAGACAGTACTATTCGGTACCGGAGTTTGTGTGTTAGAATAACATTGCAGATATAGATGTTTGTAGCAGATGGAAATCAACTTTCGGTGAAGTCAGTCCCTTGTCATATTAGTCTTCATTTTGTAAATATGGTACGACATAATGTCCTTAAGAAACTTAAACAAAATAAAATCCCATTTGAATGCAGACATTACTCAGAAAATATTTGCATTCAAAAAGAAAAGTTAATATCATATACGCATTCATATATATGTTAATTAAAAAAATGAAAGAAATTAGCAGCTGTTTTCGGACTTTGAATATTTAAATGCTCTTACAAAAGCTCTGCTCTAAAAAAATAGTTACTACAGGAACTAGCACCATTAAAATAGTTCTAGCCATGGTTAAATATTCGTGGAATTTTAAATAACTTACCAGTTATTTGTATGGATTTTATTTTATTTTTGTTAAATAAGACACATTACTATGGTTTATCACTATTTTTACAAGCGTAACAGTAATAAGACGTGTAATATTTTATATGTTTTGATCGCTATTTTTCCATAAATTTTCAATCCTTAAAAAACAAAAACCATAGAATTTAATGAAAACTCAATTTTTAAGTTTCAATTCAATAAAAATTTAGATTCTGTGTTGTTTTTTTCTTTATGGATAATGTTATTCAGTCGAAAACTTTCTTATACTGATCAAAGAGATACAAATTGTTTCAATTTTTCCTCTCAAAATCATATTTTAAAGAATTTGTCATTTACAATTTGCAAATACATTGCACTGGGACATAAATACAAATTACTTTCCGTTATTCTTAAAAATAAATCATTTTACAATTATCATAAAAAGCTTTCATAAAGGGAAAGTTAAACTTTAAATACTTATCAAAGATATGAACTAAGACATTTTTATGCTACAATCTTAAAGGATTATTTAATCATAAAATCATGTTAAACATTTTCAAAACCTAAATTTTTCATAATGCTTTCTTACTGTAGGAAAAGCAATTTAATTAATTTTCAATACTTTCGTTTCAACCGATTAAAAACTAGATTTTTTTCACTTCATAAATCTTGATACTGGAACTATTTGTAAATATAAAATATTATTTAAGCATCTTTAACGTGATTACGTTAGTTTTAAAAATTAGTACTAAGGCAAAAAAGGCCTTTTTAAATTGATACAAATGCATTATGACCAAACTACGTACATTTTTATTTCAAAATTTGTTGCTTACAGGTGTGTGCAAAATTAGCATCTTAAATATTATTTTTTCTCTTTCATAAAAGCTTCTTGTGTTTAAACTGACTAGATAGTTTTTACTGTTTAAAATATGAAACACTTAACAACATGAAGGAAATATACCGCTAATTACTCACCAAACATAAAAACTCAAATTACACTTTTGTATTTATATGCGAGTGTGTGAGTGCGTGTATATGAATGCGTTTGAGCAAAATTATACATGACAATTTGTAGAATAATTTTAATAGCAGGCTGATGTATCCCTTTATTTTGTACCTTCCACTCCATAACATTTACCGGTGATCTTTAAACATCAAAATACCATTTTAGTTATTAATATTGTATCTAGCAAATATACTGCATTTCTGTGATTTTGTTTTTGCTTTTGTTTTTGCTTTTTTGCTCATATTGTGGGGTTTTTAAATATAAAATCATAAATAAAAAACATCATACATAAAACATGATATCATAAATAAAAAACAATAATAATTTTGTATAATAAATATGATGTTAAAGTTTGAATAGATATTGAACATGTATTTAATAGTGGGTTTTTACTTACACGCACCATTTTGAATATATTGTGGCACAAACCAGTCATTTTAGTATGGTTTGTGAGCTAGTTCTATAATCACATTAAAACAAAAAAAATTCAGTTTCAAAGTTAACGGATAATGGGGATTTATAAACTTCTATTATACTTGTTTACAATGGGTAATTTCAAATAATATATGCTGTTTTCAAATTTAATAAATTTAATAATCATAAAATATACGAGGTATGTCTAGAAAACGCACTCAATTATTTAAAATATGAATTTTTTTTTGAAAATTAAAAATTTTATTTATACGTGTAAAATTTTCTATTCCAATTTAGTATTATTAATTCTCAATGGATTATAGAAGATTTCTCATACTTATGTGAAAAGGATTTTCGATTCACTTTTCTTGTCCCTAAAAGTTATCTTGAGTTAAAAACCCTTTTAAAGGTATACAAGACTACAGTGAGTCTAAAAGATGATAACTTAAAGATGTCATATCAATGTATTAGCAATATGGTTAATCATCTGCTGGAATCAAACTCAATATGTATCACATTAGCAAATTTCATGACATTATCACCCTTAATAATATTCATTTCACTAAAAAAGCGGACAAATATATAAATACAAAAAATAGAGCAATAAATTATTAAACTCAAATTCATTTTTATTTTAACACACAAAATAAAAATTACTTTAGATATATAGACGAATTCTTGGATTTGTCTTGCGTTTTGCCTGTATGGTATTTCAGTGTAAAGTGAGTTAGAATGCTCGGTTGGCCTTTGAGGTGTAATGTGTCTATGTTGTTTTGCGGCATTTCTTTCATTTGGCGAAAAGCCATATTTGATATTAGTTGATTCATATGTTGCTTTAAGGAGAAAGTAAAAAATATTACTTGACACTCACTGTGTTATATCTTCTATGCATTTTCGTAATGTTTCTTAATGGGTTAAAGCTGTGAACTCCACTCATAATAAATTTATTGAACCGTTATATTCCCATAAAATATTATTGACTTATATTTTTGACATTTCATATATTATTGGTACATTATTGACATTTTATTTTTTTTTCTATAACTGAAACACTTAAGCCTTATCTACAGATAATTCTAGACTTTATCCAGTGCTATTTTTCTGATTAAATGAATTTTATAAGTTTTTATAACTTGCAAATGCTCTACTTTTATACGTAAGGAATATAACTAAAAATATTGTGCAGTAGATCAAAGAAGCAGAAATCTATATTTTTTGGATTTATATTGTAATGGAAGTCATTACGTGAAATTTATTACTCAGTGTTTGCTTATTTATGACATTCTATTATTGGTCACGTTGAATATTTACTTAGTAAGAAACATGATTTTAACGCAATTAAATATTTATTATATGAATCTGAAGTAAGTTCAGTTGTTATGGTTCGAAGATTACATTTTTATTTTTTAAATAATAAAGTAATCGTTTATCTGTTATTATTTTAGCAAACGAAGAAAATATTACGATTTATAAAAGTCTAAATAAAATGCAGTTAAAGCTTTACGTCATTATGGCGTATTTTTACTCTTTTTCTAAGTAAATGGATTTATATTTGCTTAAAAGAGTTATTTCAACCTAGAGAGATCAGAAATTGGAATAAAGTGATATGAAGATTTTTCATTTATTAATTATGTGACTTACTAATTATTTAGAGATAATATATATGGATTTATAAGCATTGTGTCCATTGTCACTTAACATATAATGAAGTAGTTGTGATAAGCAGGACGAATGGGAACTATAAAGTTGCTGCAAAATAATTAATGCTAATGTATTTAGCAATTATTTGCTCTTTCCATAAAAGACTATTAACTCCGAGAAGCCTTGGAGAGTTTACGAGCGTCACTTCCGAAATTATGTACCAGGAATATTTGAATAAACACACCTTGCTAAGAGGGACATTAACGCCATTAAACGGACGTAAATACCTGAATATAACGTATTACTTTGTATTTCAACAATAAAATAACACAAAATGTGTTAAATAGTGAATCAAATGCTAAAATCACGCATACGGTTCTAAATTAGCTTATAAAATTTATGTCTGGAGCTTAAATTATTAATATTATCCTAGAAAGCTTAAGTTTTATTTTAATCAACTAAAGTAAGTTTCAAATGTCACAACTATTGCCGTTGTAATTTAGTAGTACTAAATATAATCCATTGTTGATAATATTATATTATCGATGAACATTTAGTAAACACACCCTTGCGGGATTGATAGTCTGAAATTGAAGCAGTTATATTTTACCAATATTCGGCTAAATGACAACGCATTGCACCAATTTATTTTTAAATGGATAACTGGAATTCAAACAATTTTAATGAATCTTATTTTGAAATATTATGATAACATCAAGTTCTGAGTGAATACAAGTTGCTTTAATATGTACTTCCAAATGACGCCTCATATTCTGACAAAGATTCCCGTCATCAATAATAATAACAAACAGAAAGAAGAATGAAAAAGACATTAAAGGCTCTGCAAGTTGAGTATAAATACAATATAATTAACATTTTTTAAAATAAGATATTAATATACCTTCTTATAAGGAATATTATATTAAGCTTCCATAAGTTAATGTGCTATTATATTTGCAAAAATATTATGAAATTTCAGGTATGTTATGTGAAAAAACATTTTGTGATGTTCAATTTATAAAATTTAAATAGACTGTTAAGTTTTTAATTAATCCTTGTCTTATTAGTTTAATTTTCTTTTTAAATGAAACTTGTGAACCTGGCAATGCTGTGTGTGGCAGTTAGTTGCTAGAGTTGTACTGTGTGTACTAGAGTGCATAACCTAATAAAATTTAATATTCTGTGAGTAAGAATGTACTAGTAATTTAAAATTGAATATAGACAAATCGCTTTTCATACATCATATTCAAATATAAATTTCAGAAAAATACACAGCATGTAATCCAATGAATATGAATAATTTGTAGAAAAAACACCATTTTTATCATCGTAAATTATTGGAGAAAGAAAGTTGTTAAATAATCTGGAATATTTAAAAAATCATCTATATTTAGACACCCTTCCTGATACTCTTGACCATCTCAGGTGGAGGTAATTAATCCAAATACGTTATGATTTATAATTGAATCAATTTATAAAAGCTTTATATATTAAGGCATACATTCATCATCAGTATACCTTATTAATATCATACTGTTGATAGATGTTTTCTCTCCTCTAATATGCAGATCCATTACCAGTTTCATTTCCAAAAATGATGCCAACTCGTTGCAGTTCTACAGGAACTTGTTTTAAATAAAAACCTGCAATTCTACTAGTGACATTCCTATTTTAAAAAAGAGAATGTAGGTATAGCTTTTTAAAAGGTTAAGTCTTAGAAATAAGTAAATATACGTAAATATAATTGGTCGTTTTTAAATCTTATAAAGCTCTGAAATGCAGTTTCAATCATGATATAAATAATAGAATAACAGCACTAGCATATAAGCTTATTAATAACTGAGTATCAGGTTTGTCTTTATAATACAAAAACATACGTT
>CM063502.1:27066865-27204365 GCA_032207245.1 Pardosa pseudoannulata | reverse complement strand
GACTAAAAATTGTATTTTTTAAATACTGTTAGAAATATCTATTAAGAATGAATACTGAGAAACTGAACTGATAATTCCACTCACCAAAAGAGGAATACATCTAAAATATTTCTGTCAATAATGTTGTAAGGAGTTTAATGGCATGCTAAAAGTGACACATATTGTGTCAAAAAGAATGTTAAAACTTTAATCAATTCCAGAAAAGCCAAATAAAAGTGAGTACAAGAATAATTATGAGGACTTTAAACTATAATATTAAGTAATGTGTAAAAATGAGTAAAATGGTGTCAAGACCAAAATCGGTAGAGCCCAATAAAAAGCTCAAATATCAGCATACAAACTAACAACTTAAAAAATGTAATAGATTAAAATGTAGCAGATCATGAAGTAAGAAATTTTGAGAAAATGAAAGATAGTTGTACGTGTTGTGTGTGTGTGTGTGTGTTGCACGGATTAATAAATATTGGTGATAATGATGCCCATTCCAGAGAACATCATTTATTGATATCAAATCAACGATGGAAGTAGATAAGTTATGGTAGCTTTACATGATATGAATATACATTTTTTGTTCATTTATTTTTAATACTTTAAAATCGGCTGTTCATAAATTAATTAAATAAATTCTACGATGTTCTCTAATACATGACTCAAGTGTGGGTCTAATTGAGTACCAATTGTAGCGACTTTCAATAAATGGGCTTCCAGAAGTTTCACACGATGTTACAAAGATTACCTGTATCTTTATTTCGAGCATGCAGCATTCGCCGTGTATACGTAATCGTATTTATAGTGGCGCACAAATTTCTCGTCTATCCAAACCTATCCGAATACTAGTATATGCAGATGATCTTGATATTATTGGTCGATGAAGACGATCTGTTATTGAGATGTTTGTAGCACTTTATATATATAGAAATAGTCTAGGGTTGTAATACTAGAATCAAAACAGTCCTCGGATCCTATTTACTACGGAAGAGTAGATGGATATTTTATATACACTTCGGTTGTAAACAATGCATAAGTCATATTTATAAGAATAGACTAGATTAAAATATTATAATATTTTCTTTTCGGTTACAATTTTATAATTAATATAAATAGGGGAATTTTTTGTTGTGAAGAAAGCAATGTGTACTTCTTTTTTCATTTCATTTATAGCTCTCTTCATAAATTTGTGATATTTTCAAATCGAAACTAAGAAGAAATAAACAACTTATTAAATTTAAAACTAGTGATTTTATAAAGTACACAAAAAGTAAATGTAGTAAGCCAGATTCTGAACATTTTACTGTGAACAATTTTATATCAAACAAAGATTTAATACAAAAGTCCTTAAAATATCCTGAATTAATTATGTGATATGCGCAATTCGCTATTTGAGTATGTTTGTGCGTGTGTGGGTGATTCACAACCTTTCAGGTTATAGAAAATAGATAAATAACCTTTATTTAAATCATTGGGTTATGTTATGTGGGTAGAATGTTGTAGGCCATGTTAATATTTTGAAGTTATCAGAATAAAATAAAACTCTAAGAATATGGAAGGAGGGGCCAAGAGTAGAGAATTTCAACATTGCCCCAATTAACATGGTAAAACATGTTAACATGGTACCAATGCTCTTAATATCAGAAAACTTGCATTGTATCTTAAATAAGCATTTATATACTGTATTATAGTTTAAAAAGCAAACGTAAAAAATGTAAATTACTGATTCTATTTCTATGAAAAGAGTCTAAGGGCTTTGAAAATATACTATCTTCTTCTTGAAGGGATAGAAATTAAGATTGTGGAATATAACTCAAACAATATTTAGATTATCTATAACATAATACACAGACTATATGTAGTAATCATCAACTGCAAATTATCTCTTGGCCGAACTATGGCTCGAATGTTATAGCGCTGCTTTTCGGTACCGGAGTTCGTGGATTCGAATCCGGCTGCTTGTATGGATGTACCTCTATAAGCCGTAGTCGCTTTAAACTGCAAGTCCTGGTCTCATTAGTCCTCATAAACTAAGCAATAGGCTGTAGCGCTCTAAACCAAACCAAGTATTTTTTGTGTAAATATACAAAAGTTCTCTCTCCCAAGGTGTATAAATGGCTCTGTTTCGTCCCACATTTTAAAACTTTTCTTGAAAGTCCCTTTTTTTACAGTGCCAGTAAAAAGAATCACTGATTTGTGATCATGGGATGTTACTTTATGTAACTAAAAGCTGCAAATGACTGAATAACATTTCGCTGCATATAGAGAGCCAGAATCAATATTTCGGATAAACCAAAAGTTAACGAACAATACTCTTATTAGGAAAAAATCCAACGATCCATCATATCCAAAATTATCCGACATTTGATCAGGTGTTTTTTGTTTTGTGATAACACAGCTGAGGCTCGGGGAGGATGTCAACCAAATGTCGACAAACAATTAAGGCACCGAGATCAAGGCTAAATTTTTTGGATATATTGGAAGAAACATTTTTTAATACCTTTTCCGCCTGAGTACTAATGAGAACTTAAGGAAATGTTCTATACTTTAAAACTGATATCTATGAATTTTAGAACCTGAACCCTAAGGAAAATCTGTATTTGATGAATCTAAGAGTTTTCCTGCTGCACAATCCATAGTAGGAGAATGGTTCATTTTCCTCATATATTATTTCTAAGGCAGAATATATAGGCTCTACTTTCATTGCTTATCGTCTGCATATTCCGTGATCAATGAACATTTGCTCATTTTGTAGTTATCCAGTTAAAATTATGGAGTTATTTCCATGAGTTTAGATTAATGATGTTATAACACCACAGTGCCTTAATCGTTTACAGATTTGGATGTAGAGTTTGGTCATAACGAAATAAATTTCTTTCTTTCACAAACAGCCAATTATTTTATTAAATAAACTATATTTTCCACACACACACACACACATATATATATATATATATATATATATATATATATGTGTGTGTGTGTGTGTGTGTGTGTGTGTCCATGTATGTATATGTATGTATATCTATCGCTCTATCTATCGATATATACATATGTGTGTGTGTGTACTCAATGAACTTAATTTTTTTCCCACTGAGAAGCAGTATTATGAAGTAATACAAAATGCTGTCACACAAAAAACGACAAAATATTGCCTGCTTTTCAACATTATTGAAGTAATTTTTAAAAATATATTTAAACTATGAAATTAATTTCATAAAACTCTCTTGGTAGATAACGGTTTCTAGTATTTTCAAAAACTTATTTACATGATGTTGATGCTTTCTTTTTTTCCCCAAGGTAACGCTTTGAAGATGTTGAAATTTGACTGCATAGTGTACAATACTTTGAATTCATATGTCACAATATCAGGGCTAAATGCTAGTTTAATCTTATTCACCCCAGAGACCGATGTGTTGTCTGAAGAATCACATGCTTTTGAGTTCCTGCATTTCATTTCAACAGCAAAACTCCTCGACCAAAGGAATTCGTTATCTGGCACCGAATGACGAAAATGAATTTTTGTTTGACACAATAGAGTATTCCATTGATGGTCTCTGCATTAGGAAAAATCAAAGAAAATGACACCCTTGACACCCTTTACGTCTCAGATCTCAACGAACATAACTTTCCCTAAAGACTGCGTCAGATTGTATACTGAGAGGAATAAGCCAAGATGACTCTCTGACATTAACAGTATCTAGGTAATATAATACGTATATGACTTACTGTACTTAAGTATCGAATCTTGTTTGCCCTAAAATGAGTTCGAGCTATCTGATTTGCTGCTTATGTCTTTCAGGTTTAGATTTATACTTCCATATTTAAACTACTTATAAAAATTTTCAAATGTATAGCTAATTTATTATTATTATTATTATTATTATTATTATTATTATTTGTAAAATAACTACTTTAATATATTAACAGTTTGGGTGCTTATTGTCTTACAAGATTGATATAATTAGTAATAAAGTTTCAATTTATGTTTTAAAAAGTGTTTTATGAAGTATTTTCTTTCTTAAGTTACAATTTTTCCAATGTTTCATATATTAAAAATGTAATTTTTTAAATGTACTATGTATTTTTAAACTGTTTTCCCATGAGAACATTTTAACATAACCTTATTTCCATAGCAATTGCATTTAAATCTTGTTTCTATTTAGTTTTTGCTATGCCTTTTAATAAATTCCGATGTAATCCTTCGAAGGAGATTGTTTTCGAGACAGGTTTCCATGAAATTGAAAAGTTCTGTCAAACCCATTTTAATAAGTTTCAGCTTTGTGGGACCATAACTAGCAAAGATCATAAATAAAACTTAACCATGGTGTTAGATATTATTACGTTACAACTAAATTATTTCAGTAACACACAGAACCAGCAACACACAGAGAATGGTTCGTTTCAGGGGGTATTAGCTCACATACATTTCGGTTTTATCAATACATAAAAATGCTTGTGTACGTTCGCAATTCATCTAGCCGGAAAGGCATGCTAATTTAGTTGTAATAATTATATATGTATATTATATATATATATATATATATATATATATATATATATATATACATACATATACTTATATTTATATTTATGAATATAAAATATCCTACTATCTTTATACAAATCGAAATCTTTGGACTCATTTACGTCAAACGTATAAAGCACACTGATGGAAAGAAAAAAATATTGACATTGGAACATTAGAGAAACACACGTTGACTGGTTTTAGAAGTCATTTTTCCAAAATCATAAAACTCTTTTATTGCAAATATACAAGTAATGTGCAAATGCAAATCTTCTAAAGAATAAAATAGGACTGTGAAAAACATACACTTTTACACACATTCATTTTTACATTTATATTTTTAAACATTATTTAACATTTAATCCCAAGCGATAAACTAGTCAGTGGTAATTAATGACATCATAATTTAGCTGCATATGAAAGAACTTGATTTCATATTATATGTTTTCTTTAAATATCATCACTTAAATCTTGAAATCCCTTTCTTTTAAAATAAAACATGCTCCGATTTATTTTTATTGTATATATCGGGAATTATTTAAATATTTTATAATACACATATGCTTAGCAATATAACCATTATTAATTTTAAATTATATTATGAATTAATTTTTATATATTAAAAAAGAACAGTAATGTCACTTGTAAAGACATGTCTACTACACGCTTTGTTCAAAGTGATTCATGATTCATCTAAATATATATTCATATCATGATGTATTGATCGATTTAAAACTACTTCTGACTTTGACACTGTGTCAATGATTTAATAAGTGGTTGGTTTGATGGCACAAGGTTCAATGAGAACAAAACGATCCAGAAAGAATGTAAAATTGACCACAGTAAAATTAATAATAAAAAGGAAAAAACGCGTTTAAAACTACACAAGTGCAATAGACCAGAATAAAATTTTTGAGCAGACGCATAAACAGAAGTTCTACAAAAAAGTGAGATGTAAAACATGAAGTTTAAAAAAACCATTATAAAGAAATGTAAAAATGTAAAAAGCAATACGTTAAGAAGAAGAAATAAAGCAAAATAAACAACATTAGTGTCATTTGTTAATTGCATTCAAATTCCCGATAAAACAATTATGTTAAATCTTTTTAGAAGGATGTACAAATATGAAATTAGTTTTTAAATTTTAAGTGACTAACCATATAATTTAAACCTACATTATAAAAAACAATGAACTCAACTTCTTTAAAAATGAAAACTTAGTTATAATAAAACAGTGGTATTATTTCTTTAAATATCCTTGTTCTTCGTTAAATAAATATACATATACATACATACATACATATATATATATATATATATATATATATAAGCATATATATATACATATATATATATATAGCATATATATATATACATATATATACATATATATATATATATATATATATATATATATATATATATATATATATATATATATATATAAGCATATATATATATACATATATATACATATATATATATATATATATATGATATATATATATATATATATATATATATATATATATACATATATACATTACATACATATTATATATATATATATATACAACTTTATTACCTTTAAAATTTTGGGCATGAATATCAGTACCTTTTCCTCTTAAAATAACTAATTATAATACAAACTCGACAAATTATCCTTTTAGTAAAAACTTTTCTTGAACATTATTTAAATACTGAAGGATATCAGTACCTGTAATATTCAGATCTAAATTACTATTTTTCATTTCTATTTCGTTTTCAAACCTTAAAGCTTACTTCTCTAAGATAAAACACTTGTTTTAAATATGAAAGTAAATATGATTAAATGTAATTAACAAAATAAAAGTGACTTTACGTCTTTAAAAAATATTTTTTATATTATTTAAAGTGTTGTGTAAGTTATGTAAAAACCTAAGTAACGAAAATATGTTTTTAAATCCTTACATATTATATATTATTTTCTTCTGGAACGTTCTGGAGTATTAATAAATAAACATAATAAAAGTCTCTGATGCTATATCAAATAAAAGTTTTGAAATTCACTTACAATCCGTTTTGTAAAAGGATATATTTTTCATTTATTCAGTAAAGAAATAACATGAACCAACCTCAAATTTAATATAAAAATTAGGAATGCGCTATGAAAATATATAAAAAAGAACAGCGATGTTACTCCTAACCATCTAATTATTTTTAAATTAAAAAGCAATATGAAAATGATTAAATAATAAAACGCCAGCTTTTTATTTAAATATTAAACTTAGTCACCTGAAGTAATTTTCAACGTTTTTCAAGTTTAAATTAATTCATTATATTTGTACCTTTAGAAATTATCTTAACGTTCTCATGTTATCGTGGATGTTGATAACATAATTTATCTACTTCCCAGTAATAATTTAACTTCATTCCCTTGCTATTAATGTACTTTTGTTCCGGAAATTTAACTAAACTAATTTTTATAATTATTTTATAAAAGATCCCTTACGTCTACGCTACCTTTTGTTCACGAAATGAGTTAAAAACATAATCACCTTAATGACGCTTCTGTGGAATTTTTGCGTTTTTGTACTCAGCTTCTGAAAGAATGTCTGACACATTTTAATTTCTAATTATGAAGTACTCAGAACATTACTGCTTATGAAAAAAGTGCTAAACGCATATAAGAAATGTGTGCAATACCCGCATATGAATACAAGATTTTATTTATTACATTAAAAATATCCACGTCCTTCTTAGAAGATAAATGGATAGAAATAGCGACGTAAAGATAATTTAGTATTTTATTTTGTAAACAACAATAGAAAAGTTTTTATACCATAAGCTTGTTTTAATTAAGAATAAGGTAGATGTTTTTAAGTTAAAATAAACCTAATTATCGATACACAGTTATATATTAGTATATATATATATATATATATATATATATATATATATATATATATATATATATATATATATATATATAAATATATATATATATATATAATATATATATATATATATATATATATATATATATATATGCTATTTTACAGTTTTATTTTAATGTGTATAAACAATGCATACTTACTTGAATATAGTTGTATACTATTGTATTATTGATATAATTTATTTTATTAAAGTACCGTGATTAAATCATAGATTTTCAGGTACATGTCAGAAATTTCATAGTTTATACTTCAGAAACTTAAGTCAGGAGTTTGACAAGTCACGATCTTGAAATGTATTACTGATAAAATACTAATATCCCACTTATTACCGACAGTATATATATATTTTATTCATGATTATAATAAATACTTATGTGCATTTGTTAATTTAAACTGTGTGTATTCTAAAGTATTAAAGATTTGGGAAAACTCAATATATACTGTATTTGTGTATTGTTTTTCTTTCTCAACGTAATGTATATAATATGTATATAAAACAGTCTGTCAAGACTTTTTGAAGAGACAGGCCTTATTTAAGGATATTACTTTCTTCAATTTGAAGTTTTCTTTTACAAACACAATAAAAAAAATATTATAAATTTTTTGCACGTAAATGTATATATATATATATATATATATATATATATATATATATATATATATATATATATATATATATATATATATATATATATATAAATAAATGTGTGCGTGTGTGAATTTTTATTTGCGTTTCTGTTTTTGTTAGTAGTATATTATCTTTAACATTTTCTTCAAATTTAATGCATATCTCCATTTTTTTTATAAAAGTTCATATCATCAAAAATTCCTCTATCAACTAAGACTTAAAAGCAGCTGCTTTTCTATCTTACCGATGTATTTAACGACTCCAATTTATCAGCAGGATAATTTAAATGTCGTCCTATCACAACACACTTTACTAACTGAAAAACTGAAAATTTTTTATTCCTTTCTTCCGTTAAACATAATAGCTTAGCTAAACACAATTTATCGCGTTCTCTCTCACCGATCAGTCGGCATTCTTATGTGTTTTGATATTAATGGAGATAAAAACCTTTCTGAGTTGTCATTCTCTTTTCGGTAAACCTTTTTTCTTAAATAAAGGTCAAAAACATGGTGTTTACTTAAGACTGCATTCTAAGTCTACTGTATTCTAAAGTGTCTCTTAAAAAGCCCAGGTGAATTAAATAAAGGTAATTACCTCTTAAGAAATTAACTGCATGTGATATGTGAATATGCAGATTCCAAATATCCATACATGGACATAAATATGTGTATTTAATGGGCATTTAGTTAATAAAAGAAATTTTGAAAGCATAAATGTTACGTGTATTGAAAAAATTGTTTTTCGCGGTAGTCTGCTACACTTTGCTTACATTGTGCAGCCAGGAAACCAGCCATTCAGAGGAATTCAACATACAACGGGATGGACTAAACAACCGAAACTAACTTCGTGTATTCGTAATCTCGAAAGGTTTCCAAGATTTAAATATAAACAATGATTTCTACCCAGATATTTAGTAGAGATGTAGAATGAGCAGAAATTAAAATTTGTTACATTAATCTCTCTCTCTCTCTCTCTTTATATATATATATATTATATATATATATATATATTTGTGTGTGTGTGTTTATAACAGTGACATAGCTATAAAAATCTTTTGGGTTTGGGAGCATAATTTCTGAAAAAGACATAACATATTTTTAAACTTAAAGCTTGTTTACATGTGCAAAATATAAGGTTTTATAAATAACTATACGCATTAAAGTTCATTTTAAAAAACGAAGGATAAAATGCTTTTATATGGTATTAACAAATACAGATTACAATTTATTCTTCTGATATCAAAGTTTCTGAAAGAAGCTCAACATTCGGAATTCAAATTCAGTTCTATACACTCTCTCTTGCGTCATTATTAATGTCAGAAGAACTGACACGTAAACGTATATCATTTTTATGATAGAAATATGTTCCTTTAACATTGAGGCATGTTGCATAAATTCAGTGGAAATTTTGAATTCTATTCTTCTTATTGAGAAGTTTTTAGTGCATTTAAGATTAGACGGTCATTAGATTTATTAATGACTTCCACCGGAATTTTTCAAAAAGGTAAAATGTTGAAGTAAAATAATAGTATTTCCCTCTATACACCTCAACAGTTAAGTTTTGTCTCTTTCAACTATAGATAAAATAGGCAACGGACTGTATATATTTGTTAAAAATTAATTAATTTCCTCAATAACAGAATGATAATCTCCTCAATAAAAAAAGCGATTGCTTCTGTCAATATCAGAAACAATGCCACTGAAAATCTTTCATTTAGTCATGTCTCTATTATTAATAATTCCCTCAATAAACTTCTAGAGTTTAAATATTTCTCTCAATCACGAAATCTTACAAATTAATTCTAATAAATAATCATAGTAATGGCTTCTTCTCTCTTTCCCAGATGCTTTTAACTAATTATTCTTCTCTTTCATCATTATAAGTATGTAGATGAAAACAAACTGTGTCATATGCTAAGCACTTCCCTCAACACATATTGCATTATAAACAATTTAGAATCTTGCTTCATAGAACCATGTACTAACGACTTAGAACTGAGGCCTAGAGATTAAATGCGATTCCAAACAATTTAGAACATGAAAACAGAGAAATTAGATCTCACAAATGCGGTACCGAACAGTAGCACCCTATCCATTAGGAAATCGTTCGGCGTTCGGTTTAGTTTAATGCCAATACTGTATGCTGCTGTTATTTAGTTTCTTGTATATATATATATATATATATATATATACAATCGAAGATCGAGCAAACCGGACTCAAATTTACACAGGAAACCTCTTTTAAATCGCCCCTATTATTTTTCTCATTCCGGGCATACTGGGCTGCTAAGAGTCCAGCTAAACCTTTTTCCTGAAGAAACATATCAGTCGTCGTGGACGAACAAAATCTTTATTTCAACTTTTCAAAATAGGACAAGATCCAAAGTTATTTGAACCGGACGGTGTCTGAATGCTCTGTTACGACAACCTTTAAGGAAAGATGACCAGAAACCATGAGGGCTTTAAATGTTGTGGGAAAATTGCTGAACCAACAGTTAATTGCTTAAAGAAAGTAACTTTTGATTAGAGACATCTACCAAAGTTTGTCGTTCCAAATCACTATTACTGCTGATCGTTACAGATTTTTCCAGGGAGAGTTATTACTTCCTTATTAAAATGCCAGCTATATATTTTTTTGCTTTCAGAATCAAAGAAAGAATTTCGGGATGCGGCTGCAGTAATGAAACTTCCTCATTCAAATTAGAGGGCTGGAAAAATACGGTTAATATAGAGAGGAGAAATTAAGATGTAGAATAATGAATTAGTGAATGGGGAAAAGGAATAATGTTGGATAGACTTCGGAGGCTTAGATATTGATATTATTACACACACACATACATATATATATACATATATGTATGTATGTATGTATATATATATATATATATATATGTGTGTGTGTGTGTATGTATGTATACATATGTGTGTGTACATGTATAGGTGTATGGAATATAAAAAAACAGAAAAGAAAAATTTAAAAAACTTTTGAATTATAGATCTGTTAAAACATTTGTAACATTTATATTGAGCAGAATACTAACATTAACAATGAACTAACATTACCTGATTGATCTATGCTTCATCATGATAAATTATTTAAGTTTATTCTTATCATATTAACACTTAAACATTCTATTTTACGTGTTCAAAAAATCTTTCAAGCCTAAAAAGACTGATAAAGATGACAAAGGAAGTTTTCATTCCTCTTAAAAGCGATTTTGAGAAAGAAAGTCACGTGCGGGACCACTCTTTCTTCAAACAA
Source organism: Pardosa pseudoannulata (assembly GCA_032207245.1). Lineage (NCBI taxonomy): Eukaryota > Metazoa > Arthropoda > Arachnida > Araneae > Lycosidae > Pardosa > Pardosa pseudoannulata. Next base: position 27,193,024 of record CM063502.1, on the reverse strand, counting down.
GAAGTTAATGTTCTTTAAATAGGTTTCAAAAATGACACATTATTTGAAATAGGTGAAATGCAGAAAGAAGAAATAAACGGCAATGATTTCTTACCAGACATATTTGCATTTTGTCTTTGCAAAATTTAAGCTGAATTTAACATATTAAATACCCTGCTTAATTTGTTTCGATTTATTTTATATATGTTGGATGTACTCGTCTACGAAATCTTTCAGTAAATGTGTAAATATGTCTGTAAAGGTTTTAGCCGGTTTATCTCTTTTCATGGTGAAAGCATCCTAATTAAAGTAAAATATTCACAATTTCATTTATATTTCGAAGCATTTCTATTTTTGTAGTTTTTATAGTCGTTTATTTATAATTGTATTTCATCATTAAAAACTGCAACAACATTCCAATGAAAAGTATCCATGAAAAGTATTCCAATGAAAAGATCGAATGTGAAAGACAGTAATCTGCAGTGTCAGAGTTCGTAGGCTCGCAACCAACTATAAGCATAGATGCTCTTAGCCGTTCGGAATAGACTTTAAATTGTGAGTCCCTGTTTGATTGGCTCTGGTGTAGAAAAAAAGGACATAGCTCTCCAAACTCAACCGAATTAATGAAAAGTAACTTAAGCTCTGTGACTCTGAGTTGTTAGGCTTATTTTGTCTGTAGAATTGTTTAGGTATAAAAGCATTTATATACAAGCTTTGAATTCATTGGATCTTTGAATATTCTCACAATTTAACCTTCTTACTTTATTATAATGTAGAATACTAGTAAGAAATTCGGATCAAAACTGACCCCATGGTGTATTTTTCAATGTTATTGAATTTTAGTGTTATTTTATGAACTTTAATTCTGTAATTATTTAATTAGTTATGATTTTACATACATTTATTTTGCATTTCAATATCATGTATTATGTGTCATTTATTTCACACTCTTCAGGGATACATGTTCGTGAGATGCGTATTAATTTCACTCTCCTGGCGTACCCGATTGTGTTATTTTCTTTGTAATTCATGCTGAACTCGAATATACTTCAGTAGAGATTGCTCTTTACCGGAGAATGTAATAACTATAGGGACTATAGTAACTCGTACCATCACGACGGTCGTCTAGTAGGTCAGCAGCAATTTTCTAGTGGCCTAGGGTCCCAGTCGAAATCATCTAGTTTTCTAGAAGTAGCTTAAGGTTAAAATCCTGATCGGGACGAATAGTTTCCATTAACTTACAAGTAAGATTTGCATTTTTAATATTTATTTTATACAAAAAAACCTGTGTATTATTCGCTCATTTTCTAATTAAAAATGTTATTAGACAGTTTATTCTTCGATTCGATTTAAATTGATCTAATTAGTTATTTGAAAACATAGATCCAAAAGGAGACGAAAAATACTTCATAATAATATCAAATGACATATTTTCTGCAATAGTAATAAATTTGAGAAAGTAATAGATTTATACAAGAATGTATGTAACTGACTTACAGTATTAAGTTATTTAAAAAATATCAAATTATTTTAATAAAATTCAGCCAACTATGACTTTTATAAAATGTTAAGTTAGTAGCATACAGCTGCTAGTTTCTAAAATCAGAGCAAAAGTTTTCACAATAATATTTTGTTCAAGAAGTTAGATTTTTAAATAAAAAAATCAAAATTTTATTACTACATTTTTGATTTTTTAAAAATTATAAATGTTTGCCATTGTTACTGATAAAAATTGGGTGACGCAGAATAATCCATCACGCTAATTATTATTATTATTAAATGTTTCTAGTGAAAAGTCTACTTACTTTAATATTAATACTTTATTTTAATTTACTAGTAATGGAATGATATGTATTTTTTAATTAACCTTTATAAACCATCTGTATTCAGATAGTACTTTAGAGGAACTCATACTAGGTTTAGCATAATACGTAGAGCGAATGATTAAACATTCCTTTTCAGTAGAGAGAATTCCGTAATGCGAAATACGTATCACCAGCATTCAAATGTTGCAAAAGCGTATAGAGAGGATTTTGCATTCAGTAGTAGATTAAAGTGTCCATATTCAAAAGCAGCGTTACGATTACGCACCTGAAAATAAATTCTGTTTTTTATGCTCTTGTATCATTTCCATATATTAATGAGATTTAAATGTCAATATGCAATGCGGATTTTAAAAACTATTCAGTTTAACTAAGAGAGTTGGCAAAGTGTTTCATTTTAAACAAACTTACTGTCCGAAATCTAACTTAAGATAATTTATGGGCAATAGATTTTAAAAATTAATTATGACATTTCTTTCATATGTAAAGCTCCTGTTTAAAGTAGTTTTGTTCTTTGGAATATATTCTTAAAAAATTCATATTTTATTGATAAAAAACTCAGTTTTATTAGTGCTTTTAGAATCTTAGAATTATCATACTATACATGAAAGCAAATAGATATTGCTTGTAATAAAGTATTTGTGGACTGAAAAGTATTTATTGTAATTATGAATAATTTGATTATGATTTAATGAAAAAATTCTAGACATTAAAAAATATATTAAGAATTTAATTACACGATTATATATATTTTTATTACAGATGTGTTTGCGTTATTTCAATACAAGTTGTTAGTATTAATAATATAATAAATGTTCATAAGTCTTTGGATATTATGGATAATCATAGACAAAAGTTTCATGAATGATAGTACTAATATAACAAAAAAAAACTTCTAAGCATTGAGATAATTAAAATTAATCTAGTTTAAATGTAATTAATTATAAAGTGATTCAATTAAATATATCTACGTGATTTACTGGATCCTTCTTTCCCTCTTAAAAATGCAGATAAGACTTTATACATTTTGAAGTTACATTCTAAGTAATATAGCATATAAAGACAAAATTTAGTCTATACTTGTTTTCGAATATTTCTTATCAAATGGATGTATGTGATCCTTAGTATTATTAGCTTACTAGCAAGTTCTGAATTATTGTGCTATAAAAAGGATTCAATTTAAGTAATTTTCTGTTCCACTTTTCATTAATTTAAGTGGCTCTAAAAGCTTTATGTAAAAACACCTGTTTATAAAATCTGATACAATCTATTTTAAAGAATTCTTGACAACAATTTAGGAATTATTTACGAATTATCAGAGGAATACATTCCATTTAAGGATACATTATGCATATTTCATAGGTGGTATTTCTTTTTTAAACCATTCCATGTGAATAGCGGTACATATTTTTTTTAAAGTATTTTAATAAATTATTTTTTAAACTAAAATTTTAGATATATGACTTAGAGACTTATAAATATGTGTTAATGGTGAAACATTATGTATGACTAGTCTTTTATTCAATATCTAAATTATACATAAATGCCAGTGATACACTATAAGACACTATTTAACAATGCAGATGTTTAGACTGTAGAAGGCATAAATAAAATCCATTCTAGTAAGGGTTACAATTGTTTATGGCTCACTAATTTTATTTAATAAACCAACTTTTTAAAATGGCTTAAATAGATGAGCTCAGATTTTTAACGTGTTGAAGTTTGAATTTATAAAATGTTTAAAAATCTACTTCTTTTAAGTGAGTTAGAGTAAATTAAAATGTTACAAATTAGTAAGAAAATTTTGCATCAAGAGAAATAATACTGATACAAATCAATTGATTAATGTTAAAAATTAACAGAGTGCAAATTAATAGTGACAAAAGATAATCTAAATTACGAACTCATGTTTCACTGTACCATCAAAATCATTTTACACAATGATATTTATAAAACGAAAATTTGGCATTAATTGATTTTAAAATTAGGAATTTCTCAAATTCATTCTTTGAAAACATGAAATTTTATTAAAATGGAAATTAAGATGTTTCAATATGATGATATGAAATTGTTAATTTACACAAGATTGTTTATCCATTATCAAGATGAAAATTTCAGTTAATCAAGAAAATTCATAGCTGCAAAATTTAAAACTTCCTTCTCATTGAATGGTATAACTATAGGCACCAAATGACTAAAAAATTTTAAACTCTACATATTAAAATAAAGCTAATAGATAATATCCTAGACTTCTCATATTTAAAATCCATTGAAGGGCACAAAAACATATATCTTTCATAAATAGCAATGAAATGCAATTTCTACAAAATACTTCTTCTTTTCAATAGAAATTCATATATTTCCTAACCAACATCCTATTGAATTATTTGTAAAACTACACATCAAATTATTTAACTTCATTTTGAAAATAATTAAAGTTTCATACCTTTTTCATATAACTTTTTCTCTTTTTTCAAGCTTAAATATTAGTCTAAGTAACAATATAAATGCCTACTTCTTTTAGATAATGCACAAATGTCACTGTCATTACTTGAAACTATCAAGGGATTTGACACAGAAAATTCTTTCATCAGATACAGATATCTTTGATAGATAGTTAGAAGGCTCTAAAAGAATATTAGTCATGAAAAAGCTTTAGACAATAAATACATGGAATTCTGAAAGGAAATAAGGACTTAAATGTTTAGTCTTAAAGTTATGCGATATACAAAGTGGAAAAAACGGAACAAAAATGATTTAAGGTATAAGGCAATGAAACGCATTAACTTTCAAAAATTGTGCATAAACGCAATATTTGCTTTCAGAAACTGATAAATGCTCAAGAGATAGTGAATTGCAAATAGATCATATTGCTGAGTATTTGCATAACCTATGAACAAACACTAAGTATACAAGAGTCTTGTAAATGGTTGCAGAATTAAACAAAGTAATTATAAACTTTGACATTGTTAACAATTGAGGGCGGATTACTCTCGCTGACTTTTGGTTTCAAAACAATATGCGAAAGAGCTAATGATGACTTTAAAGAGTGTCAGTCTTATTGCATATACAACTATGGGGAAACCAACTGTTGCAAGAAAAAACCAACGCTTTCAAAAATGTGACAATAACTGAAAGGAATAAATATAAAAGTTAAAAACATTTGCGTGGCCACCCGTTAAATTTTAATAAAGTTTCTAGTGATTTCATAAATTTTCTGAAGGTAATGTTGTGGATTGAATTCCAATCATTTTCTTTTGGATTTAGGACAGTGTGAGAGCGTCTTTTGTAAAATCAGCATTTCAGAAGAAAACTGCGATATCATTAAGAACTAAAGTTGCTTCAATTCCATATATATTCATCACATTCTCATCATATTTATCATATCATTGTTAGTTATTACATGTTATCTAGCATGCTTAGTTGCATTCAAATAAAAGAGTCTCAAGAAAGGGAATCGAGAGAATTGCCATTTTATCGTCGTACCTTATGTACTAGAAGAGTGTTTCACTGTAACTAGTAGTTACATACAGTAAAAAAAATCTGAAAGGGGAAAATCTGTAATATTTTTTTTTTGCATTTTTTTTTGTATTCAAGAATGTCACACAGCACTTTTTAAGAAAGAAGTTTTTTCTAGAAATGAACTCGGAAATAGTAAGCTAAAGAGCGTGTTCAGCTACATTTTCTCTTGATTCGCCTTCAATATAATTATAAAGTTGTAAATAAATCTCACAAATAATATAATTATAAATGCTTAAAAATTTGAATAAGAACACCTTTTAGCGACAAGGCGACATAATTATTTATGCAAAGTCTTAAGTCTTATCTTCATTTTTTAAAATCAGCCATTTTAGCGTGTCATCTCTTACTCCTACCACTTCTCACTAAATGTATTTTTACAAAATAATTCAAAATGACACAATAACTCAAATATATTGCTCGTCAAAATATTTCTGTCACGTGATGCTTGGATTCGAAAAAATACAAAGTGCAGTCTATAAAAATAGATATTCACCTCAGAAAAGGGAAATTCTGGCTGAGCAACACGTTCCACTTCGCTGGAGAGGGAACAAAAAATTTTCAAAAGTGTGGAAAATTGAGAAGAATGCAACATTTTTCTATGTGACAAAATAGACAATTTAGAAAAGCAGAAATATAGTGCTGTAAATATATTTTAATTAATAATATTAATTTATTTTCCAGAATTCCTTGTTGTTTAAGCAAATCTTTAGCTGTGAAAAATTTCAGATGTTATTTATAATGTATTGCTTTAACTAATAGATTTATTGGTTAATAATTCATATAGTACTAACTAAAAAAAATATAAAACACTGTTCGTTATAGGTTTTTTAAAACTAAATTTTAGAATTTTTTAAAATTTTACACTGACATAAATGATTAGTACGGCCACTTTTCTAAGACAAATGATTGCATGCGTAAACAAAGCTTTGAATTTTTTTTGGTACAAGTAGTTAAGTATTAAAACTATATAACTCTTTTTTGGTGTGCATCAAACTTAATATGTAGCCTCAAATATTGAGTAATTTACCATGATTATATTGACTGAATATTAGCCTGAGAAGCGTATCGACCACAAAAATATTTAAGAGTCACTCTGAAGAGACGGTATTTCGAATATTAATAAATCATATTAAGTTATATCAATACCCTCGTAATAAGGAAAGAATATATAAGCTGTTTCCACAAAATGAAATATCAAAGTAGTTCGATATATACAAAGCATATATGAAATGAGAAATTCATGTATGTGCTTAAAAGATTAAAACCTCATTATTAATATATAAAAACATACACAGTCAAAGAGGTATATTTACGTTCAAACTAGCGTTCCATTAGACGTGTGCAGGCTACTATAAAAATCAAGCACTCAAATATCACGCTATTGCACTAGTATAACATTATATATACACACACATTATATATATATATATATATATATATATATATATATATATATATATATATATATATATATATATATATATATATATATATATATATACAAGGTAATTTTGCCAAATGATAGTGGTATGGGGAGTGTTGCTTCTCGGTACCGGCGTTTGTGGGTTCGATGCTGGCATGAATGTTTGTAGCCTTTTGGAACAGTCTTTAAGCAGCAGGTCTCGATCTAGTCCTCCTGTAACAAAACAGTAGGCCATAGTACTTCAAACCAAAACACAAGGTAATCTTTTTTAATTAAAGGTAATTAGTAGGTAAAAGTATTTATACTCTAAAAAAATACAAATTTTCCATAGTTTTTTAAGAGTTGGTTGAATGAATTTCCATGATATTTCATGTTAATTTTGTGGGTGACATAGAAAATTTTAACATAATTTTATATGAATACGGAAAAGTTCCTTTTGGAGATGAGTCAAAAATGTAAGGAAGGGAATACTTCCAAATGCAAAACAATATTAAAACTTCTTAAAAGTGAAAGATTTTACCATAAAATTCCAACTATAATCCATTGACCACGATCAACTGTCAAATTCTTTTACAAAAATTTATCGTTTTTAAGAAAGTATATGCACACCTATACAAGAATGGGTCTCCAAGCTAGTCGTCAAAATTTATGTATAAGTTATAATTATGAGGGAATTGCAGACATGAAAGCGACAAAATTTAACCGTTACGAAACTTTACAATTATAATAAAATACGTGTGCACTGAATACGAGAATACTGAAATTGAGATAGATGAGCAGAACTATTGTATATAAAGTAGAACTATATAAAGCAGAACTATTGTATATTGTATATAAAGTCTAGATATAAAGTAGGATAAAACCACTCGAAACAAATTAAGTCACTTAAGAAATAAAATATAAGATGTTCTATAGTAGGCTTCAGACATTAATGAAGTTGAAACTTGCTCCCTTGCTAACTATCTAGACAAGATACTCAACAGTACTCAGTGATAATATTCAATATTATTTTCTAGACATATAGACATAGAGTGACGTATGTGCTTTATACGATAGATAACAAATCGGCAAGTGGCTCCGATTTTGTTACCCCGCAACAACTAAATACATGAAAAAATAATTTATCTCCTTATCGCGTTCCTCATAGTACTGATTTTATAAGTGATAATCGTCATAACTTTATAGAATTTGTGGATCAAATTGTCAATTCTAAATAAGTATCGCCTTTAAAAAGAAGGTACCAGTCTCATTAACCGTAATATAGCAAAACAGTTAACCGTAGCACTCCAATCCAAAACAAAATTAAATAAGTCTTCCTTTATGTTTAAAAGACAATTATTAATAATCTTGCATAAGTAAATGGTTTTAAAGTATATGTAATTATGTTTTATTTGTTATTAATAAATGGGTGTAATAAATTCGTGTAACTCCCAGAAATATGTTCTCACAAGATGATTATAACATTTTCTCTCTGTATATTTTCTATAAGGAAAAATAAAAAGCACAACTTTGACTACAGCCTCCTATTATATTGTGTTTTATACTTTTAGCAATAAAAAGGTGTTTTATCTTTTACTGATTTTTCTGTTTCTGGTAATTAAAACTAAGAAATAAGAAAACATGCATATTAAAGGAAAATAGCTTCGAATAAAGAATACGTAACTGTTGGTAGAATTTTTTAAAGCATTGGATAATTTATTTACTTCCATCGCTTTGAATTGATTTTCCTTGAGGGCCCCAAAAAAAAGGTCGAAAATTTCACTGACGAAAAATATTTGGTGATACATTTTTCAATATTGTTTCAGAATTACTTTTCCATTTACCTTTAGGCCAAAGGGCATATTTAAAATCTGTTATAGAACTAAAAAAGAATTTTGTGTAGCATTAGATACTACTTTATTGTTAAAGAGACATATTAAAATTGATTATCATTCAATGTATTGATCACAAACTATTGCATTAGTAGAATGATGTTCTGTAATAATAGGTTCAAACATAAAATGTTGCTTTTAGCAACAAGTTTATTACCAGACGAATTTGGTCATGACATTCTACTGAATTTTTGTACTTATTTTTTCCTGATAGGAATAAAAAACGTATTATTCTGAAGGAAACACCTGAACATAATTTAGTTTGGTTATATTTAAATTTAATTGGTAATTGTGTAATAGTCACTTAATTGAATTCAAAATAGATCAATCTTTAGTGTAACTCCTCCTTTAGTGTAACAAATTGCATTGTAACTCATATAGACTTACATACGGGTATTCAGACTGATACACCCACATACATATGCATTTTAAAATTATACGTATGCTAGGTTTTAAAAAAATAAGCTTTTAAATTAAGACAAATTTAACAATTACTGCAATGCACTCTTTATGAGGTGTATTAGTCAATGATGAAATAGTTTATGTAAATGTGTGGAACGCGAACTATCATGCAGAAAACCTGAAGCGTAAAAACTGGATCTATCCTCGTTTAAATAAATTCCGTTTAGTAACTTATCACCAAATGAGCGCCGTCTTGGTATAAATGAACAAAAGGTATCTTAATCATTTCGTGGGCCTTGAGAAGATTACATCCGCCTTAATGATCTTACGAAGTACACATGCGGCGTGAGCAATATCTACTATAGTTCTACTAACATTCCGTATCGCATTAGCTAGTCAATTATTAGATGAATATTTCTCAAGAAATGGAAACGCCTATTAGATTCCAAGCACAGGAGTGTGCCTTTACGTATGGTGTGTGTACTCAGTACTGGAAATCATAACAAATTTGGTTTCCAATTACATACTATGAATAAAAGTAGCACCTGGTGAAGAGAATCCGCTACAAGTGTGCAGAATGAGATACATGTGTAAAATAGGGTCTTATCTTTCTATGGCAAATAACCCACATTTAATTTTTCGTATGATTATAAACGATTCCGTGGGAAGTATACTTACAACCCATAGAATTTAAATTAAATATATAATTTGGAAAAACAAATATATTTGATTACATTCAAATGTTTAATTGATAATAAAATGCAAAAATATGGAAGAAATTCAGAATAGATATATACAGCCTGCTACATAAGCGTTAATACAAACTGTGTTTTATTCACTTTTGTAAAGGGATACGCAAATATGATTAGCCGGTATGAATATATTTTTCAAACCTCTTTTTAAAGAATTATAGGATTTGATTTTTCTGTGATACTCTGTGGAATTTTAGCTAACGAAGTACAAATCAAGCACGTTGTATGAAACCCAAATATTTTGGCTTTGTCTGCACAAACTCTCTGTATTTATTTTACAATAAAATTTCACTCCTCAATAGTGATATATGTTGGAAGCAACTAATGTTGGTTAATATCATTCTTTGAAAATGTAAAATTTAAGGTAAATTTTTGTCTTTATATTAAGCTTTAAAGTCAAAACCTAGCAAGAAGTTAAATTGTATATCATTAATTATCTTAATTTTAAAATTATAACTGAAATTTCTTTGAAACATCTAAAGTGATAAAATTTTTAAGAGTTGCTATAAGTTGTCAGAAATGTGAGAATTCTATTAATCAATATTCTTTTCTTTGAAAGCGAAATTTTAGCATCCGAATATAAACACAGTAATTAATTTATGTTTGTAAAATTTAATTCAATGTTATCAATAAAAATACTTCTTATAGGTTTTGAAAAAGCAGAAGTGTAAAGATACATTGGATGGTCCTTGAAACCATGTAACAAGTTACTCATGTAATTTTGGTAATATTTGCAATGTTATACATATTGTTATAGTTATTTGGTATTTAGATTTTCCAAAATTTTTACATGTACTTATCAAATAACAGAAATTTGAATCATTTCCATATATTTCGTGTTATATATCACGTATCCTAAGTAGTAAATTGTTTTTTATGTTTGAATATGAAATATTTCTTTATGATGGGTTATAGACAAAGACCTACATTCTGTCATACTGATTTACCTAAATTCTCGCAAGTTTGGCTAGTAAACTATTTTTATACTAACGTATATTTTATAGTTGTTAAAAATTATATTTTCTTATATTTATACTAGTGAAATATCTTATTGTTATTTTATTAATCAATACTTATTTTTTCATTGACATTTGAATTCTATGTTTGATTTTAAAGAATACAGTTATTATTTTAGTGATGTTATTACTCGTTGCATTAAAATTAAGAATGTTGATTTTACTTCCAACTTTCAAAAGTTAGTTTTGAACTCAATAAACTCAACCAGTAAGCATTAAAACCAATCGATATAGTTCATTAACACTTATTCATCTAAACATTAGATTTAATTTAAGTAAAATTCTGAATAAAGTCATGAAATATGTATGTATATCTATATCTATCTATCTATATATCTATCTATTTATCTATCTATCTATCTATCTATCTATATATATATATATATATATATATATATATATATATATATTTATATATATATATATATATATATATATATATATATATATATATATATATATATATATATATATATATATATATATATATATATATATATATATATATATATATATATATATATATATATATACATACATACATACATGCACAGTTATGCGTGTACATTGTGTTCTTTATTTGAAGTAAATTTTTACTAGTTTTTTATAGAAAATCAACCATACCAAAAGCAAATAAATTGTAAATTGTCTTGCAATCTGCACTTTACAACTATGGCAAAATCCATAAAATTATTGAAGTTTTCATTAATAAACTATTTATGAAAAGTATGTGTCACCAGTTTTCAAATTAAAATTTTAATTATAATCTGAGAACTGATGATCATATAACAGCCTGTGTAGGATAATTCTTCTAATTCTTCTAATATTATTCTAAATATCCTCATACTCTAAATAGTCAGAATATTTTATCATTTTCTGTTATTATTAAACCAATTAATACATAGGTCAAAAATATAATTTCAGATTAACTAAAGACAACACTATATAAATTTTCCTTTTAGAATAAAATATTTTACTTATTCCAGTTGAGTCTTTTTCATTTCTTTAATTCTCTGCTGCCTTCTCTGAAGTACCATTGAAAGAGTTATTGATAAACTAAAAAGATGATGAAATAACAAAAAAAAAAAACTAAAATTTTTTATACAGAGCTATTTTAGTTCATTAACGAAGCATAAATAGCAGTAAATATGTAATACCCATCAATTAGAATGTGTGTATCCCAAGTTGAAAATATTATATACTGCCCAAGGAAAATACTTTTACTGAAAAGTAAATCCTTTGAACCTATGCATTACTCAGTAATTAATCTGCCATGCTTTAAAATTTCTTTTATACAGGAGAGAAAAGTCGAAATTAATGACTAGAGAAAAGGATCTTATGAACGATGAAAAGGATCACAAAGTAAGCTGAAAGGAATTTACTAATAAATCATAATCAACATTTTTTCCATTTGTTATATATTTTTACTAATTTATAAAATGGGAAAAATTTTCTTAAACTACTGAGACAATAAACTCTCCTCCAACTTATTTTTTATTTAATATCAAATGTATCACTGAAAGGCTATACGTTGATAGACACTGGTTAAATAAATTCATAATTATAAGGGTTTTAGTCAAAAATTTATTAATCTTGATAACCAAGTGGTTATTAAATAATCTGCGACGTTTTCCAAATTAAGAAAACATTGAAGTTTTACATTTCATTTTATGCATTTTACCAACATAATAATAAAACTATAAAATTGAACGTGTTATAAATAATTATTTGCTTATAAATATTATAATACAAGGATAAAGTAAGATAAAGATTTTTTGTGTGGTATTCAGAAAATATTTTGTATGTTATAGCTACAGATACACATTTATAATCGAACTTGTACTACCATTATAAATCAAAAAGAACTTATCCTCTAGAGTGAATACCAGAAATATTACTTTATACTCCACATTCACAAACGACTTCATCAGTCCTTAGTAAAGCACAAAGAACTACACTTATATTAAACAAGTATACACACATATAATATGAACATTTGCGTGTGCGCGTAAGCTGTAATGAGAGTCTCACCAAGGACAGAAGTCACGAAAATTAAGGTAAAAAGATAAAAGATAAGACATTTTGAAGCAATTATGAGTTAAATGCATGACGTTTGGTATACTAATACCTGATGCTGTAAGCAGGAAATAGTAATAATAAAATTTGCACAGAAATTTAATGTTGACTCATGTGTGAATGATAGCAACATTTATCAAAATTTGATACGTCAGAACTCTCTATTTATTCTGTAATAAGTGGTATGACCATTTCCTACAGCTATACAACTAACAAATCAAATTTTCATACTTTTGAGTAGGAAACTTACTTAGGAGAAGGTATACTTTTTAGTATTAATCAAAGATTCTTGTTCTTCCAAAAGCACCGATTTTAGCACGTAAGGGATCCTAGAGGGGTTTGTTGCATGCAATGGTATATACTATATGTATGATACCACATATGTCCTATGGGATTGAGGTCTGGAGACTTTCATTTTCACATCATATATAAAATAGTATTTTTTTCCAAACAATCAGAGAAAACTGCATCTCTGTGTAATCAGGTGTTAACAGTCCAGAAAAATTAATTAATCTTCTACAACACCTCAGAAAATCCACACATAAGATTTGAGAATCTTATCCCTATAGCGTTCTGGTATAGAGAAGCGGTGTACACCCATTCACCATGATACTTCTCTCCTCTATACAATGATTAAAGTTACACCAAAGCGATGGATTTCACTCCTGTTTGCGGGTTGATAGGATCTCACTGGTTCTCTAACTCATCGAAAATCTATTTGAGAGCTGAATCATGTCTTGTCACTGAAGAGGGCACGACGCTATACCTCTTCTTTCCAAGAAAGGTGTTCACGGCTTCAAGATTGATGAACTCTCTTGTAAAACTGAGTAAGAGGAAACACAGAGTGCTGGCAAACGCCGAATAAAAAATTTCAGATTTCGGTGTTCGAGACAATTTCAATCTATTACTTCCTTTTTAAGAAACTCCCAGTTTTCAGTGATTGGGGTACTTTACAGCTCGTACAAACTGAAGAAGTACTGTAAGTTTCACTGCCTTGGCCATCGACAGCACATCGAGTGCAGATTACAGACAACATCAAAAGAGTAAAGCATTGATAATGAAAATATTGCAGAAGATTAAGGCAGCATAAGTAACTGCAAATGTATGGTGAACGATCGTAAGGTTATTTAATTTGAATATTATATACATAATGGGGAGGTCTAGTAGTTCGGTGGATGGTAATTTGGCATATATAATACACACTTAGCTGACAAACACTTTAGTACTTTCCAGATTGTATAAAAGATCTACATCCTTCCCTTGTTGTACAACAAAAAACTATAGTTTCAGGTAAAATAGTTTTATTGTAAAACACAACTATCTCTCTCTCTCTCTCTCTCTCTCTCTCTCTCTATATATATATATATATATATATATATATATATATATATATATATATATATATATATATCTGTTTGTGTATAAGCCATATAAAAATACGAAACAAATATTAGTTTCCATAAATTAATTACGTTAAGTATTGACGTGAAATAGAATGTAAGAATCTCTAGTGATATAATCAGCTTCATCTCTATTGACAAATTACTCGTGTGCAAAACAGTAGACCGTAGTGCTCCAACCAAACCAAACCAAACTATTGACAAATTACAACTTTAAACAGTCGACCACAGGGGCTGCCCAAGTTTTAAACTTAAGCGAACCAACGAAAAATGCAGTTATATATACATATATTAAATGTCTTAATGCTTATCAAAATCTTTAAAAGAATGCTTAGATCTGCCTGAATTTACACTTCTTTCAATATTGACATTTAACCAAACGAAAGTATCCTAAAACATGATATAAAAGAATAACATAGTGAAGCCCATAAATTGACTAGTTCGTAACTTGACAGTGAATAACTTTACCATAAAAATTCTAGACACTGATCATTTGCATTTCAATGTGTTTCATGTTAAAATATCGCATGCTTTGGAATGTGATATATATAGACAGATATTGATGAAAAAAAAGAGAAAAAAACTTACATTTACCTCGAAAGACATGTGACGCCTGTGGGGGGTCACGTTCTATTCCTGAGGGAAACCAAGAAAGCTCAAAATATGATTGCAGAGGGAAGAAGTTTTTTTTTATGAAGGATGAGCTGAATGAAAAGGCAAAAAAGAGGGGGAGGGAATAATCGAATTCCTCAGGAATATTCCTATTTTCAGTGAATTTATATTTCCTTCCTTTAAATGTAGATTTTTAAAGTTTTGAAATCCTATAAAGATTTACTCAGTGCTGGTATTTTATCTGAATCAGAATAATGGAAATCTTTATTGGATATCATTTTAAACCACTTAAACGTTTTGAATGCGATATGCTTGTATAACAGGTATAGAAGCATGTAAAAACATTACACCGAATGGTACTTTCTAGTACTTTTTAATTTCTTTTCTTGTTAATATGACTTGTAATGATCAGGATGTTTGAAATTTTGAGAGCATTTGAAATACGCAGGGGGAGATATGCATCAAAACACTAAAGAGACGAAAGTCATCATTTTGACAAGTTCATTTCAAATATATTAATGAGCACAAGTTCTAACTATACTCAGACTTCTGAGATTTTTGTTTTACATAATTTTATATGAAATGCACACTCACAATTACAAATTTAAGTACGGCTGTAAAGAGGGGTAGAAAATGTGTTGTACACATGTAATACTGAAAGCAGTAATTTTGAAGACAGTAAAGAACATTTGAAAAAAAAATGTAAACACAAATCGCAATGCTTTTAAAATATATCAAAAATAATACAATATTATATCACAATTTTTTCGTGGAATTTTAACTCTTTTCAACAAAACACGTATATTTACACTTGTAAGTAGACATGAACATATCTTCTTGTTTTACCATATTTCTAACCAACAAAATGCAGTTTTTATGACACACAAAATATCACAATTGAGGGGGTTATAGATAGAAAGAAGAAATCGCCTCTAAATGTGGCATTTTATAATTCCATAACATCTTGAGTAGAAATTTGTAATCATAAATTAAACTCATATACAATCCAATGCTAATTCGGGGGATGCAATATATATATATATATATATATATATATATATATATATATATATATATATATATATATATATATATATATATATATATATATATATATATATATATATACATAAATTCTGTTCACCTAAAACACTTGGAATTAGCCCATGTATTTTAAATACCAGGACGTGCTTGCCAACTAAAGTTTATTGTTCATATCGTGGAATGCACTGGAGTGCTAATATCGGCAAAATACCTAGCAAATATCTGTTATTTTTATCTTAAATTCGGAGAATCAACGGGCACGTCTTATACATACAAAAGACATCTAAATATCTCTTAATTTGGGATAATGTCGTTTTCTAGAGTGGATAATCATGTGCCTAATTTTCCATGTGAGAGAGAGCTTGAAACACTGATTTTGCCCTAAAAATAAACGTGGCTGGAAAATTGCAAACGACGGTGGAAAGACAGCAAATATTCTCAATTTTCATTTTGGAGAATTTACATCTCGTTACGGAAACGTTAGTATTTTTCACCCAGCAATTTTCAATTCAACTTTAGTGTTGAAAAAATGTCGAGTTAATGTATTATCAAACAATCACTTCCATGATTTTGGTTGACTGGGAAAGTTAAGATTATGTAGCCGAACGTGAATTCAAAAAATATTTAAATAATTTACGGAAAAAATGTTTTCCAATATAAGAAATTTCAGCTACCAGTTTGTAAAAAATATAAGTAAAAATGTATATGGTGTAGAATTTAGCACTTAAAAATGAACATCTGACTAAGATATTTATGAAAAGGAGACAAATGTAGAATATTGCTGTTATATTAATAGCAATTCTGTATGATTTTCACACATTTCATTTCAAAGAAATACAGCTTATTACCTTTTTAACAAATTCTTTATAATTATACAAAATATAAAATTACATGTACATTTTTAATATTATTTTTTGTGTCTGAATATTTTCGCTATTTAAAGTTTTTTAATAGATTGCTTTACAGATCTCCATGAAAATATATCTAAATATATATAAGTATCTATTTTTAAGTATGATATAGCTCTAAGTTTAAAAATTATTTTTTTTATAAAAATGTACATTATATTTTATTTTATTTATATTGCAGTAAGTTAATCTTGTTAAGTTAACCATAAAAAGTAAAGATCTCTACAGCAGGTGGTGATTATTAAGTATCTTTGTGAATTCAGAAGAAATGACTTAATTCATGAACTCCGCGGGGGGGGGGGGGCTGTTTGCAATGAATTCAAAAGGACAAATTGATAAGTGGCACATTTAGATACAGTGGACAGAGGTGACGTTTAGCCAAAAGTTCAGGATTTGTGGCCACCTGTAACGTGAAGAGGTGTTCATGGGAAATTAATATACGACCTCGGGATATATCTGGGGGAGGATCTTGAATGATCATAGTAAGCAAATAGCAAAATTGTTACATCCAATATTTATTACTATAGGCAAATTAAATTAGATTTTTACAATAATTGGGCAACAAGCAAATGAGAGATTGAGGGCATCTTCAGGTTAAAAACTTTAAAATAAATTTAAAAAAAGGGAGAGAGAGAGAGGGGGGGGTAATGATGGGAGAAGCAGAGACTTGAGGAGATTCCTGGAGGTGCAGACCAAGCTGTCGTTTCTGTCTCCGGGTTTCCGAAATGTGAAGCCTCAGCTACTCTCACTGCACACCATCATTCAACTTCTTCTGAGTAAGTCATAATTTACTGTTTTTACGACTGGAGCCACCACCTCTCATATTTAGATAATTTAACTGTTAAATGCTGCTACCTTAATACTATCCTAAATAGATTAGTTAGGAAATTTTAATTACTACATATATATATAAGTGTTAAAATATCAAGTTTTCAGACTAATGTGTTACATTGTAATAAATATTTTTGCTACATGTTCCAATTGTGATTGCGTTTATTTTTTTAGCAAGAAAATTCTGAATAATCTAGTGTTAATATCCGTGTCACAAGACAGATTTTAAATCCCAACAGTAGTTCATCTTCGTTTAAAATAACATAGAAATATCTAATCAACATTTTTATTATGGGTAAGAAAATTTACTACTTTAAGTAGAAAATAATAATAAGTTATGTATTATAAAATGTTGGATTTGGATTACTACGGGGAATTTTTTAACACGGTGCCTAATTAAACAAAAAGCTACTGTAAGAACTAAATTACAAATGGCTCATAACATACATGCTAACAGTTGGATTCACTCCCTACAAGCCCAATAAGGAATCGCAGTGCCCTATGTATAGGGCTATTGTTATACCACATTTAAAATTAAATAAATGTTTAGAATGTAGGGTTTACTAAATCTCGCTTAAAATAAGTATACTTTTACCATGTTTCCTTATACTAGAACGACTATATTATACATTACATTATAAATCATATTTCAGAATAGAGTAAATAATTATGCATACTATTTAAATTGTTTACCTTCTTGATAAATAATAGGAAATACAGTTGAGTTTTAAATACAGTTGAGTTGAGTGAAAATATTTTATACATGTAAATCCAAATGAATGTTTTTAAAATTCTATTCACTTCAACAAGTTGATTGAAATTTCTTTCTATAATAAATGGAATTGATCGCATTATATAACGCACAGCTCCGTCTACATTAAAGAACAAGACTAATGTTGTACATATTATCCTAAATTGAGTTGCGTTGAGTAAATTTTAATGGAACTGAGTCCTCGTGGGGCATATTGTGCTAAACAGATTGTTAAAATTAAAACCGAGACCGAAAAAGATGCATTTAATTAACGTTTGTCTTAAACCTGAAATCTATTTGCACTAAAGAGCTTTCACTTGTGTAGAGCAAATTCCCTCTGACTGTCTTTAAAAAGAAACCAAATGGATCAAAAATCCCAATTTTTTTAGGACTCAGCTGTATTACTAAAACATGATTAATAAACACTTCTAATTTATTAGGAATAAAGACTTCTTCAAATTAATCGTATTTTAAGTTTTATATGAAATATGATTCATTTATAGTATATATCTGTCTTACAGTTTATAAATTACATGAAATAACATTTAGTCTAATATTTTAAACTTTACTTGTCAATCGATAAAAATATTTTTATGTCCAAAGAAACCTTAGAAATATCAAATATTTAAGTACAACCGAAATACAATGTAACAATGGAAAAAGAGACCGTAGCATTTAAAATGAAAATTTATTTTCCCAACTTCTTTAAATTATATATTGGAAAATTGTGTTTACTCGTAGAAACACCTTTTTGAAAAATTCCTAGAAATTGTTTTAATTTATTTAAATTGGAACACATAACAACTGATGAATTAGAGGGTAATATAATGTTATTAATATAGCACAGCTTATTTAATTACCAAGAATAATTTGCATTTAATAGTTTTTTTCTTGTTTATGAAAATACAGTTTTCACAATATTTACGACTTCAAGCAAGATTTATATAAAAAGTATACCTAAAAGTATTTTGTTGATCTTTTGTTTTTACATCATATATTCTAGTGATATTAAGTACTATACATCTATAAGCACTTTAAGTATCAAGGATGTTATTCATTGCAGAAAATTAATAAATTATATGAAATAAAAATATACCGGTGTATAATAAATGTAATTTATACATATCCAATATATATTCAACATATTAAGGAAAGTTTTGGGTCTAATTAGGTTTTGAGTAATTTTTCTTATAAAGGCAATGAAAATTTCATCAATTATATATTTTTTAACTTTAATATCTTATTACGATTTCTATTATTTGCTACTTTTTAACTAAAATATATATTTAATGTATAAATGTTCCTGCTACATTGTATATTTAAAAGTGCATTGTAAAGTATTATCTTTGCCTTTATTAAGTAGTAAATTTTGTTTTATGTATATTTTTCAATTTTCAAATTTTTTTAAGCATAAAAATTATTAACTCTTTTTCTAGAGATTTTTCTGCGGGTTACTGCATTTTCTTAATTTATTAATATACAAGAAAATTAAATTTAAGAAAATGTTGAAATTGGGTTTAGAAAGTCCGTGTTTTTGGAAATTATATTATCTTTTTCTCATAGATGAGTGTATTTATAGATATAATGTCATAACACTTTAGTTATTTTCTTCCTCCAGTAATTTTACCTGGATTTTACTCTCCGATTTCGATGTCTTTAGATGTCAGAAGCATATGTTTCAGTGCAGTAAATTTGATACTCCCATTTGAGACAGTCTTAAAGCACGTATTTTACTTCCTAAAGTTTGCATGAGATTGATTAATAAAAGGGTAAATATTAAATGCGCATTTGCTTCATGGTCGATATCGATTTTCCTTAATCTGTCTGACGTAGTTTTGATTTAATATGGCATGCTAATATCAAAGTGAAAATTTTATGGAAATAAATATCCTTTTCAAAAAGAATCGTATTGAAGTAATTAGTTATTCAATAAAACATAATTTTAAGTTTTACTTAATGTTTCATATTCAGAACTGTTCTCGTCCTTCTCTAAACATCAAATAACCACAAATGACTTATTGGCTTTTAGGTTATACAAGAACATCTTAAAATGAATTCCTAATAAATATAAATACTAAATAAATTTTATTGTATTTAAAAAGGTGTTAACACATAAATATATAAGCTGTAAATATCTTTCACATAACCCATAGCAAATATTGCGTATCATAACAATCTAAAACTATAACCTTCCTTGCAATTCCAAAACAAGAAAAGAAAAAATATGCGAGACCCTTACAATAAGTAAAATTTCTTTAAAATCAAGCAACATAACAACGTTTCTTACTCATATACACTATGAACAACAGCCAATACAATTTTAATTAATCTTTATTCGCTTTACGGTGTATCAACAATAATCAATACATAGTCCTATATTAAAAGGAACCGATTAATTTTCATCTTCAGAAAAGTGTATTTTAATACTATACGCTAACGTCCTTTTCTTTTATCTAAAAGAGGAATAAATACAAGATCCCTCAAAATGCCCGGTGGCATACATGTAAGTTTAAAAATAAGTTTGAAACAATATTGAAAATTCATCCTGAAATATTTTTCGCTCCTCAAGTTTTGATGTTTTTCGCCTTAAAGGAAAATCAATTTAAAGTGATGGAAGTGAATAAATTATTCAATATTTTCGGAAAAACTCTTCCAAACTTATTTATATTAATCGACAAAACGTATGATTTGTTAAGCCTTTTAGACATTAAATACTGCATTTTATGCGGTACAAAGATTTTCTTTCTGTTAAATAAATAAATTTCCTATTTTAGAAGTAAGCTTCTGAACATTGGGATATTTACTTTAGTAAATCTGATATAATCCAGAATATTTCATCGGGGCTGAGATAATTTATTGCACAGTTTAGTGTTAATGAACAGACAGTTATAGTTTGCTATAGAGATTTTCAAAGATCAAAATTTTTAACACGTGCTTAATTTCTGAAACTAATTTACTTCTTACTAAGAAGAAAACTTATATTATTTTGCATGTTTGTCACCCATTGTATACGCGAGGGTGCAAAGAAACAAATATGTAACTCTTTTTATTTTCAAATTTATTGACTTCTAGTAAACATAGATAATTCCTAAAAAGTATTCTGGATTTGATGTAGTACATTTATTCAATCTGTTTTCTCATTGACGAATACATTTCTGGAACTCATCAGTTGGGGTGTCACTTCGTTTCTTCTTTCACCACTATCACAACTTTAAATCAATTACCTTTCAATCACTTTTTCATCCGCTAGAACAAATCAACTTTTCAGAGATTTAAGTGGTTAAAGCCCGTACAGAATTACAATTCACTTCAGAAAACTCAAATAATGATTAACTAATGAGGAGGACCACATGTTTTGGTTTGGAGCTTTCGAGCCTATTGTTTTACTATAAGAGGGCTATTAAGAGACTAGACCCTACCGCTTAATCCATATTGGACAGCTGTTCTATAAACAGGACAGCAAATAGAATTCCATTTAACAATAAAGTTATAAACATTTTCTGAGTGGATTTTATTTTAAGACCTTTAAAATAGACACACTTTATCATAGTAACAAACAAAAAAAAACTGAGAAATCAAAATATATTGTATTGTAAAATATATTTTTAGCAACCCCTTAAAAATTGTCATTTTTTAATCTTTAATTTTGTATTTATTATTATTATTTATTAAACATAGTTTAGGTTACTTGTAGTACTCCAGACATTGGCACTACATTAGTGAGTAACGCTAGGTTCAGAAAACGGTATTATAACACCAAACACATTATCCCTTTTAACGATGATTCTTTAATTGATCCTGAAGATCGTTATTGTAAAATTCGGCTTTTTTATGACAAAATCAGCATAGCCTTGAAGCAATCTGGTATATTTTCTGAAAATCTCACCATCGATGAAAGAATGGTAAAATATTTTGGAAGGCACAGTTGCAAGATGTTCCTGAAATATAAACCTGTAAAATTTGGATATAAATTTTGTGTATTAGCATCCTACAACGGATATCCTTTTTCTATTACCCTTTACTAAAAATGCCAGTTCAAGAACTGCAAAAAAAAGAGCAACAACAGTGTGTTTAAAATGTAATGTTGAACTTTGCTTTCAATGTTTTCTCAAATTTCACCTATGAATCAGCCTAATGCAATGTAAGTTATACTTGTTAAATTTTAGTAGTGTATTGGACCATTGGCCTAATTATAGGACAGCTAATTACTTAAAAAATTAAAATATATTTTTAAAATTTTGGTTTTATATGCTTAGTTACACCATACTAATGTTATGGATAAAGGTTTAAAAATTTTCAGAAATATTTAGTTGGTGTGGTACAATATGGGTTAAAGCTGATTCAAAATATTTACGGATGCCCATGTCAATACTGGATTAGCAACAGCGAACTCAGTTCCGGAAGAGAATCAACCTGTCCATTATCCATTGTTAGGCTGTGAAACAATGTGAAATTTTCAGAAATTTAAGAAAGGATAACTATACTGTGAAGACAAATAAGCAATCAATTAAGACATAGGATACTGTTTCTACAAAAAACCTCTATTGCTTTTCTCCTGGGGGTTAGTGAAGACGAAAATTTTAAAATTAAAGAATTATCTTGAATTATTTGAATAATCAGTTATTTGATTTTAACATAGGCTAATATAATTTTAGCTGATTGATAAATGTCAGGAAATAGGACTAACATCTTATCTTGGTCCCAAAAGTGCATGATCTTGTTAGAACTGTTTAGTTTGATAAAAAAAATATATTAGTGTTGTTTGGATTATTTGTGTCTGAAGTGCACAAATTAGTTTTCTCTAAAATGAAACAAAACATTAGTATTTTTTATTCTATCTCTCAATGCATTTGAAACTTAATCCTATAAATCATAACCTACTATCAAACTATGTTAACGTCTATGGTTTAGAGCTTGAAGATTTCTTGTTTTCGATACAGATAAGATATGTAGTAAAAACCAAACTGATGAAATTCTGATAATTGATAATTGTATTCCTGTGGTTTTAGGAGAGCAAAATAATATAAAGTTTCATCAGATTGTTTTTAAATTATATTCATTAAACGGGTTAATGAGCGTGATTTAATGTAAATGCATATGTATTGTTGAAATGTACATAAAATGTTTTCATGAAAACCCGATGGGGGTCTGTGCGATTCTCTAGTAAGGTTAAGATGCATTTATGTTGTCTTTTCATAAGAAATAATTTTTACCACTTACGTAGTGCTCCCACAATAAAATGTCCAACAAAATCTGCGGCGTTTTAGAGGCCAAAGTAAGTGCCCCAGCTTTGGAAAATTATAATAATCAGTTATACGCTTTACTAATACTGTGCTCTTAAAAAATCATTAGTAGCTTTCATTTTGTTAGGAGAGATATGTCACAAATCGAAAATGCGTATTTCAATAATTGAAATAACATTTTAGCATGCTACGTTAATTAAATTATTTTTGATGCAAAATTTACTGCATGTACTCTCGTATTAGGTGTATCCCTAGACGTTAAAAAATATACACATAATTGACTTATCACAAATAATACTTTTAATCAACTAAGAATTATTATAAAAAAAGTTTTTGGGAAAGTAATTAAATAATATCGAGAGAGCTATCATTCCTTCCCGCTGATTACGCGAGAACAGAATAGAAAAGCTGACCTAAGTGAAAGGGCTGTTATTACAGTAGACTAAAAATATAAACTTTGAATACCTGCTTACAAGCAGATTCCCTTGTGCTGTAAACATTCAAGAGCATCCAAATTTTCAAAGTTTAGTTTATGTAAGAGACTTCAGTTTAGAGAAGACTGGCCGTTTCCTTAAATCCCTTTTCGTTAATGAATCATCTTCAAAATCACCAATTATTAATATTTCAAGAGCATGCCCACTGGTCGGTTGCTATACATAATGTAAAACAATTTAGGATGTTTACAATGACGATGTTTATGTATTATCATTGAGTATGGTAACAAAAAAAAAGTCATATTTTTCTGGTAAGATTTAATTTTTGCATTGCTTTCTATTTTTTCCCGATTGGCCACATAATAAAATGTACTCACTTCATGCCCTTAAGTTCCAACTTTACAAATTAAAACATTTTACAAGTGGTAAAATTCCAACCTAAAAATTTTACAGAGTGAAGAAAACCTTTTTCTTCATACAGGAACAAATCTTTGAAATTCCACAAACAGGAGCTTTTTCCCCATAACAGTCTCACAAAGATGTGGCAAAACCACTGAATAATAATACTGACTGATTATCAGACAACATGAGTTAAAGTTTTTTTACAAAACAGATTTGTATAAGTTAGTATTTCTTTCAGATAAACAGGGAGTGAAAGATTAGATTCTTACGAGATTTCGTACAAAATATTTGTCTACTCCATACAAAAATACCACTTTTGGAAAGTTTTTAGCCACACAAAGTAACGAATATGTTATGAATGCTTATTTTTTTTAAATAATTTATCCTTACATTTAACATTCTCCAGAGTACTTTTGTTACATCCTAAGTTTTAATTATGTTTTTGTGACATTACCCAGCCACTAGGTTCACCGTCTCAATTTTCTTGTTACCCATTTGTTAGTAAATATAAGAATAGTAATTGGACTTGAACTATTATTTCTGTATAGATATAGTCTATTTATGTTTTAAAATCCATGTAACTGTTTTATAATCTTCAGAAAGGAGAAAACAAAAATTAACAGTCTTTAATGTATCTTATATATCCCTAGAAAAATACAAACAGAAGTTTCTTTTAAAAATATATTAAATTTAAAAGAATAATTTACAAAAAAGTACTAAGGTTACATTCGTAGGTTGGTTGGTTTATTTTTGGCTGGTGTAGGGTACTGAATTCACTAAGAGCATATTTTGTCAAACACAAGGTAAAAATACACATATAGTGGTAACATTCATGAACTTTATCATTTAAAATTAGTGTGGTAGGTGGGAAAAATGTTTAGAGATATGTATTTGAGTATGAAGGAATATTTTTATCTATAAAACCTAAAATATACTAATAGTACATAATATTGTAACAAGATATGGCTCAGTAGAGGATATCTATATGTCATTTTAGGATATATTCAATCCATGCTAAATTATTAAACACACTTTTCTTTAATAATGAAACTTTTCTTTGAACTAAGTTCAGATATATAGCAATCAATATTCTATGGATTTAATAAGTCATATAATTTTATTTATTAACCAGACACTATTCACGTCTATTTTTAGAGCAATAGTGTTTGGGGCTGGATTTCCAACTGTATCAGTTGCTCGAAAACAGAGAGGTAAATAAGAAAAACTTAATAAACACAAATAGAATGTACTTTTTAGTGAATCAACTATAAATAAATTTCTAATTTATAAACTGAGTTTTAAATGAATTTTTAAAACGAGACTTCATCAAAAACTGTAAGTTGGTGGGAGAATTAGAAGTTGTAACTATTTGTGATACTATCGAAAAGACATATTAAGTTAAAGACAGAAAAATCTTTAAATAAATGCAGGAAAGACTGTTAGCTGCGCTTAATATAAGGTGACACATTCAAGTGTCACCTTTTATTAAATGCAAGGTCAGTCATGGCTAAAAGGAGACTCTCCATTGTAACTTTAAGGGGTGATGTGCTGGTTATATGTTGAAAAAAAGGAGGGAATCAACCAAAACGCAATCAACGAGTATTTCAGATTTAAAATAAGTTTGTATGAGATATTACTTTGAAAATAAGTCTGAGAAAGTGGCTTATACGGGATTTATGTAGCATGATTACAACCATATAAATAATAATTCATTACAGACGCAATGGAGTCTACAGGAGAACATCTTATAACATCGATCAAGGTAATAATCAATTTTAAAGGCAAAACAAATATCATGCCATATTTCTGAACAGGATATCCCTGAATATTAATACATTAGGACTTTGATTTTACTCCTGCACAAAGAAGTCATATTGCTAGTCATATTGCTTTACTCTCTATACATCATCCTTATACACGGTGGAGAAGCAAATAGTTCTGTTTATAATGCCTTTTCTCGGTGAAGAATATGCAGATTTCTAGTGCAACAACAGATGAATTTCAATTAAAAAAAGCCTAATCACACATGAAACTGAAACTGACTTTTTTTTTACAATCACACGAGAAATGATTTCAATCTTCATCGAGAAAATGAATCATAAACTGAATCCATTGCTTTTTCAATGCTTACAATCTGAAGCATGATAAGAATTTTAAATTTCTAAATAAGTAAATACTGGTGTTCTACTTACTTTGAGAAGGGCGTTATGACAAGAGTCACATATTATGAAAGATATTTGCAATCAGAAATTCAGGGACGATTCCTACAACAAGAATCAATGATTACTATCAAGAATGAAGAATGATTTCAAAAAAGGTTTTAAAACACATTTGCAGTACACTATAAAGATGCGATGATTATTTTGTAGTAATAAATTTCGATATATATATATATATATATATATATATATATATATATATATATATATATATATATATATATATATATATATATATATATATATATATATATATGTGTGTGTGTGTGTGTGTGTGTGTATGTATGTTTCTCTTGATGTATATGTATATATCTAAGAATACCAATGCCCATTAGATCTTTTGTTAATGTTATGGGGCAATTGGTACATGATGGTTAAATAATGTCCTATTAGGTGAAAGGAGAAAAGGATTGTTTACTTTTTTTCTTTCTCAGTCTATTAATATTTGTTGAAAAATTATATTTAGTATGTGTATTTTGAATATACTGTTTCAAATTGAAAGCGAAACATTTTAAATTATGCTTTGAGAGTAAATAAAGAAAAATAGTCAAATAATTTGAAGTAAACTCAATATACTGAACAAGAAAATCTATCACACCCATCTCGAACGATTTTTGAACGGCAATTGTGATCCATACAGAATCCCCTTTCAGCCAGGACACATTTGTACATTCTACAAGATTACGCATCACGTGTTTCTGAAATTAACTGTAAATTTTCAACTGATGTTTCTATCAAAGCTTGAACAATTGAATTGCCTTATTTCTCGTTGAATTTCTGTTAAATGTATACACACAATTGTTTGGTTATTATATTCGTAAAGAAGGTTATAATACACGTACATTGTTTTGCATATGTATGTGACTGAGAAAGAGAAATCAGAATAAAAGAGAGGAATTTAAATAAAAAAAGAAGCAACATTTCCTAAGAAAAGTATTAATAACCTTATTAATTATTGAAACTTTTTCTATTGATTTAATTTTTCAGATGAAACTGCATTTATGCGTAAAATTCTCAATATGCTTATAATCATCAGGAAACGCTACACAGAACTACAAGTAACGATGTAGCATTTATTCCTGGAATTATATATTCAAAACTTAATAAAATGACCGCAATTTAGAGAACCACCGATGCATAAAATTTATACAGCTTTCATCATTAAGAGACTGCCTAGTTTTCTTTTGTGTATTTTAAATGCGATATCGAATTTTCAACTGTGAAATATCTTTTTCTAAGCAGGAACTAACAAACATCTTTGTTTCAAAAATTTTCTAACTTCACGGTAATTACTAAGCAATTCCCTAATGTATCGAAATGAAAATTAAGTTCTATTTAAGGAAAATACCCATTAAGATGAAGCATTTGAATTATAATTAATACTTTGAGTTCGCTCCTTTAAACAGATGGCGTCCCGTTCTCTAGAGTGTAAAGAGAAACTTATACTTTAAAAACGTTAGGTGCATTTATATAAGAATGAAAATAAGCAAAGAAAAAAATCTTGATAAACTTTATTTCTTGAAACAGCATGAAAACTTAAATAGAATGTAATCAAAGAAATGTCTTTAATTTCTTCATTAAAACAGTTTTTAAACATAGCCTGTAAAGAATTTAATTGAAACTAAATATAATTGTTGTTCTAACAGCTATTTATTTTTCAATTGAAACATCAATAAATTTTTTCTCTATGAAATAGAACATTATGAATGACATTAGTACTTTGAATCTTCAAGTAATTAAGCCATAAGACTGAAATTTTTATATTGCTTATATTTACTCTATTTCTATGCATTTTCTTTGTAACTCCAAAAATAAGACTATAAGTTAGATTAAAAAAAAGTGAACAATCGAGGAGAATCACTCTTATACTCTCTTTCTCTATTTCAAAAGTGTCATCTACTGGACAGTCTAGTTGGAGAACTGATTGACTTCCTTTACGAAATATATTAGAAAGTTCAAACTTTGGCTAAATTTACATATTTCGAAATGGAAACAATATTACAAGATCTAGAGTGTGGCAGGTTGGTTTGAGTTAACTGGTGCAAGGTACTTCTTAGGACATAGTGCCATGCACTAGATTGCACAATACCAGACAAAGAGTGCCATTTCACCCTATTAATAACAGAAGACAAAGTAACATGTAAAAGGGCAATAAAACTGAAAAAGAAAGTGTTAAAAATAGCAGATATAAAACAGGTAATTGAAATTAAAAATATCAACTTTGTACAAGTTGAAGTCTAGAGGAAAGGTAAGTAAAATATAATAATATGAACCATTAGAAAGTAAATGGTAAAAGCCGTAAAAGCACAATATAAAAAATAATTAAAGGTTTCAAATGACAAACCAACTATAAAACAATGTATACATTGACTAGTAAAAAAATAAATAGACCAAAACAAGCCCACAAAATATGAAAATATAGGGATTTGGGGGTTTCCTCAGGCTCCTTAAGTTAGGGTACCGCAGGGAAAAAAACTTATACAAACTTTAATTGGCTACAAGAGGTAAATATATGTAAAATTGATAGTAAAGGGCATCAAGGTTTAGGTCCGCTTTAAAGAAGGAAATGTGAGTGCGATGAGTGTATTCTTACACAAGCGTGTAAAATACCAAGCTTACGAGTAACATAATCCGGGAAAAAACGAACGTCCTGTGAAATGTTGTGAAGTTTATTATTTACATTAAGATACCATTCATTCTTCATCATAGAAGGAAACTTGCTTTTAACTGCGCATTTTATGTCAGAAAGGTATATTTTCAAAGGTATCACGAAACAATATTCTTTGAATCAGCATGTGTAAGCTCAAGTATACCCACATGAACTGGAACCCACAGTAACTGCAAAACACAATTTATGTAAAGAGGTATAAATCTCATGTCCATGACTAATAATCAGATGAACTGTCTTATCAGAGTTCAAAGAATATAACGCACTAATTGAGTCGATGCATATAATAAAGTGCACACTTTTTTCAAGATGTACCTCAAAGCTTGGTACACTGTTTTCCATTCTGCTGCAAAAAGGGAGCACTAAGTATATCTCCACCATTGAGTAACAGATTTATAAACAAATCTGCTACCAACGTATTCCTTAACTCCAGAACCATCAGTGAATAACGATTAGTACTGAAGATATTAAGCAATGTGAGTATAAAAGAGCCGTTGGTATATTATAACATTGGTATCACTTTTTAAGAAGCTTGAACAAAAATAAACATATTCGAATAAATTTTCAGGGCGGACAATTGAAAAATAGTTGGTGCTGTTTGTTTTGGGGATGTTAAATTGGTAAGATCCGTACTCTGTAGTCAATGACAAGTGCTCAGGCTAAATGAGGGTACTGACGATGGATAATGCTGATGCAAATTATCCAACGTAGTATTCAAAAGGTGATCCCGGAGCAGAGGAAACGTATGGGCCATAATGAAATAGTATAATAGTATTGACAACCTGCACAGCATAGAAATAATTGAAGCTCAGCCTCAAAACATTTTTTGTACAATTTCCTTTTCTCTTTTTTTAGAAAAAAGAGTTCGGATTAGCTGTAATTCATTTTTCGATTTCTAGTTGGTCTAATTTTTTTAGAAAACTTTTTTCACACGACACAATTTTTTTCTGAGTTTAAAACATGTTTCTGAAGTATATTATTTATATTTTTAGAAAGAACATATATACTATAGAGTCAAAATAGAGTTTAGAATGGTAATTATTGCCTGGTAATAAACACCTGAACTAAACTTTTAAAGAATCATGAAACTGCAGTATAATTGCAGTTATATGGTTCTGCATAGTAACGGAATAATAAATTTGGTTAATGCATTAAAATATGTTATTAATGTATCTGAAAAATATACTAAAAGTAACATTTGAAACAAGAGCAACTTTATTAAATCGTACAACTACATTTCAGTCACGGACAAAAAGAGGAAGTGAATCCCCTCCTCCTCTCACTCATTTTAAGATAAACTGCCTTCCTGAAAATCAATAGACTGTGTGAAACATCCAGAAAATTAAAATTTCTTGGAGCTAATAATACTTTCCTGAACCCACAATGCCCTTGTGGTAAAAGCAAAAGGGAATATTCGTCATCAATATTTATGACATACTCCCCTGGCTATTACTGTCTACAACTCTGTTAGCGGGAGTCTTCACATCCACGATACCTTTAAGTTAAATGAATTTTAATCTAATTCTAAGTGCATCCCAGGAAAATTTCTAAAAATAATTATTTCTTTCGTTTTATGTATTGATTAAATTTGTTTTATTTTTGTGAAGGGGTTAAATATGTAGAATATAAACTATATGCTTTTCAATAAAGCATGACATATATATGTATATACATATATATATACTGTCATTTCAAACCTACAAAAATTATATACAACAACCTTTTGTATGTATAAC
The DNA here is from genome assembly GCA_032207245.1 of Pardosa pseudoannulata. NCBI lineage: Eukaryota > Metazoa > Arthropoda > Arachnida > Araneae > Lycosidae > Pardosa > Pardosa pseudoannulata. The sequence goes on along the minus strand of CM063502.1, from coordinate 27,161,912 downwards.
ATCCTGCATCTTTATTATCGAGATTTTTCAATTGAATTATCGAGAATCTTTATATGTGAAACAGTATACTATTTACTGTAGATTATTTTCAGATTTTGAAGTACATTTAAATTCCAAGATTGCCATACAACAACATAGATATTAGTATCTTATCATATATACCATGATATTACTCTTTAACAATATTTCCAATAGGTACTAAGATGAACTCTCTAAAGTAAATATATGGCTTTACGTGAACAAAGCACATGGAATTTAGGTTAATCATTTTCTAATCACTATCAAAAATTTCTCCTATTTGCGTTGACACTAGGTCCATAAAAGATCTGTCACATTCAACCATTTACTCTCTAATATTCCAAACTCAGAACATGATATTTTACAAATGATTTCTTTAAGAACTAATACAGTTTATACTTATGTATAACGAGCATTTTTTTTCAAACATAAAAAGCACAAATACGAGGTGCGATTTATGAACGGAAATTTTATTGCTTCTTGAAATCGTAAGATATATGTATGAAAAAAACGAAAGAAGCAATGAACTAAGAAATTTAAAATATGAAAATCTTATTCAATAGAAGTATTGCTGCAACTATATTGTATTGCACCTTTTTGCCAGGCTTCTAGAAAGACTAACTATTATATGTTTTTACGTTGAATTTTCTGTATACTTATATTCATAAATTGTCCAAATATAATAGATATTTTTAATAACTCTATTGATAAACCTCTATTTTTAATAACTCTATTAGTAATAAGTAACTATTTTGCTAAACATTCCCTCTACGACGTGCGGGTTTTGTTGACCACTTTATTGTAATATATATAGGCGTGTAAAACAAGAAGTGCAGAAAGTAAACAATAGGAAACAGAGGATGAAGACAAGATAAGAATGAAAAACTAAGTAAAATTATCAAAGTACAAAAAAATCAGATATGCGAGTAGAAACCAATGTGTTTTAAAAATGAAAAGATGTTTTGATGAGAAAATGCGCTAAGTTAAGAAATAAAATATTATTAGAAAAAATAGTGGAATCATGAAAAACCCCATCCAGATATTCGAGTTAGTGATAGATAAGATGCAAAGATCCATAATCTTTAAATTTTAGTACAACTATTAAATTTAAGACATTTGTTCTCCTGCTTGTAAAAAATAGCTGAGGTGATAGAGATTTCAATTAAACATAGAATTGTTTTTCAAAACTTTATTCTCCACAAGTATTTAAACACACACACACACCTGTAATATTTATGTATTTAGGTAACAAGCTATAAACATGCACATATTATCTTACAGTTAGATGCTTTTAAAGTTAGATTTTAAGGTGGAGAAAGTATCTGCTTAAATATATTAAAGATTCAATGAATTTCTCTTCTAGATATAGTGTCAACAATTATACATATCTAGGTATATCATACACGCGTTTAATCAATATCCAGTGCATGTCACTACGTTATGATCTGACACCACTAAGCTCCCAAAGAAAAAGATAATAATACCTTTTGATTGAGATCCCTTATACCATTATTATATAAATTTTATGCCATTGAATAAAAATATGACTGCCCTCCATTACCAATCAAAAAGTGACATTTAGTTAAATTTATTTCTCTCATACACATTCTCATTCACATTTCTCTCATAGTAGAATTAGTCTTTTCTTCGCAAACTGCTGAGATTACAGTGAATGTAATTCTTTGAACAACTTAACAGAAAGTGTAAGCATTATGAAGGTTACAAATTTAAGTAAAAATATAGTAGCACAATACTAAGTAATAAATACGATTATCTCCTGATAAAGAACCAGTAAGACAGTAAATGTTATGCTTAATCATTTTTAATAAACATTACAAATTTTCTTAGAAATATGGCAAATTTTTTCTAAAGCCATATACTGATAAATATTCTAAATAAAAACATTACATAGAAAGAAAGATGCTTAGAAAATGTAGTTAACAGTTAGTTGGAAACACTGCAATTTCTTTGTTACTACAGGTGAGATATGCAGACCAAAACTTATAGATCTAAGCCAATTTCATAGAAATATGATTATTCCTAAAAATAGTCCAAGTAGTAAATAAGTAGTTAGGCTGAAGCACTGAAATCCCAAGTCTCACTTGTTTAGATTTAAGTGAATAAAAGTAAATACAAATGTGTGGAAAATCCAAAGTTTTTATATATCTTATTATATTGAAAAGGAGCCATTTCGAATGTTTTTTATCTGTTATGAAAACCTTAATTATTCCCAAAACATAATTCATCTTTTGCAGCTTTGGACAACTTCAATATAAGATAGCAAAATACTAAAATTGATTTAACTGTGGAGAGTGAAAGTAGCCTTTTATTTAAATGCATATCTTCAATTTTTTATAAGTTTCATTTTACTAAATATTTGATTGATAAATACTTCAATACCTGTCTTTAAAATATTTTCCCATAAAATCTTATCTTTGAATGCAAATTTTATCTGCGTCTCATTTAAATCCCTGGAGGAAAACAGAAAGGACTTATTTTTAGTTTCTATGAAAACCAAAATTCTTAATTTATAAACACAAGAGGGAATTAAATACTAAATAATTTTCCCAGTCTTATTTAATGATAAAAGTGATCCAAAAGATTTTTCTCACTTGCCCCTTTTTTATACCTTTTTTCTCATTTTTTGCTTTTGGTGGCGTATAGCTTATCTTCTATCGGAGGAATAAGAAGGAATACCGGTAAAAGGGGGGGAGGGGTAAATCGACCATTTTCACTAATACGCCTAGGCACGAGCACGGCAAGTTCCCCCTGGGTCGGATTAAAACCGTTATCAATTCGGAGCACGTTGCAGAGTGCAGGAAGAGAGGTATATATCGTCAGTTTCCAGGTTACCAAAACAGACTGGTGCTTTTCCCTTCCCAAAAGAGCGATGAAAACTTCATTGGTTCAAGGAGCTGCTCATTTAGTTTTCCGGCTTCTTCTTAAACATAATCTTCGCGAATATTTTTGTTTGGCTACGGACAATGAAACGCGTATAAACAAGTTTATTCCTCCTACATCTTATGCTGTTGTTTTGGATAGATATCTTGCAGCCAGGATATGGAGGATTCCCCCACATATTACAAGAGTGTTCTTATTTTACGCTGGTTCCCCGAGGATAAAAGGGCCATAACTTCCTGCATCCTCGCAATTTAATGCGTATTTCTGAAAGAGATGAAACAAATTTAACTTTGTATGAAAAATTACGCTCTGAAACAAATGTAGTTTAATCACTGAAGTTTTACAAATAATGCTATAACAAGCAAGATTCTTCCAAAATATAGTTAGACTATACGCATCACTTTCAAATTTAACTATGTTGCACCAGCAATTTTTTAGTCAATATTTTATTTTTTATACTTACGGACATTCATTTAAACTTACACGAGTTTAAAAAAAATTAGATGGTCTCTTTAAAGTATCATAAAAAGTCGAATTTTAGACGATGTAAACAACAATTTCCACTGAAAAAATTATTCCAAATTTTTCTACAGGAGATATAAAAATTTCTGTACATAAAATGTAAACATCACTCATCGGTTTTCACTTTAAATGTTCATTTAAATATTATATATATATATATATATATATATATATATATATATATTTCATGTTTACATACACGAATGCGATATATTCTTATAATAGTTTTCTTATACTGAGAAATGTTTTATAGATTTTATTCAAAATATAATAAGATATTATTTTTAAGAATGCATTTTATATAAAGAAATCCAATATTTTCACAAGATAAAAATCGATAGTGCATGAAAATAATTGTAACTTAATGGTACTTTTATTAAAAGGAATTCTCAAAACGAGATATAATATACAGAAAACAATTTAAATCCTTGATTAAAAAAATTCTCCTCCTCTAATACTTGATTAAGAAATAAAACGTATGAACTAAAAATATCAAAACATATAAGAAATGGCAATCCATACAATTGTGCGCCATCACTAAAACTTCGATCTGTGACTGTAGATTAAAGGCGCGCATACATTCTCTGTATCACTAAAGTTAACATCTATCCCGAATGATGTAAATGTTTGACCGGTTGCATGCTAAAATAATTTTATAGGGATGGAGTTGACTCCTCAAATCTCATACTCTATGGCATAGATTTGATAACGGTTCCTTCCTCCTAAATTATGTTTGTAAACAAAGTCTTCTCTTTTAACGATGAATCACAAATTGTTTTAACGTTTGATGAGCGATCATTTCGAAATGTGTTAGTACGTTTGCATACCATTTTATACTATACATTCCTAGATGGATACCATATTGATGTAATCAATACAAATCCTAGATGGATATGTATTGATTTTAAATCATCTTGTTTGCTCACGCACGCACATACCCATATGTATCATATGGCGAACTCGAATTTTGACCCACATTTACAATATAGACCCACATTTCTTTAGACATCACAATTCTTGGTGAAAACCTGCCCCTACTTCTTTTGTCTAGGAATGGATTTGCAAATTTACAGCAGCTTAGCAAATTTACTCCGCCGTTTAAAAGAAAACAATAGATATAGAAGTTGTTATAAAGCTCCATTTTATAACAGAAATCTTGGTATTTGGACAGCATGAACACACATCGATTTAACCAGACAGCTTGCACAGATTTTGCTGTATATCGTCCCCAAGCGAGGAACAGTATTTCAAAGAATATCATCTTATCTGAGCACTTTTGTGAGCTTGAGATAACCAATGATACTGATATGGCATTGCCAGGGTTCAACTAAATCATACAGATCTCGGAAGTGTTGTATAAAAATAGAAATATAATTCTAAGTTAAGGATTTTAGTAATGGGAAAAGAAAGTAACCGTGATGTTGACTCTCTTCAGTTCATTACGATATAAAATTATATATATATATATATATATATATATATATATATATATATATATATATATATATATATATATATATATATATATATATATATGTGTGGGTGGGTGTTTGTGTGCGCGCGCTGTTGAGTGTAAGGAAAAGTAGGCTAAATTAGGAAACTAATTGAGTGCTCACAGGGAGTAGACCCTTGGGTGTACGACTTGCAAATGCTGCGGTGGGAAAAAGTCTACCGCTGACTCAAAGGTGAATTAAAATTTAAAATTAAAGAAAATAAATAAAATAATAATGAAATAAATAAAAAAATTAAGTTGATTTCACTTTATATCTTAATAGCAGGGGAAAAGCAGTTTAGGTATGGAAATTTCTGAAATACGTTCTATTTAAGTGGTGGTTATAACAAGGAGAGTACAAAGCTTTAGTAATAAAAGAGTAAGGAGAACACAGACCAAGAAGACCATGCGCGAGAAGAAGTTTAGTATCTGCGGGGTTGGATAACTTCACCAACCGCATATCAATACCGTAAAAGTGGTTTGATACATAACATACTAAAACAAACATACTTAAACAAAACTCTTGAAAAGATACTTGACAATTAATTTAAAACTAATTAAACTTTCTATATGTGAAACTGTTAAAAATATAAGTAATAACACTGTAAATATGTAAATCAAAATATAAATCACAAATATTTTTTCAATACTGACTCACTGGAGCTATATTGTTTATCGTTTCGAATGGGATTTATGTGTAATGCAATATTGGTACTTTTGTTAGCTATTGAATGCTTTTACTTAAAAACCTGTGGCACTGAGTTAGTACCTTGAGTCTTCGAAGAAATTGAAAAAAGTATTTAAATGTTTATTAACTGGCTGATTTCACGTTTTCCACATTTTTAGAAGAAATTAGAAGAGGAGAAACAATTTTTTTTATTGAACATTGCTGACAGTAAGCTAAACATACCACCCTTGTCTCGATGTTGTTGCTGGCTTTCGTAGGTGAAGATGTTCTGTTACGATACATGAAAAAACAAAATTGTCGGCATTCCCTCGTTCACTACATACACATTTGTCCCTGTAAGATAGGTTAAAGCGGTGCAGGTATGCTGCGAATGGACTATGATCTGTCAGAATTAGTCGAGTTGATGCTTGTTATACTCTTCTTTCGCTTGTTTTCTAGAAATTTCTCGTTGGCCTTGAGAATAAGTTTTAATTTGTAGCCATTGCTGTATTTTGTTTTGTATTAATCATTATGACACTTGGCTCTAGGCTATATATTACGAATTTATGGTAGCTCACTGATTCAATATCTTCCACTTGCCAGTCCGTCAGCATTTGAATTGTGTGTCCATCAGAGATTGGTACATCTGACCATCTCAACTTGTTGCCAAGCTTCAATGTTAGAGCATTGTTCGAGTCATTAGCTATGATTAGTTGTTGTGCGACTAGTCATTCTTTTAAAGTTCTTAAGTATTCATCTACATACTTTAGCCCTATTGAGAAAAACAATCATTTAGATAAGGACTAATAAGAAACTTTGTTTTATTCATGGTGTAATACTGTTAGACCCTTCATTCAGTCTCTCTTTGAAGTCTTCTCTAAGCTTTATGTACTGCAAAACCACAGTAACTTCTCCTTTGTAAACCACAAAACTGGAAGTGGAGTATGTAAAAGGTAGAGGATCTATCATCAGTAGCTGCTGAATTACTACAATCTAGGTCTTTATGTTTGCCGATGGGTACTTTTTAAAAGTACTTGGGAAATCATACAGGTTTTCTTTGAAAAGATATGAATCCTGGATTAGTGCAATTGTTCTTTTAGTTTCATGGATAAACTTAACATCATTGATATTAGTTGCTCTTCATCCCTTTACGTTAATCTGCACAAAGTTTATTTTCTCATATTCTGCCATAGAGATACAAGCTTGGTGGAGTTCTGTGCTAGGGACAATAACTTTGAATATTTATTTATTTTAGCAGTTTTGTCGATTTGTCTGCAGTGCTAATCTGAATGTAGGGCTCACGGGATCATAAGCTACATGTTTGTGTCAAACATATGTTCTTTTGTTCCCTCTCTCCTTAATAATTCCTTGTTGTGTTCAGAGCAATTTATACACCTGGGTTCTATGCCTAATGCCACTCTAATGTTGAGTAATGTCCCCAGTAGATGACGCAGTACTGCTTGTACTTGCAGTTGTAATTCTTATGTAAGTGGATAGATTGACAGTTATAATACCTAAAATGTGTGGCAAATCAACGCAGATACAGTTTTCTAAACCCTACATAGATATGACCGTGGTCCCTTCAGAACCGTGCCACTGCCATGAGGAGTTCCACCTCCATCGGGAAATAAATGTAGGTATTTTGTTTAAAACCGCAAACACGGCCATTTAAGGAATAAAGCGTCACGAAATTTCAGAATGTTAAAGTTTGAAGACATTAATTTATAGCCGACAGCCCTCACTAAGGCCAGAGAAAATTCAAATAGGTTTTCAAACTTTAAGTCAAGAGCCAAAAAAAACCTCGTTCCTTTGCTTTCCTCTTTTTAACCCATAATCTAAATTGACCACTGGGACTACAGTTCACGCCCTCGAGGAAGGGAGTCTAAATATTTAAAATTTTATACTGCCCTATCGGCCTATTTAGAAAATTATAGAACAAAAAGGAGATGCACATTATCGGATACAGATTTTCACATAGATTTAGGGCAACTTATCCTTTTACTTAGAACCACATGTTAGCTGGTTTCTCAGCTTGTCCTGAACAAATAATGGAAGTGGAAACCAGTGTACCCAGCGTTTTGCTAATCAGGTCTTTGACTAAAACGATGTCTTCTTCTGCCCATGACTGCTACAACCCGTCATAGACTTCCATTGGAAAATTTTATTTATTCATTTAGCTTAGCAAATTTTCATAAAAATAGATATTTTCATTGAAAATTAAATAAAATATTTTAATTTATGACGTTAAAGCTTAATATTTTTTTAAAATTTGTAAATAACCAAAATTTACATAAATGTTTCTATAAAATAAATAAAATTTATATATGTTTTAACCCTTGAGTGCTCCTTTCTTAATGAAATTTTGGAAAATTTTAAATTGTTTCATTATGTTAAGTTTAATTTCTTTTGATATTTTTTAGCAAGAAGAACCATTTTAAATCTATTATATAAATTTATTTATATTCACTGTATTTCATAGAAAATATCTAATTAAATCTTTTAAAAAAGCATGTAATGTACGCATAGCATTTTCCTGGATTATAAATAACTCGGATTCCATAAAATATTCTTTCTAATATTTGAAAGAAACATAGTATGTATTCAACACCAACTCCCTAGAACTATTTTCCCAACAAATAAAACTATGTTACTGACTCTATCTACGGAAGCGTAAACAGTATAATGTATAGAAATGTCTTTCTATTAAATAATTCATCTTCTTTGAAAAACATACCTCAAAGTAATTGCATTTATTGTAATTTATAATAACCGCTCCCGAACAGGCGAAGTCTGCGGGATGTGCACATGCCTTTCGCAGCATTTACATAACACAGTCCACGAACATTCGCAAAGCCTCAAATAGACAGAGTAGAAGAGTAGAAGAAATATGCCAACAATTTATTCGAATCAAGTTTCACAGTCCGTTTCAGTCACCAGTTTGGTGAGAAAATATTTTCAGAAAATATGCCATGAAACGTGCTTGGAAATTATACGTGGCGACATTGGTTACCCAGCAATATCCCGTATTTGCCTTTAATCGTATCAAAATATGTGCGTCTCTGCACTCCTTTAAACTCCCTTTTTTTAGGCGAGGCGGAAGGAATAGTAAATATATTGTGACGCGACTTCTCAATGCAAGCTTAGGCATTGTTTCATTTTTCGTGTTTTTTTCTCACGAATTCAATTGTAAGAAAGGAAATGATGAAATTTCTTTTCCAGGGAAAGAGTTACAGGGATATAATACAGTTTGATGCTATTTATTTCGGATACAGTATCATTTATACGGATTTTTTTACGGCACTGGATATAAAATAGATATTTTATTGTTTCTCGGAACTATGAATAATTTTTTTTTCTTAAAACGATTCCTTCTCCGACCCTGATGATAGCTATAAATATTTCAGGCGAAACGTTGGTCATACATTGTGAAATATTAATAATCCAAATACTACTGATCAAAATTTTTATTAAATCAATATTGAATCACGAGAGGATATTTGTCATTAATTGTTAAGTCATATGTATAATTGGAAAAATATTTGTTTAAATGATCTTTTTTGTATGATTTTTAAACTATTGTAATAATGAGAAATAAAAACCTAATACCAAATATATTTGTGCCAGAATAAAAATTCCTGCTATAAATCATTTACATAAATTATAAAGTCTGTTTATTAAAATTAATTTCTTATCTGGAATTTTTTTAAATTCACTCCATTTTAATAAATTAAAACAATACTATTATTATTCATTGAAATAATCTTTACAAAAATATACGAACTGAAACAATTGTAAAATTGAAAACTAATGCAAAGGTATAGCATTTCAAGAATTAAATAAAATCTTTTAAACAAATACAATATTTGGTCTTGCTAAAAAAAATTCTAATTACATAATAAAAAGATCAAATTATATTACGTTCAAGATTAAACTTTGAAAGTTTACGGTTCTTACAATTTAATCATTCATAAGTAATTTAAAAACTGATCTTCGAACTAATTTAGATGCTAGAATTTTTGTTTCAGAAATTTTAAAAGCTCCGATTTTTTTCTCTCCTTGTTTTTTCAATTTCTTGCGAACGGTATAGAGCAGATTACTTTAAGATCTTTCTATGTGCCCTTTTCTATTTAACTGCTTGTGTGTGACTTCCTGCTTTGACTACTGCAACTGTTTGCATTGTAGATGAGACTCCCAAGTTATTAGCGGCTGGTCTACTGGTGCGATGAACCAATGAATATTTAAAGAATTCCTTCTTCGTTTACTAAAGAGAAACGGTACTCATCATTCCAGCTGGATGAACGTCCTCAAGTTGAAACTCTTTTCCTAATGAGAGGCCTGTATACGGATATTTTCTTTTCTAGAAGATCCCAGCGTTCAGGGTTTATGTTTATTCTTTTGGAAGTAGTTTGTCTTTTAAAAAATGCGGCATTGACAATGTCTGAATCTCTTTGTATTTGTTTTTATACATCACGCTCACGAAAAGATATCAAAAACAGATTTAAAAATAAAAAGACAATATCACAAAGGTATTTTAATGAGTTGATATTGACATTTTTACTTACACATTATAATTTACATTAGCAAAAACAGCTTTCTATTTAATTCTAGTTAAAATATATAAAACCAAAAAAAATATATATAAAAATCATGAATTTTAAAATGATTTATTTAAATACTTATATATAAAAATCTCATATAAAGGAAACATATGAAAAAAATATTTATTCTAAGAATTAATTAAATTTTATTAAATTTTATATTTTCTGATTATGTTTTTAAAATTTATTTCTTGATAGATATATCCACACATAAATATGTATAGTTTTACATAAAAGCAATCATTCTGTCTCGAACGAATTAATTAGACCTGAAAGACTTAATATATGTATATATATATTTTAATATGCGTAACGTGTAAGATGTATCATCACGTACTCAATAAAAATTAATACCATGATAAAAATTACTTTGTTATTAAGCTCTGGCTCAAAAGCTTGTGTGAGTGTAAAACTCATCAAAGTAATTTAGTCCGTCTGCCGCCCAGTATGTATAGAGTTTAGTATATGGGGCTGCCACCCGAGGAGCATGGGTTCGATTCTCGAGCAAGCCTTGGATGCATTTGTGCTGTCCTTTCAAAGGCAGCGAGTTGCCCTAAATATATGGTACTTCTAAAATAAAAAAGGAAGAAAAAACCAGCGGATTTGTACGTTGAATGTTCTTAATATAGTGCACCGCAAGTGCCCTGCATGTTTTTTGCAATTATATAACGTCCATAAAAAAAGAAAGAGAGTACAATTTCAGTAGGAATAACTTTTTGCAAATGATTTTATAGTTTACTATTTTTACAAGTATTTAAAGATCAATAAGGGCGATGGATAACAGGGAGTACATAGGAGACACCTAAAAGGCAAGGGAGACTGGTGAGGATGATAAAGAGGGAGAGGCATATGCTACTGTATCTGGAGAAATAGAACTGGGATTCCCCTTTCATTTGAAATACCTGAAGGATCGTCCTCTGTATAATAGTAAATGTTATAACTAATTATTTTGCAATTTACCTGCTTTAAGCAGCAGCTGCACTCTATTTAAAACGATGACTCCAGGCCAAATAGGACATAATCTAACATTTGTCTAATGCACACAAACTTATATTAGGGTACTTTCGTCGTTTGGTTTAGTCTGGAGCACTACGGTCTACTTTTTGCTAAACGAGGGCTATTCAAACTGGGACCTACTGCTAAAAACCTATTACAAATGGGTAGGAGCATCCACATGCATACAGTGGAAATCAAACCCATGAACTCCGGTACCGAAAAGGAGAGCCCTACCCATTCGCTCATTTTTCGGTTCCCAATTTGAAATTAGACAAAAATGTTCATTTCAATAGGTAACTGAAGACACTGATTCCTTACAGTATAAAAGTAAAAAATATTTTCTGTAAGATTATTTATACTTTATAAAATTAATTTATTGGATTCAATTGGAAAACGAAAACAATATAGGTTGTGTACTATAATAGTTTTAAAAACAATAAACATCTAAATACTCTTTTTAACTTTGAAGCGTTACCATTATATACCAACTGCATAAAACTTTTTCCGTGAAGAATATCTAGAAAAATATTTTATTTGTCGGAAAGTCTGGCATTATTTTTCAGAAACTTTGGTTTCCATATTGTAAATGTAGTTGAATCCAACTATGGCAATAATTAAAACGAAACTTTTATATAGTAACTATTTTCAAAGTTTTATACCCATAACTATAACTGTATTTGATGATAATAGTGAATTGTGTGACAAAATAAATTAAAAAATGTAAATAATTGAAAACTCCTTTCTACTATTGTAATTAAAATCTTCTTATAAAAATAATTAAACATAAAAAATTATCTTATAAAAATAATTTTATTGGTAGATATGAAGGAGATGAACATTTCTATCTAATTGTAAGTACGGGTTTTGACATCCAATACCATTTGCCATAGAAATAAATAACTGGCTTATTATAATATAAGATGATTCCAGATACCTAGAATGATTCTTAGGTGTATCACATTATAGAATTTGTACAAAAACAGTCCATTATGATACCCATTATGTATTTATAAATATACAAAACCTTTCTCCTAGCAATAGTATTTTCTCATATAAAAATTATTTACGAAATGCTGTTTTATTTACGTGTGTAATTTTATATGTATATAAACGTATTTTGCTGGTTTTGATAACAGTTACACACCTTTTACATTTTCAGTTGTGCATGAAACGCCATTAAATATTACTATTTGAATTTATCACTTTGTAAACACAACCAGAAATAACAGTTACTGTCTTTCAACCATTAATGTAAACTTAGTGTATATCTGCAGTTTAAAATATTCAGAACAAAACATTTGCGTTATTAAAAAAGGAAATGTCAAAGTACTTTTATCATTACATTTAAACAAACACTTCTCCAAATAAAAAAAGCTCATTTTTTCCCATCATCTATCTAATGCACAATTTAGTGGAGATGATTTTTACTCATTCATTTATTTATAACTATTTCCAGACTTCCTAGCAAAGTTTCAAAATCAACAAGTCATGTGGGAGGAAAATTAAAGCAACTCTTTAGAGAAAAAAAAAGTTGCCAGTAAGAAATTGGAATATAATATGAAAGAAAAACACGAACCAAATAGTCTGATTTGGGATTTTTCGGTGAAATCGCATTCGTCTAACTGTTCCGAGGAGCTCAAGTGAGCTTCAAAAGAGATTACACAGAGACCATTTCTAAATAATCTTCTTTCTTATGTCATTGTTGGCCATGATAAATTACACTATTATTATTATTAACGGAAAATAAAAATAAACTGGAAAAATCTTCTAACCCCTGGAGAGGGCAAGAGATAGAGCACTTTTTACTAATGTGGCTCATAAGGAGGGAAAAAAAGATTGAATTCGGCATTAATCGGGTTTTAGAAGATTTTATGAAGTGAAATAAAAATCTTGTTATTTTTATGACGAAAAATGAAAGATATTTCTTCCCTTAAGAATGCCATCTTTATGCTATAAATAATCACCTAATGTTCATTTATTTTTTAATATTCTTTTGTGAATTGTGTTAGGAATACCTTTAATTGTTTGCATTTTCATTTTAAAACTGAAGGATATGTATATATATATATATATATATATATATATATATATATATATATATATATATATATATATATATATATATATATATATATATATATATATATATATATATAATTAAATGTAAAAAAATTAACGAAATCAATATTTTATGCCTCGTTTTAAATGTTACGGAGCTGGAGTTTAAACTTTCAGAAATAAAACTGTATTAATATTTTCATGTACCTATTTAAAACACCTTACATCAAAATATTTAACTGAAATTCATTTATTTATTATTTATTTAATTAATTTAATGTCATCATTAAATAAATATGGAAAAAATAAGTAATCGAATAATGTTCTGTAAATCTTCACAACTATAAACTACCATACTATACAAACATCATACTATAAAGCAAAAATCAAGCAATTGTAATCTTTGTATCTAAGATAATGTATATTAATAAGTTACTTTACTTTCTTTCAATTAAACAAATTGATATGTGTTCAAGTATTGTAAAAGTCAATGCATTTTCCTAACTATGTTGTTCATCCAAATTAAAGATACTGTTTTTCAAGTATTGCATACTCTTCATGGAATGTTATAATACTTTTATCTTTCTTGGATAAAAATTGCCTCTTTAGTCATAAGCAATGAAGAATATTAAATTAGACAAAATGTTGATCAATTAAATGATATTTAACAGCATGTTATATTTATAAAATATTTAAGAGACATACTTGCTTCTTAGACGTTCTAAAATCTACTATGTAACTAAAATATTAAGGATAAAGAATTTAGGTTTATGCTTGATAATTGTTTTTAATTTGTTATCCATATTACTTTTAAAATTTTTAACGTTTCACAGATTGCTATATCACAAGTTTTAAAATAATTGGCTCACCAATTTCATCATTCTTCAAAGTAACAGTTTGAAAACTGGTGACATTTAGTAGCTGTTGTCAAAGAAGCTCTAGTTTTCCAAAAACAACTTCTCGGTCTATTACAGTTTAAACTTGTCTCTTATCTATTTTACTTTCCCCGTACACTCAGGAAGAAGCAGGGAAACATGTTCTGATGTCCACAAACTGACTGATTTCATTTGAGAAGAAAAAAAACACACCAATGTGCAATATCCAACTCTTCAAAAGTACTAGTTATCAAATATAACTTAAACAATAAGTGGAAATAGAAATACAAAGGGGTTGTTCACTTTGGTGACCAGCCTGAAATGTTGTAAATGACTACCATGGATTTTGAAACAAATAGGTGTCTCATATCTCTATTCCGAGAAACAGGTGTTTTCAGCAAATTTCCCCAATATCAACAAGTTCAGAACGAAAAATCTCACTATATTAATTCCAAAATATTTTTCACTTTTTAAGTTTCAGGAAATTCCAACCTGATTGTATTCAATTAACAAATTAAAAATATAAAACTTTCCCATATTTCATACCCAAACAAAATAAAGTGCAAATTAAGCAAAAGAGAAAAATCACAAATCATCAAAATTTTTCTTCAAATATGACTAATTTTCTATAATGATATACTTTCTCTAAAAATTTTACAAAAAAAAATCATTTTTTAACCTATTTTGAAACTTTAAGTTTCAAAATATCTTTAACGTATTGTGTCAGTACACAACTTGGTGGTGTGTGGTGAATGGTGTCCAGTTTCCTAAGGACAGATTTGTGTAGGTAAACGTAATAAGTCCAGTCTTAATCTAATTTAAAAGGAATGGGCAAAATAATTTATTTTAATCAGAAAAGCTTAGTCAGAATCCAAAGTCAGTACTAGAGTGTACCCACAACACGTTCCTGTCTCTATCACACTTCTTTCGTGGCTGTAAAACTTCAGAGGAGAATGTACCTTTCCTTCCATAATCCCACCAAGGAAATTTACTTCATTATAAAAAAAGAATGATAATCACACTACTTTAAGGAACTCCTTTATCCTGGATTAAAAAATCGAAATAAATATTGCCAACGTGTACAGGAAAATTACGAAAGTTTGACAGCTGATACGTATAATGTGAATTTGGTTGCTAGGAGAATGTTGCCAGAATAGCATTTCACCTTATTCCAAAATAGTTTGCTGATAACTGAGGATGTGATAAAACTGACATCTTTATTCTAAGAAACCTTCTAACTTTTCCTCGAGGTGTGCCTGAAGATATTTTTACATTTCTTATAAGCATGAAAGTCTTCTGTTATAGGATGTCATTTAAAAATATTAAAGTGTTTCTAATAATGGCTTCGGCATCCTAGATGATAGTATTAGTGTCTATGTACGCAGAGTCATCGGTAGAGATTTTTTATCATAATTTGTGAAATATTCGCGGGACTATTAATAGTTTTTTATTCAGGGTATATAGGAGGTCTCTCTCAGGAATAACTCCACTGGAAAAATTAAAAGCTCTATGAACAGAAAATGTGACAGATAAATTAGCAAGCTCTGTTCTGTTTGAGATTGTGTGGACTTGTTGACAGGTTTTTACTTCAACCAAAAGCTACATGATTTAATTTTTTTCTACAGATTGAACCTCACCTACAGAAGATATTAGACACTTATGAATTGTAAATGAGGGGATATTATCAAAACTACCTTCAGTAATCTTAGTAATATGAAACGTTGTATTAGTTATCGAGATCTGTTCCATTTGTTGCCTACAGGAAAGTGTTTTTAAAACAAACATGATAAAGGAATTTTTTTCGACCCCTAAAGCACCCTACAATATGAAGCCCAAGCAGGGGATGCATAATCCTGCACCAGTTTTGACCTGGAAGCATACAAGTAATCCTGATATTTCTACCTCACTTAATAAAAGAATTCCCAACGTACATCGCCCACTTAGTACAAGCCTAAAATAAAGTCGTCGACCAGTCAATTTGTACTTAAAGACCAATATGTACCATCCATTTACATGAATAAAAGGCCAAAGCAGGGTATTGGAGATTCCTCACAAAAACTGAAATGCAAATCAGATGATATCCCTTACAAGAAATATCTTCAATTACAGGAAATCTCTTCAATTACAGGTATTTTCACTTATGGGGGACACGGGTCTCCTCACATAACAAGCACTGGGTAGTTTAATAAATTGTGCAACGCTATGTTCGAAACGGAACACGGCATCAAGAGACGAGCCCTCTCTTTTGAGAGGGGAATCCCACAGAGGGAGGAAAAGAGAGGAAAGAAGTAGGAGACAAGAAGAGGAGAAAAGAGATAAAAGAATGAAGAACACTGGGGTACCTCAGAATTGCGACACCTATGTTTACATAAAGCAGGTAAACTCCAAGAGGGATTTATTCTCATGCCTATAATAGAAATTTCAAGGGATTAAATACAAGGCAATATATTTTAGAAATATACAATAAACATAAAATTGTTGGCATGGATAATCTAAATGTCTTTTAAATCTACGATTTTTAACGTTTAACGTTTGTTTTTTTCTCAAAATCGATCTGCATCACAGTTAGAGGCAAGTTTAGAGAATTTCAATGCAAACGATTGAACTTTGCTAACATTAAATTTTAACAAGAATTTCCTTAGCATGTTAAAGGTTATTTATTGTTTTTTAAAAATAAAAAAGGATGGTGGATGCTAAAATGGGATAAATGGTCAAAGACATAACTTTTCTCTTCTCGTGTGCTAAGCTGTTTACCGCTGATTTTTTTTATTTGTATTCTCCAATTCATTTTTCTGATACTCAGTACTGAAAAAGCAAGAGACAATGACATTGAAATTTCAGGATGTATATTTTTATTGTTCGTTTCCTTTTTTCTTTACATGTAAGCCAAAATTTCTTGATTTTCAATTAATTTATTTCTTTTTGTATGAAGTTTAATTAAAAATTGTTGTAAAAACATGAATCTGAAGTATATTTGTTGATATAAGCATCAACCAGTCAAGTTAAATGTAAACTGGGGATTCTAATAATGTGTAATCAATTTTTAAGTAAGTCTTTCGAACTAACAGATTTTTTTTATGCAACTGTATGAATAAGGGGAAACTAAGGATAATTAATTTAAAGAATTTCCTTCACTACTTTAGCAATAGTATTAAAGTTCTTCTAATATATATATATATATATATATATATATATATATATATATATATATATATATATATATATATATATATACAGATATACATATCAGGAGAGCACATAACTATAGATTATTTCCTTTTTAATCCAAAAGACAATAAAAAACAACGTTTTATGTACTATTTGCTAGAGAGTCATTCATCAAATTAATCCTAAGTAGATTCTTTATTTTGTTCTATTATGATCGCATATTTTATTGCAATGCTTACTTGAATAACTAGTACAATCATTTTTAATTATTTAAAAAATAATTATAACATCTGGTTCTTTTAAAAATATGCATACAGTATAGTTTTAAAGTTGTTTTTACCACTTTAAAAGTTGAAGTGCGTTAATGTATTTGTTTCGTACTAGAAACGGGAATTTTGGTCAATTTTAATATATTTAGGGATTAACAAGTGAAATCTAAAACTTCAGACTACATTGTCTCTAGACAGTAAAACAGTTGTCTCTGTTCAAAATATATAATGGCACCTATTGATATCCCATTTAAGAAAAGTCAAATAAACCACAAGAATCCTTTCTAATCGCTTTCAATATTTATCAGATATTTGATTCATTTTGTACTATGCTAGATAAATTTTATCCAAGACAAATATATGGTGGAAAATGTACGTCTTAGAAAATATACTTAATGCTTTCAAAAACTGATAGCAAAATCCTACAAAATATAACAACTTGCACTCATTTATTGTTTGTTTTGGAATGCTAAGGTCAGTTTTTGAATATATAAGCCGACTGTTTTCCAGTTTTCAATTTCTATAAACTTGGATTTAAGCAGAGAAATTAGAAGCGTGGAAAGAAAAAAATCATTAATTTACCTGTGCGATTATTATTCTGTATATACCACTGAACGCGCTTTTAAAATATTTTTGACTGAGAAATACGTTCCGCTTAACTTGGAATGCTCAATAGAATTCGTGGGAAAATTGCTGCTACCTTATTCTAATTATGTACTTCTGTAATTCCCAAATTACATTTTGCATTACATGTTCTACTCCGGACCATTTGCCTTTAATACAGCAATTAGAACAATTTATAGTTTCGAAAATTTCACCCAACAGTTAATTAAAAGGACAGAGATAATTTAATACGTAACTGTGTTAAAATAGAAAAGTTAAAGAGAAAAATCCTATGACCAAAGAATGCATTTAATGAAGTCACAAAATATCTGATTTATAATTTTTCTCTCATTTTTGTCTAAAGTTGATACTAATTCATCTCAAGTAGTAATTACATTGTTTGAACCACTCGATTCTTTTCTCATAAATCTTAGATTTTACTCAGATTTGAAAGCGAATATATTCATTTCTTCAAGCGAAATCATCATGGGAATAACATTAGTTGAATGAGTGAAGAGACATTAGTTGATTGCACTACCTAGTCAAGGCTTCGCTGGAATTTCCGAATTTCATTAGAGAAAGCAATTAATTCAATATCGTGCTCCCAACCTTCTTCGCCTGCAATTTTCACATATGGAATGTTTCACTTCCCCTCTTCAAGATGTGCTCTCTTACTCATTCATTAGATATTTACATGTCCAACTTGAATGAATGAATGGGCATTCTCGTGGCCCATTAGTGGGCAAAATCTCGGAAGCTGTTGTGGGAGAATAAAGAGGTAAAATAAACTAAGGCGCAAAATTATTCATAATTACTGACCGTCATTAGCCCATTCGTTGTTTACTCTCGGAAAGAATGTTGAAGTGACTAATAGTTGTTGCTTAATCTTTCGAGATGCAATTATAGTCGCCGAAAAGCATCTTTCAAGAGTATCTTCTCAGGTGATTCAGACAGCATATCTGTTGCATCTGTTTCTTAGCATAAATATGGAAAATGGTGTCTATTTTGACCCACTATTTACTTACTTCATATTCTGTAAACACTTTACCCAGATATCATTTTTGACAATTTAGGAAATCATTCTGAA
Source organism: Pardosa pseudoannulata (assembly GCA_032207245.1). Lineage (NCBI taxonomy): Eukaryota > Metazoa > Arthropoda > Arachnida > Araneae > Lycosidae > Pardosa > Pardosa pseudoannulata. The sequence continues at coordinate 27,142,658 of CM063502.1, read as the reverse complement.
GTGAAAATGTATTAAACAACATTACACCAATGAGAATTGTAGGAAAAGTTTTTAGAATCACATGTCATTTAAAATATGAATATCAATTCAAAAATTTCGACAAAACAGCATGTGGAACGACTTTCCAAATAATTTCAATACTTTTTTCTATCTGCATTTTCAAACGAAAACTGATAAATCTTCAACAGTGATAGAAGAAAAACAGCATTGTTGTAAGCAACATTTGTGAATTTGAAAATATTTATATAGAAAGAAATAAAAATTATAAAGGGTGTCAAAATACGAATTACATTATACCTCTATAGAAAAGTTTATGTAGGATTTATTTCGATGGCCGCCTATAGCTCATATTAATAGCTACAAAATATAGATAATAAATGACCATTTAAAGAATGTAAAAAATATTATAAATTAATCAGATAAGATTTAGTTTTAATAACATAAAACAAAGAATTATAATTTCTAAAATTATAAAAACTTTCCAATATTTTTATAATCATAAGAGACTAAAATTTTTAATTAAAATATTTACAGAATATTTTTAAGAACATTGGCTGATTTAGATATTTTTAGGGATATAATGAACAAAATTTTGGATTTAATTATTTTACACATTGCAAAATTAAGTTTTGTAATTAAATGTTGTATTCTTAATTATTTTAGTATTTTGTCTAAGAGAATATTTGAGAAGACTATAATAGTTTTAGGAGAACTAAAAATTTTAGTAGGTAACAGAAACAGAACCATTTGTCATTAATTACAAAAAAACGCATTTTTTATCAATCACTACATTTCAATTCTCGTACTAGGTCAACAAAAATATTTGACAGTATTATTTCCAGTATATAAATCAAAATGAGAAGTTGTGAAATAATTGAAACAGACTAGTTGAACAAAAAGAACAAAATAAGTAAGATAACGTGAGTGTATATAAGTTCTAAGTGAATTTAGTACCTTAAAAATATATACTATTTGCGAACTACGTGTGTCACAGCTTATTTCAACAAAACCTTTTGTAACAGGTATTTGTATGAGAACTTCGGCTCTTTTTAGATTCCACAACTGCAGAGATTAACTAAAATATGTCCTCTTGTGATTGTTAGAAATTTTGCTTCTCTAATATGTCTATTACGATTTATTACTAAGCATTAAATTATTTACATCTTGAGATTGATTAGCATTACTCCCTCTGAGTTAAAAATAAGTGTGTAAGAACCGAAAATTACACTAAATATTATTTCCATAGCAAATGACAAGAAAAGATATAAAATCATAAATTTTGCCCCATAATCTTTTAGTAATTTCAAAAATATTTTGTATTTGACTTTTAAAAAAATCTTATGAAAAAGTATTACTTTTGAAGCAACACCATAATATTTACTATTTCTAATACTTTTTTTCATCACAGTTGAAGACCACATACACACACACACACACGTATATATGTATATGTATATATATATATATATATATATATATATATATATATATATATATATATATATATATATATATATATATATATATATATATATATATATATATATATATATATATATATATATATATATATATATATATATATATATATATGTGTGTATATATATATATATATATATATATATATGTATATATACATATATATATATATATATATAAATATATATATATATATATATATATATATATATATATATATATATAATATATATATATATATATGTATATATATATATATATATATATATATATATATATATATATATATATATATATATTATATATATATATATATATATATATATATATATATATATATATATATATATATATATATATATATATATATATATATATATATATATATATATATATATATATATATATATATATATATATATATATATATATATATATATATATATATATATATATATATATATATATATATATATATATATATATATATATATATATATATATATATATATATATATATATATATATATATATATATATATATATATATATATATATATATATATATATATATATATATGTGTGTGTGTGTGTGTGTGTGTCAGGTTCGGAATTATAAAGTTATAAATAAAAATATTAACTACTGAAAATAAACTAAGAGATATGTGAGTAACAAACATTTAAATCATGTTCAAGGATTGGGAACACACAATCTGTGGTGAGATTAAATGTCCTATATTTAGTTGAAAATACCCTCATGCACTTTAAAAATGGCTCATTTCAATGTTTATATAAGCAGAGAGGGTTGCTGTACTTATATTGCTACTTGAAATTGCATCCCGCAGAGTGATTTACATTTTCACTTTACAACATATGTAAGATACAAATGATAACACATCAGTTACACATTAACGCTGAAGTACATGTGTAAAACATAAAGTACCGATGTCAAATAAAATTATTTTGTAATGTTAGTACGTTATCTATATGAATATAGGAACATTATGTGCCATTATGATATTTTGATAAATGCTCGGCCTAATTTTTGGCATTTTATGCATGCATGTATGTCGGAAGGAGTAGTGGATATCTGGGTGTACGCGGGTATAGAATACTATTTATTTAAAATACTGTAAAAATATTTAAATCTTATTCTTTGAAATTTCTTCGTAAGTCAAATGATTCAGACCCTTAATTTATTTACATAATAAATCTTTTGTATTTTATTGGTTGATAGATATTTTCTGAATGTCATAAAAATGTAAAAAGTCTGAAAATACTAATTTACTTATTATTTAAAATAAGTCTAAAGCTTACCATTTTTTTATGAAAGTGTATTATATTCTTCACTTGCTCTTGTTGGTAAAATATTTTGAAAATAGAATTTTACGGCAGAAAGTATCAAAAATCGTCATTATGATAAAAAATAAAAAGACAGTTTGACATTCATCACTTAATTATATGTTTCGGAACAGTCTCTATTTTAAAAAAAACTTTATTTACCTAAAAATACTTAGTCAGAAGGGGCGCTCCACACACAGAATGCTTCAGTTTGGTTTTCTTAATGTGTAAATAAATATCTGACAGTTTCGAAGGCATCTACATGATTAAACTCATTATGTAAACTTCAATATAAAACAAAGAAATCTCTCCATTGTTCATTTTGTTTAGAACGACTACTGAGTCGAAGAAGTTGATATAAATTAGTTAATTAAATTTGAATAACATGCATTATCTGTTTAAAGTAAAACGTGTTCTTTCATTAACTATACTTTACATCTCTGCCTATGATAATGAAAATGTTAATGTGACAAAAAGAGAAAACGTATGGTTGCTTTATTTTATGCACTGCAGTTTTTTCTATTCGAGAGATATACAGCTTAACGTCTATTGTGTACAGCTTGAAATATCAACGGAAATAATTAAATTTGAACCTATACCTTTGTCAAAAATTTCGAAAACTATATGCAATTCTAGGATACATGTTTTATCTTTTGTACACTATATGCATAGCTAGTACTAATAAAGTAGAAAATAATCTATTCTTAATTAAAATAAATACTTCTCAGTATCTTGAACAGTTACAAACACTGACAAAAATAGCACTACAACATATAAACTTTGATTGCAAAATTTATGTCTGATTATCATACGGAAGTTTGTCTTCCAAAGTAAATATATCATGTCATTCAGCTGTAAAAAACAGAGGTTGAGCAATTAAAGTTAATAAGACCCTTATTTAAAAAGAGCAATGCTTGCTTATCTTTTTTGTACAAGCGAAATGTTTTAAAAACCTTATAAAGTATTAATATCGAAATAATAATTTATGACATATATTTGGAAAATTAGCAATGTTCAAGGTACTTCTCAGTACCTTGAAAAGTTACAAACACTGACAGAAATAGCACTACAACATATAAACTTTGATTGCAAATTTATGTACGATTATCATACGGAATTTTGTCTTCCAAAGTAAATGTATCATGCCATTCAGTTGTAAAAAAAAGAGCTTGTGCAATTAAAGTTAATAACTTCCTTATTTAAACTTACCTTTTTTTAGTACAAGTGAAATGTTTGAAAAACCTTAAAACGTATTCAACATTGAAATAATAATTTATGACATGTATTTGGAAACTTCCAAGTATGTGCCACGAAAGAAGTTATTAACATACATTTTCCTCTAATAACTATTTTAATGAGCATATAAACTTTTCCTGTTGGTGAACACTAAGTTTTAGGTGAAAATTAATTATATTACTTAATAGGATATGATGTAAAAGGCACACGCTTTTGTAAGCATAAAATATTATAATAATCTGACATTCAAATAATATTTCACTTTTAATAAATGAAATTTAATGACGAGAGCACTCATCTCACTTTCCTTACTTTTATAATTTAATTTCACTGTTTGATTCATTAGCTATTTCTTCTGAATTCAAAAGCTAAACTTGTGGAGCCACTAGACAATTTGAAATAGAAAGGATTTAATATGTTCTCATACAATACAGTACAACCTAAATAAATGTTTTGAGTCAGAAAAATTATTTTACGAAATTAACATCAAAAGAAAATGGAAATTGTCATGACTTGTATTTTGAATGTTTACACTTGTGTACAAATAATTCTATTTCTAATTTGAATTCGATGATATTTTGAATAAATAATTTTATTCCTGAGTTAAATAATTTTAAGAATTCATCATACGAATGGTGTCTCAATTTGTGAAAACGATATTTATAAATATTAAGTAAGAAAATATTTGTGTCTTAAAATGTCATTGAATTGAACATATTTTTTTATAAAATAGTGAAAGTCATAAATATTAAAAATATTATTTAATTTTTGAATTTCAGAACTATCATAATTTAATTGTGAAACTTTAGAAGAATAGAATTTTTCAGCTTAAAAAGTCTGCCCCGAAAAAAAATTTTAAAATATTGTTTTTTATATCATTTATTCAGCTAATATTGTAGTTCATTAAACTTATATGCCCTGTTTAAAATAAATTTGTTTCTTTAAGGTTAAAATAAATACAAATTACTTCGAGAACTTTAAAGTTAATATACGTCAATATTATGTCTAAAATTCAAATGTTCTTCCAAATTTCTATGAATTGTTAAATTAATAAATAACTATTACATAATAAAATGACTAAATTCTTCGAAATGTCTTTCTTGATTGCGAAAACTAAAATGTTTTAATGTTTACATCATTTTCTTCCCAATATTTTACCCCGAGAGTCAAAATATCATTTTATCCAAGAATTCGGAAACCAAAATATCTTCCAAATACTCATCTCTTCTGAGTTATTTTAGCTCATCTGGTGACGAATCTGGACATGAAAATCTACTTTGCAGTATCGGCAGTCAACAAGCATGGAAGAAGTGTTTTCCTAACATCTGCCATAGTACTGATTTCCTATTTTGGAGCTTTCCTTTATTTGATACTGCCAAAAGATACAGAAATTCTGTTAAGATCTCTAGATATCTATCTTAACCGCAAAGAGAATTGCTACTTGCTCTATCTTCTCGACATTCTGTTCCATATTCATTGCACTCGGAAATTAACTCTTCCGAATAGTCAGTTACACTTTTCGCACACTATCGTATATAAATAATATCTAATTTGTAGTGAATACACAGTATTTCTATAACCAAGATTTCTCCATTTCGATCTAGAAAAATATGAAAAAATTTCAAATATGAAGTGATTAGATTTCTTGAAAAAATATTTTGCGTTCTCTTTTGAATATTAAAAATAGATTGTAATTACTGCTATATATAAATAATAAAAGTAAATACTAAATAATAATTTAAACTACTGTAGGTAAATGGCAATGAATCATTCAAATTTAACAGCATTCTTGCTTCTAGACTTAGATTGTTGATAATCCTTTAAACTATATCTCAAAATGACTCCACATACATAGAGAGAGTACAAAAATATGAAAAAATAGTTCAAAATATGTTTGCAAATTTTAATAAAATTATCTTTAATTTGTTATACATGGCTTTTTTCATAATTTAAGTATTGAAATACAGTAAAACACATATAGGAATTATTATTCATTTTATATTAACATCGGATATTACACTTTAAAGCCAGCCGATCCGAACTTTATAGGAAAAGAGCTTACGTCACTAGGTTTGAAAATCTTTTCTGGATGTATGTTTGAGTATTCCAAATTTTCAATCCTTCAGAGCTCATAATATAATTGCACCTCAAGTAGGGAAACATAGACCGTTGAATTTGCATCAAGCCATATTTTTTACAGTGTATAATTACATACAAAGATCTCTTTATAGTCTTATTTTCTATGAAATTACATATAATAGTTCAGTCTTTCTTTATAAATCGCATTGCGAAACATCATTTTAAATGGGAGAGAAGATTTTTAAATTGATGATATTTTTGGCACACAAACCTTACTATAAGCTGATTTTATAAAATTCAGAGAACTTTTTACAGATAAATATTAATCCCATTAATTGACATAAACATATAAGTCTTATATAAGACATATGTTTAAGTCAATTAATGTAAAAATTATATTAAAATACAGCAGCGCGACCGCACTTCCACGCATTATTGACAGAATATATGAGAAGAGGAATAGGGCTTCACCGCATTCAAATGGTTAATTTGAAAGTTTACATCCAGTACCCAGACAACATGTAAGCTTGTGCAAAGGTTGTCAATTCCTTGCCAGATACTTGCACTGTTAATGTTTCTATTTTAACACTGTTATGATGTTTAAGCAAAATTAGAACTACAACCTTATATCCTATAACCTTGTCATAATCTAACATTATGACAAGGTTTGTTCAATATTAAACAAATAACCCTTTTTATTGACAATGTTGTGGATTGGTTTGGTTTGGTTTGGAGCGCTACGGTCTACTTTTTGCAACACGAGGGCTAATGAGACCGGGACCTACTGCTTAAAGCCGATTCCGAACGGCTACGAACATCCATGCCATAGTGGGATTCGAACCCACGAACTCCGGATCCGAAGGCCAGCACCCTAACCAATCGGCCATTGTTCGGCGTGACAATGTTGTGGAAAGGTTCAAATAGTCCTTTTAATAAAATTTTTGTTAGACTTTTCACTATAGTTGATATAAGAACAGAAAAAAATACTTATAGAGTATTTTGATTTTTCCCTTTATTTTTCAGGTGATATTAATCGTGTCTTAATACCGATTATCTTTAGCAGTAAATCCCATATTATTTTAAAATGTATTATTATTACACCCTTCACATTTACTTTATATACATTTGAATGAAAATAACAATTATTTGTATTAAGTACCCTTTTTACCTCGGACCGACGTTTTATTATTTTTATGAACTATGAGGTATCTATAAAATCTAGCAGTTGAAAAGCAACTGCAAATTACACTATTCACAAAAAATAAATAAATTAATTAAAAAATACAGCCTAATATATTATTAAATTCAAATAAATTGTTAAGGGATCCTCATACTGAATGTTGTCATTATTATTTCTTTCTTTTCAGCATATGGTTTGTCTATCCAAACAAGTCTATACAAGCATTCGTAACTGCAAACACGCAGAGAAGATCTAAATAATTTTATGTGTGGTGGGAATGGAGATATATGTCTTAATAAAGATTCAACACCTTTTATTTTTAATCATGATTATTTCATAGTTTGTTCTCGCATCAAATCTTAACCTTTTGTATTATTGTGTTGCAGATCACCAAGTAACCCAAAAATTGAAGTTATTTTAGAAGTGTGTTTAAAAATATGATTTTATTGAATGTTTTTATTCTATAATGCTTAGCACAAATGTCTCTAAGAATATGTACCAAACGGCAGTACTAAGAATTATTTTTCTATCCAAATTTCATTCAGCTTTTGATCAGAAAACATTACAATTCTGCATAAATTTTGAATAATAAACTTTGGATTTCTTAAATTGAAATTTAATGTGGAGAAGCTAGAATTGGATTTCACAAGGGTACTTTCTCATTCTTCATAAAAATTATTTTTGTGCATAATAGTTTATAATTTTATAGAAAATATGTGGGTTTTTCCTTTACAAAATACACATTGTTGAAAATAAATTTTAATTTTTTAAATTTTAATTTTTTTAAATAATATTTTAAATGTTACAAAAAATGTTTGGCATTTGAAAAAGTATTTTTTCCGAGTTTCTGTAGATACAAAATATAATACTTTATAAATAATTATTTACAGCTTTTTTCTATTTATAAATTATTTACACTTATTTTTATTTTTTAATACAATATTTCTTTTTATTATAAATTTTTTTATATATATGCTGTTCTGTTTTCCGGTGAAAATTTGGAGTTCCAGTAGAAAATTTTTTGTAGCTATAAATTCTGTTTTAAATGTGTATATTTTAAATTTTTATCTGTATATTCAACACGTTCAATTGCTGAATAACAGTCACTGAATAATAATTTTCTTTTAAAGAAAATATCTTTAATATATTTTATAAAAATGACAAAATATGCAAAATAATACAATGGTTTATAAAGGTGGTTTATAAGAAGAGTATAAAGTCTCCTATAGAAATAAATATTTTCGGTACAAAATAATATCATAAGGAATTTTACGAAAGTAAACTATTGCAAATATCTTACATGTTAGTGAAATTTCCATTTCAGAAAGATTAACCAAACTAACAATTAATAATTCAACACGTAAGGTCTATGTTTTGAAAGAGAGTTTCTTGATTCGATTACTGTAATATAACAAACTATATTAATAGTACGAAACTAAAAAAAATATTTCTTTTATAAAAATCCATGCAAATTGCTTCCATTAGAATTGCTGTTCCTGAAATTTCAGCAAAATCTAAAGCTTAACGTATGAATAAAAATATATAAGTGAACCATCTAATTATACCATTTAAATTATAATTAATTTATAGAAATAAACAAAATACTTATTATTGGTATAAAATTAAAACATAGGCTTAAGATTTCTTTTTCTTTGATTGTGAAAACTTATACACATATTCAACACACATTACAAAAATATTCATCAGGTTAAGAATTCAACTGTAGTTCATTTACCCTATCTTGAAACATTAAAATAGACAGTATTATGCAGTGAGTATGTCTGATGTTAAAAATTATTGTAATCATTAACAAATTATTGTAATCAATAGGATAAAATAATTTATATATGATGCCAAAATAAAAACAAGGGAATAAATGTATAAGTTATAAAAATGTCATAGTACGATTTCATACGAAAAAAATGTAGTATATTTCCACTAATCTTAATGGTTAGGAGATGACAAGAAAAAGCTCAAAACACTACAACTAAGAGATTAAGCCAACCTGTTCTTTAAGAGCTTTATTAAAATGGTTCAATGAACAGCATATTTTTTTTTTGGGGGGGGAGAATGAATTATCGTTTTACTATCAACCTTGTTAAAAGGTTGTATTGAAAAACTTTATTTAATCTTTTCTGTTTTTGTAAACTAGGAAAGTTGCAACAAAGACTTACGTGAATGTTTTATAAGGTTTTTATAATATTATCCTTGTTACCGTTAACCTTGTGAAAGGTTGCAAACTTGTAGTGATAAAGTTAAATCAAGGTCATTAAAACCATATATTGTCTGAGTAATAAAGACCAACTTAATAGTTCTCCAAACTCATTCAATAAAAAACAATACACGAAATTCAAATATTTTTAATTTAAATATCACAAAAATACAGCTGGTAAAAGTTAAGTGGTCACAAAGGGCTTTTATTTTTCTATTCAAAGCTAAATCGATACTAAAGTCACTGTCGTGTTTCTCCATTTTCCTCAAAAAGTATGTAATCTTCTTTCTTTTTTATCTAATAGTGTCCCGAATTAATAGACACTGATGTAGAATTATATATATAAAAGTTCATTCCTTGACACTGCTGTAAAGGAGAAGTTGGACACATGAAGTAAACATGATAGCTTTTCGAACAGCACTGATGTAGAAAACTTTAGCGTATTTTGTATTCTATTAAGGCGAAAAATTGGAGTGAGGCATCGAACTTAGAGCTTGTCTTAAGGATTCATTGCTTCTGTAATAACATGCAAATTGCTTTTACGCCTCTGTGGTTTCAAAGGAGCAATACATGAGGTCGCTGCAATGAAAAAGACAAATCAGACTCTCTCCAGAAGCGTCGGGGAACAAGAATAAAAAAGAAAAAAATTAAAAGAAAAGAAAATGAAGAAGCCAATTTCTGTTCTGGCTTTCAATCGTCTTAAAAAAAACCTCTTCTAAATCAGCGTAATGGAGCTCATTAGGATTTTTCTTCCGCAGTAAAACAAGTCAATAAGATTAAAGGATGCGCCGGTACAAAAGAATTTCGATTAAAAATAAATTACCCAAGATGGAAACTTAATGATCTCGTGTTGTTTTTGCACCTTTCTTAATCTTTTAAAGTGATAGGACGGATTTTAACAAAGTGCCAGATCGGAAAACATTCGTTTGTTCGCAATTCGAAACTTTTATTTACGATGGAATATAAAATTATGCCAGCGGAACTATGCCGAAAGTAAAAAAATAACTTGCAAAAGGATGCGTGCAATAACAGCTTCATTAGAGTATATGCGCATAGTTTAGTGAAAAATATTTATCTTAAAGATTTTATTCATAGATCACAAATATACTGTTTATGTCTCTTGAAATGTTTCCCGTTAACAAATGTTTTCGAAACATTATTTCAATCTCTGAATGAGGCAAATTGTCTTTTTTTAATATTCCCTAAACGGAAAAGAAAAATAAAAGTTTGGAAAAGAAACAAAAGACTACGGTATCATAAGCAATGGAAATGAGGAAGCTTTATTAAATTCAAAGTTTGATAATCTTAAAAAGAATGGTGGTCAGAAAAGTTATTAATTTTTTAAAAACTGTTATTAATTGAAATATGAATTTTTGAAATATTAAATACGATATATAATTTTACATATATTTATCGAATTTCATGTACATAATTTACACACACACATATGTGTATATATATATATATATATATATACATATTATACATATATACGCATATATACATACATATATATATATATATGTATATGTATATGTATATACATATACATATATATATGTATATATGTATATATATACATATATATATATATATATATATATATATATATATATATATATATATATATATATATATATATATATATATATATATATATATACATATATATACATATATACATATATATATATATATATATATATATATATATACATATATATATATATATATATATATATATATATATATATATATATATATATATATATATATATATATATATATATATATATATATATATATATATATATATACATATATATATATATATATATATATATATATATATATATATATATATATATATATATATATATATATATATATATATATATATATATATATATATATATATATATATATATATGCATGAACCTGTAGTTTTATTTACACTGAAATTTTTATGGGAAGGATAGGAACTGATAAACACATAAAGTAATAATTTGGAGACAACATGATGCGGAGATTTAAAAAAGTGATTGTAAATAATGTAGTAACTATGGAAAAAATTTCGAAAAGCTCTTTAACAGACTCGCAGTGCTGCATGATGAATGAGATCTATCCGGTTGTTTAAGTGGAACAATTTGCCACACACTCATATTCGATACGGGAAGTGATAACAAACTGACAAATACAAAGTAAGTGCGATTTGCTCCTCAATAGATATGTTAGACAGTACTTCAAGGATATTAAATATCCTTTTCCATTTTTTCAGCAAGTGGAATATAAACGGAAAAAGGTCAGTCTGTTGGCAAAATTACCCCAAGGTACCACAATCGGAATAGGAACTTCACAAAGACGGATATCAAGATCAAAGTGGAGACCACTTCCTCTTGCGGGGAATATGAAATAACCATTATTATGGCCCCAATCAACATAATTGACAGCTGTTCAAAGACTAGGTGAGAAACATATTGAAATAATAAATAAATCATTAAAACATCTCGGTGTCTTGCTAAACCGTAAATAAAGCTGTATAGTGAAATACAAAAGAAAAATGGCAAGCTTATGAAAATGTGGAATCTTAAGACAGTTATAGTATGTTTAACAACTATACAAGAGATGTTGGAAAAGTGTATTTGATTATGTCCAGTGTAATGCTTAGGAAATGTTAACTAAATCGCTATACGTAGATGACCTCTTTCCACAGTTCAAAAAGCATTTGAGCTCTCTGCTGATGCTGTTTTAGTTTTGAAAGACGCTAACATGACTATGAGGAAATTTGACACTAATTCTGAAGAACTAAAAAATTTGTGGAAAACTCTAATTTAATTCAATACAAGACATTATTTTGGTTTGGTTTGGAGTGCTACGGTCTACTTTTTACAACACGAGGGCTAATGAGACCTGGACCTACAGCTTAAAGCCGATTCCGAACGTCTACGAACATCCATGCCACTGCGGGATTCGAACCCACGAATTCCAGTACAGAAGGCCAGCACCCTAACCAATCGGCCATCGTTCGGACATTATTTTGGACGAAGGGATATTTGCAGATTTATTTGAGAGTAACCAGCCGATACAAATTTCTCTTGGTGCAGATATGATGTATCAAACCTTATACCCGAGCAAAAAAGGTACCAGCCAAAAAGAGATTCTATACTCAAGATAAAGAGTAAATTAAATATTAGTAGTTAACACAGTAGTTTTTTATAGATAATGTAATAATAAAAGTATGATTATATTGTGCCATAAAAGTATAATACTGTTATTTGAAGTACACAGTAAAAGAAAGTATATCTCAGTTCAATGTACTCTGTGATACGTATTTTCTGTAGCTGTAAATCAGTTTCTAATCAGTCAATTATGTTCAAAGATGTCTCAAACTGGAATTAAGTTTCAGGTAATGATGAGAGTGTAAAATTTATAACATAGATGACATACAAAATGAAATTTCACATTTAATAAATATTGAAACTGAAAAAGTTTAACAAGTAAAATGACAAACCACTTTATCCATTCATATTACAAATAATTATTAAACATAATGTTAATTATAGAGTAACGAATGATTATTTAATGGCATATACTTAAGGAAACAAGATGAATAAAGAAACAGGTTACACAGGTTTCTTATCATGGAGATCATAATTAATAGAAACACAGTTTAAATTTAAAACAGGAAAATCAGTGTACCATGCAGAAGTTTTAGCATTCCATGATGTACTTATTTCGTACATGACAAGAAATAAACTGGTCCTAGTGGACTACATAGACAGTATACCAGTTTTAGTAAATCTACAAATTACAATTCAGAAATGAAAAATATGCCCCGGTATATTGAAATATTATGCAGAATTCAATCACACAAATATATCATTTTCAAATGGATTGAGGTACACCTAGGTTTCTCAGAAAATGAATATGTCGATATCTTTGTAAAAATGGCCTTGATATATAAAGTACAAGATATAAATATCAGATTTCATTAGTAAAGAAAATTATGAAAGAACATATTTTGGAAATAGGGCAGGGGAAGTGATGCTATGAATACAGTGGCCGAAATACACATGGAATTTATAAAAAAAAGTTTCACATAAGTTCAAATTTAAAAACACAATTAATTTCTTTGTTTCTGGCAATGACAGATTTTCTGAGTTTTACACAACATATAGAACTATAAAAAACCTAAGATCCCTTTCCTGTACAGCGCGGGGTAAACAACTGCATTATCGCTACATTGTTTCGTAGCAGTTTTCCTCTGAAATATATTAAAAAGGTAAACCAATGAAACGTTGATATATTGCTATGAGAAAAAAATAATAGTAGGCAGTATGTAAACAAACTAATATAGATGTATGATTTTCTAAACTGTAAATATTCTTTCATGCATATATATCCTCAGAAACTTCCTTCCTCAGAAACTGATTAATTTGTATATAGGTGGTATGTTATTTATCAATTATTTATTGATGCAATTTATATATATATATATATATATATATATATATATATATATATATATATATATATATATATACATATATATACCGGGTGGCTATAATTAAACTGACAGTGCTCACAGTGTTCTGTAGCGCGATCTATTTGCGAGAATGACACCACATTTTGTAGGAAGATTAAACAATACGGGGGACGAAGGATCAAAATAGTTCCAAAAGTCACCGCTAGGGGAATTTTTGGTGCTGTGTTACAGAAAAAAGAGTTTAACAAATGCAAATTAATATGGAATAAAATTACCTTTTATTATGCACATTTTCTGATTTAGTTCAAGTACAATATGTACACTTTTACAAGTCAAGTACACTTTTAAAAAAGCATAAAATCTACATAAACACTGATAAAGTCTCGTGATTTTTAATATCACTAACGCTGAGCACCAGAAGAAGTTTTTTATTCAAATTTCACGTTACATCCATTGGCACAGTTAAGAAATTAATTTCCGTATTGATTTGCATTTGTTAACACTCTATTTTCTATTACACAGCTGCAAATATTCCCCTATCGGTGACTTTTAGAACTAATTTTTTTTTCCGGAATCTTTCGTCCCCCTTCTTGTTTAATCTTCCTACAAAATGTGGCGTCATTCTCGCAAATAGATAGCGCCACAGAACACTGTGAGCACTGTCAGTTAAATTATGGCCACTCAGTATATATATGCATGTATATGTGTTTTTACTAAATAGAATATAAATCAATGGACTCTATGTAGTTATAATATTTTGAAAACGACTTTTATGAAAACAAATGTAATAAATTAATTAAAATAAATGGAGACTGACATGAAAAAATTTTAAAATTTTGTGCAAATGAAAATTAACTGAAGTAAGCAATGAAAAACTGTTGCACAGTGTTATTTATAATTTTTGTCATACATAGTGGACTTAAGTAGATAATGTACTGACGATAAAATTACGTATGGATGATATATATTCATGTTTTAATAAGAATATTCATAGAAAATGCTATGGAAAATTGAAAACAATATTAAATTTTGTGCAATTTAAAATAGCGTTCCTATGAAGAAATTAATATTAGATGTTTTGTATAATGTGTGTATATATATATATATATGTGTGTGTGTGTGTGTGTGCATATATTATGCTTGTATATATTACATATGTGTGTGTAATATATCAAAATTATTACACTTTAATATCTCTGAAAAATTCTCTAATTTCCCATTCATATTTCTTCAAATCTATTTTCCTAGTCACAAAATATCTTAATAGCTCCAACCCATTTCTCAAAGCTTTCTTTGCAATATATTCAAATTTTCTTCCTTCTCCTTATTTTCTAGCTGTCCTCGGTTGGCTTTTCAATGATCTAAGATCCTTTTTCTTGTTAACACCTTCCGGTATGATTTAATAATGAAAAACTGTGCATGAAATAACCATTTAATTTTTATTTATAAAACTTGTTTCATTTTACAATTCTTTCATATTCTTGGTCTTATTAGCCCTCGTGTTGCAAAAAGTAGACCGTAGCACTCCAAACCAAACCAAACTTACATATTCTTAATTAAAATCCATTTTTTACATAGTGTTAAATAATATCAGAAACAGTAAAATTAAGAAAATATCAAAACATTAATAAGGCAAAACATTAATAAGGTATACAGATAATAGTCTTCAAGCTAGTGGTACTTTTCAAAACAAAGTGCAAAGGAATTCTTAATTGTTTGCACCGCTAAGTAGTCTCACTTTTGATTTGATTCTTGTAACACACACGGCATTTCTTAGTAGGTTTTCTTTTATTCTGACTCATTAATTTGGCAATGACTTGTACCAAGAAATTCTAAGTAAACAATATGCAATAGTGACTTGTGATTTTCACAAGTGATAAAAGTGTTGCCAAATTCAGTACACTAGAAATTTTAAACTAAATTAATTATCATATTTAACAGTAACTTTGATCGCATGACGAGTGTAGCTCGTCATTGTGCGGTATGGAATAAAAAACTAATGACGAGCTAGTCTCGTCATTTTACCGGAAGGGGTTAATAACACTGACTAAGCTACTTTCTGTAGGAAAGATTTCGTCTCCGTCTTGCCTTGGAGTCCAAGTCTGTAATCCACAGGTGTTCTAATGTACATTCCCTCGTCTGCCTTTGACTGTTAAACATGTCAATTTTAGCAGCTCTTTAATAAAATTTAAGTTCTACTCGGAATTGAGTGTTGTCTTTCTGAAATGTCAAATCAAACCTGCCATCTTCAATAGTCTAGCTGTCTAGGCTTCTCCTTGAGAAAGACAAATATTCTACATTTAAGGTCACGTTGTTACATGGAACATATGGAACTTCATAATGGTAACAGTTTATAATTTATTAAAACTAAATTTTTATAGATCCTCATTTCTGTATATTATTACTATTTTTGTTCATTATAGTCATTACATATTATCTATTAATTCTTTATTTGTTTATATATTTTTGTGATGTGCCGGAGAGTCATAGGTATAGAATAAAATGAAAGTTTCGAAATTTGGACTAATGTTGTAAGGAATTACCTTATCATGTGTTGCGGACAAAGCTTCTGACTCTGTAACCCTGATGCTTCCAGTTCTCATACAGTGGCAAGGAAGATTGTGAGTCTTTTACACTAAATTGCATACTCTGTTATAATTATATTAATCTTTGGAATTTTTTTTATAAATTAACTTGTATATTATAATATTATGTATATGTATATGTGTATTATAATGTTATGTTCTGTAAAAACGTCACTCTCCAGCGAGACGATTTTCTCTTTTTCTGGGGGGGGGGAAATCTGTAATACATCAAAACTTTTACACCTAAAATATCTATCTAAAATTCTCCTTTTCCCCTTACCATTCTTCCATACCTAATTTCTCAGTCACAACATCTCAGATTTGAAGGAGTGTTCGCCGACATGAATTAATTTTACTCGTCTCCCAAATCTAATTCTAGAATAAATGCTAATTATCGATCAACTGGCCACATTTTCGAGCTGGCTGAAATGATAAAAGTTAATTTAGGACTGACAATAAGGCTGAACAAGCTGTTGGTCTCACGAGGAAAAATCCACGTAATCACTCAGTGTTGGGTGAAGTATGTAATAGAAGTGTGTTTGAAATGTCATTTGATACAACGCTCAAGTCCTGTAAAGGCTCTCATTTCTAGTTTTCAGTTCTTCTATGTTCGACTTGGCTTCTTTTAAATGGAACCACGTTTGGAATTTACTTAAGTTTCCACATTGTCCAGTAAACCTGGGGAATTCAAAATAATAGGGTCTAAAATTTTATTGTAAAAGCGATACTAATTTCACTGTATATGTGAGTATGTAGTATATGTATATATATATATATATATTATATATATATATATATATATATATATATATATATATATATATAGTAAATTATCCTATTTTAATGTAGAAATTAAATAGTTGATGTTTATTACTTAACTGTAATGTAAGTAGTAGATCATATATTTTTCCTCTTCCTCTTTTTTCTCTCTCTAATAATTACAGGGACTTTAGACTTTGCCAATTCTGTCGGCTTTGATGCAGCTCAACGGTACATCAAAATTATCTTGGCCACCCTTTTCTCTACTACCATAAATTTATTTTAATTGGTTTCAATGACCTTGTAAGTATTTCTTTATCTTTCAAAATATATATTTGGTATTTCTCAATGTGGCTTAACATAATTTTCTACCAGAATGCCTGTGTAGTAAGAATTGAAGCAATTATTAATGGCATTGGTTCATGATATAGGGATTAAAATTATGATTATTTACTGGATAATTACGGATAGTTCAAGTTTTAAAATAATAATTAAAGCTTAAAACTTTTCACCTGAACTATACACAGGAGCTCAGTTGGCACATTCCTCGATCTCGAAGCAGAGGATTTAACGGGTCAAAACTCCACCGTGTTCATTATTGGTGAAAAGGATAACGTAAAAAAGTTTCATGGTCGCAATATCCTTAAGTTCCCAAACATTACCCCTGGAGATGGCAATGTATTCCTGGGGATCTTATATTTAGTCCCTGCTTCTAAATTTTGAGGGCCCTCTCTGTATGTCTCTGTTGTTCCAGGGAGTATTATTTGCTTATATATGGTGTTCCGGTAAAAAATGGTCTGGGATCTTAGCACATGGTCGAGAGCTAAAAGTTAAGTACCATGTTATTAAAGAAACAAAATTAGCTAAAAACCTGTGGTTCCTCATAATAATCAACATATAAACTATAAATTGATGACGTTCTAAAAGATCGAAAGCATAAATGGAGACCAGAGCTGTGGATAACAGAGAGCTCATTACGAATAGATATCAGTTCATAACCAAATACTTCACTGATGTAATCCAGTTTGGCACAAATAATGAACCGATATATTTTTAAAAGGCACGTCCTATCATCACCATAAGAAGTAGAGAAAATGTCATTTATGTAATTACTGGCTTTCTTGTACTTTTTCTCAGATATCTGATGTGTAACAGAAAAGTTAACTTCATATCGAAAAGAATGCTAGAGATTTTGCTTCCAAAATATTAATCTTATTCTCATCATAGAAATTTCTGAGTCAAGATAAAAATTATGTTTCTGCTGAAATGCTTAATATTAGTCTTTATTTTAGAACATGTAAATCCGTTTTAGTCACACCATTTAATACTCTTGTTAACAGTTTTTTGTAAACTGCTTTTCAATAAATTTAATATTAGCCCCTTCACACAAAATATGAAAGTCATCAGCAAAAAGTGAACCATTTAAAAGTTGTGGAAATTAATTTAAAATGTTATTTTTAGAGATTTAAAAGTGTTGCACTTAAAACTCTTCCTTTACCAAATTTTCAGATACAGGTTTAGAAATAGACTACTTAGTGATTGGGAAATTAAGTTTTTAGAAAAGATAAGAATAAAAGAGTTTAAGATAGAATCACACCACCTACCATCGATCCTAACAAGAGGATGCAGGATTATGCACCAGTACTAGACTGATCTATACAATTACAGCCTAACAGGTGAAAGATCTCAACAGATGATCAAGTTAAGTCCACCAGCAGATTGATATGCATTGGATAATACTAACTCTCGCTTACTTGAAGCTGAGGTCAAAGCAATGTATTGAATATTCCCCGCAAAAAGTAAATCACATTCAGGTAAATTCCCAATGAAAAATCTACTTAATTACCATTATCTTTATATTCAAAGACTCGTGGATTCATATAGTCACTCATGGCAAATACATAGGCAGTTAGATGCAAACAGAATGTAATTACTGGCTTTCTTGTACTTTTTCTCAGATATCTGATGTGTAACAGAAAAGTTAACTTCATATCGAAAAGAATGCTAGAGATTTTGCTTCCAAAATATTAATCTTATTCTCATCATAGAAATTTCTGAGTCAAGATAAAAATTATGTTTCTGCTGAAATGCTTAATATTAGTCTTTATTTTAGAACATGTAAATCCGTTTTAGTCACACCATTTAATACTCTTGTTAACAGTTTTTTGTAAACTGCTTTTCAATAAATTTAATATTAGCCCCTTCACACAAAATATGAAAGTCATCAGCAAAAAGTGAACCATTTAAAAGTTGTGGAAATTAATTTAAAATGTTATTTTTAGAGATTTAAAAGTGTTGCACTTAAAACTCTTCCTTTACCAAATTTTCAGATACAGGTTTAGAAATAGACTACTTAGTGATTGGGAAATTAAGTTTTTAGAAAAGATAAGAATAAAAGAGTTTAAGATAGAATCACACCACCTACCATCGATCCTAACAAGAGGATGCAGGATTATGCACCAGTACTAGACTGATCTATACAATTACAGCCTAACAGGTGAAAGATCTCAACAGATGATCAAGTTAAGTCCACCAGCAGATTGATATGCATTGGATAATACTAACTCTCGCTTACTTGAAGCTGAGGTCAAAGCAATGTATTGAATATTCCCCGCAAAAAGTAAATCACATTCAGGTAAATTCCCAATGAAAAATCTACTTAATTACCATTATCTTTATATTCAAAGACTCGTGGATTCATATAGTCACTCATGGCAAATACATAGGCAGTTAGATGCAAACAGAACCATGATGCAATCAGAGCAGTAACAGCTTATAGAGGAGTGACATCACTTGCAACGAAGTCCCAATTCTTGAGAAATGCAAAGAAAGTACTAGACAAGAGGAGAGGAGAAAAGCAATAAGATAACATTCGTTGGGGTACCTCAGGAGTTGTAACAACCCCCCCCACACACACACACACTAAAAGTGGGTAGTGTTGGGCCACTGAAAAGTAAGAATTGAGTTTTATATAGTAAAAGTAATTTTATTACATTGGATGATTCGATGGGATACGCAGACATTTCAGTTTTTAAGATACTTAACAATTTCTTTTTCGAATGTATGTAATCGATCAAATTCTGAGATCACTCCAAGAGAAACGTTAGGGAGAGCTGAGACACTGTCGGGGACTTCTTTCCATGAAGTCCACGTGACTCAGTTCCCTAGACCAAAAGGTGTATGTCATGGCATAGGCCAAAGATTGGTATTAAAACCTATAAAGTAGAGAAATCTAGAACCCTAGATCGGTCTTGATACTCCGCAAGGTTTGAAAGTCTGATAGTACGATATTTACAGTATTTAAGTTAAAATTTCAAAGACATTTTGGAATTTATTTTATCAAATAAAGAAGGAAGCCAACCAAAACCTCACAAGTTAGGAAAGATAATCCAATGTTTTAATGAAAAGAATAGAAAGAGGAATATAATAGAATGAGAAGAGAAAAAATTATGGTTATGGTATGCTAGGATTTAAGGTCCACATTCACCGGAGAAAGAAAACCAAATGAAAGAAGAAAAAATGTTGGGACGTCTCAGTGCCATGAAGATAAACAGGATGAATAACTGAAACAAGTCTTAATGGAAGTGATTTGGGAAGAAACAAAGCTGAAAAAGTAACAATTATTAAGAAGAGTATAATCCAGTAAGTTTAAGAAATTCCAAGGAGAATGTGAGTTTCACATGTAAAGATCATTTAAATTTAATTTAGCAGAGTTAAAATAAGTTTGACAAAAATTATTAATACGACTACTAGAAGTAAAAAATAATGAGCGTGAGCTAGAAATCGCAACATAGAGCATGTGTCCCAATAGTAAGTATTCCCCAGTACAACATGAGAGAGATGAGTGGAAACAGTACGAAGTCTATTCAAGAAAACATCACGTTTCCGGTGAATGTGTTTTGACCAAATAGCTTTATTTTGTTCACTGATATAATGTTCATTCTACATTTTCCTTGTAGGGTCTCCCATCGGCAGTAACTTACCAGCACGAGAAGCACTCTACAGTGTTGCTTGCAAGAGATTACATATGACGATGTGTATATGACGAAAATATTTTACTGAACTATAAACGGCACTCATTAGTGCTATAGACTTTTTTTAGTGTTTGTTCTTTTTCTAAAAAACAAACAAACATTATAATGGATGAATTTCTCCACTATATTCTTGTAATAATAATCTGCCTGTGAAATCAGAAGCAGCGAACTTTAAAGATAATCGCGAGTCGTGTTTTAGGTGTGCGACAAAAGTTACATTTGCAAATGTATGTTTGCAAGCCTCAAAAGCTTTTTATCGCCTGACCTAACAGTTATACATGTATCTTTTTTCTTTCTAACCTTACATAAATCATGTAAGGAAGCTTTGATATCTGCAGAATTTTTAAAAAAGTGATGATAAAAACATAAAAGAACCAAAAATGTACCTTATTCAGTGAAGTGTTTTGGTCGATAGTAAGTTTATAGTAAGGTTTATAGTAAAGTCGATAGTAAGATAGTATAATTTGATGAATCAAACTAAGAAGTGCAGAGATGCCCTTGCTTGAAACTAAGAATCCCAAAAATACTAGTTCAGGTCTTTCGCAAATGCACTTTTTAGAACTAAGAACAATTCCAATTGAGTTTAATTGTCCTAATAAATTTCTAAATCTATAAAATACTCTTCTTTGCTGGAAGATGCAAATAAAACGTCATCTAAGTAGGCATAATAATTTAAATTTCTAAATACATGATTTATGAAACGTTGAAAAGACTGAGCAGTTCAGAGTACGAACCCCTTGATAAGTATTTGCCCAGTTCAAATGGAGTGATTATGGGCGTTTTTAATTGATTCAGGATCCAAATGATTCTGTATACCTTAACTTAGTCCAATTTTAGAACAAAAATAGTTTTTCCTGTAAGGCAAAGAACAAAACCTTGCACATGTTGTTAGGGATACCTATCTAGAAATGGAATGGATTTAATACTGTTGTAATCCACACATAAACGATATTCCCTACTATTCTTAGTTATTATATGATGTGGCGAGGCCCCAAAGCTTTTAGATAACCTTAAAATACCTTGGTCTAATAAATTTTGGACTTTCTATTTAGCAGTTGTATGTTTGTTGGGGGAAAGCAGGGGGTCTTGAATTATAATACTGAAAGAAATATTACGTTTGATAGGTGCCGTAACTGGACGTGTATGGAAGATTTGGAAATTGTGATAATGCTTGTGCTAAGGAAAATTTCTTGAAATGGATTTAATACAAAACTAGGTACCTTTGTAATAAAACCTTTGGAAGAAACTTATGTTGAATTGTCAGTAATGTAGTGGTTTTTAAGATCAACGAGTATTTCAAAGAGCTTAAAGAAGTCATCTCCCATGATAGGTCACAACACCTCCATAATAACAAAGGGTAACTTGAAAATAAGCTGCAAATCTAAATTAATTCTGAAAGTTCGCGTTACAAATGATTAAGTCTTGGTATTTTGGGGGGCCTAAAGAAAATTTGAATCTACCGGGTTAGTGAAAATTTTAATCCATTTAAAAACAGATATTCTAGCTGCCATATTCATGAGAAATTTCAAACCAGATTCTATCATGTACAAAAAGGTGAGCAAAATTTTGACAACCATCCCTCATCGCCGTAATATGCGCCAGCTATTTTATGAAAATTTTACCAGATTCTGTGCATTTTAAAACGTTTTCCTCGAACTTCCAGTGATATACACAAATTTTATTACCAGGGATAACAACCGTTACTTCAGATACCACCGTAATGCGTATATATGACCATCTGACGATACATGGCAGAAAAAGTGATATAAAAAAAGTACATTAATGCAAACAGGATGTTACATTATTATGCTTGAAATTACTTGGCATTTACTTTTGAAAAAGTGTTTCCTTGATTGGGTCACCACCTTGTAGGAACTCCGTCCAGCAGTAACTTACTATCTCGAGAAACACTCTACAGTGTTTCTTCCAAAAGGTGCCATTCAATAAGTGGCATATGGTGAAATAAATTTAGCATACTATTCTTATTTATTGCTAACAAAAAAATACACAATTGTCTGTCTTGGAAATTAAATTAACATCATTACGGTGATGAAGTGGTAAACAAGTAGCACATGGTAGGTTTTCAGCGCACCAATATAAACTCTAGATGATATTTTATAATAGATCTTTTTTCTCTATATATAGTTAGTATACTAAATTTAAATATAGAGAACGTTTAATAAAAGAGTGAACATTTTATTAAATGTATAATTTTAGCGTTTAATTATTCGTATATAAAATATAAATTAACTATTCAAGCATAAAGTGGTGTGTAAAATACATCATGCACAAAAACAAAATCTAATTAGACTTTGAATACCTCTTCGCTAGGCTTCTTGCATCTAACCAAACACTGAAGTGTTAGTATGTATAAAATGTTTTTATTATTAAACCTTATATTATACTTTTTCTTATATTTGTCTGGCTTTCTTCTGGCGTACAAAATATTCTCCACAAGATCTTGTGCTTGAATACTAAATGGGAGCAGTTAAATGTTAAATAAACATTTGTGTTAAAACTAATACAAAAATCTTCAAAAGACTTAAAATATCTATAAAGAATCTATAAAATTAAACTAATGTTAATAATAAACTAATAACAAAATTATCACTAATGATATTTAAACAAAATTTTGTTTTAAAGAGAATTGAAATATGCAACATTACAAAGAAAAAATATGGCTGTTCTTAAAAAAGAGAATGGTTAAGAAATATGATATATTAGATTCTAGATTAACAAACCGTAAACTTCATAAAAAAGTTGGACAAAAGTTGAAAACATAAATGTTTATCTCACATCTGCTTAAAACCCGTGACACATAAATTTACTTTAAACACAAAGATTCAGTTAAATTGATTTACCACAAAATTCATTTCTTACTACTTTCTGAAATACCTCGTTTGAAAATTTCTTTTATTGTGTCATAATTCTTGTTTTCCTTGCTTCTGGTTAAAATGCAAACGAATGTAATTTTCTTTAAAAAGTAAATGGATGTAAACTAATTTTGATAATATTAATATCAATAATGTGTATAAAAAAGACATTTCTTTTATTCGATTTGTAATAATTTTATAATTTTGGTTAAACATTTATTTTATATATTATATTTCCTTAACAAAAACATTACTTTTCAGACTTATTTTGTTCGGTTGTTCTAAATACTTAGAATTTAATGTTTATTGATCTCAAAATGAACAATACAAGACCTTCAATTTATTTAATTGATTTTGTCAAAATTTAAATGTTCTAAATTTAGCTTTTGCCATTGTTTTATTTCCTATACTGAGATAGTTAACCTCATTTATTTTTAAATTTGTGTTATAATGTTCGATGTGGTACTTAACCTGAAATTTAATTTTAAAACTTATTTGTTTATAATGAGATTTTGCTCACTGAATTGTGTGTCAGAGTTATTTTGTTAAAGAATCAGTTCAATTATTTTACAGTAGAGTGACGATTGAAGAGACAAGTAGGATTTAAAAATTAGTGGATGCATGACGTATCTTTCCAACGAATGACCCTCTTAATCTGACAATGCATAAATCAAGTAAGACTAGAATCTGCAGAGAGAAATAACCAAATTACAATGAAACGGTATTGTTACAATGAATAGTCAAAACTCTTTTGGATGAAGTATTTTGAAGAGCGACGTAGCAACAGCTTCAGAAATTCTCACGAAGAGTTAATTCGTTTATTACAGACTCGGTGGTTTTTACTTCACAATTCCCCCTCCCTCTCTCCCCTAGTAAAGTTGGGTCTTAATCTGAAGTAGCTTAAGAAGCAATTACTGATGGGAATTTTTATTTGGCAGGGCGCTGGATGTGTTATCATTCAGTATCTAAAGCCAATGATCCAGGGTCGTTCTTAAGGGAAATCACGGGACGGAATCAACTGACACAGTTCATTTATTTTCCCTCCAAATTCAGTTCATTTATCTGTTCATTATCCTAAGCACAGTTTGCTCTTAAGTTCGAAACTAATTGGCGAAGCGCTCAAGTTCAGTGCGCAGCTTAAAGTCTGCCTTTTTTCCTCTTCTAATTACACAGACAATGAAGAGAATAGTGTGCATTTATTGATTATCAACGATGGGGCAGCATATCCCGAAGACGGAAATAATATCTGAGTATTTTGCCATTAGCTACTGTCTTCAGAGTCATTTTTCTGACATTTAAAGAATTTATTAATATATTAAATTGCAAATTCATGCATTTAAGAAAAGTTGAATGATAGTTTGATAGCTTTATATTCTTATGCTTGAGTTGCAGTCGTACTAATGTCTTAAATCACTGGAGACTTATTAGATTATTACTCAATTTATATTTCAGGGTAAGAAAGAATCATTATGATCAGGTTGTTTATCTTTTCCTAGTCTACATGTTCCAGTTCCTAAAGCTCTAAAATCTTAAGATGAAATAAAGGCATTATTGAAGTTTACGTGGTTCATCCGAATTGTTGTACAGCATTAACATATCTAAGTGAGATATTTTGAAAGTTTGAAGTATTAAAATTATATGAGTATTTTTTATAGTAAAGTTTTATTTATATACTATAATCATTATTAATATTCATTTAATTGAATTTTTGAAAATATTATTTTAATCTAATTTTCCGTCAAATGTTTGGAAAAATGAAACATTTTATACATTTTAGATAACAGTAAAAGTAGATACATATTTCAAGTGGAATTTTCATTGTAACAAGCGAAAACTTATTTCTTTTCATTGAGTTTTGTTTAAGTGATTTAATATAAATTCTATTAAATTATTAATTATAAATCCTTTAAATAACTGTGTGTTTCATTCCAGATGAATGCTGATCCTAAGTCAATAGTTTAGATAAAAAGCAGGTTTGTTACTGGGAAAAGATTTATTTCTAAAATAGTCTTATATTGACATGAAAACAATATTCTTTGAAAATATTTAGGGAAAGATTTAGATCGATACTTCAGTAAAGAAAATACATTGGGGTTACATATTTAAAAACTACAGGTCATTATGCGCTATTAATTATTTAAGGTAACTAGGAATTTTTATTAAATGCAGTCAGTAATATAGTGAATTCTCTCAGTAAGACTAATACAAGCTTCATGCGTAAATTAGTAGCACACAGTGTATCTTATACATTGCAAATATGTATGCCTGAAATGTTTGAAATGTTCAGATACGTTTCCCAATTTCAATATAAGATATCAGTTAGCTCTCGGTTACGGCGAAATGTCCGTAATCATAACACTGAAAACGTAGATACAACTTATCAGCGAAAGCTTTTTGAAACTTCGTAAGGTAAATGCTGCCTCTATGCTATTTGATCATCGGGGACGTAGTTAATTACATCGTTATTTAGATACATTGCTAAAATCATAATCACATAGCTGCATTCTTGGTCAGTATAAAAAATGATTTCATCCTCCCCCTCCCTTTTTTCACAGTCCAACTGTCACAGTCGCTGTAATTTTTATGCCCGTTTGTGTGTTAGCAATGTATTTATAACTTAATAAATATATAAATGAAGATTACTAATATTCACTTGAATGTATAACTAAACGTTAAAAAGAAAAATATTAACTATTTTTAAGTTAAATTTTCAAATTTATGTTCCTTTAATTATTAATTAAAATTATACTTATTAGTAAATTTTATTTAATATATATTTATAAATTTATTAACCAATAAAATATATTTCTAATCTGAGACAAATAGAAACTTTTGAAGGGAGGCATAAATATAATTATTACTTTAACTAAAAATGGGCTTGTGGTAGATTTATCCTACATAGGTATATATTTGATTACTCAATCTAAAGATTGTTATAAATAATAAATTAATTATTATATCATCAAATTATTTGCACTTATACAAAATTTGATTATTATTACTCACTCTAATTTTTTTATTAAATCAAACTTGATTAAACATCTTGTCTTTCATTATACTTTAACTTTTAATATTATTCATTTCGTCTCAGTTAAGAATTTGATTATTATAAACATTTTGAAAAACTTTTCTTGGGATAAACCGAGATATTTGGGTATTGTAATAAGGTTTTATATTTGATCGAAAAAAAGTTTTAAAGTTATTAAGTAGAAATCAGTATTCGTGGATAACTTTTGATTCCTTTTTTCAGTTTGTTTCCTACAAAGAGAGAAACTATTCAAGAATTAAAAAAAACGCCTTTTACTTGGATGATATTTTCTCTCAGGAAGAAAATGAAAATCTGATATTGTAACATTTATTCATAGTAAAGTTAATCATGAGAATATAAACTGCTAATACACAATCTATGCTTCTTCCCCAGAATGTATCCATATAATTAGACTTTGAAAGATTGAAACACAAAACAAATGAATTGGAAACATCATGCAAAATAAAAATAATAGGAAAAAGCATAACTTAACTCACAAATCAGATTAAAAAAAAACAAAGTATGCAGCTATATGAAGACTATCTTAAATGCACCAGAAGTGCGTGCAGGTGACCAATGAAACCAAAACAAGTAATAGATAGCATTTTTTCCAATTTACTTTTGCATTATTTGCTATCATTTTTTACTACTGTGATCAGAAAATTATAGCAATATTTAGTCATATGAAATTAATGCAATAATTAATTTAAAGGTGAAAAAACTAGCTCTCCATACTTAGATAAATCTATGTTTTATTTATCTGAAAGCAATTAACTACAAGATTTACATATATAAATATATTCTATATTTGAAAAATATGTGGGCTTTTTAAGTATGTGTTCTTTAGCATCTTTCAATAAAAGTGAGAAATTTATATATATACTTATAACACACTTATACACACTCACTATACATTAAATATCTTTCAAGAGAAGCTCTCAAAGGAAATGTGTTAATCGACAATAGTTGGTTTGGTTTCGAGAGCTACGGTCTACTCTTTTGCAACACGAGGGCTAATGAGACTGGGACCTACAGCTTAAACCGACGACAATATTTCCTTTTAATAAAAGTTGATTTTGAATTTTCCGAAAATTCCCTGTATGACTTGCATAAAATTTTTAAGTTTCTTTTCTTTTATTTGGTATCGGGAAACTTTGATTGATCTATTCTAAATGCATGGAGAGACAATCTACAAATTATGACTGAGGTTCATGTAGAATGTACAGGATGTATGCTCACCATATAAAACAAGAATAATCCTTTAGATGATTGGTTGAAAATGGCTTGGGGACAATAGCAGTTTTTGTACAGAGCCAAACTACAAAGACGGCTATTGTCGCTAAGCCATTCCACCCGTGACCTTCGAGAAGGTCACGTTCCACCCCCCATGGCAATGACATCAGGTGTTAGCTTCCTGTAAATTACAAAGGAAAAGATGTATAGATCACAGGACACTGTTATGAAGGATTCATTCAGTTTCAAAACAACTGGCTAAGAATTCTGTAAGTGAAATGGAAACAGGTTAAAATCTACGGCAGCATTTCTCTGCTTGACAGTAGCGTCGAAAAGCGTGGTTGAGGAATATGAGGATTAACCCCCAATAAAAATTCTTTCTATATCCCTGCTTCTTGACAATATGATTAATATATCCTAATCTAAACAGAAGGTGACCTAGGGGACAATTGAAAGCAAATGGCTACTTGGATAAAGATCTGGAGTCTTTATCGTTTTAGTATTTTAGTCAGTTCAGAGCAATAATATCTCTCCTTTTACATTAATTATAAGTGAGAAATATACAAGTATGTATATTTATACTTAAATGGCAAAAGGGACAATTTTGTGTCTAAATTTACCACGTACAAATAGAAGAAATAGCATTAGAAAATTTCAAATACGAACATTTTTTTGCCAGAAAGGTAAACAATGAAAGATGTATTTTTACCTCTCCATAACAGAAATCTGCTTTTAAAATGTGCTCATGGTTGAACTAAATGTCGAAGCAAATGCTTTAACTACTGTATATGCAGTGGTAATGTTAAAAAGTGCATTGAGTTGCACCAAAGTGAAGATTTGATATATTATGGATTATTGTCACAAGTTCCAAGGAAGAACAATATGAACTAGATGAGCATAAAGAACAAACAACGCAAATTGAATAAAAACCCTAAAAAGCACGAATGAAAGATTAAGATCATTTCAAAATGTGCTTAACTTTTAATAAAATAAACAAAGAGATCGAAAACGATGAAACAAGATATTTGGGAGGGATAAAATAATGCGGTGTTAAAAACACGATTAAGCTAGTGAGTTTTAAAAAGGAAATAAGTTGGCGTAGGTAGTTTGCTAACAATATCGGTAAAACATGTCTTAAAAAGGCAGAATAGAATAAAATATAATGAACGGTAAGAGTAGTCTCGCAACGAGGATAATTGGGAGGAGGCTTGCCCAAGAAATGCTTGTGAATAAGACGTACATGACGGATACGCAACTTGATTAAATGCCAAAGCGTCTGAAAGAATTTGATGGTCAATGACATAAATATCTTAACAGAGTGATGGAAGAATTTGGTGCAAATGCAGGTTATTATATGGTTGGCCCTCTTGACTATACGTTAATTGCAATCGAGATTGTGAAGCGGATTTCAATCACTAAAAGTTTTGTATATTGGCCAGAATAAAACAATCTTAAAACATTAGTAAAATGGTAAAAAAAGTATTGAAAGGAAATAAATCAAACCTTAGATGATTTTAAAATATTATACTTTTAGTAATAAATTTGTATAAACAATTTTCCAGCTTTTCTCATAATACATTTTTTATACATTTTGGTACGCTTTAAAATAATCTGTTAAACCTAAAAAATTGGAAGTTCTCATTCTTGTAGATCTTGTTAGTTCTTCAAAACTATATAAATATTTGATACAAGTATAGTAATACAGAACATATGGGCAAATATATGAAATATTTTATACAATTTTAAGAACAATTCAATACATTTTAAAATTCTTTTATTATAATACAAAGTCCTTTTTATTGCATGATATGGTTTAGCTATACAAAATATTTTATGAGAAAGTCCCCAATGCATTTAGAAAAGTATACCTGATTGACCTATAGTTGTAAGTACTTTGCAAGAGGTAAGTAAAATATAAACAGCTCATATAAATAAAATAATGCATGGCAAGTGTGTTAATGCTATATATAAACTAAAAAATATAAATTAATATCCAAAAATTTAAAATTTATATATATATATATATATATATATATATATATATATATATATATATATATATATATATATATATATATATATATATATATATATATATATATATATATATATATATATATATATATATATATATATATATATATATATATATATTCAAATTGTTTTTTTTTATTAGACCACTTGTTTTTAATATAAAATAAGTAATTTAATATATAATAATTTATTTTCTTCATCGTCATATTTCCCTTTTTTTCAATTATTTCTCTTTAAAGATTGTAATTAAAGTTTAAATATAACCCTTCGATTAGTAACAGCAGCGTAAAGTGTTGTCACATGCAAATACAAGTTTTTTTCAATAGGTTTGGAGTGCTACGGTCTACTTTTTGCAACACGAGAGCAAATTAGACCGGGACCTACAGTTTAAAGCCGAATCCAAACGGCTACGGACATCCATGCTACAATGGGATTCGAACCCACGAACTCTGGTTCCGAAGGTCAGCACCCTAACCAATCGGCCATCGTTCGCCTCTTTTTTTTTCTTTTTCTTTTCTTTTAATAGGAATATGTTGAAGTGGATATCTTTTTCAGCTTCTTTTATAAGTTTCAGTTTCTGGCCAGCAGATAAAGCCTTAGTCTTTAATCTTAGTTTAGACATGTTTATAATATTTCATTTAAAGTAGTGTTTAGGAAACCCAAATCAGAAAATAAGGATAAAAATGAAATTTTGCTTCAGTAGTTACGTTTTAATAACTTTCTGGCTGTTTGATAATGTCTATAAAATTTTCTGTATGTTACTATGTAGCATGCAGAGTTCAAATGGATCTTTGATTAACACTAGGAACACCGAAATGAATCCTGATTAACTAAAACGAATATGGTTGAAAATAACATCTCAAAGAGGTTCTTTTAGTGTTCAGATGTATATTTCTGAATTTTTATCCATAACAGAGTTACTTATCGCTATAATATTCACATGCTGGAAGGGTTAGTTTTGATTAGAAGGACACTATAAGTTTAAAGCTTTCAAATGTGATCAACCCTTCTTACAAATTAAATGATTTGAGAATGCACCTAACGACTCTTGAAATAATCCGAGACTTTTATTTTTTGTAGTGCCCAATTCTATGCACAATGTCCACCTGGGTGTATTCCCTAAAATGCTTCAAAATATATAACAATAAAACTTCTAACTTCAAATAAATTTCACCTCACCATAAACAATAAAACTAGAACAATACAACAAAATAAAAGAAAATAGATAAATAATCAACAAATATATTTCCTGACTGGCTCATCAGAGGTGGGTTGTGAGGAAGACATCAAAAGATGGAATAGATAAATATGTGCTTTATTGAACAACAGAGACATACTTAAAATTGTATTCTTAAAAATTATATCTCTGTAGCCCCGCGGAATCCCGACCTATACACCTGCATTAACTGAATGTTAATAACTTTAATGTTATTCCTAGA
Source organism: Pardosa pseudoannulata (assembly GCA_032207245.1). Lineage (NCBI taxonomy): Eukaryota > Metazoa > Arthropoda > Arachnida > Araneae > Lycosidae > Pardosa > Pardosa pseudoannulata. The sequence continues at coordinate 27,110,660 of CM063502.1, read as the reverse complement.
ATAGTTTATTTTGTTTATACTTCTCGACAATAATCCTTTGAGAAACTTAAGTTTAAAAAAAAATATTCATAACAAATTGCATTTATTTCCGAACCCTAATTCCAAAGTTCTGTCTAGTTATAGATATGTTAAACCTATGTTAAAAAGCATATTTAAGTATAAAACTATGGCACAAAAGGGCAAAATTAAGGATTCTGGCTGTTTTGTATTTCTCAGCTTTACAAATAGCTAATTTATAACAGTTACACGAGTTTTTGACATATTAATACAGGTGACTTAAATGCAATTAAAGAACAGAGTTTACTTTGAATACTTTGTGTACTTTTTGTACTTTATTACTTTTTGTTTCGTTATTATGAGTTTAGACACAAAATTTAGATAAATAAAAAATTAGCAAAATTAACGTTATTAACTAATTTTAAAAATAAACTAGATTTTTTTTCAATTTCTCAATGCCACTATATGTAAATTTTAATACCAAACACTCAGAAATAAATAAAAATGAATTTGCTTCCAGGCAATTAAGAGCGCAATTGCTTCCGTTTTCCTGTGAGTAAAATAAGAACTTCCTTTTTATAGCTTTGCATTTATATATGTCTAAAGTAATGTGCATGATTCACTCGATCCTGTGAGCGCTGACATAGCAGAATCTATCCCCCTTTATAGACCACAGAAACATAGTATATCTAATTCACCTGGAAAATTTACATCTGTAATTACGCAGACAAGATTTCTATCAGTTTGCTAGCAACTTTATCGTTAAGTGGATATGCGTTGACCACTGTCAAAGTTCTGAAGTTTTAGTTTAATAGAATGGAATGTTAGAAAGAATTTTGTGTTGTGTAAGATATTATGAACTTAGAAGTAAAATAATGCCGGATCAAAGCTGCATTTAGACTTTGCTAAACCTAGTCACAGGAAAAAGAATTTAGGGCAAGTTTTCTAAGTTGTTAACATAGATAGCCACAAAGCAAGTTTGGGAGATTTTCGATGTAGCTTGGCTTCCAGAATCCGCAGCTGAACCTGTTGTACCATGCATGTTTTAACTCTTAATTTGACAAGATGTTTTTTCAAATATTTTTTAATTTCTGTTACTTTCCCATGTCATTATAGATATTAGGATCTCTGTAAAATAAACAAAAAATATATCATTTTTCATTTTTGGGATAATTTATGTCCACTGTGGCGAATACTGACAATTATGTTATATAGGAGTTATAAATATACATGGCCGGTGTAGCAGCCAGACTTAGCCAAATTAAAGGTTAATAAATACGTTTGTTATTAAATATAAATAATCAGATCTGTTTAATAATAATCTATTTAAGTTTTTAATAACATTTTCTCCCTTGGGTTTATTTACTTTAGGCAAACACAGGTGTCGTAATCGTGAGGTATCCTAGTAATCTTTACCTTCTCAACTTCTCCTCTCCCGCATTCTTCTACTTTCTTTGTTCTCCCTCGTTGTAGTTTACTCTTTGGGGGTGAGGAAATCCTTCGAGAAGCTGTACACATTCGCTGCCGATCACGCGCCAGCGCGTGATCAACATAAAGGAAAATGCATATATGACGACAGGTTCGGCAGCGAATGTGTTAAACCCTGTTTGTTACCTGCTTCTTGTAACGTTTAAAATACTCCCGTATTTGCAGTGCGTGAAGACCTATGTAACCGGAGAAATAGATACTGTTAATTAAGGGACCCCCTCCCCAAACTTCTCGTAAACGGGTGGTGCATTGTAGTCCCCTGCGCATCAATACGCTAGCTGTTATTAAACTTAACGTTAAACCTAGTGGTCACTCGCGGGATCCTGCATTAAGAGTGGTAGTCATTTTAGCAGGTGAATATGGGTTTTGAGATCCCGGCTAATACACATATAGGTCACTACTTCCCTATATTGGGCTCCGTTTTGGGTAGTGCAATCGAGGTTTAAATTTATTTCTCTTCTTAAGGGTTCCAAAAGAATTTCCCCTAGTGAACAAACACTTTCTATCGTGTAAATTCTTAAGTGGGTGATATTTTATTATTCATAGTAAAGAAATCACATTTAAAATTGTTTTCCGTTCATGATTAATAAAACAATTATTGTAAGTGTTTCCGAGATATGAACAATACAAAGTCTAACAATATCCTAATTGAAATCCAGGATAGAAAACAAAACAAAAGAAAAGTTAGTGTACATCCCTTAGAAATACAGAGCAATCCCTGTCTCTGCTCACAGTACTTTGAAATTCTCCAGAGACGTTATTTCAGAACACGTTTTATTCATCTGTAGTGAAGAAGAGATTTATAGCAGGGTGAAAACCGAAAATGTTTGTGGTGTTAAAAGAATCACCATAAAACGCGATGGCAACTTAATTTCCACCATATCTTTCCCAAACATATCGTTTCAACATTTTATCGTTTTAACACATGATTGAGAGGGAGATCCATAGCATATAGTTTGGGCTCTTTCTCTAGCCCGAAATATATAAACTATGGTTTTCTGAGATGTTCTGTGAGTCACTTCGTTACTATTCCACTGCTCTGTTTTCATTGTCAACGGTTTGGTTTTTTATCAGCTTCCTGTCGAGTTTCAGTTGCGAATGTCGGCTGCGATATTGAATACTTACTTGAAATGTGTTAACTGAAATGAATATCTTATCGATTTTAAGCAATTCTACCCGAAATGGCAGACTGAAAATGGGATTCAATCTGTAAAATCAACTCGGAACATATCTTACCCTGAAACTCGCAACAGTTGAATCCTGCTCACAAAAGATAGATTTAAAGTTTTCCACAGAAGTTAAATAACTTAAAACTACATTTGTAGTCCCCTGCGCATCAATACGCTAGCTATTATTCAACTTAACGTTACGCCTAGTGGTCACTCACGAGATCCTGCGTTAAGAGTGGTAGTCATTTTAGCAGGTGAATGTGGGTTTTGAGATCCCGGCTAATACACATATAGGTCACTATTTCCCCATATTGGGCTCCGTTTTGGGTAGTGCAATCGAGGTTTAAATTTATTTCTCTTCTTAAGGGTTCCAAAAAAATTTCCCCTAGTGAACAAACACCTTTCTATCGTGTAAATTTTTAAGTGGGTGATATTTTATTATTCATAGTAAAGAAATCACATTTAAAATTGTTCTCCGTTCATGATTAATAAAACAATTATTGTAAGTGTTTCCGAGATATGAACAATACAAAGTCGAACAATTTCCTAATTGAAATCCAGGATAGAAAACAAAACAAAACGAAAAGTTAGTGTACATCACTTAGAGATACAGAGCAATCCCTGTCTCTGCTCACAGTACTCTTGAAATTCTCCAGAGACGTTATTTCAGAACACGTTTTATTCATCTGTAGTGAAGAAGAGATTTATAGCAGGGTGAAAACCGAAAATGTTTGTGGTGTTAAAAGAATCACCATAAAACGCGATGGCAACTTAATTTCCACCATATCTTTCCCAAACATATCGTTTCAACATTTTTATCGTTTTAACACATGATTGAGAGGGAGATCCATAGCATATAGTTTGGGCTCTCCCTCTAGCCCGAAATGTATAAACTATGGTTTTCTGAGATGTTCTGTGAGTCACTTCGTTACTATTCCACTGCTCTGTTTTCATTGTCAACGGTTTGGTTTTTTATCAGCTTCCTGTCGAGTTTCAGTTGCGAATGTCGGCTGCGATATTGAATACTTACTTGAAATGTGTTAACTGAAATGAATATCTTATCGATTTTAAGCAATTCTACCCGAAATGGCAGACTGAAAATGGGATTCAATCTGTAAAATCAACTCGGAACATATCTTACCCTGAAACTCGCAACAGTTGAATCCTGCTCACAAAAGATAGATTTAAAGTTTTCCACAGAAGTTAAATAACTTAAAACTATATTCATTTTTAATAGTCCATCGAACAGATCAACTAAAAAAAATCCTATCTTATTTAGTTACCTAAATCCCCTAAACAAGCCCCTCTTAATCAAAAATATCATCGAAGAAACTCCACATAGTGCACTTCTTCCAAATGTAATACAAAACTACATCCAAAAAACTTAAAAGTTGAAAGTAAAAAAAAATCTTACCCAACCAAAACAAGAGGACTTAATTCGACCAATTTCGATAATAGCAAAGACCTCTGATTTAGACATAAATGAATTTTTGAAAGCTGAAAAACCTTCCAAGGAAGTAAATCTGCCTATTAGTAAGGTGAACAATCCGTCAGTTTTATCTTCCTCCTTTCAGCCGCAATAGCTTCCTTTATTTTGTGGACCTGTCCCTTATTCTTCATCTACATTTCGGACAACAGAAACATTATGAACATGCTTTGCAAACCAAGACACCTTCCTTAAGTCTCATGTATCTGCTTAAATTCGAGAGCTTAACTGTTTTTGGAAGGACATTTCTGAATGTGCTACTGGATTTCGTGGCGTTTGAATGTTTGTGTCACAATCATGCTGCACTGTCCGACAGGTCCTAGATATTCTTGTGATTGAACGGCAAATTCCGTCAACTGTTAACAACATTGTCGATTTGTGAACCAAGAACGGGTATTATTTTTCTACCAGAAATAGCAACAGTGTTCGTTTTTGCAGGAAGAGGGGAATGCACAATCATTCTACTTTTCGCATACATGGTATTCCCATTACTGCTGTTGAAGAGGTTCATTATCTCGGTGTGACTTTTGTACAGTAGATTAACTTTCTTGGTGCCCATTTTAGATCCGTGAAAAAAGTGTGAGAGACTACTGAATACACTTAATGTCCTCTAAAACATTTTTGAGGACCCGATCGCACGACTTCACTCCGAATTTATCCATTTGGGGTACTTTATCGAACTAATTATGGTTCTGTAATGTATTTATCCGCTTCTAGGTTCGATCTTCGTTGGTTAGATTCAGTCTATCACTCAGAAGTGTTCATCTGGTATGGAACTTTTCGTAATTCTCTTGTTCATAGTTTATACATGATGTGTAGCCATTTTCTATTACATCTAAGACATATAAAGTTTCTCTGATGCACTATTTTAGATATCTCTCCCTCCAGAACAACCTATTGAAAAACAAGACAGTTATTCTTGCTTAAAGATACTTTTTAACTCTCTTTTCACCTGTACACTCCTTTATATCTAAATAATCTAATCTCTTGTACAGGAGACTAACCATGAAATCATTTGTGTAGCTCCTCTAAATAACCTCATCATTTCTGCTTGGTGGGTACGTCAAATTCGTGTTACTGGTAATATGGCCTCGTTTAAAAAAGCAATTACCGACCCTGCTATTTTTAAATAAATTTTTACAGTTCATCGCAACTAACTTAAAGATAACTATTCAATTTTTATAGATGGGATGAAACCTGCTAGTATCTTTGACTAGGGTATAGTGTATATACTACTATTATTTTCAGCCTCTCTACCGTTTGTTTCGTTTGCTCCTTTGTCACCATTCTTCTCGTCCTTCACCGTGTTTAATCTTCGAGCCACAAGTTTATCATTACAGATAGTGGGAGGTTTCTGAAGCAGTTTAAATATCCCAACTTCTAATAATTAAAATCATCAAATAATTCCAAAATCCATCTCTCCCTGACATGCTTTATATTACTATAAAATTGAAAATCGAATCGTCTATTCTTTAAATTTATACACTAAGCAACATAAAACAGCAAACTAAAGAAAGTTAGGGAAAATTAATAAAAGCAGTACTGTAAAGATATTGTTTTAAAAATGTAACTATATTACATACAGATTATGAATAATTAATATTAATGCTCTTTTGATTCCTTTAAGACTATTAGACAGATGAATATTTAGTAATAGATGAAAACATTTCACCTTATTTTATTGCTTAATTTAGTTGGGAAATAGCTTACACTTCCTAGTATAGTACTGCAGTATTAAATGCTTTTAGCTAAAAAATACTTATTTCGCAGTAATGTCAATATTTATGACATGGAATTAAAATATTTGCAATGGTTTATCAGTATTTTCATTTTAGCAAAGTTTTCATTTCCTCTTAGAAGGTGGTGCGATTTTTTTTTAAAGTGTCAAATGTTTCTTTGTGTTCTTTAATATCAGTAATTGTGTTATGAAAGCTGATATAAAATCTAAATGTTAATCCCTAGTTTCATTTTTACAGGAAATGTAGTTTTTATACTCATATTGTGAGTACAACATACTTTGAGTATATAAATGGAGGCTATTTATATTGTTTCCCTAAAATCAAATTTATCAAAACCATAAAATACGTAACAATATATAGAATGAAAATGATGTTTTAGTAAAAAACCGTTGAGGGAAAGGATATATCCTGTTTCTTATTCAAATAGATCATATGCTATAAACGAAACACTCTATAAGTATGAAGGACCCTGAAAAGCAGTCGTTGCCTGTACTAATAATAAAGTCACATGAACTTCTCACGTGTACACAATTCCTCTGAGAGAGGTCTGAAGTGGTACGTTAAAATAAAATTGTAAAGCAAAGTGTTAACGGTGCAATTCCATGAAACCTCTATTATTTTTATACGTATAAAAGAGAGAGAAATAGGCTCCAAGCTCGGACGTGTGGGAATAAGCATGAACACTGGCATACAATAACAAGAAGACACTAGTGGAATCCTGTACTTTCAAGTCATAGTGGCTTTTATTCTTTAGAAGGCGGTTAAAAAAATGTAGAACCTATGTGGTTGCGATTCATGCGTTTCTTTTACTTTCCTTTCTTTCTTCCTTTTTCTGTCTGTCTTTCTCCTTTTTTTTTCCTTTGAATTTCATTCTCTATCCGTATGTTTATGCATGCCGAGCCTGAATGCTAAGCTATAATATTTTGCGTCGTAGAGACTTGGGCATCTGCATTAGCATGCAAAGCGCGTTCGAGGCTTCTTTATTCCAGTCTGCCTGGTATTCATGGATGTCTCGGCTTAGAGTAGGATGAAATAGAAATAAATAGCTGAATAAAAAAATGTCAGAAATGCTACTCTATAGTAGGGGAAAGCTTCCTTACAACATACTTTGCATTGTGTATTCTTAACTAGTAAAATATTTTATTTTGAAAGGTGGTTAAAATGCATACATTTCCCAGAAATAATTTAGCTTAGCAAAGCATGGAGACTAATCTCGTATTCACTCTTTGGTGCATATTGTTTTGAATACTTAAAAGTACCAAAAGCTTTGTGTAAACTTGTTTTACAGATGTTCTTTGTCACAATTATACATACACACACACACACGCGCACGCACACACACACACACAAATATATATATATATATATATATATATATATATATATATATATATATATATATATATATATATATATATATATATATATATATATATATATATATATATATATTACTTTTCTTTTCCATGTAATATGAAAACTAATGTAATGGCAATAAGTTTTGCCTTTGCAATTACGATGAATATCAGCTCTACCGAAACAGACCAAAATACCAAAATTATTGATATATTTCAAGTTTTGAACATAATAGTACAATTGAAAGACCAATGTAGAATAATTAGTTTCATAATACGTAGAATGGCAAAGTTTTGGGACTAAGTTTTGTAAGCATCTTGGCAATATTTTTGAGATGTACATCAGCATGATGAAATATTAATTGTTCATATTATAAAAGGTTTTACATAGTTTAAAATATATTGAGTTATCAGAGAAAAGCCTATTTGAGTTACATTTGTTATGAATATTTTGAAGTAAACGGAGAATAGCGCAGATTAAGAAAACAGCCGTTTAAAGTGATAGGGCTTTTGATTCACCGATTACAATGTATTAGCAATCAGATGAATTATGTCGCAACATAACTTTTTTTTATATAAAATTAAACTTGGATAAGACTTAATATTTAGGAAACTTACGATTTCTTTTTAATTTTAAATATTGCCAGCTGATTATTTTTCATTGGGTGTAGGAGCACTTAATATATTTATTTATAGAACATATTTGGAAATAGTGGTGTCTGATTTTAAAGTAGTTTTGAAATTAAATAATTATTACTTCAATATAATTTGTATATAACTATTCTTTTGTTATTAGTTACTTGCTCGCATTAAGTAAAAAAAATACCTAAGTATGAACTTTTTAAAAATAATTTTATATTATATTGCACACCGATTAGCTTATAATTATAATATATAACTTTCTAATTGTAATTTAACATTTCGTTTATCACTCGTATTTTAAATACACTACTTAATATATATGTATTAACTAAGATTGCATAGAAATAAACGAATGGTATTTGGTGAAGTGATTTTTCATGGCACCAAACAGTTCCCTAAAACAGTTTATCAAAATTCATTTTTTTAATATAGCGTATAATTTTTCACTTATTTTTCCCAAAATTTCCGAGACTATGAGGGATATTACAATTCTAATAAACACAATGTTCTGGAGTTAAAGAAGATTCCTTTCTAATGAATGCATTATAAAATCTGTAAAAGATATTAAAACAAATTCTAAAAATTGTCACTTTTTGATCTAGAAAAAGAAAGTTCATTATCAATTTGTGACATCGAAAAATCTGTCTGAAATTTTTAAAAGATTGAAGTATACTTACTATTTTTAATTAAAAAAGGAATTATAAAATAATAACCATTAGATAATTTTTATAAATTCTTCACTGTAAAATGATATGAAGATATCATTCCATATGTGGTTTTTTTCCTCATATAAATTAATAAATGGATATAAGCGAGCTGTGGTGCCATGAACTGTAGTATGTACTCTTTGAAAGCAGAAGTTTCAAATGCATGCATACTACACAACTTTCATATTTAAATTTCCTTATACGCGTGTGACGCTTAAAAATGGAAATTATAATTGCCAGATTTATGGGAATTAAAGATTAAAAAATTATTCATTATTCATTACGTTTTCGTGATTGCTCAAATATTTTAGCTTGTTTTTACAGACCGGCTAATATATTAGAACACACTTTTCAAATAGGGAAATAAAGTATAAATAGTTTCTCATTGAAATCTATCTTAAATCTGAAAAAAAATAAAGGAACTGAATTTCTATCTAAAAGTTCTACTCAGAACTATTAAAACTTATATTTTAAGGAACTTAATAAAATGTGTTAAATTATCAGCAAATGTTTTTAGATATGCTTTATTTTAGTTATACTTTTTGTAAGTGTAAGCTTAATCATAAATTTCAAATGTATTATTAACTAATATAAGCGAAAACTTTTAAAGTAAATTCGAAACTGCAAAGTTTAAGAGAATTTTTGTACACCTTGTATTTTTTTTTAATCTCCGAAGTTCTTTTCTCAACAAGTCTCTGCCGCAATTCAATCCTTCTTTTAAAGACTTGTTTTTTTCTACTTCTGTTTTTAGAAAATGCTTTTCAAATCTTACACTAGCTATACAAGCTAACCTCAAAGCACCTAGCGTGTGTGCTTGAACTTCGTTCGACAAGAACCTATTCAAGTTCTCATCGCAACGGTCCAGTAGTTTAAGTGCTGGGGCTTTAAAAAAAAGGGGGAGATACAGTTTCTATTAAGACCGTGAATCTTTTAGAAACGGGCTTTCAATCAGCAGGAGATTACTGGGGACGCTACAGAAATCCCTTCACAAAACTGGGACAGACTTCCAAATAACCTGATAATTGGATGGAAGAAGGAGAAGAGATTTGCATTGCCTTCCTCCATATTCATTGGCATTTCAATAAGAGAAGGGTTGTTTTGATTTCGAAGGAAAAATTAATAAAGGTAACAAAGCATTTTACTAGGAAGAAATCGGAATTGGGATTTCTGTATACAGATTAAGAATTTAAATTCTGTCATGAAATATTTCACTTTAAATCATTAGGATATTTTTTAAAAATCTCTGGAGAGAAACTTAGTTAAAAATCTTCGGAAAAATATTCAAATTATGTAAATACAAATAGGATATTGTTATAAATTTTTTTAATTTATATAAAATCTTACACCATTAAAAATTACACTGTTGTTTAAGAGAAAATATACATGTATACAGGGTGATCTTGAATTCAATATACAAATTTTACAGGTTGGTACAAGACACTGTAAAAGTCATTTATTTTAGAGGAATGTCTTAGCGCAAGTGTCACAAACACAGGATATAGATGAATCACTTTTGTTTGGTGGTGGACACTACGGTATACACATATGCTACACCAGGACGAATGAGATTGGAACTTACTGCTTAAAGCATTTCTCAATGGTTATTAATATCCATGCCAGAAATGGGAAATATATGAAAGGTTAGAAAAATGAAGGTATTAGTTTGTTTTGATGCCAGCAGTGGGCAGAATGTGGCTAGCATCTGTTACAATAAGCATCAAAATAGGAAACCATGCTACTTCCGATTCTGCTGTAGACCGTTATGACAGATTTTTTGCATATGACGAGAAAACAGATTCATTACATGTACGACGGGGCAAATGGTAACTTCAAAACTGTTCTACGATTGCATTACTAGCAATTTTGATACAGAAAAATGCAGAACAATGACCATTTCAAAGGCTAAGTCGTCAATTTTGTGAAACAGGTATTTTCCAAGTCTCTAGACAGGAATCTGGTGGATAAAATAGCTGTACTTACTTGGGGTGAGGAATGAAGTATCTTGAACTTTCTGGTTTATATACCCCAGTTGAGTAGGTGAGCTGATCTATATACTGTAGGTGCGAGTCAACAAACAGTTTGGAGAGATATAAACAAAAGTCGTAATTCCCCTTACATTTTTAACGAATAAGTCTTGAATCTCTAAGACTAATCTCTTCACATGAGCAGCTGCAAATGAATTTTACAGCTATATGCATTGCAGATCATGACTTCACATTTCATGTGTTGTTTACAAATGAAGCGACATTTACAGGTAGTTATGTATTTAATCAACACAAATTGTTTGTATTGTTAACAGAGAATCCACATACAACAGGCTACATGAGTATGAATGTTTGGGTGGATATTGCCATCGATGATTAATTGGTCCATAATTTACCACAAAGGTAGCTCGACGATCAGTGTTTTGTTTTTCTGGAAGAGGTTTACCATAATTACTGGGTCATCTTCCAATCGCTATTTCCTACAGCATATGGTTTCAAAACGATTGCACAACCCCATTTCGGTAAATGTGTGAACTAATGCATGAATGCCACATTTGAGAAACACACATTTGAACAGCTGTTAATATGGAATTTTGTCAACAACGCTGACAATAAACACTTTTATCTTTTCTCTCACCATTATATCCCTAGTTTTCACCTCATCGCTTCAGTCATGAACTTTCTCATCCATATATTTTCGGCTTTAATTGATTGATATAACATCCTGTTCCTACTCTTAAAATTAGTACTATATAATTGGGTTATTCAGTACATATAAAGGTGCAATCAAAAAGTTCCCATTTAAGAGCTTAGCTGAAGCGCTTTACCTTTGCGGTATGTAAGTGCCGTCTTTGAGTAGTAGAATTATTGCACGATTCATTCATTTATAAATGGAGTGTGATAAATACTGCAACGCTAACAATGGTGAAGTTACTACCGAACACGTCCAAAAATGGCCATCATGTTATCCTCTTCACTTCCGAAGGTCAAAAACCGATGACCATTTATTGGAAAAATTAATGATGTTTATGGAGAAACATGTCTGCCGGAAATCGACTTAGTGGAAGGTTGCTCAAAGTGCCATACTAGTTGAGATTCTGCTCAAGAACCAAGCCTCTCTGGGAACCCATCCACATCCAATACATAGAATAGCAAACAGATAATTGATGATGAGATTGGAGCGGGACGTCGGTTATCTCTACCTGACTGATCTGTCTCCTGTTTTCAGGCTTCGGTCCCTTAAAGTCCATGGAAGATCGACGGTTTCTCTTCGACATAGATGTACATCAGGCATTTTCGGTCTTTTTCGAAAAGCAGTAGTTTTACGAAAGAGTTATATTAAAACATGTGCAGCAATGCTTTACTTGCCTTAATACTCAAGGTTATTTAACATTGTTGGAATAATACATCTAGACTGTGCAAAATTTGAATGAGAACTTTGTGACTTTTATATGTATCTTATATATATATATATATATATATATATATATATATATATATTATATATATATATATATATATATACATATATACATACATATATATATATATATATATATACATAAATATATACATATATATAACATATATATATACATATATATATATATATATATATATATATATATATATATATATATATATATATATATATATATATATATATATATATATATATATATATATATATATATATATATATATATATGTATGTGTGTGTGTGTATTATTTTCATTATTGAAATAAATTGACTACCCAATATAAAACGCATAATCATTTTTTTCTCTTGAGAATCTTTTACATGAGATATAATATAGAATGAGCAACAATAATTTACTTTTCATTAAATTTAATCAGATTTAATTAATAATATTCTACTTATTGTTTGATTAACCTACTCTGCACAACACTGTTTTTAAAGGTACCAAATCAAAATTTCAGGGATACATTTAATTTACATAAAACACATAGAACTGTAGTATAATATAATTAATATGTGTAATTAAGTTGTAACTCAAAGTGAATTTCTTAAATAAACAAATAAAAACTTGTTAATTTAAGCTACTCCATACAATAATTGTATATTTTAATGTTATAGTATGATTTTATATTTTCATTTGGTAAATAATTATATATACCCGGTTTACTAAATTACAATTAAGTATTCTAAAATGAACTTTCTAAATTGAAATTCAATTATAGATCTTACTAATTTTTACTTCTTAAATACCAATCAGCATAAAATGTGTAAAACTAGATGTATTCCACCAACATTGAGCTCAATAAAAAAATAGACATTATACTAGAAGAAAAATTATCACTATACCCACATGCTAAAAATTCATTTGTTGTTTAGTTGTTTATCCTATCCAATACTTAAAGTATTAAACATCTGAACGAAAGTTTTCATAGTTATTCCTTTCCATGTAATTACATGCAATAAAATTATAGTTGTAGTTTTCAACATCAGAGTGAAACTAACAAATCACGTGCTATTTTGCAGACTGAAAATATTTTAAACTTTAGTTATGACAAAATAAATATTTAAAAGGAAATATTCAAATATATTTTCAATAACATGTATCAAAATATGCCTTGAAATGCATACAGGATATGTTCTTCAATTTATATATTTGGTAAAAGAACATATTTTGTGTCTATCTACCGAACCGAAATATTTTCACCCAGTTTAAAAACAAATTGTACCACTCGGTTCTGTTGTTACTTTTAAAACCATTTTATCTCTATATATATACAATAAAGATACTTTAAGCGATTTCTTACTACTGTATTGCATTCCTATTATACAAAATATTCTGTAACTCGTGAAACAATAAATGTAATACATATTATTTAATGAATTTCTTAGATTTTGTAACATTTTTAAAAAATTTAAAATTCTCAACAAAATGCACTTTAATTTCTCAAGTGCTTTTGGAATAAATGCCATAAATATATCAATAAAAATTTCATTTTCGTCATTCTTTTATACATTCTAACACTCCAAAGTAGCATGTATTTATAAGACTTATAAATGTCTTTTAATGAAGTAAATTATTTGACTAAGACACCTCCAAGAATACCTAAATGTATTATTTTATCTAAAGGATTCTTGTTAGGATTTCTTGGACTTAACTAGTGGTTAAGTGTTAGTTTGTTACATATATTCAATTTTTGACATTTGAAACTATAAACTGTCTTTAATAGTACTAGTCGTCATTTATAATGTTTCGTTAATCGCTTAATGTGTATATTTTGGGTTTTTTTACATTTTAGTTTTCCACTATATATTAGTATTCCACTATGCAAATTTACTCTTGTATTTGGTCAGCCCAATACTATATAAACAGTACTTGTAGTTGTAGTCGGCTGACTCCGGTCGTTTTGATCCCCTGTGCGGTTGTTATATAGTCTTATTATTTTTATTGCTTGTAGAGCAAGTTTGTAATGTTATTGTTTTTAATTTTAATGCACATTAAATAAACGATGTGTTTTTTTTAAATGTTTATTTTCTTCACTCACCATACATGCCACTTTGCTTCAGATGTCATTTGAGACTGACAATTCTAAAATTAAACTTTAATATTAATGAATCAGATTATAAATTGCTTTAAAGGTGAATTACCCTTTTCATGGGCATTTCTTATCTTTATGGTTATTAATTAAAGATTAGAGGTATTTTTCACATTATGATACAACAAAATTAGAATAGATACAACTGCAATTAAATACATATGTTGTATAGGGAATGGACTGCTGTTTACTAAAAATATATTTTGTGTCACACATTTGTGAATTTATTGGTTATATGAAGGGAAATTTGGGAGTTCCTCTCAGTGAAATGCTCTAATACTTTCACAGAAGAATGACATTTACATCATGAATTCTATTTATTTTATAGGCCTATTAGTAGGTTATCTGCATCAGTCAGTTATTATTAATTATCTGCTTTCTGTCCAAAGTTCCAGATAAATAATAAGTAGATAGAAGTAGTACTTGCGTAGTTATGTAGTATTTTTTCTTCATTTGAAGTTAGTAAATGATCTTTAATGTTTCAAGTGTCAATCAGGTCTTAACTTGTTTTGCCAGGGAAATATCCATGTTACAGTAGGATTCACCTCCTTATATTATTTATTTGAGTTAAAAAGGATATTTGTCAATGTCTTAAGGGATTTCAAGTAAACAGTAAGTTGTTATTTTCTATTGGGTTATTTCCTTTAATAAACTGGTAAAGCATAATAAAGTTATAGAAATGACAGAAAGAGTTGACTGGTCAATGAGGAAGTAATGTATAATAATGATATTACGTGATAACGCAGGCATTTTAAGTAACTAGAAGAAAATGTTAATGGAAATATAACGAAAAAATTTTATTTCTAAAATTTTGAAGAGATATAAGGAATGCGCAGCATCTACTGATGACAGGAGAATGAATAGACTAAAATTATGTTATAGAAGAAAATCATTTGGAAATATAATGGTAGAAATTGTTCACTGTAACGTAAAAGCTAGTTCAAAGACAATTAGACACAGACTGTAGGAATTTGGTTTAAATGTTAGAATAAAAAAAAACCGTTGTTAATTTCGCAAACACGTGTTGAAAAGATTATGGTTAGTTATGGATATGGGGCAGTGTTATTTGGTGTGATGAGACCTAACTCTCTATCAGTCCTAGTGATTACCTAAAATACATAAAATTAAGAACTTCCAAAGATATAGATCCCGATTCAATTTTAAATATAGCGAAATATTTAGTGTCATCATATGCGGTTGCATAACATCAAAAAAGTAATAAAGTTATAGAAATGACAGAAAGAGTTGACTGGTCAATGAGGAAGTAATGTATAATAATGATATTACGTGATAACGCAGGCATTTTAAGTAACTAGAAGAAAATGTTAATGGAAATATAACGAAAAAATTTTATTTCTAAAATTTTGAAGAGATATAAGGAATGCGCAGCATCTACTGATGACAGGAGAATGAATAGACTAAAATTATGTTATAGAAGAAAATCATTTGGAAATATAATGGTAGAAATTGTTCACTGTAACGTAAAAGCTAGTTCAAAGACAATTAGACACAGACTGTAGGAATTTGGTTTAAATGTTAGAATAAAAAAAAAACCGTTGTTAATTTCGCAAACACGTGTTGAAAAGATTATGGTTAGTTATGGATATGGGGCAGTGTTATTTGGTGTGATGAGACCTAACTCTCTATCCGTCCTAGTGATTACCTAAAATACATAAAATTAAGAACTTCCAAAGATGTAGATCCCGATTCAATTTTAAATATAGCGAAATATTTAGTGTCATCATATGCGGTTGCATAACATCAAAGTTTTAAGACAGAATTTGTATTATAAATCGAAATATGAATGTATGAAAACAGATTAAGGCCAACTTCAGTCCAATCGTAAGCGTACCACACAGGATCCTTTCAATGGCAATCAGTCCTTTATACCACAACATGATTCAGTTGTATGTCATATAGCTGAATTTAAGAAAAAGGCTTAAAGATAATCATATCATCTGCTGGAATATCTTACAAATATCCTAGATCTTAACCAGATCGAAAATTTCTTCAGGCGTCTAAAGAACGTGTTATTTATAAACAAACTCAGCAATTAAACCCAATTAAGAAAACGCAGTTAAACCTTTGTTTCATAATATAACAACTGGAGGTCTTTAAAAGTTAGTTCGAGTTTAACGGCTTAACTTATAGAAAGGCGTTGTTAGTCCACAACTGAAGTTAAATATTCCCAACTAAGTATTAACTGACATTGTCAGATTGCTTAAACATTTTTCTAAGTGTATGAATATCCCTTTATCGTAATAAAATTTCCCTGAGGAATTAATATTATATTAATTAATATTATATTAATTAAATTACCTTTGAAATGATGTATAATTTTATGGTAATGTATAAAAAAAGTGTAATCATCTCTTAAACATTACAGATTTTTTAAAAATAATTTCCACAATTATGGCCACTTCTGTACAAAGTAATATTAAACAGTAACTGGACCAATAAATCAATTCATTCCAAACTTTTATGCAAATTTATAATCTTTGGGTTAAATTCACTTCTGAATTATTCAGATTACACATACAGGCACACGCACAAAACCCTACATGTATACTATTCTATTATATATGATTTCAAGAATAATTTTTGTGTTAGAAATATAAAAAACGTCTATTAATTGAATTATCAAGATGAAACTACTTTCTCATGTACATAATTCCAAAAATAATTTTAGTGTTAGAAACATGAAAAACGTCTATTATTTCTTCTGTATTTTACATTTTTTAAGTGCACACGTTCTATTTGTAAATATTCAAACTTAAATCCCCGATCTGGATTTAATTTTAATGCATAGAGATGCTCTGAAACTTAATCTCTAAGAAATGATGAAAAATTTCATGATCAAGTACAACTTTTTATTAATATTTCTTCGAATTGCACATTTAATTTTACATTTCTTCCATCTTCTGTAAGAAATTGAAAGTAACAATTATATTAAAAGTAAAGGAGTATTAGATTCTGAATTTTTTATTGTAACACCTTTATTATAAAAAATCAATTTTTAGGCGAATATGAAAAGAAGAGTTTTCAGATAATGTAAGAAAATTAATGAAGTCTCGCTAAATCCGAAAAGGCTTAAGAACTTGATGAAATTTCACATCAAGGATGTGGTACTCTTCCTTGAGACCGCGATAAATTTTCGCTCTCCGCTCTTGTGAAGGATTCGCACATTCAAGCGTACAAAACAAACAATTGTTCCTCTCAATGATGTTTCACTAAAGGGGCGTGTACTAATTGCGCTAGTATTATTATAGGATTTTAGTCACCTAAGAATTTAAATTTTTATATTTTTATTTTATCTAAATAGATTTAATGTATATTTTTAATTTGTCATAATTTAGGTGTAGGTGCTGACACTTAGGTGTAGGTGCTCACTCAGCTGCTCTTTTGATATTTGGTAGTATCCTATAGTTTAGCTTAAAATATTTTAAAGAATGTTTAATGGTATTTAATGATCATTAAGTGTTCTGTCAAAAGTAAAATTAGATGATACAGTGAAACTGTTTTCATATATCTATAATTTAGAAGATATCTCTTGAGATATTAAAAATTATTACTTTTGATTATAAATATTTTAGAACAGAGTTTCTTAACCTGTAGTTTATGGATCCCTTGGAGGTCAATGGGTCATATTTTGGTCCTAATTTTTAAAATGTTTGCATCAATATTTAAAAAAAAAACTTTTTTGTCACGGGTAACCTCTGTAAGCCGTCTATCTGCTATTTCCCAATAGATACCTCTACAATACGAGGAAAAAAACATTCGCAAACCATATAAAATTTGAAATGTTTAGAAACACAAAGTTACCTTTGAATTTTACTTCACTTGGAAATAAAGTGACGTTAAAATCAGTTCCGCAAAGTTCTTGCAAATTTTTAAAACAAAATATTTGTTTTACTTTTTCATTTGAATTCTTAATATTTAATTTGATAACTTGATATTTTTTGTAGCCCAAAATGTCCAAAAAAGGAAGTATGATGAAAATTATGTAAAATATGGAAATTGACTGAATATCGAACATGATATGCTCGTTCCTTTGTCGAAAACCATCCCTCATTTCAATCTGTTAATCAAGGAAAAGCAACAACAGCCTTTATATTAAAAATTTTAATTTCTTCAAATTTTTTATACCATTGAAATAAAAATATTAAAATAATTAAATAATAAAACATAATTTTTTTGTAATAAATGATGTGTAAGCAATTTTTTTTCACAGTGGAGTCCGTGACATATTTAAAATTTTTAAAGTGGTCCATTGTGCCAAAAAGGTTAAGAAACACTGTTTTAGAATGTTCTGACACATTAATTGAAGGTTCACATATATCTATATCGCGTAAGATTAAATCGTAGAAGAAAATAATAAAAAAGCCATAGTACTCATCTAGCTGTAAAGTCGTCATTAAATCAGCCTTTTTTTAATTCAATACAAAATAAGATAAATAATTTTTTTTTGCTTAAAGAAATACTTTGAAGAATGTTTTGAAACAGGTCAAAGCATATTCACAAAGTAGAAAAGTAAAAATACAGCAAAACGTACCAGAAAAATAATTTACGACTTTGTAAAGAAGAAACTAATTTTTTAATCCAATAGAAGGTAGATATTCATTTAATCTGTGAAACTATATTATAGCATTACAATCTATTTTATTTTATAGCATAATAAAGTTTATTCTTTAAATTTATAATTTCTTAATAACTGTTAATTGTTTATAATATTTTAAAATGTTAGATACCAGTCAAGTTTTAAGTTTAGCACATGAAACAGATATTTGTTTGATGACAACAAATTGATAAAAAGAATTTAGTTTCTTATAGAAATATTTTAAAATTTATCTTGAGGGTAGTAAATTCTACTTATTTTCGTTTGGTGTATATTTTGTGTTCTTACAAAATATACTCCTTGACAAGAAAATAACAATTTTTAGATACAGTGTTATTAAAGATCTTTAAAAAATTTCATTCTGAAAAGAGCAGAAATTTCTGTCTTACAATAAATAAGTACTATAATTATGAAGATTTTAAATCTCGAAAGCTACTGTGTCCCTTAAATTTATATTAATTTCCCTTTGATCAGTTTTACATTTCGTCTGGTGCATTTTGTCCTTATTGGAACTTGAACTATGAAAACTCATTCAACCAAACATTAATTAGATATATATTGTACAAAAATCGTTTGTGTTGTTTTCAGGAAATATATATGTCAACATATAACTATAAAATATTAATAGTAATAAAAAATAATAATGTTCTTAAAAGAAAAAAATTGACTATAGATACTTTTCTTATTTGACTATATATATTTAAAAAGGTTTTAGTATGCTTTGTTTCTCAATATATTTGTGCACATTTATTTTTAAAAATAGACTCATATAATTTTCCATGTAATCATATTTCTTCAGAATTTTGAAATAAATATCTAATTTCTTCAAATAGAAATTATTTTATGTAAAAGAACGTTTAAATGGGGATGGTTTTGTTTGCAAAATAAACTTAAAATTTATAAATAAATTTCATCAAACAGTTATATTTATTTAGAGCATTGTTTCTTTGTTGTTTTTTCAAATACTTTTTTCGTAAAATACAAGTGTGTATTTTAATTTAGGGAAACTTTAAGCTTAAAATTTATTTCCACTTTTCTTAAAGTTAAATCCATTATATAATATGCTAGTTAATGTGTAAAATATGGGAGTTATAATCTAAAAAATTTTATAAGTAAATAGTGGCAAATTTTATCCACATTATATTCTAACATTGTAATAAAAATATAGCTGCAGGTTAAGCAATAAATATAAAGCATATATACACTTAAATATAAAATTTTAAACGAGAAAGTAAAATCATATGAATATTAGTTATTCAAATGAAAGTAACAGTCTGGACAGTTTCGGTTAATAGTAAGTACCAAAAAATGACACAAATGAAAGAAAATTTACATTTATTATTACAATATTTAAACTTAATAATCAAATTCATTATTTAATCTAAATTCTGAAACTGTTTATTTCACTTTGGTATAAAACAGAAAAGTTTTTTTTTATTTTTAGAGCTGTGATATTTATGTTCAACTTATTTTGGAGTCAGAGATTATAAATAATTGAAGGCAAGACTTTTGTTCATAGAGTTAGTTGTATTGAAATCTTACACCTTGCTAGCAAAATACTGATACATAATATAAACTGAAAACACAATAAACAAAAAGAAAAATAAAAGGTCAGTGAGTAAACTCCAATGATAAATTTTCGTCTCTATCATTTCTGTTTTAAATTATATACTAAATTATAAATGTAACAGAGAGTCATAAACTAGTATGCTTTGGAAGGAAGGTCAGTAACATATTGGATATATGGCATGCTTTTATCCTAAAATATAAATTTTTTTGGCGTATAAAATTTGTTTAATTATAATGTTTAAAATATAGTTCAGTATCAATCAACAAATGCCATTACAATATTTTACTTTTATCAGAAATTTAATGTATATTAATTATTAAAATGTTTTAACAATTTTTATTACACTAAAATGTATTGGTAAAATAAGCGTAGTATAGAATCGGCTTATGAATTGTTACTTAAATTGCAAACAAATGTCTTTATTTATAGAATATTTAAACAATATAATTAACTATTTTTTAGTATTTATAAATGTAACTGTTTATTGATTGTAAAAAGCTTTGTGTTTATATTTTCTATTTGAGTATAAAAACAGAAAAACTTTTTAGTGTATTTAATACTAAAGGGGACAATAAAGAATTTTGCATACTCAAAATTCTCTGAAAAATTCAGCGATATATCATTAAATTAGTTAAAATAACTAAACATTGATGGGAATATTTTTACCCATTAACAGTAAAATTCATATTCATTAAGCTAAATTAAAACTGAATTTTCTTTACAATTATGTATAAATTATTTTTTTTCTTTTCACCACTTAAAATTTATCTAGAAATAAACTTACTGTATCCTTATATTTATAAAATTTCCAGTATAGCATTAAAAATAACTTTTTATATATACCATTAGCATACGTAGGAAGCATTATATTGTCAAATTTTTGGGAGAAAATATTCAAATTTTTTATTTATATGAGATATTTTATATGCATAGTCCTCGTATACTGCTTTAGAATCCTTTTGAAATTACAGAAGAAAACTAGTTAAATGTTCTTTTATTTATAACTTATATTATAACAGTTTACTTCGAATATTCAAGACCATATTATTCTTATATTTTAAAATTCTCTAACTGTAAAGAAGAAAACTTTATTTCATACTTTTAATTTTTAAAAAACTTTTCAAAACGCATAATATTTGATTAAAACTATAGAAAGATAAAAGGGGTTTTAAATGTTATTAAAAAGAATATATATATTTCAAACGCAAATCATCATATTTTTTCTTTCTAGATTGTCGGGATTTGAATTTAGTTATAGTCTAATGTTATTTTCTCTTGCATTATAATTGATTTGATTAAAAGAGAATAGTATAGTATTAAATAATACAAACTATCATCGTACTCTAGAATAGCCTAATGAATACTTGAAATGAGATTTGGAAAGGTAAAATGTTTCTCAGTAAATAGAGTATGTCATTTTGTCCAATAAACGTCAAAAAAGTGAACTAAAATGACTTGTTACTCTGTTTTGATATCCATACAAAACCGTATTTAAATGAAAACTAAAGCCATCTTACCTTTGATTATGCAGTCTGAATAAGTCAAATGATATCATAGAAATGATTTTTTTATTATAAAGACTGGTTTTATAATCTTGAAATTAGTTATAATAATAAATTAAAGTCACGTCCAGTATTGAGTGTTTTTTAAATGTTAGCAGCACTTTCAGTAAAATACTAGAGAATATTTAGAAATACTTAGTATTTTATTTCTCTGCCTTCTCTTTTATTATTCCAAACTCATATAAAATGTAGAAATGAAGATGAGACGTTCTTTTATAATTTTCATTCTTAGTATTTTGCTAGAATCAATGCTTACTGTAATGTTCTATCAACACATGCTATCACTCCTTGACTTGTGGAAATTAATGGCAAAAGAAAAGAACAACATGGGCAAACACAAAATAGCATATTTATTTAAAAGACCCTCTAAACACTTATATATTAAATATTAATAACAATGGTTTATTTAAATTGTTTGGAATAAATATATACAGTTATTGTTTATAGAGTGGTCAGATATGTGCAAGAACATGGTACTTCTTTATCAAGTTTTTAATGAGTAAAAGCTATTTTTCATGAGGATTCTTTGACGTTATTACTCAGCTGCAGACTAGGAATGAGTACACATGCCACGTGCAGGCGTAAAAGCCACATAATAACCCTGCGTAAATTAACAGCATGGAGAACCTTGGGAATAATTATAACCCTTAAACAAGCCCACATCTTCTGGGATTGGGGCATTACTGTTTAACAGACAAAGCGATTTTCAGCGTTAAGGGAATTTCCAAGATGCGAAGGAAAATAATGAGACCAGTGAGCCTCTATCTTAACGAATCGTGACTTACCATCCTAAAAATGATTTATAAATTCACTATTAGCGGAGCGAGACCTGTGCTTAGGTAATTGTCAAAAATGATATATTTAGATTTTACAAAGTATTCAGGCAGAGGAAAATCATAATACGCATCACCTCAGTCAAAAGAGATACTGGTTTCAGAAATAGTACACACATACATATTTGTTTAAAGAGAACTTGTCATAATTATGAGAAATGCAGTTCGAGAAGTGGAACACAAGTTTATTCTGCTTATTACTAAGAAAAAATGACATTAACAGGAAATATTAAAAAGAAAATTTTTTTTGATAGAGTACAAATACTAACTAGTATTTTAAATAGTGCTCGAAAAAAAAACTGTAAAACTAAATAAAAAATGCTTATCTCTGTATGAATTATTACACTTATTTTTGCATTATAAATTCAACTAAATACGATTAGAAATTACATGCTAAAATATTCATGCTGTAGTAACTTTTACAATCGGCTAAATTATCTAAATTATGAACAGATAATTCTTTATGACTACAAAAGTGGATTTTTTATTAGACCTTACATTCCTCTTAACTAAAATAAAGCGAAAGATACACCCTCTTTAAAATTTTATTTAAAATATTATTTATTTTAATATGACTAATACCACAGTAAAATGTTTTTAAAAGCAGCCCCGTAAATACGATTGATTTCGACCTTTAGCGATATATATATATATATATATAAAAATATATATATATATATATATATTATATATATATAATATATATATATATATATATAAATATATATATATATATTATATATATATATATGTATATAAATATGTATATATATATGTATATATATGTATATATATATGTATATATATGTATATATATATATATATATATATATATATATATAAATATATATATATATATATATATATATATATATATAATATATATATATATATATATATATATATTTTATATATATATATATATATATGCACATATATATATACATATATATACATATATATACATATTACATATATATATACATATATATATACATATATATATATATATATATATATATATATATATATATATATATATATATATATATATATATATATATATATATATATATATATATATATATATATATATATATATATATATATATATATATATATATATATATATATATATATATATATATATATATATATATAAATTAGATACCATGGGATATCGTGGGCTGTTACAAATGTAGAAACTTTTAAACTGGGTTTTTGAAAGATACAATGTAATCATGACGTTGTTGTATTTATCTTATATTTAGATTTTAATACATATTTTCCATTTCATCTTGAAAAAATTCACTGATTGATTATTTTTTCCTATAGATTGTTAGTGAGAGCATGCGATTTAATATTTTTGTACTAACAATTATTTTTTTGTATTTTTGATCATTTAATAATTAAAATCATTCAGAACCTAGGTAGAATGGTGTAATGTACCTTGTACTACTTTGATTGATTTTTTAATTTAATTCGTATTTGTATAGTTGCTTTTATCTAGTTTAGCATTAAATTAGGATACTTAAAAAATTGAGATTGATGACAAAAACATATAAGTATAAATTTATTGTATTTGCATACAAACAAAACTAAACGATGTTATGAATTTGATTTTAAAATTTCAGCAAAATTTAAGACCTCAAAAGTTTGTCAATAAGTCAAGAACGCAATTTGAAAAATATACACAATAGTTTTACGCACGATATTTATAATAGAAACAGTACAAACAAATATCACTTACTTGCTAGATAACTTGCATGGATTCAAATTTTTATAACACATTTATTTTTAAAGCAAAAATCAATGTCTGTAATAAAGTGATAAAATAGTACTTAATACATGTAGATATTGCAGTTCTTTATATCAGGATAATTGACTTATATTCTCTTAAAATTTGTATAAACTCGATTCTATAAATTTTAAATTACTTTTATGAGTAATTAATCTAGTAATTGTAATGAAATTAATATGGTAAATTTGCACAATTATACTACTTTAAGTAGCAGAATTTTATTTTCCAAACTGACTATTTGAAATGAAAAGGTATTATCAATGTAATCGACAATAGTTGTATTATACATACAATTAGTAATTATAAAGGAAACTGAAATAATTTTTTAACAAAAAATAAATATTTTTTCATAATTTCTTAGTTTTAGAAAAATATTACATTTTTAAAGAAAGCAATTAGTGAGAATATAAATTAAAAAACTTATTGTGAAAATGCAACTCTCTTCAAAATTAATTCAGTAGTATTGGAAGAAATAATGCTGTTACCACTTGTTTATATATATAAAAAAATACCAATGGTAGTACTAGAAATAGTTTTTCAGATAGATGCAAACAAAATTGAGATATTTTAGGTGTTTTGGATCTATGTGAAATAACTCCAAACAATGTAATATTCTTTTTCAATATAAGTTGGGGTAATTAAATAGTATACTAATAAATAATTAATGCTAGAGTCTATCACTCCCCAATCGCAAAATCGATAGATCAACTTTAACACGTCTTCGTATTGGCCATCTGTAGGCAGATCGTATACATGTTCTATATCTCTTACTGCTCTTCCTATGAATCCTATTTTAACTTCCTGTGCGGATTTTACGTGTTTTTATAATACAGATTTTAAATCTTTTCATCCCAAATTGAATAAACAGTTTAGATGAAACCCGTCACTTAAAGTTGTTTGACTTCCTAAGAGCAATGAAAATTTTAACTTTGTAAGTGTATTTTTTAAAAAAAATATTTATATTGTTGATCATTTTTATTGTTACTTGTAATTTTCACTTTGACTTATCACTGAAACCCTTTACTTCTGTCGCTTTATGTACTGTTGGTTTTAATATCTAAAAATTTTGTTTGGCGCAGCCTATCCTTACTTGAATCTTGCGCCATTAAACTTCAACCAACCAACCAAAACATATGATACAATCAATAGAGTTAAAAAATTTTTGAAAAGACAGTTTGCATGCAATAATACAATATAAAAATACATAGAAATGAAATGACATAGTAAACCAGTTTTTTTTCTATTCTAAATTTAATATCAGTTTATAGCTATACATTTCTGGCACATTTTTATTGCATTGTCCAAACAACATTATTATTTGCAATTTATTCAGGAATATTTTACCATTCTACATTACTTATTTACTTGTCGTTTAGCTCACATTTTGCATTAATTGAACATATTGTAGACGATTTCATGCTTTTTTCATGAGTAGTATATATATATATATATATATATATATATATATATATATATATATATATATATATATATATATATATATATATGTAGTAAAATAATCACGAGGAATATTAGTGATTAAACTGAAATTGTCGTGGCCACGGCATTCCTTAAATTCCCGTTTAATCCCCAGAATATGAAAAAATAGCCATTTTATTTTAGACGTGCTATATGCGTCGCGTCTAAGCCAAAATTATGTTGAAGTAAGATAAAAATTTTCTGACGGCCTCGTGGCCTAGTATAGATTTTCAAAAATTGCTGATCTGGAGTTTATAAATCTATCATATACACGTGCATGAACTCTTAAGGAAAGTTTGATTAGCATTATCTGATTATGAAGCTGAACAGATTTCTACACCGAGTAAAGATGAAAACTTAATGTTAGACTTTAACAATTTATCGCTCTAATTTTTATCAGTGTATGGGTGTGTGTCTATGTGTAACTAATTGAATGAGAAAGACATAGAAATGAAATATTTATTTCTGAATAAAAAGTTTAAATTCCTTGTCGGTAAATATTCGATATCAATAATTTTAGTTGAAAAGAAAAATTATAAATAGAAAATTTAAATTTAAGTGTTTTTTTAACGAATCTTGCTAAGTTTGAAAATAATTTTTTTGACAATATTTATAAACTAGAGCAAATTTTTTTTTGTGTTAACACTAAAACCGTGGCTGTTTCGGTTAAAATAGCTGGCTGGGTCAAACTGACCCATAGTAATATAAACCTGTGTTATTATACAAAATGTAATCTACATTTATATGAAAATGATATTCATTCATTTTAGACCTGAAATTGTTAAAATACATAAAAAATAATATATTACAATAGGGAACATTTTAAATAGTTAGAAAAATATATAGACAACATTATTTGAAATATTTAGTTTCTTACCTGTCAAGATTTCTTACGTAAATTCTTGAGCAATTTGGGTAACTTCGTATCTATTTTGTATACTTTCGGCATATAAAGAAATATTTTTCGCATCTACAGAGATTCTTCAGTAGTATCAGCTTTTGTCTTGCATGACTGGTATTTTTGTTTGCGAATATTACACGAAGTGCTCAACTCCTCAAAGAGTTGTTGAAGATATTCTCTCTTAAATTTTACTACAGTAACTTCTTTGTATAAATTGCATGATTTAATCCCAAAAAGATAAAAAAAATCTTGTTTAATACATGAACTAGCCACCTCCATGATCATACCTTCGCAGAATATTTCCGAGCCATTTGGTGGCAACATCGACATTAAATTTTGGTGAGTTATAAAATTATTTCAGAAAGCTTTTAAGGGTGATTTGTCTCAGTAACGGCTATAGCATTAAGGAAGCTCAATAAGTCATATTCACTGTACTTTTCTTGGTAAATTGTCAAAGTTATACTATCATGCTTGTTTAAAAATGTATCGTATAACATCTTTAATTCTTTCAAAAATACAGGTAATTCTTTCAGATTCCATTTCATTTGCTCCAGTTAGGCCAGTGTTCTTTGTTTTTAACATTTAAAACAGATTCAGTGTTGTGAAAAATTATCTGTTGTGATCTTCCTTCCTTTATTTTCAAAAGGTTCTATTCAAATTCAAAGCTTTTTAAGAGAGTAAGGTTTTTAGGGTGTTTCTCATCTTGCACTGATATGGAAAACCCCTAAACATGCATTATTTTTCTAAATCATAGAAATGTATATTAAATTATATTATTAAAAGTTCATTGTATGTGTTTTGCATTTTTAATCTTTATTTACACACTATTGTCTTTTTTCTGGATTTTGCACCATTAAAGCTGACAATCACTCACAGAAACACACACACACACACACACACACACACACACACATATATATATATATATATATATATATGTGTGTGTGTGTGTGTGTGTGTGTGTGTGTGTGTATGTATGTGTGTGTGTGTGTTTGTGTGTATGTATGTGTGTGTGTGTGTGTTACATATATGTGTGTATGATGACTGGAAAATTATTCAAGCTTTGAAAATTTGAAGTTTATTCTCTTGAAAAGACAAAAATATTGATTATGTAATATTTTTCATTTATACTTTGTTCTATATATTTCAGAGTTGATATAAATGCATTTTGTATTATTACCATACCAGTTAAAAAATGATAGAATTATTGTATAATATAGAAATATATATTTTTATACTTATTCTAACAAAGATGAATATTTTTAATACGTATATTACTAGATTATTTTAGTGTCTTGATGATAAAATTGCTATAGTTCTATTTTGTACAGCTAAATGTTATAACATAATTAAATGTACATATATCTGTATTTTTCAATGCAAAAAATCTGTCATGTAATATTCGAATTTATATCTGCCTAAAAATGGGTACAGGATGATACCTTAATAAAAATTCCTAAAAAGAGTATGATACATGTAAGATTTTATAATATTTTCCTCACTTATTTTAACAGTTTGAATAACCCAAAATAGCTACATCAAAGTGACAGACGTTCCAGCATGTCTAAGGAAAGAGTGGCATAACTTTTGTAAAATGTTATTTTATCCGAAGAAGATTTAAATTCGGAAGTGAGGTTATAAAATGGTGAAGAACCAGAACAATATATTTTATGTTTAAAAGGAAGTTTTTTTTTACCAGACTTGGTCTCTTGCCAATAATGCATGCTTAATGTAGATGGTATCAAGCCAAAAGGATATTTCATTTTAAGGTGATAGGTGTGACAAAACATAGAAGAAATCCCTTTAATTTATCTGTGGGGAGTCAGATTGGAAATCTAAAATGAAAGACAAGGGAATATTATCAACCCAATGTGCAGGAGAATGCGCTACTGCTAAACTGAAGATTGTAAATTAAGATTATTATATGTAACTTTGAAGACCATTTAAAATTCCTAAAGCTAATTATGCAACTCTTTCTATTAATTATGAATAATACAGTATGCTTAAATATATTTCAAAATTTAATATTTACTCCTAGAAAATTAAAAGTAAATATGAATATTTGATTTAGATTATGACAAGACCATAAGTTGGATTTCCCTAACAGCCCACAGTTTCCACTGGTCTACCGGTTGACGTCCACAATGTCCATTCGACGTTAATAGGACATTCCGGATGTCAACTGGACCATTATAATATGTAAGCTTGTTATATTTAGTATAGTTTTAAGCTGTAATTATGTAATACTCTGCAGTGTATTTAAGAATATATCGACACGTGAATATAAATAAAAACATGCGACTGTACTTATTTTTCTAAATTGCCTATATATAAAAAAATATATTTCCAACTGCTTGTATTTCATTGTCCAGTGCTCAATGAAAATCATAATTTATTACATTACGGAAGTCTATTACTGTCTATATTCTGCATTTCTTAATGAAAAATGAGTCTAACATTCAAATGCACAAACTCTTTAATCTGTATAGATGTGAACTCGAGGTACTGAATTTATAGTTCACTAGGTCAATAATATCATTCTTCTTATCACTCGAACAAAACACCTCTTATACAATTTCATGTAACTTTACCAATATTTATCTATAAATAATGTTTTTGTTAGCTATCCAAATATTTTCTTTTGCCAGTTTTAATTATTTAACTATTTTTCATAAGATAACTAAAACTTCAGAGGAAAGAACAGGAATATCATTGATGTTAAAAATGAAATTATTATACATTTGAATATTTCAAATAATTTTGCATATCTACAATCTAATATTTGGATAGTAGTTTACTGCAAAGTACACACAAGGTGTGCTGCAGGTTTTTTGGTGCTATTGGCATACAATTATGCTCTTTCTTTGTCCTAATTTGTTGATAATAAAGATTATAAAGAAATTATTAGATTAGAAATTATAAGAGTATTTAAGGAAATACTCTTTTTATTTGTCTTTGTAAGCTAGCATCACACTGAAAACACAACTTACGTTGGTACCAGTGGATAACAGATATTTGCAATATCTGTTATCTATTAAAATCTTTATCCCATTAAAAAGTACAATAAATGGCAAGCAGGTAAATTAAATATTCAGAAAGGATCAATCTGATTATTATATCGTGAAAGATATTTGATTTTTCTATTAGAGCTAATTTGATAATATGATGGGATAGCCATTTGATCTCAATAAACTTAGTTGATTCTTAAATCAAAACTTCACTATCTACTGTATGAAATCTTTTTTGGGAATCTTGAATCTTTGTGTACAAAACAAATGAAAATACAAAACATAAGATATTCCATAAACTAAGCCCATAAATTGTTTATGATAAAATAATTTTAGAGATTTAAAAAATACTAAATTTTATTTAAATATATTTCATTCTATTTAAAATTTAAAGAAGTAGTACACTTATAATTTTTTCTAAAAAGAAATGTTGCTACGTAATCATACAGTAATTTATTGATATTCTTTACATTACACAATATATGGTAAAAAATAATTAATCAGATAAATATTATGATGGATGATTTGATAGAAATAGTATAACTAATCTTAATTCATGAAAGATGTAATATAGTATTTTTAGATTGTTTTTCATAAAAATATTAAAGAGCAAAATATTATTGTTCTAAATACATAACTTTTGTATAAAATCTAAAACTTACGATCGAATCTGTACAAATAAAAGAACATTTATTCACATTTATATATTTACCTTAAGGACAATATCGTATAATTTATTCCTGGAGCGAATCGAATTGTTTCTGATATATATGAACGGAATTTGAAATAAACTGTTTAGAACTTTAAGAGCGATCAATAGCTCATTTTTTCCTAGCAATTTGAAATTTTCTATCTTCGTCGAAAGATACTTTTTATCTTTTATATTTGAAAACTTTGGTTCTTTCTTTCACTTTTAAAATTACATTGCCAAAAAATCTATTTTATAAGGCGCATTCATTCATTTGGAACGCATAGATTAATTTTATCATTCTGAGAAGAATAATGATAGATATTTGAAATAATTCTCCATGTCAGAAGGATTTCTGATTCCTCTTATCAAGAGGTTTCACAAATTGGCATTAATTGATGTAATCAATTTTCGAAATATGGAAATTGACTGCCCTAAGTAATCTAACGGTCGTGAATCCAATCAGACTCGTCCTGTTTAAATGCATCCATATCTGCTTCGGATTAGTTCGTAGATACCACGTAGTCATATTGATCAAGACACGCATTTGAAACGTTACACCTAATTACAAGCACAAGCAATAAATATTAGTCTGAATGACCAATCTATGCATTAAAATACTGCTGCAAAAATAAATGATGTAGCATCAACTTAAAATTTTTCTTTAAATGCACATTCAAATATTTCACTATACAATTAAATGGGTTTTTTATAAAGTGGAGTATTTGATGAAATATTAGCTAGTTTTATATTTAAGTTTAATAAAACTTATTATAGATAAACTTAAACATGAACTTAGCAGACTAAATTTCAGATATTTTTAGTTTGTAGTGTTATATGTAATATTTAGAAATAGACAAATTCCTGAAATTGTAGAGACTTTTAATAGCAAATTGCAACATAGTAATTTAAACATTTCTTAAGATGTAGTACTTGATGCATATTTCATCATAGTAGTATTTAAATGAAGGTTAAAGTATCTTGTAATATCAGTAGATTAGCCTATAGTTAATTTTTATGTATAAATTGCCTCTTTTTTCCTGTGATTTGTTCTGATTGAATAGTCATGATTCTGGACTGTTGCTCAAGATTGAATTTTCAATGAAATTGTTTTATCGGAGTGCTATCATACTAGATTTACTCACCATTTCTTGGTCTTCTTAGCCTTTTAACAAAGTTCGTTCAAAATCTTTTACTGTCGCTTTACTAATGTTCCTTTTATGAAACCAAAAGTCCATTGGAGAAACACCAGGTACATTTACAAATTATGCTTTCAATAGAACGCACTTTGTTCCTTTTTTCTAATTCATTCTTTACTAAATAAGCGGCAATCGAATTAGACGTCCTTTTTTGTCCACATAAAGTTCAATTTTATTGATGACTTTTTTATTTAAGACTGGTATTTCGTCTTCAAATATTCTAAAATACCATATTTTCTTGTTTATAATACTCACTATTTTACCAAAACTTAACTTAGGGTAAAATATCAGGTTTTAAGTTAAACAAGAAATAAATTTACTGCATCCTATAAGCATGCGTATAAGAAACACAGATAATAAGGGAGAAAATAAAAAAGTAAATAATCTATTCAATAGAAGCATTGCTTCATCTACATTTCCTTTCTTTTTTACTTCTTTTGAACAGTGGCATAAACGTTAATTATTGACTTTTAATGCTGATATTCAAACTTGAAGCATGGTTTCCATTTTCGGTTGCATATTACACTTCTTATAATTAAAATTTTGATAAATAACTACATATTACTTGCATGCTGTCACAAAACACCCTTTTCTTATAGAATGAAAATAAATAATGAAAATACAACTCATCGAATAAAAATCTAATAAAAATAGAGTGTGAGTTACATAAGATTTTCAGTTTTGACATAGCGGATATCTCTAAACAACAAAAACTCGGACATTAGAGAACCAATAATAAACTTAAAAAAAACTTCATTAAGAACTAATCCGTATCTAAAATTACACTTAAAGAGCGTTAGGGAATTATTTATTGGGTCTGCGTAGAAATTTGTTTAGCCGAATGTACCTTGAATCTGGAAAGTCACTTGAATGTCAAGATTTTAGGTGTACGTTATATACGAGAAATGTTTCCTATTTCTAAGAAAAATTGGGTGATCTTTGTAGGAGAATAAATATTAATACTAATACTTATTTCGCTTATACTTTAATGGATTAATTTTAGCCTTCTCTGTCTTTTTAATTTTTAAGTTTCTATATTCCGAACGATGACGGAATCGATAACATGCTGCTCTTCGGTATCGTAGTTTGTAGTTTCAATTCCCACAGCAGGTTTATATGTTCATTATAGCTCGGAATCAGCTTTCAGCAGTAAGTCCCGATTGCAATATTATTAACCAAACTACTATCATAGTATTCATGTACCTAAAGGATAGAGAATAGCTCTCACAAAACTAAATCATATAACTATCCTTAATCCCTTCGGGAACTTTTCGGTACATTAGCGAAGTCATTTTTTCATTTTGACAAAAGAGGAAATATTCTTCTAGGTTACAAGCAGGCATGGGCTATAATAGTGTAGCCGGCTAAACAATGACCAACTATGTAGGGCTCTGCTGTTAGGTACCGTAGTTCTTGGATTCGAATTTTACTGCTGGTTTGGATATTCATTGCCTTTCGGAATTGGTTTTAAACAGTAGGTGTTCGTCTCAAAAGCCCTCACGTAGTAAAAAAGTAGACTGTAGCGTTCCAAACTAAACCAAACCAAATCATAGATGGTTGAGACAAACTTTTAGGTCTCAGCATCTAGTTGCTATTTTGATATAATTATCTTTCAGTAATATGCTATACCTAAAATAGATGGGTTATCATGTCCCTGAGATTAATGTCTTTCATTTTACAAACAGGGGCAGAAGACATTAATAAATTGATTTAATACAGTAGTGAGTAGCGATAAAAATCCACTGTTTTTCATTTAGGATCAGATATTTTACTTAATTTATACTTATCTGTGTTTGAACAGTCTTAAATAGAGCTGCCTTAATATTACTTTATGTTTAAGTTCAATTAGACATTCTTACATTTAAATTTAATAAAAAAACCTATTCTCAAATTCAATTACTGTCTTTTTTATTCATTTATATATTATATATCAATTTCATAATATAGTTATTTGTACTCTAAAAACATTGTTGAGTAATCTTTAGGCTGTTTATCAATTTTAGAAACAATTTTTTAAATAAATAAAATATTTTACATTACAACCAAAACAAAGTAAAAACAGATGATTATTGTGAAGTACGTTACTTAATTTTTATCTCAAAATACAGGCAAAATATGAGTACAAAATTGTTTCTATAAAGTTTCCATTTCAAAAGATTTATCTTTTGTAGAAGGCTTAATACATAAAAGCATATTTCTTGAATCTTGATAAAATATATAAACACGCAAATATTTTTCTAGCGTGTTGTAGAAACATAGACTATTTTTTCTTTTTTTAAAAAAAGAAAAAGTATAAAACAAACTATCCAAATAACGAAAAACATTTAATAGTTTTTTTCTTATCTAGTTCAAACAAAATGGTTATAGAAGATAATAAATTTATTCTGGATTATCTTAAGAATAAAATTATAGGAACACATTTTCAATCATTAAGTTTAAACGGAGCAACGTTTATTAAAATAAATATTGGAAGAATGATATCTAGTATATTTATCATATTATATTTGCATCAAATATGATATAAAATGTTAATATTGATATTTTATACTACACTAATTAGTTAATACAAATTTAAAGTGAATATGTAACTATAAAATCAATGTAGATTATTACTTCCATTTAATTATTTTGGCAAATCATTTGAAATAGAATACTTACTTATATAAAGAATTCACAAAATAAGCCATTACGCTGAAACCTCTATAAATACTCTTTAAATTAAAATTTTGTATTTTGATGCATAAATAATATAAAAATAAAAAAATATGTCATAACTTTAAGTTTATAAGATTTAAGAATTTATTTCTTAAATATTTAATATATGGATAACTCTAGATAAAATCTGTATTCTTTAAGTACTTTGGATATCCTTTTCTAAAGTCGATATATAGGTAATATCTATCCTATATGTTGCAAATACGTATCACTGTGTATGATACATATTTGCAACGTATATGATACATTGTAGACTGTATTGGTGAATAAAAGGGAGTATATATTTTTATAAATTGGAATGGATAATTTGATGAAACTTAATTTGCATGATCATAAATGATACTGAAAACACATTTTTCAGTAAACCATGTACATTTCAAATTTAAACTTTAAAATATAGGAAGAATTTTAATGCCTACAATTTCATCAATATTTAACCTACAATTTCTTTACCTATGATTTATTAAATTGCTTCCTTTATTTATTTTTAAATTTTAGAGAATAAAATAATTCAGTTTTTAGGATATCTCTTATATGACGTCTTTAAACATTTTATTAGTCATAAAAAAGTTTGACTTTAAAATTCTTCCGAGTATTAGAAAGAGTAGATTTGGTTTGGTTTGGTTTGGAGCGCTACGGTCTACTGTTTTGCACACGAGGGCTAAAAGAGTAGAAGCGACACTTTCATAATGTGAACATTATTAACAGTAGAGGTTTGTGGAGTATAAATGAATTTAAAAAAAAAACTGATAAAAAAGCTATCTTGAACTCTAATTGAAGCAATGTAGACCTCAATTTAACTTTCAATTTATTAAATAACTTACTTTATTTATTTTTAAATTTTAGAGAATAAAGTAAGTCAGTTTTTAAGATATCCCTTATATAACCTCTTTAAACATTTTATTAGTCATCAAAAAGTTTGACTTTAAAATTAAAATTCTCCAGAATATTAGAAAGATTAGAAGTGAATCTTTCATAATGTAACCATTATTAACAGTAAAGATTTGTAGAGTATTAATAAATTTTATAGAAAACTGATAAAAATGCTTTCAGAAAGCTTTCTTGAACTCTTATTGACGAAATGTAGACCACAATTTAACTTACAATTTATTTACCTATGATAGATTGAATGACTTCCTTTATTTATTTTTAAATTTTAGAGAATAAAATAATTCAGTATTTAGGATATCTCTTATATGACTTCTTTAAACATTTTATTAGTCATAAAAAATTTGACTTTAAAATTAAAATTATCCCGAGTATTAAAAAGATTAGAAATGACACTTTCATAATGTAAACATTATTAACAGTAGAGGTTTGTGGAGTAGAAATAAACTTTAAAGAAAACTGATAAAAATGTTTTCAGAAAGCTATCTTGAACTCTTATTGACGCAATGTAGACCTCAATTTAAGCTACAATTTACTTACCTACTATATATTGAATGACTTCCTTCATTTGTTTTTAAATTTTAGAGAATAAAATAATTCAGTATTTAGGATATCTCTTATATGACCTCTTTAAACATTTTATTAGTCATCAAAAAGTTTGACTTTAAAATTCTCCCGAGTATTAGAAAGATTAGAAATGACACTTTCATAATGTAAACATTATTAACAGTAGAGGTTTGTGGAGTATAAATAAATTTTAAAGAAAACTGATAAAAATGCTTTCAAAAAGCTATCTTGAACTCTAATTGACGCAATGTAGACCTCAAAAAACATCAGTCATGATAATCAACTATGTCTCACATTACAAAGCAATCATTTCATTATGCAGTTTTATTAGTATCTTATCTTCAAAGAAAGAGATAACACCTTAAAAGAACTAAATGCAAAAGATTACTTCATTAGCAAGTAAATATCGATTCTTAATTATGAGACTCTTCTTAAGCTGTTCAGTAAGCGTATTTTAAGTTACATTTACTTTCCTTTTAAATAAATATATAGAAGCTGAATAATGCGTGAAATACTTTTTTCGATGACTGGAAATAGGAGGAACTTTTTAAATAAGTGGATATATTGACAAACACAAACGCAAGTACTTACAAATTGGAATTAAAAGCAATATCCATTTTTTATGTAGCATTCCTAAATTGTCCATTTTTAAATATTTCTCTCGTGGGATTTCATTTTAAGAAAATGTACTTTTTAAATAAAAATATAACTTTTGTCATTTGATTGTGTTTTATTTTTTCTAGTTAATTTAAAACTTTGATAGCATTTTCATATTTAAGAAGGTTGGAAGACAATTAGATAAATTTTCTTTTTCAGCCCACATACTCGCACATCACACTACCTCCCATTTATAGGCATATTTGTTAATATAGATATGTATAAATTATTAGATACACATACGTTATAATGACGAGTGTACATAATTCAGAAAGGTAAATATATTTCAGTTTTATTTAACATAGTAAAATTATCCAGTGCTTTCTTATTAATGAAGATTTTAAACATGAAATTAAGCATTACTTAACGATACATGTACTTATATATACCTACAGGTCAAAGCTATCTAAATAGATTTAAAATACATTTTTTTTCGAATTTGTAATGGCTTATTCTTTTTTTAACAATCACCATATAAAGAACATGCTTGAACTAGTTCTTTTTCCAGGAAGTTAGAGTGGTTTAGTCGTTTGTGGATCCCCAGTGAAATGTAAAGAAATAATGAAAATATTATTCTCATCCATTGTCATAAGAACTCATATTCTTTGTAAAGGTTTCATGAATTTTAATTTAAAAAATCATGTAAAATGACCTATTATTATTGCGATTGTCTTAGTTATGCATCTTTTTCTGGTCCCCGAGAAGCCGTAGGGGAAATAATTTTTACCTTCTCTGAGTTATACGCCTTTCTCACTTGTACGATGGTTTTTCAA
Organism: Pardosa pseudoannulata; assembly: GCA_032207245.1. NCBI lineage: Eukaryota > Metazoa > Arthropoda > Arachnida > Araneae > Lycosidae > Pardosa > Pardosa pseudoannulata. Next base: position 27,073,263 of record CM063502.1, on the reverse strand, counting down.
TTAAGAAATGAAATTTTCACTCACTTGAATGACGACAATTTGTCCTAACAGTCTAACCATGTATCGGGATTTTACATGTTCTGTCACTTACCGATGCTTGTTCATTCTCTATATATTACTAAGAATAATAACGGGTTGTAATATAAATAAAGAAATTTAATATATTATGAGATAGAAGCCTATAAAATATATACTATCTTTACTGCTAATACATGAAATAAATTATTAGTTATTCTAACAATTTTGTAGAAAATAATGTGAGAATTTTGATGGTTTTCGATGATTTAATGAGCTGATTTAATTTTTCTTTGAAAATAGCACTGAAAATAAGGTTTTCTACAAACAATCTGCATCATTTGGTAATTGAACGGGGTTAAAGAAAACGTTTTTAATGTGATAAAAATTTATTACGATATCCATATATTATTGAACAGTATTGATCTATAAATAAAATAATATAGTTTCATGCAAATGAATTTTAAAATTATTTAGTTATGTCTCAAGCAGTATAGTGTAGTTAATTCTATATATTATGTCAAATTTATTAATAGCATACGTATATAAAAAATGATAAGATCACAATAGTAATTTAAAATTTTAAAATGTTCTTTTTTGCACTTATATAATACTTTTAATGTATTACAGTACATGCAAAAGTAAAAAAGAAAAAAATCGAAAAAGATTTAACGGAGACAGCTGTTTCGCAGCTGAAACGAGTAACGTTAATAATGCGAGTGAACTCAGTAGCTGAAAACGCAGATAGAACCTTAGTTATACTCACATTTCAGTAGCTTCAATATTCTGAAACGATATTTTTACTTCTAATAGACTTTAAATGTGGTGAAATGTACTAAATTTCCCTATGGATTTCAGTGAATATTTTGATGCAGCGAGTGCTTTTTCAGAACAAAAACTTAAGACATCATGAAGTAGAAACGCAAAGGAACAAAAATAGTGAATTAAGACATCGTCGACAAAAAGAAGGAGCCCAAAATGGAGACAATAAAATATTGAATATAGGAAGTACTATAAAAAGTTTGTAAAAAATTTTAACGGCCATATTAGACTCTAATATTATACTTTTATTGAATTGATAAAATCTAATCATGCATACAATGAATAATGTAAAAGTTACGTTAATAATGTTGTATCATGGTTTAATGATCAATAAAATGTAGGGTTTTATTTGCCATTGTATAATGCAGAAATTGAGTATTCTTAAACCAAATGAGCGATTTATTGGAAAGTAAAAATAAAACTGAAAATACAAATCGAATTTGCTGATTGTTATAAAAATATTAAATAAATATCTGACTGCAGATTTTTTTTACAAGAATGAGAGAAAAAATTCTTCTTCACACATATGTACCAAATATTCTAATGGTATGCTTTTCCGGTATTTATTCTAATTTTTTAGAGTTTTCCAGTTCTTTTACCTTCATGATGAAATTAATTGCTTAAAACCTGCTTTCGTTGACTGTAGCATCATCTGAAAGAACTAAATGCACTTTATTATATTTGCAAGTAAAATTACACAGATCAATAGTAAAACCTGTTTTTAATAAAATCTTTCTAGTACAACTACGGATAAAGTGTTGGAATGCTATTAAATGTATCTTTGAGATTTGGATATATGTTATAAGAATTTTAAACTCTCTTAAATGTAATGAATACTTTTGGAATTTCAGCTGTGTGTATGTATACTAATCTTTCTATATAAATGTAAAAACGGTAATTACAAAAATTCAGTGTGTTAACACATTATGTACAGGTACATTTCGCAGCGGAATTGTACCATAAACGGGCGTTTGGCACGTAAATTTAGTTATTCAGTTAAATCCCAATAGATCGAAAATTATTTAATTTTACATCAGTCGCATCGATTCATGTAAAAACTAGTTTATATTTGTCTAAATGTTTCCAGAATCTATGTAGTAGACAAGAACATTTGGCTTCATTTTCCTGTATATACCGTTATTTTTGTACCCACAAACAAACCATGTTGTTACACTAACCCGTACTAGTACGTAACCTGAGCTCAAGTACCAATCGTCAGAAAACGTACTTGTACATGTCCCGCATACCATGTGTTAAGTTTAATTATTTTTCTTGCGCGTTTGTGTTTATCTCTGTGGTTGAAATGTGGCTATTATACCCAAAATGCACATGTGTATCAGATATCAGTTTCAATCACTGAGCTGGAAGTGGTACACAAAAATAGAAGTCATACCATTTTCTTGGATAGCATTTTCTGTGAAACTAGCCCAAAATTCGTAATAGAACTTAATTTAAATTCATACTGTTAAAGGACTGTAATATCTTGCACCATATAAAAGTATCTTTTTGTAGAAGTTCAGGCATATTTTAAAATATCGACAATTATTCACACTTAGATTTCTATATTTTTATTAACAGGATTTTTATTTAAAAAGTAAACAGTATGCATACAAACTTTTATAAAAATTCACAAAACAAAGGTTTTGTGTTTTGTTTAAACTATTAGCGCTATATTACTCTTTAAAGTGTTTATTTTGTTTATAGTATATGCTTGATACAAGTTTTACTTATTTTGATATTCACATAGGGATATACTAGTTTGAATTGAATAGATATGAAAATCTCTAAAATAAGACAAATTTTGTAAAAAAAAAGGAAAGAAAATTGTACATCTTATAAAGTTGTCCAAAATATGACACATAATTATTTTTTATTTTGCATGAATATGGGTATGTATATGAAAACAAATATAAGGTTCATAACAAATTAACGTTATTTATAAGATTAGAATTCCAGGAAATCTAAAGTATAGAAAAGGAGTTAAATATTTAAGTTTAAATAATACTCCTGGGCACATATTTTAAACCCTGTTATTGATATGGCAAATGCTTATGCAAATGATTAGGCAGATAACCATTCAGACTAAAAGGCAAATTTTGCTAAACATTAACACGAAATACGAAATGTACAGGGTTTCTATAGTTTGCAAAGATATTTGCCATTTGCAGCTTTGTTAATGCCTTAAATCAATAAAGAGGCTGCATTAGTTCATTTTTCACTTGTTAGGAACTATTTTCTTTTTAATGAGAACTAAAATGTGAAATCCATCATAGTTTTCAATACCATATTTTGAATTAAGTAATATTAGTTTGAGCTCATATGAAGAATAATTCTTCCTCGATAAGATTTAATATTAGGAAGGAGAAACAATAATTACCTGGCCTTTGTTGTGGAAGACAAAAAAATGATTTAAAAGCCGGATTCAACTTTCAGTTTAATCTAATGGTTTGAATATAATTTAATAGAAATTAAATGCTTATTATGTATTGATTGTATTACAGGTTTGAATTACTTAAAATATTAAAATGTTACAACTATTTTGGAAATTACTATATTTTAGATTAACCCTTTTTCTTCAGATTGCAGAAGATTGTCCTACATATTTAAACGTTTCATATCCGTAGATTATAATTTTGAGGTGGGTGTTTTTAAATAGGTTTAGGTTTTCATTATAATCATTTAAATCATGTAAAAAAGTAAAATATTTTTCTTTTAATATAACTATACAGTTTCAATTAAAAATCTAGAAATTTTACATAATATTTCACTCTAATAAAATGAAATGCGAGCTAAAATATTAGTCGTGTGTTTTACAATAAGATTTAAGTGTAATGTATGTTGTAAATAACTGTAATATTTTTAGAAATAAGAAAAAATTGGTAGAAATAATAATGACAATCAAAATTTAACGAATTTCAAATTAATAAATATCAAATTCTCTCTTTCCAAATCCAACTACCAAAGCTTATACTTATCAAAAGGTTTAAATAATAAAAATTAAGATTTATTATGTCATTTTAGTTATTTATTATGAAAGCAGTGAACAGAGAAATGATATTGACAATCTTTTAAAGTTGAAATAAAATTTAAAATGCATTATGCTTAAAAGTTCAAAAATAGTTTTCTTTGATACAACCAAGGGACAGAGGCAAGTACTAAGTATTAATTACTTAAAATACAACTAACAACAAATCAGAATTTATTTTTGTTGTCAAAAATTTAGTTAAGTAGTAAAACTCAAAATTCCATTAAAGTACAAATGTAATTGAAAACAGTTTTTCCTCATTCTGTTCTTGTATAAAAATCTTCCCTGATCAATTTTTATTCTATTCAAAGATCATCTGAGATAATTGAAATAAGAGTGGAAATATTACATTGTATAAAAAAACAAAGAAATGACTCGTGACGACCATCGATTGACCAAGAGAAAAAACAGTGTTTCTTATCTTCAGACATCTTCTCCATTACACCATTGAGACAATACAAAACAACTCTTGGACTCATTAGTTTGGTTGATTTTCAACCCCTCTGTTCAAAACTATAATTTGTCCCTTCGATATTTTCATGCTTTTAACTTTCTAAAATCATATATGACAGGAAAATATTTTTGATCAACAAAATACCTTCCAGAAATACCTTCAAACATTACACCAAATTTGATCCTCCAGACTGTTTTGGTGAATGCTTAAAAACGTTCATTTTTTTGGCTCAAAAATAGCATCGAGAAGAAAGAAAACTACATCGAAATGAAAAATTTTATTTATGATTGTGAATTTGTAATCTCTTGTAAAGTATGTTGTTACTCCAATTTTTGGACGATTCTGTGTTTTTATGTAATGAACAACCCTGAAACTAAAACATATATTCATTAAAGATAAAAGATGTGTTGCGTAAGGTGAGTTCTAATAAAAAATATAACAAACGTGTTAAAAATGAAAGATTATCTCTACTCTATCTGAGAAATTAGTGTTACCTAAAAAATATTAATACCATTAGACTGAATTTTACAAATTTTAAGAAGATTTATTCAATCATGTATTGTTTAGCAATACTCAATTAATTCTTAAGAAGTTTTTCTATTTAACTTTGGTAACATACTACGGTTCTGAAAATATTGTATTATATATATATTTCCAAATAAAAAGCTTACATATAAATTATATAGATAGTTTTTTATCTCTTTTAGTAAAGAAAATAATGTGAAAATCAGTAACAAATTTCTTAATATAAAGCTAATACATATGTTTTCATTTTTCTGGAAGTGGTTTTTCTTTTCGTAGATATATATAAAGCATTAGATTGAAATGATATAAGAGAAATGAAATTATACAGATTTCTTGAAGTTAAGGAACCAGTTTAAAAGTTACTTTCTTAAGCTAAATATTTAGAGTTATTCTTATGACCAATTTTAACAGGTTATTAATTTTAAAACATAAAGTGTTATCAATTTTTGGAAGAAAACTTATATAAGTACTGAAATTGATAATGGAAATTACTTTAACTTGAACTATTTGTATGCATTCTCTTTTAAAACTATATTACTTTTATGCATCGGTATGCTGTAATGTTAAGAAGCATATTTATAACTAATGTTACTTTAGCATTTACTTCAACTCTTATAAATGAAAGAAGCAGGATGTGACATCAATATTCAGCCATATGGATAAAATATTTTTATTGGCTTTTGCATAATTCAGAAACTTTAATTTTTAAGTAGATTCATACTATAGGCATTGTAAAAGATGTATTATGCCGCAAAATCCAATTGTATAAAATCGTAATTTGAAACATTCGGCATAATTTTAATAGATAATTCAGCCTTTTGTGAAATAAATATTTCATGTACTTTTCAGTATTTGAATTATTTTATTTGTATTTTTCACTACAATTCCTAAAATTGAGATTTGGTGTACATGCTTTTATTCTCATATAAAACTATGTTTTGCTCCAGAAAATTACATTTTAATAAAAATAAATATTTTGAGTAAAAAACTATCATAAAATTTTATTAACAGTCCAAAATACGTTTACTATAGGTACGCTGTTAAGCAAATATAAAAATTAATTCTTCTGCCTAGAAAATCTGCCTGACTTTCAGAACTTGATAACAAAATTATATTTGTAAAGAAATATTTATAAAGATATTGAAAAAACATATATACGTACAAAATTTATATAAAAATTTTGTTTTGAGATACCGTTTCTATAGTGTTTGTATTAAAAGTCCAAATTCACGGTGATCCATAGTAAACATATCGTGGATTTGTGTGTGATGCATTTACAGTGAATATCTTCAACTCTTGTATCATTTCTCTTTCTTTTTTTTCAAAATATGAAGTAGTATATTTGGAGGTAAGGCTTGTAGCCTTATTCTGAAGGAACATAACACATTGAAGATTGTCGTGTAAAGGGATTGAATTTCGTTTTAGAAAATAGGTATTTAAATGTATCTATGATAGCTAGAAAAGTTCATTTTGACCTTTTTTATACTGACCTTACTTGAAGTTTTCTGTTATAGAATAATCCAGCAATAACCATAAAATGTTAGAGAAAATTTTCTT
>CM063502.1:27014365-27064365 GCA_032207245.1 Pardosa pseudoannulata | reverse complement strand
AACGCCAAGAATCATGGAACTAGCTAGTTGATAATAAGTTGAATGCAGTTAAGGTCGAAATAAATCAGTGGTCATCACAATTTTCTCGAAAGTGGGATGTTGTTATAAACCGCTTGCGCTTTGGTCCCACCTGGTTTAACCACACATATCTCCTTCTCAGAGAGGTTTCTCACATCTTCCAGGCTTGCAAGGTGACGATGATCGTAAAACACATTCACGTTTAATGTCATACTCATAATTATCATATAAGTCGCTACTTTCCTCATAATATCAGCTCAAGGGATTTAATTGGCTCAATACCTATTTCTAATACTTACACTTTTTACAATACATCATTTTTTATTATATATTTGATGTTTTTAATTCTTGTTCTCCTTACTTTTTCTCTCTAAACTATTTTATTTATTATTTTTAGAAATCTAACTTAAAGTTTTACTATTTATTTATTTACGTGAGAAAATCAAGAACGATATAATGTATTTTGGTATCGTTTGTTTCCTTATTATATTTTGACTTTAGATATCATTAAACTACTTAACCTGATATATTTTCACGATATGTGCACTTTGGATTCAATGCAATAAAAACTGATTCAAGCGCCAACCTTCCAGAAAATTGCTGTTATCATTCATATATTGAAACATCACAAAAATAATGTGAATCGTCTGAGTTACAGACCAATGGACATAACACGGTGTCTTTGAAAATTTAGAGAAAACTCTTCTCGATTTAAACATGGAGGATAATATCTGCTTACAAGAATATCACAGTGTATTTTATCGTTGTAGGAGATCCATAGATTATCTTGTTGATTTGGAGAACAAAGTACGAAAATATTTTGAAAATGAATCATCTTATCTCTATCATTTCGACATTACCAAAGCTTAAGACAATACGTGGATTATCTAACGTACATGTAATCATGACTAGAAGGAACCTTTTCTGTTTAAAAACTTCTTAAACTTAAAATATTAATTTAACTTAAGATTTTAATTTTGACAATACTAACATTCTAACTGATAGTTATGATTACCCTCCATGGTTCACTCCTTTTTTCACCTGTTTCAATTCTTTTTTTAATTATGACAAAGGCTTCACTCCTACAAATTTTTAACAGTTACCCAGAAAGTTGCAAACTGTATACACCTGTTTTCACTGGTGGGTCAAAATAAGGTAATTTCTTTGGTTAGCTGCTTTGGAGTGCTACAGTCTACATTTTTGCTAAACGATTGCAAATAAGAACGGGACATACAGCTTAAAGCATATTTTGAATGGCTACAAACATCCATGTCGACACGGGTCATCGACGTAGTTATATCCCATGTACATGTATTCGTACAATTATATCCCATGAACTTCGGTATCAAATGATTTCATTGGATGTGTACACTTTATTGACAGAATATATTTTAGATACAAATTACATGTTGTGGCATTCTAATACTCTTGTTGAAATTTTTGCTAGCATAAGTGCTTAAGTAAACACAGAATTTCATCAAAACCGCTTGTTTTTAATTTTTGTTGATTCTTTGAGAGTATTAAAATCGCATTTGTCTCCTTTTCATTACGGAAATACACTCGTTTTTAAAGTTTACTCTCTCCATATTGAACAGAATTCAAAGTATTCCACCATATTTTTACCTTTTATCTCAAGTCAGAATCCATGAAAATAAATAACGAATAATGTGGCTTAAAAGATGTTTATTTGTTTATTATCTCATATACGCTGACATCAAGAAATAAATACTGAAATTTTTTCAAGCTAAATATCTGAGTCATTTTAATGAATTGGGCAGAAAAAAAGTACACGTTATTAAGCATGTGTTCGAACTTTAGCATTCTTTTTATTACGACTTTAACTTGATTTGTTTACTCGTCGGCAGCATATACCCACCATTACCTGATTCCAGGTGAACATTCTCTTGTTTGTGTTCACTGTCATGTTATCATAAATGTAAAATATATCCTCATCTAGTGTTCTCTTTTTTAAAGCTTCACCTTCACCCCTTCATCACATTAATATTGAAAACTGAATTCTGAAATCGCAGGTTCGTATCCCGTTGATGGCGCGGATGTTCGTAGCCCTTTGGAATCTGCTTTAAGCAGCAAGTCTCTGTCTCATTAGACCTCGTGTGCAAAACAGCAGACCTTAACACTTTCAACCAAACCAAAATTGAATTTTACTAACTAGGTATCTTCTACTCCTTAAACCCTGTGTTTTATACTTCAAATTGAATATCAGTTTTTATATTTGATTGTTCATGCGTTTTCTGTTGTCTTTTAGTCTTTTCTTTAGCTGTGTTTGTTTTTTAACATTGTGCCTCTTTACAATGTATTGCTCTTTTTCTATTTGTTATGCTATAATTTGTAAACTCTAGCTTGACACAATACATTTTTTGCCATGAGTATTTAATTAATTAAGAAATTAAACAGTAGAAATTCTATTAGTCGTACATTCATAATACCTGAATAAAATATTAATTTTCATGACTTTTTGTAGTAGAAACAAAGTTCGTGAAAATCATGAATGGGATAAAATTTGTTAGATAATTGCTAGTTTTAGAGCACAACTGTGAACGGGGTTATGAGTTTCACATAAATGATGAAGAATACTACTCTTATGTAACTAAATTTAATAAAAATATTATATACTTCTCCATTGTTTAGAGAGTAAATAATGGGAAATTTGAATGTATACATCAAAGGATGAAGAAAGTTATCTGAACCCCGTTTAAATATTTAGTAAAGATCACGAAAAACATTTGCATGAAATAGTGTATTAAAATATATGCAAAGTATATTAACTAAAGAAATTTCTGTACAGTAATATGCAAATAAGAAAGTTAAGGACAATTTTTAAGGTTTTATTTTAAATTAAGTCCTATCCGTGACTGAAGAATCTGCAGCTTGAATATTTCTTCTACAGCTGTTTTTCACTTTAAGCATGGAACTCCATGCATGTTTTAAATTTAAGTAGATTGGCAAAAATATTTAAGAAAATCGGAAAGGAATGAGTACGAATGAATAAATTTAAAAGGTGCCAAAACCGAAATCGAAAGGCATTAAAAACAATGTGCAAACCAAAAGAACTTCTTGATGAAGAAGAAAGCCAACCCTATCATTTTATTGCATTTCAAAATTTTTCGTCAGTAGAATGTTTCTTTTTCAAACAACTTTTTTCCACAATTTTTTTTCAGAAATTCGAATGGATATTTCAAACAAATAACAGCTTTGTTTAATGACATTATAACGGGAAACGTACATTTTACTATTTGTTTCAAATTGCATTCAATGTAAATAAATCGTTAATGCAGTTAAAACGCTTGTTATTTAAAGGAGTATATAGAAAAACTAGTAAGTAATTAATCCAGAAGTACTGGAATATTAACGTGATTTTATCCATATAATATTGTTTTTATATTAAAATTTGGATCCCATTTGAGGTCATTTAGATAATTGTCATTTTTGAGTTACTCTAAAACAAAACTAATGTAAATAAAATATTGTTTGCCAGTGTTAGTATTTAATTTTTCTTTAAATTTATCTTAATTTTTCATAATTTATCTGTCTAACCTTTAAAGCATTTCTACGTGTTTTTAAGTTTTACAAAAGAGTATAAAAATGTTTATACTTGAAGTATTTTTCTCTGTATATACAGACCAATTTTTTAGCGCAATTCTTTTTTTAACGGGGTTATTAAATTTTACACTCTGTCTATTTGTCCTTGTAAGAAAGTTGAGGATATTTTGACTCCCTTGAACAAAGCAAAAGAAGAATTTTTATTTAGAATATTTTCAGTGCTCAATTTAAATTTCAGGGAACTACTCATTTTGAGCATGCTTAAAATTCCACTGTTCCTTTATACGTACATACTGTGGAACTTTTATTTTGAATCTTTAAAGATTCCTGCTGCCCGTACCTGAGAAAATTTAAATAGTTTATTTATTATTTTTAATTTATGTATGTATGTTGCATAATTCAAACGCTTTAGCCGAAATAGGTACAAAATGTATAGTTAGGATTGTTATAAGATGTTTATATGTATTTTAACTTTCAATTGCATTTATCAATAGATATATCAAGAAATTTTAATATAATAAATATTAAATACGTCGAGAATAACTGAAAAACGATTAGCCGTGGACTTTTGTGTATTTCAAAATAATGCAAGATCTACTTGTATATTTCCTTTTTTATTGCAATAAATCTCTGCGGAACGAAAAAATTCAATGTAATAACATTGATGCTACCAATCTACAGCAATTCAACACAAATATATTGATGTATTAAAATGCATTTTTAACAACGATTTTAAGTTGTTGAAACAAAGTTGTTCATTTTTAGAAAAGAAAAATTATTTTTATAACGTTAATTTTTTGAGTAACTTTAAATTGTTATTTCCAGGAACGGAGTATAGAATGGGCTATAATGAAATGGCTTTTTAACAAAAATAACATTGCTGGTCACTGCCAGTTGGAAGTATTTGAGTTTTACCACTGTTACCATGAGAAACGATAACATGGATCCTAGAAGGGAATTAGCAATTGGTAATTTTGTTGACGTATTATACACAGCAACAAAATGTGTAGAAATTATTAGACATTCAATAAAGTTGTGGTGTCTACATCAGATTTTTATGTAGAAACATTCATAATTCATAATTTATATTCTTTCATATTTAAACACTTCCGAGTACTTTTTTATAACGAAGTAATTTTTCTAAAGAAATTTATAAAATGTGTCCCATGGTCACAAAATCAAAATTAACTATCAATGAAAAATTATCTGTTTGTATTTAATCAGTAAATGAATTATCATATTATTATAGTTAAAAATTGTCTTATATATTTTTTCGTAAGAAGATAAATAAAATGCCAATAGATGTATATCTTTAAATTTACAAATGAAAATATAACAGGACATCATTTGTATAAAATACATTTAAAAACGTATATTACCTTTACTGTAGTTATATTTATACTCTGCAAGTGGATACATAATTTTGAATCTAATATTTTGTTGATAACAAAAATTCAACACGAATTCCGCAAGAGTTTTTAATATTTTATCTTAGCACAATAAGACAAAGGTTTCATAAGAACTAAAGAATTTGTAGATTATTAGCCCCAAATTGAAAACGTCACAGTGAAAACTAGGAGCAATGTTTAGGTATTCTCCTTTCTACAGGATATCTTTTGATAAACTATATATTTTACTATACATTCCAAGGTTATTGTTTCTGTAATAATAAGTTGAAGGTGCCAATTTCTACGATATGCAATGCACAAAGAACAATATAATCAATAATTTATATGTGTTGAAATTAATATGAACAGTAGTAATATTATGCAAAAATAGTTAAAATTTGAAGGTGAGATATTGTTTTTCTATTTATTATTTAGTTCAATGTGAGTTTAATGAAAATACAACTTACTCATTCTTTTTACCTATAATATACACACTTGCAGTTTAAAATACCTTTAAAACCTTAAAATAAAACATATATGTTATTATAAATATTTTCAGCGAGATATAAAAGGAAAACTTATTATACGAAAGTACCTATTTTTCTTACACTACAGTTTACAACAATTCTTTGAAGAAGAATTTGTTGCTAATTTGTTTTGAAGCATTTATTTTGACTAATTTAATTTGTTTAAGGTAAATTACTCTTAAGTTTTAGAAGGGAATACTAATTAAATATACGCATGATTTGTTTAAAACATTTTTAAAATAAGCTAATTTTATCTTTAGATAAACATAGAAATATTATCGCTAGTAATTTTATTTATAACAAGTTGCTGTAAAATAATAAAAAAAAATGTTTCTTTGTTCTTCAGTCGGATCTTAGGATGTTTCATAATTTAATGAAATAGAAAAATGGAAATTTATTCCAATTCTCCCCATTTCAAAGTCCGATGTCACCTATTTGAGTATTGTTATTTCAGTCTCACTTTGTCTGGAACTGTAGCCTATTATCCCCCCATTTATGTTCCCGTGTACACAATCCATTTTACGTAATGCCCTCTGCAATCCTCTCGAACAACTTCTCCCTCTTGTAAGCTTTTCGCTCAGTGACGATTTCAGATTATTGGAATTTTATAAAGTACGTCACGCTTTTTTCGCCGTCGCTGGTTCTTTGTTTAGTACCGGAGGCTGTGACATGTGTGTACATTCCCGACGGGAGTGTGTGCCCAACCTGCAGGAAATCGACTCCCACCAAGCAGAAATGATTTCCACTCCAATTCATGTGCGGCCCCCTCCCCTCCAGGCATATCCCTCCTCTATCGATTGGATAACACCCATTCAGATTGACTTCCTTTCTTGACAAGAGCAAGCATTATTGAATTTAGCGGGTGAATAGGACCGGCAACGGCGAATAATAACCTCCCAAACTCAATAGCTTTAATTATTCACAAGGTGAAGATGTGATGGAATAAATTAGATAATAAACGTTCTCTCTCGTATTACATTTGCTTTGGAGGGCAGTGATGTAGTTCTTCAATTAGGAGGGAGGGCTAATATGGCTGCAGGTCCTGATCTCTCTTTATAATTGATCATTTATCCATCTTTCACGAGCAGCTGCATAGGCTGGATGCCGGAATTTTTAAACTATTAAGAGCTATGGTACCTTTTTAAATGCAGTGGAATTCAACAAATATGTTTAAAAATCATATTCATAATTAATATAAACCCTTGAAAATATTTACAAATGCTCAACAAATTGTTCTGTGAAATACAAAATTTTTCATAAATTATTTACAATTTTAAAAACGAATCATACTTCTTCCATATTATTATGTATTACTTGCAGACACATAAAACCCAATTTCAGCAAGAAAGGTTTTTCTCCGAAGAAAAATTGTATAATATAAAAAAATTTTTGGCATGAAGCAAATACAATTGTTCACTTTTTAAAAAAATTCCAGTTTTTTTCAAATTTAATATCGTCAACTACTGTTTGGAAGCACATTATAGAGTTGTAGGTCATTTTAACCCTTAATATGACAAGATGTTTTTTTTTTGAAATATTTTTTAATTTTAATTTCTGTTATTTTCCCATGTCTGTATAGACATTAGGATCTCTGTAAAATAAACAAAAAAAAATTATATCATTTTTCATTTTTGAGATAATTAATGTCCGCTGTGGCGAATACTGACAATTATGTTATATAGTAGTTATAAATATACATGTCCGGAGTAGCGGACTTAGCCAAATTAAGGGTTAAACATTACTTCAACAGAAATTTCAACAGAAAAGAAAAAAATGCAAGCAATATATGCAAGAAACAGAACCCAATGTATTTTTTTAAATCTAGTAAAATTTACTTAAAAATCAGGTAAACAATAAGCAAAAAACAGTGATAGCATTTAATAGAAAAATTATTTTATGTGACAAACTATTAATGTATTTTTAAAATTAATTCCCGCATTAAAGACAAAATTTCTTAAACTTCAATTTTCTTGCCTTTTACTTATGGATTATTTTACTGGTCTTCTCCTTTCAAATATTTATAAGTAACTTTTTTTAACGAGTTTCTATATAAAGTCTATTTTTAGAGAGACATATTTAAAAATATGGGGAGATAAATTAAAAAATGAATAATGATTAAATCCTATGCACTAACGTTTTTCAAGAAATATATATTTTATCGATGTTATTAGTAAAAACATTCTATTTCCTACTCTAACGTAAAGTTGTTCTCATTATCTGGAAAACTCTCTTTGTAAATTGTAATTCGAGTTTGTTTAGAATGTTAAATTATCTTAACTTTCATAACGTCAGTTTTCTAAAATATTATATACTGCTTTTTGTTGTTCAGTTATCGCTAAAATATGTCCTTGCATTTTCGAAGTATATGAAAAATTTGAAAGATCATGTAATTGTCTAAAAGTTATATTTTGATGATACATTCATGTTTCGAGAATAAAAATACATTGTTTTAACCAATTTTGATTTTGAAATTTTGCAACTCTTATATAAGTTTGTTTTTATTATGAAAACGACTGTACTAACACCCAACCAAATTCCTTTCAACAAAACTCAAATCCAGCAAAAGTCTTGAGTCTTTGTTACGTAGACATTCAATATTTTCTTACTTCACGTGGGCTATTTTCTTTTTGAAAATGTTTTGTAAGAGCCATACCATAAGCTATTTGATCAAACTTCTAATTGGAATGGAAATTTATTTTACACTGCATTACGCAATGATATCTTTTATGAGTAGGTATAGAAATTTTAAAAGCTTTCAGCATACTTCAATAAAAAGAATGAAAATGTGAAATAATAAAAAAGAATTTTATTAAAAAAATAAACATTCCTTTAATAGGAATTAAATTAAAATAGGCACAATAAAAAACAATAATTCTTTCCTTTGATAAATCGGTACTTTGTCTGACTTTTCTATTACATAAAACTTTTTGGTATCGGAATAAACTTATAGAAGGATGTATTTTTTTATAAACAATCTTTCAATCAGAGGTAAGAAAATAGATTCCTAGAGAAATATTTTTAGTGTTACATAGTAATTAATGATTTTTATTAAAATCTGAATTAATCTATCTTAAATGAATTTAATCAGTAAACATTTTAATTGGGAATAGAATATAGATTTCAGAACTCTTTCAAACGTAACATTTTCAAATGCTATTCTGTAAAGGGGTATGGTACAAAAACATATTTAAATATTACATTTTTTTTCGAATTATACAAAACAAAATGTCAATGTAGACCTTCTAAATAATATGTTATAAATATTTCAAATACAACTTTTATAAAAAATTTTGATTTCATGTAATATTAGTTTCATTAATTTGTATTGTAAGTTAACCGTCTAAATGAAAGCATAAATGTATATAATTACAGAATAATTTCCATTATTCTTTTTCATTTCCTGTAAAGAAATTTCGTGTAAAATATTATCACTCCTTTAGCAACAAACTTATTAAAATATTTTATAATTGTAATTTGAGTAATGAAAGTTATTTTAATTTTAGAACTCAGAGACTGAATTTTTTTAATGTTCTTCTTTTCTAATTAAATCCTTATGTTAGAATTAACTCTTGATCTTTTCACTTTCTTCACTTATAAACTTATTTAGTATACAAGTCGTTGAGAACATATATATGCAAATTGTCTGCGTAAATTTATCTTTAATAACATTTTAGAAAGAATAATATGTATCCTTCACGAGCTAAAGTGGAAAAATTTAGACATTAAAGAAAATTTGAAAAAGTATGAAATGAGTTTTTTACTAGACATAGTCCAAAAGAAAAATTATTTATTCGTCATATTTTTATATCTACACACACATCCCCAAAAAATAAATAAAAGTAAAAAAATAAATGAAAGATAAATAAACTTTGTGTGCTTTCCGTGTAGATGGTTAAAGGTTTAAACTAAGGATGCTTCAAAGCGCTAAAACGTCAAAAATATGATAACATAGTTACAACATTTTTTTAAAAATTAAATTGTTATGTTATTGCTCATAATTTTATTTTTATCAAATTTCACTTCACATTCAAAAGCATTTAAGTAGAAAATATTATATAAATAATTATTTTAATTTAAGAAACATTTTTAGGTTATATTTTAGAAGATACTGCGATTTATATCCCAGCTGGTGTCATTAGTACTTACTGCAGAAATTTTTTTAAAAAGAAAACCGTCTTCATATACCGGCTACTAGATTACAAATCTACTTTACACTTGTGCTATCTATTAGCTATTTTATAGGTATTTTAGTTTAAAAAAATGCACATATTACCTATGAGATTAAGAATCTACAAATCTAAGACATGTGTTGTTACAAACCACTTCATTGAAGCTAATTTATAGAATGGTATGTTAAAAATTCCTACTATCCCTATTTAGATTGATGTCCAAAGGTTAATAATCATAAAATCTGGAAAACTGTCAGTAAAAACTGATCACATTGTTCAAAGTTACTTGTGAATCATTATTTGACAGTAAATAATTGTAAACATATAAAACAGTCCAGTCGACGTCAACGTGTGAATAATGCCAGAGAGAACATAAAATGGACTCACTTGGTACAGGGAGAAAAGCCAGTTTTTGTGGCTGAATTTGATCGTTCAGATCGTTCAGATCACATGATGGTACAAAAGCGTCATCTGTACATTTATCTGAATTGAATGAGTACTAAAATACTAGAGACCGGATGACCTTAATTCATTGGATTCTGGATGTGCTTCAATGTGTTATCTCAAGACTCTGGCAGAGATTTTGATTTGTTTTAGAGCGTTAAGTTTACTTTTTGCTAGAGGAGGGCTAATGAGTCCTAGACCCATTGCGTAAAGCCGATTCCAAATGGCTACAAAAATCCATACCTAGAGTGGGATTCGAACCAAGGAACTCTGGTACTGGACAGTAATGACCTACAATTCGGCCTTCGTTATACATGGCAGAGCTTTCGTAGAATGGGAGATGTTACCCGATGATCATTAAAAGGCCGGCGAAGGCTAACAACGCTTCGGAAAGATCTATATTTGGTATTAACTGAATGGAGAGAACATTTAGAGAAGAAATACTAAGGAAACTGTTAGAAAACTTAAAGTGAGTCAAATGAATGTGCATGTTGAGAAACGAAGTGAGCAATTTTCTGTCATTACTAAAGAAGTGCAGAAAGGGGACGGAAACGTCTGAAGAGAACAGAAGCATTCTTATAAAATGTTTATGTTTATAAAATGTTTTTTTTTTAAATTTCCAGATATGTCCCTTGCAGATTAAAACAAAAAACACTTAATTTTTTGTAAGTTTGTCTCATGCTGGTAGCCAGACATTTTAACAGGAGGCACCCAAGCACACTTATAAAAAGTATGTAAATTGGAGGTAAATTCCGATGAAGTTAGAATTTAAAAGGTGGTTCTGCGATATGAATGCTTTGATATTGTTGAAAATTATGTTAAAACATAAATTAAGG
Source organism: Pardosa pseudoannulata (assembly GCA_032207245.1). NCBI lineage: Eukaryota > Metazoa > Arthropoda > Arachnida > Araneae > Lycosidae > Pardosa > Pardosa pseudoannulata. Next base: position 27,053,422 of record CM063502.1, on the reverse strand, counting down.
TGCAAGCTTTTCTTTTAAAAATAAAAATGGTAAAGTACATATGCGTGTTTTTAACTTTAAAATATTCTATACTTAAAAAATCATGCATTCACACACGAGTATCTATCTATCTATCTATCTATCTATATATATATATATATATATATATATATATATATATATATATATATATATATGTATGCATATATGTCGAGTATAAAAATGGGGGTTAAGAATTAAGCGAGTTATAATTTAAAATAGTTAGAACTCATTAATGATAACTTAATAGGAGAAAGACACATCCTGGAGTGGAACTATACAGAGTAAAGAAGCTGATTCGGAAGTAGACATAGGAATTTGCTTAGGTAACAACGCCAAAAAAGACAGTTCTTATCGGTAACTAGGGATGATAACATCCTCCACGCTTGTCGTGGCAAAATATGAGAACAAAGGATATCTAAATGGCATAGCCATGGACAGAAGGATTACAATAAAGAAGTTTTATATATGAAATCAAATGTGTCTTCCATGCCTTAACCACTCGTCCGTGTCATATATATATATATATATATATATATATATATATATATATATATATATATATATATATATATATATATATATATATATAATTATCGTTATACTTTCTAAATACATTGTCAAAGCGTAAAAGTAAACTACTTGATAAACAGAACAAACAGTTCAATATTCACTGTATAGAAAAAACATGATGGAGAAACTTACTTACTAAACATGGAAATTATTACCTCAGCAAGCAGAAGATCTTATATTAGTTACTCACATCACACTTTTATGTGAAAAGTTTTACAGCAGCTTTATGTACATGAACAATCGCATTTTGGTTAATACTTGCATACAACTGTAACTATCTAAGCAGCCATTTGTTTCTATGGTACTAAAAATTAATATGACTTAATCTTTATCTTTAATCCTTCTCTTGCTCTCTTCTTGTTACTAATAAACAGATAACAAAACAAGGCTTGTTAAACTCTAGATTTGTGAATAAAGCAAGTCGCTCCTTTGTTGTGAACGACGTTTCAGCACAACCTGTTGAGACAGGAAGGGCTGCAGGTATTTTGTAGACAATGAATTGTTGGGTATAACTCTACCAAAGAATGAAAGAACTGACGTCTCTGTCTGATCTGGAATATTTTCCTACAAATTTTCATTTTTTATTCAAGTAACTGTACTCTGCTACAATTTCTCTGTTACTCGAGTAATTAATATAGAATAATAGACTATTTAATTTGGCAGAAGCATTTACCTCAAAATTTTGGGTAACATAATTTTGAAAATTGAGACAACAAATCCATTTCTATCAAATCGAATTGGATTTCAAATCAATTCGCCGGTGAAAAGTGTAAATACAACTTTTCTCACATATTCTTCTGGTGTTTTCGAATTATAACTATCCTTTATTCCTTTCTTTCTTGTACGTTGTGTAATTTTAGGCTTACAATCAAAGAGATTTTATACTTTGTGAGAACTGATTTAATTTTTTTTACGAAAATTTTGTATGTATTTCTTTTAAAAAATTTCAGCTGCTCCTTTACTATCATATTTCAGAGCTGAAGAGAGACCATACTGGGAATATTTCAAGTATATTGACAAGCAGAGCGTAAAGGACAGAAGTTTTTAAACCAATAATGAACATTCCTCTGCTGATAATAATTGTTTTTTAGATTAGCAAATATATTTTGAACATTCTAAAATTGATTGCAAACTAGCAAAAACTGAATTCATAATCTCAACGAAAGTAAGCAATTGAATCATGTCTTTTAACAAATTTTGTGTTGCAAATTCCTATCAGTCTGGATATTTTGCTAGGTAACGGTTCATCAATAGTTTGTTTCAAGTTTGAGCCAGTAAAACTTTCATGTCTGAATAAACATAAGCATCACTTACTAACCTTAAACTATCGAGAATTTGAGTCCCACCTACAGCAATGGAGAGATCCTCTTTTATGGTCAAAGAACAAATAAATCTTCCGTAGAGTTATTTAAGTTCGGCTTGGATAATATTAAATTTTCAAACATTAGGGAATGCACAATCATGCTTTTGGCTTACTATGTTGTGCATACTTAATCTCAGTTTTCTACATTCCTTCATTGTCGTATTAGCATTAATCTTGCCACTAAGATCATATATAACCATACCATCCACGAATTATCTTCTTAACATATAAAATACGTCTACGTATCACTAATAAAGGTAATATTCCTCTATTTCTGAAACATGGAATATTTTATCTACAATAATACTGAAAAAATTAAATTTATTTAATACGGCAACACAATTTTTCTGTCTGATTTTCCTCACAAATAACAGAACTTATTTTGTATTACAGGACTGATGTATATAGCTTTTCAGTTTATATTTTTTAAGTTTTTTTTTTTGGTTTTGTAAATACGAAATGAATCAATACGAAATCTCAAAAAGTCTCGAAATTTACCATCTCCTTTATTGGTCATACTGGCCTCATTCAGTGCCATATTTTAACTAATGAACCACCACCTATTTGTATTAATTGTAATATCTTTTAACCGTTCATCATAATTCCATCAACTGTTCTAAATTTAAATGCAATTCTATGTACATTTAAGAACAATGCTTTAAATTTATACGACTTTGTTGCAGAAAACCTTTATCCAGATCATTTAAAAACTACTGGTTTTGTAAACTGGATATATTGTTTTCTCTACCTACACTTTTTACTATTTTACAACCTTTTACTCTTTCTACACTTTTTTGAAACCCCTCTGATTGCCTTTTCTTTTTTTTACACTCTTAAATTTACTTAAAAATTTTAATAGTTTGTGAACACAATATTGTTTAGTTTTTAATGTTTGTTTGCAGCAGTATGTCCTCCTCTGGACTTTATGCCATTAACCCCCCCCAACTCGCTCCTTGTTACACCTCATTTTAATCTTTTAGATTTTTAAAAAAATATATTGTATTTGGGGTTATATTTGAGACAACTGGGATCATAACCCTTTTGTCTATTTAAATTTAATACTTATTTACCTGCTTGCCTTTATCTTATGAAATTTATTATTTTCTTTTACTGATTCTTATTAAATTTTATAGTATTATTTTAAGTTTTTATATTATGCTTGGTACAAAGAGTCCTAAGAAGGCTTAGTGCTCTAAAACTTCGTATTACAATCATCTAACAATAATTGATAGCTTTAAAACTATTGCATTCTCCATTTATAGGTATGCTTTGTCAACGAATACACTCTTTCCTGGTCAAAACCTTGAGAAAACAACTGCTTTGATAAAAAGTAACCAATAGTGGCATTAAACACTACTCCTTTGTATGTATTTGTCGCCAACAACTGTCCAAACTATGTTTTTGAAATGTGTGATTAGGATATTTAACATTCTGGTGACTTTCTAGTCATGTCTTGGCCTCCAAAATCACCTGACATCAATGCAATAGAGCAGGAGTGACCTACCTGCTACATGCGAGCCACATGTGGGTATTTGAAAGATTATTTATGGATCTCGATAAATGTACCCCAGTTCCCTTTTATTTTACTTTAAAAAATTATTACAACTGATTAAGTTCTGGCAATGCTGGGTAATAAAAAACGGTCTTATTGGACTTTTAAGAGGTTATTCTCAAATTCCACAATTCATACCTATTCACTGCATAATTCATCTGGTTACAAAACATTTAAAACATCCTGATGTTATGAAAACAGTGTAAGACATTGTAAATTGCATTAACACCAAAGCAAAATATCAATGACAATTCAAAAATTTCCTCGAAAAATTAAAAGAATAAGAACTTCTAAATAACATTCAATAAATATAATTTCTGTGAAAAAAAAATTTTAATACCTTTTAAGCATACATTTTAAATACGCATTAAATTGCGGCTCGGGGAAAATTTCAAAGTATGAAAAATATCTCGGACTATCAAGGAGCTTGGCCACCCCTGCAGTAGAGCATTTGTGGTCCCACCTGGAAAACCATATTCGTGCTGCCATGCAATGTACCCAGCCGCGTACCAATGGTTTTGAGGGCTAAAGGTGGTCTTACATACTATTAATAGAGTGGTCATAATGATATATACACACACACACAGACACACACATATATATATATATATATATATATATATATATATATATATATATATATATATATTATGTATATGTATATGTATATATATTGTAGCGTACGCATCTCTAAGTAGTGAGCTGGAAAAAGGATAGCGGAGCCCTAAGTACAGACTAAAGATCTTTATTAGAAACACAAAATGTTAAAGTTATGAGTAAGACACAGATGAACACCGGATGGTACGTACAATGAAATGATGATCGTTGCAGGAATCGTCACTGGTCGGAGTCTCCGGTAAGGAGAGAAAAAAAGTTGGTGGGAGGACACTCTCAGTAGCTCTCCCAACGCTATCCGCCGATGAGTTCACAAGAGACTCGATAGGACAAAAATCCACCCTGGGCCATGAACTCCTGTCTTTTTATACTGTAGTCTACCCTCAAATTCCCATCTCAGCTGATCGGACATCTGGTTGATGACGTTGGGCGGAACCGCTTTATTGAACTGCTAGCCGGACAGGTGTAAGCCAGGTTACAAAGAATTCACGGGAGTTTTCAGTAATCGAGGGCAATCTTGACGATCTATAAGACATCATTAATCAATGTCTCTGGACAAACCTTTGGAGAACAAGGAAGGAAAAAAGTGCTGTTTCCCTTACAATATACATAATTTCTGTCATGTGGAGAACAAGGAAGGAAAAATGTGCTGTTTCCCTTACAATATACATAATTTCTGTCATGTGAGGCTCTTTGTTCGGGATGCCATTGACACCGACATTGGAAATACTTCACCTGCATCCTAATGAATTACTCAGACAGACTGATTTAGATGGTTCTCGATGTTAACAATCCTCTATTCAGCATTATATTTTGAGCGAAACAACGTCCTTTAACAAGGTAAAGATGAGCTCAGTCCAAGTGCTCACAAAAGGTGCGTTCGGTATTTTTACCTTATGCCGTTTTTTCTCACGGTAGTAGCGAAGTCTGTAACTGGAAATTTAATGTAACGAGAATTCGTTACAATATATATAAAGGGAAATGTAGTCAAAGATTAGAATAAAAGACTTAAATATACGTTTATTAAATCTTAGAAAGATGGCGTCATATCATGTAAGACATCTGTTTGTCTTGAAAACATACAGTCATAAAATTTGAATGTCGTGTTCAGGGCGAGAGTTTTGTTCCTGTTAACGGGTCAAACCATGCGATCAATCCGAGGTGTTGAAGATATCCAACACACAGCGACTCTAGATAATCTCATGAAAGCTTATAGAGTTCATTTAAAAATTAAAAGTTGCTGTATTCGTTTTGGAGCGAAAGTTAGTTAAGGTAGATTTCTGAAAAGGAAATGCCTTGATAAAAGACAGGAATTGAAATTTAATAATATAATTTATACATTACACAGCTAATATTTAATATTGCAGTACTTAACCCTTCCCCCCGACAAAAATTTCCTTCTTAACATTTTCAAAAAAAATTTCATCTTATTCTAAATTCTCCTAATGCGTTTGATGTAGTTACAAATTAAGGAAGAAAAATTAGTATTGCAATACAATATTAGTGGAAAGGAAACATAAACTTAACTTTCAAAGTGTGTTAAAATTTGTATACATCAGGATTCAAATCCAAAGCTTTGTCTCATTAGAAATCAATTACACACATTTCACATCATTTCATTTCATATTCACATCGAACTATGCAAAAAAAAAAAAAAAAAAAAAAAAAAAAAATTACCCAATATTTTGACTAAAGATGAGAATTTTATCCTGAATTTGCACTAATACTCAAAATGTTATTTTAATTAACTATAAATGTTATTAATATAGGGTCAACATAATAACTAAATAATACATTATTACCGAAATATGAAAAAATGTAGAATTAACACAACAGGAAATTTATAATATGGAAGCCTGATATGCAATGGGTATAAGTAACTAAAACCTTAATTAAAGAATAAGGTATTTATAACTTCTTAGTCAATATTTTTTATTTTCAGTAATAAGTCAAAAAATAACACTATAATTCACAGAAATCAGCGTCACAATCATTACGCAATATTAACAGACCAAGTCTTTACTTCTTTTCAGTTTGCTACTATCTTTCTTTATTTAACTCTTAGAATCACAACACTTTGTTTTCAAATATTAAAAGTTATCTCATATTTGAAATATAATTTACCTCGTATAAAATTTAATAGGTATTTTAATTAAGATAAAAAATAAAACTATGTGTTTTCTCCCATTTTGAACAATATTGTTACAACGATGATCTGTTATATTATTGGCGAAATATTTCTTTCATACAGTAGAAAATATAATGTCCCATTGGGGACAAAGTCATGCGAAGTTACGGAGTATTGATATCTGCATTTGGTTCTAATTTTTGTATATATTTGAAGTGAGCAATCACTCTTATTAAAATTTATATATGATATACTTCCACAGCGACTTAGCGTTATATACATCTCTAGCTTTTTTTCCTATTTAATTATTACAACGTCCTCTATTGTACAGGTGTTTTTCTTTCCTGAAACAAAATTCATTTCATCTACTTGCATTTACAACATATATAAAGTCATTCTAATGGTTACACTCATTTTGTGTTGCTTGCAAATGAAAACGTAAATTTAAATCATCTAAGTTCATCATATGTTTACGTTCAGTAAAAAGCACCGTATTATTTATTTTAAATCTACTGAAATACTGAAATCCGTATACGTGAATCATATTTTAAATAACAGTTTTAATAAGTATTGTTTTGTATGTTAAAATTCGGGGAAGATTATGTGTTGTTAAAATGTCAGTTCTCTGATCGGAGAAATTTAATTTAAATAGATTGTTAAGGGCTAAAAGTAGTAGAACAAACTAATAATCAGTTTTCATACACCACTGAAAATCGAGTGATTATTCGTTTATCAAAAGCTTGTTTGATTTTATGCAAAGGATTTTCATTCAGATCCATTGGGTTTAATTATTAATCACGCAGGCTCATATCTAATGGGTTTCTCAGTAGAGAAGAATATTTAATGGATTTTATTATCATGTAACTACTTATTAGAAATAGAATATCTAGTTACTAAGGACGTATATTGAAAATTTAAGAACCGTTAAAATACAATTATTTCCTATAAATACATAAAAGTATATTTAAATTAGCAGATCTATATTATCTTGTTAAAAGATAGAAGAATCATCTAACCTTATGAACAAATTTTTAGCCTTTAAAAGGCTTATATAGGACAATATTTGATCTACAAAGATTTACAATAATTATCGGTAATTTGAAATCGATGGCATAAACATAATGAATTGTGTAGTTTAAAGTTGTGAATAAAATATGTTGAAATATAAGTTAAAAATTTGTAAAAAGTTCAGGAGTTGGTCCAGGGCTGAATAATAAAGCGGTGCTGAAGTCCCAGTGTTCGAATTCCGCTAATGTTTTGAATGTTTGTAGCCGTTTAGAATCAGCTTTGAAAAAACAGGTTCCGAATTCATTATCACTAATGTAGCACTATAGTAGACCGTAGTGCAAAAAAACGTAAGTTTTTGATAAAAATTTATAGAAAAATATCTTTTTTTTTTAATATTCTAAAATAGAAAATATTGATTAAGTTTTGTAACTGATATAGGTACTAAAAATGTTAAAAATACTTCTCTTTCTTTTATATTAAAAAATTGTTAGTATTAAGTTTATTGTAAATATTTTTTTTAAATGTCTACCCTTAAAATTAAATTAAAAAATTTTGAGCGATCTTTTCGTCATTTTATAAACGAAACTTTCGTTAACACTTGTAAAAGTTATAGAAGTCAACATTAGGCGAAAGTGTCAAAATACAAATCAAAAACAACTCTAATTTTATCAAAAATCTTAATTCCATTTATCAAAAATTTTATAAATATCCATAACTATATGGAGCCCTTTTTTCACTATTTTTAGAATACTAGGAAGGTACAATGCCTTTCAAAACTCACTCCATTGGTTAACCGAAAATCCACTTAAAACACAAAAGTAGTTACCAACTACCAAACTCACGCAGTTCACCAGAGCTCTTATGCTTTGTTGTAGTATTTAATCTATCATTTTAATTATTTAAACATCTGTTTGCAAATATGTCTGTCAGAATTTAATCATAAACTTTAAATGCTTATACTTTTGACTTAAACTGTCTATGTATTGAATGTTTGTCTCTGTCACAAAGCGTATGAATTCTGCTTATTTTATATTTATTTTTTTTTACATTTAACACATTTGACTTATCCTTTGGCCTTTTTGAAATTTTTATTTTAGTTTGCTATTCAGGGACACGGAATTCTAGAATTCGGAAAAAATGCTGGAAAACATCCCAAAGTGATAATGATAAAATTAACATATCTGGGAAATTAGAATGTTCACCTTCAAAAAAATTTGAGTCTAGATCTGTAGTCAAAAATAAAAGCTATCATATATAAGCAAATTTTTACCATATATTGCAACCTTTAAGCATAAAATGTATATAAACCCTTCCGTTTTGTATATACACACATATATTGCCAATTATAAGAGATCACTTGCAATTTTAGACATTTTGTTAACTATCTAAAAATATACAAGATGAATAATCCTAAAACCTCAGGTGTGTAAATAGAATGGTAAAAGTCATATATTTAAGCTAAAAAAATTCCCGTAATTACATTGTGAACCGTCAACAAATTGAAGAAAAATAATAAATTTTAGATAACCCTGTAATAAAGGAATGTGTGAAAAGCGTTGAAACTTTAGCACATGATTAGGATGCTTCTTGTAATACTCTGCGTTCACTGTTATGAGAATAGTACGTATACTTGTGGAGAAATTAAGATTTTTATAAAAAACAACTCCAAATTTCTCCAAGTATTTTCTTTATAATTTCTTATTATATTTCAGTTTCTTTATTATCTCAGTATCAAAGAATGCTATATTCAGGACGCATGACAAACAACATTGTACACAATACCCTACAATTGGAATTAAAAAAAATAAATATTGGATGAAAGGTGAGTAGGTTTACTATATAATGTTTCACTGCGCATGCGCAAATGCAATCAAAATAAAATATGCATAATGTATTGGCTAAATGTATAGAGCAACTTTTGTGAAAATCACAACAGCACAGCTTGAAAATTCTGAAAATGATCGTCGATAGAATAAGCTCGAAATCTGTTGCTCCCAAAAGCAAGCAAAAAGATGAGGGGATGTATCCAAATATAGTATTTTGTATTAATACAAAATATACCTACAATATATTGCGAACAGCAGTATCAATGTTTGTTTTGCAGCCAGAACAAACATTTGCTCTTATGACAGCCTCGAACTTCTAGGAAAATGTCAACGAGTTTGCGGTAGTTACAGGGAGAATTTGGTCTCCATTCTACTCTCAATGTTGTCTACGATATCTTGCACTAAAAAACGGACAGTCTTTGAAATGAAAGTAGAATCGTCGTAACGTCATCAATGAGGTTCGTATGTGGGTAAAATGGAAGTTACTCTAAGTCTTTCATAGAACCTGTAGAAGTCAAAGTTACCTTACGACACGGATTGAGCGAAGGCGAAAGAGTAATGATCATTGGAACCTACCGTTTCGGGCATTCGAAATGACAGATTTCATCCATTCAACAGACATTTGTTATTTATATTTGTAAAAGATATTTTAGCTATCACCCATTACATACTTTTTCAAAATGTGACTCTTTGTATGTACTGTTTGACTGCTTTAAAATATCATGAACTGAGATAAATATTGTATATTTACCACTGGGAGATTTTTAATAATATGTGAAATTTTGTTTACAGACCCTCATCCATTTGCTTCCTTTCGGGAAAAACATGTTTCGAATTTATTCTATCTATGATCACTTTCAGAATTTTCAAGTTGTATTTTTGGAACTTTCCCAAAAGTTGATCTATACATTTAGCTAATATATTATGCACATTATATTTTATTGCAATCGCGCATGCCCAGTGAAACATTATTTAGAAAACCAGCTTCTTTTTCACGCAATAGTTATTATTTTATTTAATTCCGATTGCATTTTACTGTATACAGTGTCGTTTACCATGCGTCCTGAAAATAGCATTCTTTGATATTGAGAACTGGGAAAATTATTAGAAAAACTCTTGGAAAAATTTGGGATTCCTTTTTAAAATCTATAATTTCTCCACGCGTATATCCTCATAACAATGAACATATATTATTACAAGAAGCATCTTAATCATGTGCTAAAGTTTCAATATTTTTCATACATTACTTTTTACAGGGTTATACAAGATATATTCGTGTTTCTATAATTTCTTCATGATCCCCTATGGGGTTTCGGGAAAATTTTTTAGCTGAAATATATGACAGCTACTACCCTGTTTACAAGCCTAAGGTTTCAGGATAACTCCTCTTGTATTTTTCTAGATATTCAACAAAATGTCTAAAATCGCAAGTGACTGATCATCATTGGCAATATAGTATATATATATATATATATATATATATATATATATATATATATATATATATATATAATATATATATATATATATATATATATATATATATATATATATATATATATATATATATATATATATATATATATATATAGATATATATATATATATATACTGAATACCAATAAATATTTGAACACCGATGCAAATGACGATATTTGCGGTCCTGAGGTACGTCACGACCGCCGCCGGTATACATCGTGTTGAAAACAGCATCGACATTAGTCGCATAGAAGATGGCTCGCAGTTCGGTGGTGTAATTATCGGGTATCGCAAATGTGGCCGATCCGTAAGGGACATATCTAGCAATCTGAAGTACCCAAAATCGATGGTAGTCTATGTGATTAAGAAGTGGAAGTTGAGCGGTGATTGTCGGAATGTGCCCCGAGTGGGCAGACCAACGAAACTGTCAGATAGAGACCGACGAGAGCTGTCCAGAGAAATTCGGAAGAACCACGCCCAACCGATGGCCCTCATCAGCGAGGAGTTTTAACAGGCATCCGAGAGTATTGTTTCAATGAATACCATCCGTAAGGAAGCAAATCTCTTTAATTTTCATGGTCGTGCTGCTACCCATAAGCCGTTGACTACGATATCCGAACCTCGCTGCTCGGTTAATGTGGTGCAAAGCACATTGAAATTGAGTCGTAGATTAGTGGAAACGGGTTCTTTCTAGAGACGAATCAAGGTTCACCTTTTACCATTCGAATGGCAGGGTTTGGGTCTGACGTCTGCCATGAGAACGTCTCCTGCCAGAATGCATTGTGCCAACAGTCAAATTCGGCGGAGGTGGAATTATGATCTGGGGGTGTTTCTCCTGGTATGGACTGAGACCCTTGGTCCCCATTAATGGTAAGCTCAACGGCGATGCCTACTGCACTATTTTGGATGACATTGCGCTTCCTACTTTGTGGCAGTTGAACCCCTGTTACTTTTAGGACGACAATGCCAGTTGTCATATTTCGAGGTTAACCAAGGATTGGTATCGTGCCAATGGAATTTATTGAAAGGACTGGCCTGCCCAGGGCCCAGACCTGAACCCTATCGAGAAACTCTGGGACGAGTTGGATCGCCGAATTAAGGGTGCTCTACCCGTCCAAAATCGGTGAAGGAAACTGTATGTCTACTCCAAGTAGAGTGGAAGACAATACCACTAGCTGTAATACAAAGACTTGTGGAAAGTATGCCCTGGAGGGTTCACGCTGTAACTGCCTCTCGTGGAGGCTCTACCAACTATTGATTTTGAATAAAGTTAGTTTTTCTTTTCTATCACAGGTGTCCAAATACTTATTGGTAGACAGTGTATATATATATATATATATATATATATATATATATATATATATATATACATATAACCTTTCTTTCAAGTATGTCTGAACTAAAAAAAATGCATCTAAAACTTCTAGAACAAATGGAGGCAAAATTAAAATTGCTGAGAACATTCTGCTTTGTTATAATGTTTTTTAGGAATTTCAGTTTTTATTATTTTATATTATTTAAATTTAACAGTTTTAATTAACGCTCTGTTTTATAAAAAATAATATTCTTTACTTTGGTCAGTCATATTCAATTTATAATACATTGAGTACATAAAGTAAGTAATCCTATTTGGATTTGAAATAAATAAATAAGAGAAACATACAGGAATATCAGCTGAGGTTCATATTATGATTAATACCTTAATATTAATACAAAAATATTAGAAAAAAATGATTGTAATTCTTTTAAGTTTCAATGTAAACAATGAAATTCGTAACATTTTTAAGGGAAAGAAAATCTGTCTTAATATTGCAAGTTTTACTTCGAAGTATAGATATTAATCCTTTATTTATTTTCAGGTATTTTAGTTTAGTAATATTTTTATAAAATAGGAAGGGATAAAAAGTATATTAAATAAAAGCAACTGAAATTGACTTAATACGAATATAATGTATGCTTACATACTTCATTGTATTGATTGTAACAAAAATGTTATATTAATTTCTTTCCAAATGTTTTATTTCCAATAAAATAAAGAAAAAAATAATTTTCCTAAAGAACTAAAGAAATGTATTGCTGTGGAATTATATTTTAACATTATGAACTGAAAATGTTAGCTTTTAAATAGTCTTTATTTAGTTAAAATATAAATATTTAATAATATAACTAGCAATCTTAATAATATAATCGCAACATTTATCCCTAAATCCAGATTTTTTTTAATATTCGTCTCAAAGGGACATTTAACATAAAAATGGAAAAGCTTAAAATAAACATCCTTATTTGAAGAATTTCAACACCTTGTCCTATGATCTAACTTCCTTCTCCAACATTCTGTTCTATTGTACTTCAATTAGTAATCTAACTAGACGCCTCGATAATTCTTATTTTTACTGTCTTAGATAGGCTATATATTTCGATGAGTGTTTTTATAGATACCCTTATTAAAATATCATATTTGAAGCATATCTTCGAAGTATAACAGACATGTTCATAATCAAGTATGCGATTTAATATGTTTTATGCTAGGTATTTTTCACCTAAAGTTATATCTATTGTTCAGAGAACATCCAAAATATCTAGTGTTATCTGGTGACACGAAATTATACTTACTTTAATCACTCCATAAAGTTTTAGACCATACAGATCCAGCCTGCAATGTACTGTCTTGTAAATGAAAGTCTTTTAGGTAATCTTCGTTACATATTAGAGAATTTTTATTTAAACAGTAACCATATGATAATTAAATAATTTATATATTTAACTGTTGAAGCTGGAGCTTGAATGTACAAATTTTTTGTAATTTATAATCCATTTTTACTACTCCTTATAAATATCACTGTGTGACAGCTATTTTATTTTTGACCCAATTCAAAATCAACGGTTTTCCTATGACGAGCTCTTCGGTTTTTCTTTTTAATATTAATTTAAATTTTTTTAATAAGTCTAATTAAATTTAAATAGTAAATCATATTTCTTAATTAGGAGATTGCAAAATACCTTAAAAGTAACATTTTATATCTGTTCATTCCTTTATTTCAAAGCAGATATAATTGCCTTTTTAATCATTGAAAAGATATCAAATAACACATATAAACGGGTAGTGCTTAAAGATTTTGAAGGAAATAAAAGAAAGAAAAATTAATATTAAATTATCAAATATTTCTATTTTGGCATAAAATCAGTCTTTTTTCATTGCTTTGTTTTACAATAAGGTTGTTTAAAAACCTACAATAAAGGATTTTTATGTACGATAACATACAGGGTGGTTATAAAATATGGGGTACTGTCATTAGTCTAGTGAGCAAATTGTTGCACAAAAAATTACCAAATTTTATATGCGGACATAGTATACCATGGGATTTCGACTCATTGTTACCACCTAGGGAAATGTTGCCACTATCAAAGTTAATTAGCGTAAATATTGAACACACATAAACACCAATAAGATCACCAGAAATTTTAGTATATAGATAAAATTAAATTGATTAATTTGAAAGTATCAATGCATTTATAGCGTAAATGTGTAGAAAATTTTAAACATATTGTGAAAACAGTCTTGAATGTGACTGCAGTTTCTTACGAAGTAACAAAATACTACTATTTTATTTTGGTATGAAAAAAAAAAAAACAGTTTATTTCCATATTTATCGCTTAGTAATAATGATTATTTCTTTAATTTATTAAAAAATGTAAAACCTCTTCTTACATATATATCTAGTGTGATACTAACATATAATCACACATCACTGTTAATACTATAAAATTAATAGCTGAAAGCGAAACATAGAAATTATTTGATTAAAATATAAAAAAATGTTAGAAATTTCACTAAAAGTATAAAAACAGTTTCAGAGAAGCTTTAAATAAAACTTTCATCAGTTATTGTAGAGTTAAAAAAGTTTAAGCTAGATACTTATTTTGAATATTTTTTTTAAATCAAAACCTTTTTCTGTACATTAACATTTATTTATGTAATATATAGCATTGAATAAGAAAAAACTAGGTCGACATCTTATTTAAGGACACAGGCATATATATGAAATATTGAATCACTTTTGCTGCTTTAAATATTTAAATAAAAAATATCGGTTAAAGCACGTGCTTTAACACTTGGGGCATTCATTAAGAGTTCTCTTCTTGGAAAAATGCGGTCGATAACTTGAGTTTTCTTCCTTTACCTCATTTGTAGCACAAATTATGGAATGTAATTCTGTTGCTGATATAAAACGATTAGGCCCTCTCTGCAATAATTCAGACTTTTATATATAATATGATAAAAGTCTCAGAAATAGAATCATCTCAGTACTTCCACTTTTTCAAGAATTTCCGTGCCATTTACGTTCCATTAATTAGATGTAAAATTTTATAGAAATCTACATTTAAGAGTAGAACCAACATACAAACTCCATATATTAACTGTAGAATTATCATCTCTACAAGTGCGGATTTCTTTTTAAATCATCGTCATCTTCATATTTTAGAGTATACAATGTGTTATAAATTTACATTTAATTTAATCATTTACTTATATCATCATTGCATTTTTCTTCGAATATAAATATCAAAATCTCATAGTGAGCAGTTTCAGAAAAGTAAATGTCTTATTAAATCACTTGAAAAAAAGAATCATCTGGATAATGTTCATAACTAAAAGATCACAATTAGTGATTCAAAAGAGAAAATTTGCAATATCGATAATTTCAGCTATGTACAATGTTATAATTTTTGTATTGCAAGGTAGTTTAAAAGTGGTAGCATTATAATAGATTTTAGAAACTAAATGAATTTTTAATACGTAAGAAAGATATATATATTATAGTATTGCTGGTTGTTTTCATGTGACAGAACATTAAAATCGTTGGGAGGCCTTGTAGTAATTATGGTAGTACTGTAAAAATTTTGTGTCAATGGCATTAGGCAGTATTGTTAAATAATTAGGATTCCAGATGGCATAATTGTTCGATTTGTTCCTGGCAGTGATATGTATTGGGTAAGTCAAATATTAAGCTCCTATATTTTGTGATATGATGAATTTGTCCCTTAACTTTCTAAATTTGAGAAATACAATCATATTGTTAATAATTTAGGTATTGTAATATTAAAGTCATTGCAGCAAAGTTTTAATAACGTTTTGTTAACTAATGGAAGTAAAAGGGACATATCAATGCCCTTTAGCTATATAGGATGCTATATAGAAGAAAAGAGTACAGGAATTATTTAATAGTATAGTAAAAGTAAGCTCACATCATAAAAGCCAAATAACAAGATTTAGAAAGCCTTTGAAACTGCTCCTTTCAATGCAGAAAAAAATTCAATAGTTATTAAGATTGAGATCAAGATTATTCTGGTTTTATAGTAATAATGAAGTAGCACTGATAACTTTTCAACAAGAAAAAATGTTTAGAGATCTGAGTTCAAAGAATTCTCAGTTGTAATCACGGAAATATCACATGGAACTCAGAAGCATATGTAAAGCACCACTTTCTGGGGTGCTATGCAAGCGTGGGACCTGCCTACTTTACTGGTACAGGATTATTCGGTCGTCTCTGGGATGCATAACCAAATAATTCCTCCAAAGATTAGAGAGACAACACAAATTTATTAACAAAATTGACGAAAATTAAAGTACAAAAGAATAAAATATTCTAATTCTCGGTGTCTCAGAGCCTGACGTAAGCAGATCAGATGGATGAGCGTTCTATATCAAAATATAAACGACATTCTGTTGTCTCACTCGAATCAGAGAGATCTCTCCAGGTCACAGTCTCTATCTCGACTCCTCGAACTCAACTGCAGGCAGATCTTCACTCCCTTCTGCGGGGGTCAGCTTCTGGAAACATGGTCCCTTCCGAAAAGAGAAATCCTTCGTTCATATGCCCTGCTGCCATGTCTAAAAAAAAAAACAAGTGACACATCCGAAAAACCTTATCAGCTCCCTTAGCCGGCCGGCTCCGATTTTCCTAAAGGAAAGCCGGGTTGAAAGGGGTCAATGGAGTCGATTTTTCAGATATAGTGAAGGGTATACATCTACAAAACACAGGTCGTGGGATCAAATTCCTTACAGCATAATTTCAGAAATTATTCTTCTGTAATTCTATTAGAAGACGAAGATTCTATAAGAAGTTTCAACAAATGTGAGGGAGAATGAATTCCTAAAATTTTAAGATTAATTCAAGTAATAAAACATTTGTATACAACAAAACTCAGATTTGTAAAGTTCGAATAATGATTTTCAAAGTCATGTAAAGAAGCCAGTACTATTAAATGACAAATTTGAAGAAAGCAACCTGATTTAGAAGAATGAGTGCTATATAAAAGATAGAACAGGAATGATTTTAACTTCAATATTAATGCAATAATTTACATATTTTCCTGTGTTTGTTTTTTTCTCAAAAAATTTTCAGTAATAAGATACGCTTTCAATTGTTTTACAAGAGCAACTAATTATTAAAAAGCAGAATTTATCTGAATGAAACGCCATTTGAAATAGATATATTTTTAAGGACGGTTTCCCTGATAATAGTTGAATAAATGAGATTTAATTCTTTACCAAATGATAATTTTTTTATCTATCTACTTTGTGAGAAATCAGTTTATGATTTCCAGATTTTCAGAATTTATTACATGAATTGTGTTTTACAAAACTTTACATTCAATAATGTGAAATGTATAGTTATAATGTGAAATGTTTAATGTATAGGTTATAATTACTTTTCAGTATCAAATTATATTTCTAGATTTCTAGACAGTAGAAAATTTTTTAAATGCACATTTACATCATGTCTCATAATATTGTTTTTTATTAGTACTAGTTCAAGTGTAATTATGTTAAGTTAAAAATAAAACAGAATAACATGTGGCTTATAGATTTTACTTTAAGACTGTAAATTATTCGATTATGGATCCAATCACTCTATTCGGTGAATTACTTTTAGTGCGTAATATGCTTTCACTAAATGGCTCAGTCTAGTAGGTAGGTTAATGACTTTTGACAACAGTGGAAAAGGAAGGAAAAAAATTACTCCAAATAATGTGCCTTTCAAGTTTAATACAATAAAATTTATAAATATGTTAAGAATGCACTATAAAACATTTCACACTGTAAGAAATATTCTTGAGGAGGAATTTACTAATATATTTATAGAAAAATTCTCATGATTCTATGCAATTAGATTAAAATTATTTGCAGTTTATTCTTTAACTTCCATAAAAATAGTTGTTATAAAAATATAATTATGATGCAAGTTGATGGTACGAATATATTTAAAGTAAAATATATAATTTAATAAGTTTTAACTCATTAAACCATTTTGTTTTAAGCTAAAATTCATCTAATACGAGAAGAATTTTCGTGGATATCTTTTATTTCCTTTAGCTCGGTCAAGACGAGGCATTAATCGTTTTTAGTTTTAAAATTCCTTTAGCAAATAGCCCTTTAAGAAATGAATAATTTGTAGCCGTTATTTACCTAAGCCTTACATTACACTAATTGGAAGTACAAGGGAGTGATCATTAAGTCGCAGCGTGACTTATTACGAGGACTGAGTTTTTGTTGTTACGCATTATTACTGCAAACGCCTTTCTCTTTAAGAGAAGCATCGGCGCACTTGCTGATGTTGCATTACATATTTTAAGAAAGATATAATTTTGAAATAAAAAATGTAACTCTTGTTTTTGTAATTCTTTCAATGATTATTAGATACAAGTAACGGAAACATATTTAACTGTTTAAAATATCATAAACGATATTCAAATATGTGAGAAGCTAATTTAAAAAGTTGTTGATAACGTACAGGATTTTAATGGCTGCTATTTTTCTTCAAAACATACAAATATTAGTGCCCTGCTGTCATAAAATGAGATAAATGTATTAGATTTAGTAACTTTGATCAATCTGGTAATTGTAAAAGAAATTAATAATAAATGGGTTTTATATTATTTGCAATTAAAGTTTAAATCCCAAATTGCTACATTGATCTTATTTTAATGCAATAAATTATAAGATATTTTTCACTTTACCGTATTCGACCTGAATTTTACGATGGAAAACGATAAAAATTTTCATTATATCTTGCTCGGAAATATACATGTCAATATACGTTTTTATATGTTTCAAAAACATTGGTTTGGTTTGATTTGGGGAGTTACGGTCTCACATTTTTTGTAACATGGGAGCTAATGAGACCTACTAATTATGGCCGATTTTGAATCCTTACGAAAATATTTGCCAAATTTAAGATACAAACCCTTGAACTTTGTTACCAAAGATCAACGACCTACGCAATCGTCCATTTTTCGACTTAAAAAATAAAATGAATGAAAAATTCTGTATTTTTTAATTAATTGGATTAGAATCATATGTACAAAAAATTCGATATAAATACAAAAAATTTAAACATTTTTTAAGACCAGTTTGAACATTAAAGTTCTAACATATTTTGCAGAATTTAGAAAACAATATAATATTGCAAAGGTTGTATATTTTTCTGGAGTTACGCAAAACAGGACTTTACTGCGGATCTTTATGGTATTGAGATAATACGAGCAATAGCAAAACTGACCGTTGACTAAGACACTTGTAATAAATAATTTATTGCACTCGCATGATTAATACGTGTTTATTCTAAAAGACATTATCAGCACATTACACACTTTAGGGCAGGTGGCCCTCTGATATATATCAAGTTATGAAAGACCAATGTTGTCTATTCTCATCTGTTCTTTCCACTTCTCTAGCGTCATTAAGCTCCACGTTAGTATATCCTATTATACAGGTAATCAGCAGTTTGTAACAACTATGTGAATTTTCTCCGAAGTTGTCTTTCACTTTACACCCTTTTAAATATTCTTATGTAAAGGAAATCAACATTTTTAAGTAAATTTAAGTCTACAGAATTTGATGCATTAGATACAAAGTTATTCAAAGATTTATTTATTTAGTTAAAAACCTATAACTGTTATTTACATTTGCAAAATTTGATTATACCTCTGGAATTGTACTTTGCTTCATTCGAAATCGAGACCACTTTTTATCTCAGCTAAAACAAGTAAACTTTTAAAAACAACTCAGATAAGCCATGCATATTATAGTCCCAATGATTAGGCCTTAAACATACGGCTACCATCTACGTCGAAAAATTTACCTAGAATCGTCAAAAACTAACTGTTCTTACTCTTAAAAATCCCATATATATATATATATATATATATATATATATATATATATATATATATATATATATATATATATATATATATATATATATATATATATATATATATATATATATATATATATATATATATATATATATATATATATATATATATATATATATATATATATATATATATATATATATATATATATATATATATATATATATATATATATATATATATATATATATATATATATATATATATATATATATATATATATATATATATATATATATATATATATATATATATATATATATATATATATATATGTATATATATATATATATATATATATATATATATATGTATATATATATATATATATATATATATATATATATATATATATATATATATATATATATATTATATATATATATATATATATATATTATATATATATATATATATATATATATATATATATATATATATATATATATATATATATATATATATATATATATATATATATATATATATATATATATATATATATATATATATATATATATATATATATATATATATATATATATATATATATATATATATATATATATATATACATATACATATATATATATATATATATATATATATATATATATATATATATATATATATATACATATATATATATATATATATATATATATATATATATATATATATATATATATATATATATATATATATATATATATATATATATATATATATATATATATATATATATATAAATATATATATATATATATATATATATATATATATATATATATATATATATATATATATATATATATATATATATATATATATATATATATATATATATATATATATATATATATATATATATATATAATCGTCCAGGGGACCAACCAGCCCCGAAATTCGCTTCAAAAATTGCCCCTATTATTTTCCTCAGCCCAGGCATGCTGGGCTGCCAAGAGTCCCGCTAACCATCTGTTAAAAAACACATCAGTCGTCGTGGCCGAACTTAACTATTATTTCATCTTATCAGGATAGGACAAACTCGAGAGGTATCTGAATTGGACGGTGTCAGAACGCTCTTTCTGATGCCAACCCTCTGCGCGAGACGACCAAAACACGTGTACGTTTTACTGTCGTGGGAAAAATGCTGAGGCAACTGTTTTTTGCTTATAGAGAGTAACCTTTGATTAGAGCCATTTGCTAAAATGTGGCGTTTCAGAGGAGCATTACAAATTTTCCTGGGAGAATTATTGCATCCTCATTATAAAATGCCAACAATATCATTTTCTGTTTTGGAAATCATAGAAAGAATTTCGGGGTTCGGCTGAAGGAATGAAAACTTCCTCGTTCAATTTGCGTGGTTAGAAAATATGATTAATATAGAGAGAAGAAATTAAGATCTAGAATAATGAATGGGGAAAAGGGATAATTTTGGATATACTTTAGGGCTTGGATATTGATATTATTACACACACACACACACACATATATATATATATATATATATATATATATATATATATATATATATATATATATATATGGTCAAACCTTGTTATAATGCAACGTTCCATCTTATAACAGTATTGCCCTTTGTCTGGTGATAAAATCAACAGATCAGATGTTTTACCAAATTGGAATAGTTTATGTACTTTTCTCTCTAGACTATAGAAGTATAGAAATAAATATTTACATTAATTTATTAAAAATGCATTACGATTTTAACATTTTTAAATATTTTTTACAGTAAGATATATTGGAATTTATCCAAGTAATTGATTTATTTTCCAATGCTACATGGCAATACTATTTGCTACATGGTTATAGTTTTATAGGTGAAGATTTTCTAACGTTCTTCGCAGTTTCTTTTATTGAAGACCTCTGATTTTCTTGGTTCATTGTGAAAAGTCATGAAATTTTGTTAAATAATTTTTGCTAAATAAGTTATTATATTAGACTGGTAAAGGAAAATTTATAAGGAAAATTTATAAAGGAAAACATATGTATATATATATATATATATATACATATATATATATACATTTACATCATATATATATATATATATATATATATATATATATATATATATATGCATGCAATACTAGTACGCTTAATGACAGCATTACGAGAAAGGTTTTTTTTAGCTTTTTATTAGTAAGCACTATATTTAATTTCATCAAAATGAATGAGAGCAAACAAACTTATGTGGTTATGAAAAAAGTTTCTATAAATAGATCATAATAACCACGGATGGATTTTTTAAGAGATAAACGAAGTATTTCTAAATATCTTCCTGTTTTTTTACCTTTTCTGACATAATGTTAGGCATTAAGCCGTAGGTCACGGTCTTATTAACCCTCGTTTAGGAAAGCTAAAGATCGTTGTGCTCCAAACTAACCAAACTCTTTGCAGCTAAATTGACACTAAAACACTTGGTTTGGTTAATTGTGTATGTACAAAGGGAATCTCTTAGACTCATTTGGTTAGATGTCATCAACATCCACAGCTTTGATGTCTAATTTGAATCCTTTAGATTTTTCCTTTTTCTCCCTTTTTATTTTATAGGTAGAAACATTTTTCCGTTTGTCGATGAAGTCCAGAATGTCATCGAACAATGAGTCAAATAAGTAACGGAAGATATTTTTAACGATGGTATGTACACATTCTTCTGTTCACAAAGTACATTCGAGGTATTTTCCTGTCGAAAAATTGTTTCATATGAGTAAATAAATTTCTGATTTTTCTAAAAATAAATTGCTGTTACAAAATGAAAAAAACATTAACTGTACTTTTCTCCACAATATGTGTATCAGATACAATTTTCTCTTTACATAAGAAACATAAACGCTAGTTTTAGGTTACCATGGTTTACTTGGTATGTATTTTTACTGCACTTATGTAGTGCAGTTATGAAAGCATTTATATATATTTATATAAATTTATGAAAGATGAGCTAGAAATTACGGTTATATTTACCTTTTAGTGTTTTCAAATACAATAGGACTGAAATAGGCCAGTGTACACGGGTTTTACGACCCCATGGATCCCCAGTGTATTTTCTCTTACTTTGTAGGGTTTGCTCTCTATGGGTAAACATGAGAGTAGCGTTTCCAGTGTCCCACATTGCTCCTCTTTTTCCTACCTCCCTTGTCCTTTTTCCCTTTTTCTTTCTAACCCAATTTTTCCTAATACGTATTTTTTATTTGTGTCTTCTATTTCATGGAATATAAAAATAAAAATAAATAAATAGCATAAAAGCAACACCAATCTGATGTTTTTAACCTGTCCTTCTTTCTGGGGGGGGGGGGTTCTAGTATAATATTCGTTCTTTGCCCCGAGATACATTGTTGGGGCTTGTGAACGGAATCGTGCAGTTTTAAGGGGAGGAGGAAACATTTGAGGTATCGTATGCTTTATCCAGATGGGCTTTAAGAAATGTTCGGCCTAAATGGTTCGGTAATAAAAATAATGTTTGTAAATTAAACAAATCAACATCAAACTCAGGACATTTCGTGTGATGCAACTCTCGCTCTCTGCACATCTGAAATTTCTGATAACACGGATCTGGGGAGATCCTAATTCTCCTGATTGTAATCCCCAGTGATGAAGGAACCATTCAGCTCCAGATAAAATTATTCGAAGATTTGAATTACTGTGAATTTCGCTTTTATAGTATAAGTCGTACAGATCATACTGTTTTTGTACTTTTAACCAAGGTTTTCATAATTTTAACTCTGTCCACTCTCGTTTAACAATAATCTGCAACCTGCTGCTGTCACCATGCACACAACTCACACTCTTTCATCTTGTGATTTTTATTTCCCGTTGAATAAAACAATACACTATCTTGTTTTTATCAAATTGTAAATCAAATATCTACCCCTTTTCTGTTAATTAGGATTTTCATTGCTCACAGCCGCCTTTGAAATGAACTTGACCTAAACTTCAGGGAAAGGCAAATAAAAAATCTGATTTCAAAAAACTAACTTTTTTTGTTTTGCATAATAACATCAAAATTTACTTCTACGAATCAACCCATTCCCTCAGGGGGTTTACCTACTTTAGGTAAACACGGGTGTCGCTATCCGGAGGTAACCTACAGATATCTTCTATAAATTTTTCTCCACTCTTCTTTCTAATTTATTTTGGTTTTTTTTTACCTCTCAGTAGTTTCATTTGTGAGAAAAAAGCACGCCTCGAGAAGCTGTTACCACTATGTTTGTCTGTAACCTTGCTATACTATAGGGTACTATAACCTTAATCTTTCATGTCACGAAGTCATCTAGTTGTATAAATATGGGAAAAACTTTCACATATACTTGTTTTTATATAATTAAATTCAATAAAGAAAACTTTCACCAAGCATCCATTTTTCTTGTACATAAACCTATTCACTCAATTATTATAGAAGTACCTACTATAAAGCTCTGCAATCTGTAGAGCATCTAATGGAAGTTACTAATCAAATCCAAACCTTCGATTTACCTAAAATCTAAAGTTCAGGAATAAAACCTGTATCTGTGTCTGTTCACAAAACTCTAAATCAATCACGATGTGTAAAATTCTAAACTTGATATCCATAAAATATCTCAATCTGAAATCCTGAAAAACCTGAAACCGCAACATGTCAATGTCTTCTGTCGACTTACCACCTGCAAAGACAATAAAATTTTCAAAACAAAACATTTAATTTTGACATTTTACCTTACAAAATGTCCTACTTAGTCATTAACGTTGGATACCTTAATTATTCTCTTAGATCATACATACCAACACTTTGGGAGGTTTCACATACTGAAGATAACTCTTATTAGATTCTTACCTGCCCATGTTGGGCAACATTTGAAAATGGTAGTGAAGGTTGTTCTGAACAATTTAAATGTGTATAATGCAAGGTTGACCATCCATCATATCATTTATCGAAGAACGTAATATAGTTAAAAAAGGTATATCCAAACCTACAATCTCTTATTCTGCCATTACTAAATCTACAAAATCTGTATCTACTCAAACTGACTTACCTGCTAAAATAATTGCTCTCCCCCTCACAATCGTAAAACAATGAACACCCTATTTCGTCAGAAATCTCCTCAACTGGAGCACAGCCTACCCTCCGTAAGAAAAAAAATTCTGCATAAGAAAGGCACTGAAAATAGACTACAATTTCTAAAATATTAAGTTTATAGATGAAAATTTATTGGTTTTAAACACTACAATGCCCCTCCCGAACAGAATATGGACTATTCAATTTTAACTTAAAAATCCACCAGACAATGAAGACTTAGTAGAGGTTATGGAACAGTGAGACATTGTCTTTCCCAATCGTTCTGAAGGCATTATTCCGCTATTTTTCACCTTTTCAATTATTTTTATCATGATCTTACTACTTTCATGGAATTACCACGGTTTTCTTAGCAAAATTGATGATCTCCACATTTTTATTTATGATCATAATTTTGCTTGCTTTGATCTTCAACTTTTTTTAAAATGAAAAAAACATTAAAATCCGTAACTATAGGAAACATTAAAAAAACATTTTGAATACAAAAAGGCCTGTAGTGGTGTTGCCCTTTTTACCTGGAAAAATGTTCCTTTTCATATTCTTAATCTTAATAACTCAAACAATTGCTTCACGTGTCCACCCCAAACGTTTCGCTACTCTCTGAAGCCTATATTTATCCCCTAAAGAATTTTAAAAATTTCATCATTTAATAAATTTAATCCAATAACTTCCACCTCCGATTTTCCTGTTCAGAGACATAATACCCATAGCAATCATTAGGGAAATATTGAGATCAACAATAGGGATCAAAAGCTGAAGCCAAATATATCAGATATTTAGTTGTGTATTCTTAACAATGGTGGAAATACTTATTTCCATAAACTAAACAGGAGCTTCCAAGCCATAGACCTTGCCACCTGTCTCCCCTCGATTCTAAAAACCTTCTTCATCTTTATAATAGAATCTGGGAAAAAGAGATCTTTCTCATATTCTGGAAACAAACAAATATTATACCCCTCATAAAACCTACAAAAAAGGTCTCAAAGCCTAACAATTATCGTCAAATTTCCGTTACTTGCTGCTTATGAAACTTCCTATAAAAAATGGTAAATAGACACCTGTTATATATTTTAATAAAATAGCATCACATTCATTAATTTCAGAGTGATTTCAGGTAAAAATGATCTATTGAGTATAACATTCTATATCTGGCAGCACAAATGCGTAATTTCTCTATTAAACGTATTAATTAAATTTTTTTATTGATTAAGTCTACGATCATATTTGGAGATATGACATTCTTCGTGATCGCCGTAGGTGAACTACATAGCGATCTCGATCATTTGCCATATTTTAATAATATTTTTCCGTCAAATCAAAGTAAGAATAAGTGGTACTTGTTCCGATAGATATGTACAAGGAGAATTCCACAGGTATCGGATAAGAGATTCCCTATTCTCAGTAATAAAGGTTAATGACCTATTTATTTAAATTCCGTCAACTGTAAATGCATGTTATAACGTCGATAACCTGCAGATCTCTTTAGAAGGGAAATGGAATCGCTTTATTTTTTGGCAGTTATAAAATACAAGGAATCATATCAACAAGTGGTGCAAACTGAATGGTTTTATAATAATTGCAGTGAAGAACTCCTCCGTTCATTTCTGCTATAACTTCATTAGGAGCCAGATCCCTTTATAGGATCTTCCAAAATCGATATATACCATCCAGTAGAATTCTTAGTTGTTGTTATTGACCAAAAATTAACGTTTGCTGACTATTTTTTGTATCTTCATTCAAATTGTGTAAAGAGCCAAATCTCCTAAAAGTACCTTACAATACTTCATGGGGGGCCTATTGTTATACCATTCTTTGAATCTATCACACAGTTATATGATTAAAAATGGATTATGCTTCCTCAGTTTTGGTTTTGAAAGCTCCTCTGTTTTGCGAAAATTTGATATGGGGTACCATTCGGCTCTTCAGATCAGCTCCAGTCCTTTTAAAACATTACCGATTCAAAGCCTTTATATAACATGTCATAAATCATTTCTACATCATATACGTCATAAAATTTCACTTCCGTATCATCTCTTATTTCTCTTCGATTAAGAAACTTGTGTTTAGATAATCAAATAGATGGTCTTTATTCTCTTCTTCCATTTTAGATCCCTTCATTTGCTTTTAGAATTTGTAGAATTCTTAAAAATACTCAGCTTGCAAGCATTAATATTTTTCAAGCGTATCAGCTTGCAAGCGTTGCATTTTTCTCCTTATTTCAAACGTAGTTCTTGGCAGAAAATATCAGTTTTATTCAACCCTATAAGGGTTTGTTTCATCAGGGAAATACTGTCCCTCATGACTACCGACAACTTTTCAGTTTTTCTAAAAATCAATATTTTAACTAAGAAAATGTCTTAAAGGATGACTCAGAATTTCAAGGTTATGTTGTTTTTGCCTATTGGAGAGACTCTGGGGCTTGCAACTACAATCTATATTTGCACTGATTTCCTTATATGAAACTCTAAACTTAATTTCATCTCACAATAAAACACTTTTTAATTTATTCAGACGTAATGGATGTTTAAGAAAATCTTAAATACAACCTTAAAATTTAAAATTTATACCCACAGCTGTTTTCCTCTCTTTCTAAAACTGTTAAAACACTTACACGTCGTGGAATTCACATGCTTTTCTGTTAGGTTCCCAGTCATGTGGGGATTAGTAGATTTTCGTTATAGTTTTACTTTTAATTCTTTGGTTTTAAGTCATTTAGTATTGTAAAGTTTTAGCACTTTTTTATGGGAAAGACCATGAATTTCTGGTTTCCTTTGCTTTCATTCCACTCCTTTATAAGCATTTCTCTCAATCTTTGTTTGGCTCAAATTGTCTTTATTTCAATTTTTCAGAGTTAAACTCTAAACAACCAATCACCAGTATCTAGTATGGAAGATATATACCAATATCTAGTGTGGGAGTCGTGCTTAACAGGTGTGATTAAAATTTTAAATAGAACTTTTAATTGTGTTTCAAGAAATAAATTTAATTAGAAATAAGAATTTAAAAGAGTGTTCTAACTGCTGTAGTATTGTTTTCGTAATTATTATATAAAACTTAATTAAATTGTTAGGTGAATTCCAAACATATATATATATATATATATATATATATATATATATATATATAGATCTTGGTTTCATAAATTGAATTTTAAACTTATGCGATTTGTTGTTATTTGTAATCCTTAATTTTGCAGAGAAATTTACAAAAAATATACGGGAAACTTATGTTCTTTTTTTTAACGTGATATGATTAAAACAGTAAATATTGTATATTTTTCTTTAAATTGGGGCATTTTTCCCGTGATTATTTCTGATCTTACTAACGTATCCCTGAAAACAACTCTCGAGTCTGTGGACCCTACCTTGCATTTCCCAAGTCTGCATTATGGTTAAAATATATTTTTGAAATATATCTGTATAAATTATGTTATAAAGTAAATTTTTAATTTGCTTTAGGATTTTAAATGCCTATTTAAATAGTTTATATCCATTGAAGACTCATTTATAAAGGTTGTTTTATAGGAGACCGACAAACTGTAAACCTCTATACCCAAACAATAAATATATGATCATTTCATTTCACTGAGTGAGTCAGAGATTAATGATCAATATTCGAGATTTCCAGAAATTTTAATTTTGTGACAAATCTTTATTCATTAAATAGTAATCATACGTATATTTACCGATGATTATCATATTTATATAATTAATATGCCAAATATATGAGCGTAAATACAGTTGACCCTTAAAATATAGTTATTCATTGAAATATAAATGTTGTTGTTTTTATAAAAAAATAATAGCAAATGCGTTTTGTAATGCAAAAAAAAAAATGTTGAATTCTTAAATAGGTAAAGAAAGATGATGACAACAGTTTTATATATTTTTTAATTGTTTTAAAATCTTTAAATTTTACAGACTGAAAATATAATTTGCCATCGCTCAGAAATTTTGTTTCTTTTGAAAACTAAGTTTTTAGGATTCATTTTAAAGGAGTGATCGAGAAAAGAGATTTACAGCAGAAATAACATATATAATATTGCTGGCCATATCGCAAATCAAAAGACACATGTGGCTCTTATACAAATAAAATATATGTATACATATGGTAAGCTGAAGCTAATCAATGTCAAAAGTAATTATATTTTTCATTTCCTGGTATAAATTAAATTTAATGTAATTTAAAAATATAAAAAAAAAATATTTTCCTGATTCTAGCGAATAGTTTTGTCAAGAAAATTGTTAAAAGTAAGATTTACTTGCAAATGCTGCACGAATATTGCCTATCGAACAGTTAGCTACGAAATGACGGTATAGACGAATAAGAGAGAACGCTGTATCCCAAGAGAAAACCTAGATATTTTCCTCTTTTTTACACCCAGTATTGGTCATACAGCTGAGATTCCAGTGACAGGGTATGGCAGGCTGCTTATTTTCTAATTATTACATTGAAACGCCCCAAATTAATATACATATGATTATATTGAAATATTGAAATATTGAAATATTTTTCTATCCCAGAGCATTTACTGAGTATCACAAGAACATTAATAAAGATACTCAAATACTTAAATTTGAGCGGAAAACTGTAAAATTACTATAAAATATCTTGATATTAAGGTTATACAGTAGATTTTAATCAATCTTTGACTTTACCTCTATTTCATTCAGTTCATGCTTCAATGTTGGTATTTAGCATATATGAAATAAAAATTATATGAGATAAAAAATAAGACAATTATAACATATTTTGAGGAATTCAGTTTAGACTGGAAAAATATAAATCTGATATTTCATTCCACAATCAAAAGGAAGTTTATTTGTATCCAAACAATTTTCAATATTCTAGATGTAAATGCAATGCTGCATATTAATATTTTTAAGCTTCTTTGTTAGGCTGAGCTATTTGAAAAGAAATTGATTCTGTTTCAGGCAAATATATTAGGTGTCATGAAAATTTTTTAGATAGGAAATACTGTAAAGATGCGCAGTTTGTTTCGTAAAGCAGTTTTCTCGAAGAGCGCATCCATTTCAAATGGAAGCTATCTCAAGCAAACATTTCTTTCCCACGTGAACGTAAAACCTTAATGACGTGTTATACGGGCGAGCTGTCAACCAAGGTAATACCATCCGAATTCCCCGCTCCGGACACCTGAGATCGTGGTGTTCCGAAGGGGCGCTGCGGGCGCAGTTAAAGCGAGGTCCGTGGCCCCGGTGTAAGCAGTCGCGGGGCTGGAGCCGCTGGATTGATCATGCTCGAGTGGATCATATTCGTCTCTTTATTACGAGGTAAGATAAACAAAAATTCCTCTTTGTTTGACACATCGTTTATTCGGATGTTACCAGCCTGTTTTAATAGTTGGCGCCTATTCATGGTATTTTTTTAAACTTTGTTTCTTCTCGTCACGAAGTTACGTTCCACATGGAAGTAGATTATGACAACGTGTTGCTGCCGTGTAAACTTTTTCGGAGGACGTAACAACTCAATTAACATGTAAACTACGATGATACAAAATGAAAAAATTTCGACTTTTAAGAAAACAATTCGAAAAATTTATTTTCGAGTGAAATGACCACTTTCAACGATACTTGAGATGAACTACATGTTTTCTTGTTGTGAGAGTATAATATTTTTTTTTCGAAAAATAAACGTTTCAAACAGGGTGCTGATAATATTTTACAGATAAACTCAAACTTCTTTGTTTTAGCTCAGTATAAGTTTAAAAATTTTTAAAGTTAGTATAAACTGAGAGTCTATTCCAAATGTATAATATGCTAAGATTTCAACACGTGTCTAATCAAATTAAAAGCCATGGACCATTAGTAAATGATAATTAAGTATACAGACACTTAAAATAAATATTTATGATGGAAATAAATCATAAAAATATATTTATAATATTCTTCAGATATATTTTTGTTTTACTTTTGTTTCTTATAAATTTTTCAACATGATATTAGGTTTCACTTTTCCAATATAAATATATAAATTTTTCCTTAAAGCATTTTGAAATTTTTTACATTGCCAAATTTGTAAAAGATTAATAGAAATGACTATGCGATCATGCATTAACAATTGAGAAGAATCCGAGTTATACAATAAATTATTGTATAACTCCTTTTCCTCCTGAATAAAGAAATAAATACAAAAATTATTCGTTGAAATAAATTCTTGTGTAATATAATGAGTGGGTTTAAATGAATTTGTCTCTAAAAATTTTTTCTAGTAATACGTATTATAATTTTAACAAAACATCGATACAGATATAGTCATTAACTAAATTATACCTCTGTTTCATTAAATGACTACTTTAATTAAATCACTGAAAAATCCAATTTTAGATTTACATCATTTACTATATAAGCAATGAAAAATTCAACCAGAATCTGGAATATTCATTTCATTTCAAACTTCAGTGTAGTATTTAATAATAACTAATGCATTAAATAATAATAATGATCAGTTATTTTGATGAAAAAATGGAATAGTTATAACACATAAATTCAAGATTTCTTGCTGTTTAGCTGTCATTGAAATTAGAAGTTTATTATTTCAAAAAACTTGGATTTATTTTGTCTTCCCAGCTAAAGAACAACCAATATAATCAATTGCAAATACCACTTTATGTTTATATCTGAATACTTATGTCTACATATCAGAATCCACATATTGAAGCTTAAAAAATTTAGGGATAAGTAATTATTTAAATCATATTACACTTCTCCACATAGCTGTTTTTGCTTTTAATTCTACTGTTTACTGAGAAGTAATGTAGTAAAGTATGAATAAACAAAACAGCCATAATTTTTGTTTACCCCATGAAATAAAAAGTAGGAAAAGATAAATTAAAAATAGTTAGCTTCTAATATATTATTATCGTAGTAATTTTCTTGGTTTTATTTACCGCAACTAGATATTTATTTATTACTAGTGGGATATGTTCCTGAAAAATAAGCTTCTATATCTTATAGAAATAATGAAGTCATATCAGGTGTACCCTTTTATAATTTTGGATTATCTATATACAAGTAATACCATCCGTATGACTTATTTGAGAGACGAAAATTAGAAATTCCCTCAAAGCCTATATTATCTGTTCATATTTCTTCCTGGATTCACATTAAAATAGCCTATAAAAATGTAAATAGTACAAATTAGAAATACCTTAAGTAACTGCAAATTCCTGCATATTTCTAATGCATATTTCTTGTTTTCAGTATGTTTCTAACTTAGAAAATAGGAGTCATTTTATACGGTTTTTTCAGCTTGGACAAGAATGATCACCCATCTATGGTTGTCACCTTATTCCCTGGCATGGAAAAACATCCTTTCGTGTTTTTGTGTTTTTTTTTTTTCTTTTTTTGGGCGTTTCTCGTTCGCTTTTAATGGGATAGATAAAAAATATAAATGAAAAGTTTTGTCTCGCATCCGTTGAGGTGGATTTCTACTCACGTGATTGATGGTGTCACACAGTGATGGCACTTTGGAAGACTTTCAACTGATGCTGGTTACATGCTGCAATATCAGACGTCTAATAAATTACGCAAAGGAGCATCAATCTAAACGAAGTGTGTTGAGTGCTCTTACACAGTTCTGATTAATATCAGTTGTTGTGTGGGTGATACCTGTCATTACTTGTACTCAAAGAACCACTCTCAAGATGATGACTTGCATTCAAATTTTATTTGCGTGAAAGGAGCTATAGAAACATATATTTTATAACCAAAATACGCTAAATGGTTGAAGAATTTCATATGAGGTTAAAGGTAAAAGGAGTACAAAAAATTAGAAGGTATAAATATTCATGGTTAAGAAAAAATAATATTTGACAAAACGGAAAGGTTTTCTACTTTCAAATATTTTATATCATATATTTTCGGTGATTGTAAGAATAACATATATGCGAAAAATTGAAGATTTTAAAGCTGTAGTTTACTAAAGACTTTAATACCTTTTCTTTATTTTTAAATAAAAAAATGTGTACAGAAGAACATAAAACTCTTACTTCATGTTTTAGAAATAATTTCAATTCCGAAACATTGGGAATAACAATCGATTAAAACGTACTTAAAACTCTTACTTGCATATATGAAGGTGAATAATGAATATACGTATATGTAAGTATATTTAATATTTCTTCTTTTCCCCTCATATACAATCTGGCCTGGCCTCATAATTTTGATAGCTATATTTTAAAATGACTTTAATCAGAAATTAAAAATTATCTCAAGTATGTATTTCGAATTATATAAAAATTTATTTTATATGAGATTTATTTTGAGAAGTCATAATGTAAATAAATGCATATATATATATATATATATATATATATATATATATATATATATATATATATATATATATATATATATATATATATATATATATATATATATATATATATATATATATATATATATATATATATATATATATATATATATGTATATATATATATATATATATATATATATATATATATATATATATATATATATATATATATATATATATATTATATATATATATATATATATATATATATATATATATATATATATATATATATATTATATATATAGACACATATATATTTAAATTTCATTCTATATGTTTCGTAACACCAGATAAGTGATACTTTTATTAAATATTAAAACAATTGAGTTAGATATAGCTTTAATCATTCTTATTTTACTGTTGAGTAAAGAGTGCTAAATACACTATGTAATTGAGAGATTTTACATCAGTTCTACTAATTTATGCGATTTTACTATTTCCATTATAGAGCATTTCTGCTTTCTTTGGGTCAAGGATATGGAGTGAATATTTTTTAGTGTATCAAAAAATTGAAAACGATTCTTCGAGTCATAAAAATGTGTATAATAGATTTCTCTATTTTCAGGACGTCTTTATAATTAATTTTAGGAATTATGATTCATTTTTTTAATATATGAAGTGTTTTACTAATAAAAATCATTTAAAATTACATACTTTATTCTTATTTTATTATTCATTTAAAACAGTTATGATATTTCTAATCACATCTTCAACATTTAAGTAACCTTTTTAAAATGCAATACAAAATTTTCTACTGCAACTTCAAGCTCTGTAAAACTTATTTTCCCACTAGCAAGTAACGCGTAATTAAAATATATGTTTCCTATAAATGTATCTCTCATTATATCTATATCTATATATATACAAATATATATATATGATTAAATTGCTTTAAAAATGGATTAAATTATTCATTCATACGCCATTTATTATAGCTGTTTTCTATTAAAATCATAGAAGATAATTTAAAATTCATACTTAAAAAATGTTGTTTTGTAAGATAAACATTTAGTGCAAAATACATTTGTGAAATCATTTATTAAAGACCAAATAGTTTATATTCTTTCAATGAGAATTCCGTAATAGTCTACAGGTTTTTAATCATACGAGTAAAATGTCTTCATGAATTAATTAGAAATTCTTCTACGGTTTTATAAAAAAGTATCATTCAATGCTCTGTGTACTTTTACTGTATATTATCTGGAAAAATGTGAAAAAATCCTTCGGAATCATTTCTACAAGAGAGGAGGATTATTGGTGATAGTAAAGTAAAAATGAAATTTATCATATTTTGTTTATCTTTATTTTATAACTTTAAATCGGATATTGTTCTCTGCTACCATTCAGAATCATATTTTATCTCACCATACTGGAAAAAATAATGTAAGAAAAGTCACCATTGCTTGTCCGCATAAGCATGCATTGTTAAGGGTAATGAGAGTTCAGCCAAAGAATCCACAAAAATTGCTAAATTACTTGTAAGTTGGATTCTATTAAATCAAAGTGTAAAAAAAAATCTGAATCTGAAAACTAAAAAAATGTGAATGACACATGTAACAGATGGCACTGCTAAGTAGTCAACAAACTCAAAATGTGTTAAAGAACAAAAGGCATATATATATATATATATATATATATATATATATATATATATATATATATATATATATATATATATATATATATATATATATATATATATATATATATATGCAATCATTATTTAATTTTTAAACAATGTGATATCTACAGTACAGATTTTAATACCAAGGATACAATTTTAAATCCCAGATTTTATTAATGAAAATTAAAAGTCAAAGAATACAAATGATAAACAAGGTGTAAAGCAGAGGTGGGCGTAAGACGGCAAGTGGCCCTTTTGCTTACTTTATCCGGCCCGTTGAAAAATCCTGTATGCAATTTTTTTAATATCTTATATGCGATTTTGTTGAAATCAACAGTATTTGTGTGCGTAGTGTACATATAAATAATGAAATCTGTATTGTTAAGATATAAATAAATATCAAAATAAAATCTTTCATTAACTGATATATTTAACGACCATTAATTTAATATATTGTATCATATTTCTTTAAACATTTTGTGACATATTTTACTGGGCACAAATATTTCGCATATACACCTAAGTAAGACAATTTATTATTACTATTATCTTTTATTAACTGCCAAATTTCTCTGTCCAAATGCTTTAAAATGATACTTATAGAGTTTTTGTCAAAAACATTTCTTGGTCAGGGAAACTTGGTCCACCCAAAACATTCGTATGTGTACAGCGTACTCGGTATAGTCCTCCGGCCCGGAAGACAATTTGAAAATTTCATTTTGGCCAGCACTTAAAAGTATTTTCCCATCCCTGGTGTAAAGGAAGACACCAAAAATTATTAAAACCCGAAAAAAAAAACATGGTAAAGGTTCATTATTATTAATTAATTTTATAATACTATTCATTCAAACAAATAGACACCATAATGTCTCTTTTATGCACATGATATTTTATCGTTAATTTATAGATTTCATTTACTTGTACAGCTTGCACACGAGCATTTCTTATTTCATAATTTCTTTTCGGAAATTCACATGCGGTTCCAAAACGCGGATGACCGCTACTGTTTATCTTATTCTTTCTACCGTTGCCGTTTGGAGTATAAAAATAGATTTGATATCGGTGGCACATATATATATATATATATATATATATATATATATATATATATATATGCATATATATATATATATATATATATATATATATATATATATATATATATATATATATATATATATATATATATATATATATATATATATATATATATATATATATATATATATATATATATATATATATATATATATATATATATATATATATATATATATATATATATATATATATATATATATATATGCATATTTGTATATAAACAAAATTATCCAGTTCATTAAAATTTACTTTGAAAATTGTTATGTTTTCACTGTGATAAGCAATTACTTAAATCCTATTTATCCAAAATAAGCACAGCATTAAAACATGCTGTTTGTAAGTAAACAAAAGTTTTAATGATTTTTCTTGATTAATCTTTCTAATATTTTAATTAATATAACTGACGAGTTAGAGGAAAGGGTTAATGCTAATGTTTAATTACAATTCAGCCAATCAACTTCAAAACTATAAATAGTTCTAGGTCAATTTTATGTATTATAGCAAAAATGAGGGGATATTTTATTAATATATGTATTAAAATCAAATATTAAGTCCTTTACAGAACCCTTGAAACATTTTAACTTTTTGTTATTAATCCATACCTTTATATCTACTTAAATAAATTTATATATATAGATATTTAAAAACAAATCCAACTTTAGCGACAATTTTTCAAGGACTTAGATTAATTGGAACTTGATATTGAAAAGGTTGAATTTCTCATTGAAATTCTGAAAAATATCCTTTATACTCAAAGATAATTAATAATAAATATTAAATTAACTTCAATATGCATTCTTTTCTAAATTAATATATAATAATTATCTTATAGTCTCTTTTAAAATCCAGTGCATGTTAGGGAATTATGTTAAATAAAAATATTAAAAGAATAAAAAAGAATTTTTATAGAAATACATCATTATATTGTTCGAAATTAATGTTAGTAAAATGAGGGAAAGCGTCTAGGCGTCTCAAAATATTTAATCCCGATAAGACTAAGTATATGAATCGAAAGCTTAAACTATCAATCTATCTGAATAAAACTCTAAAATCCTTGAAATGAACGATGGAAAAAATTCTTTTTGAGACATTTAATGTCTCCTTAGTTCAATGATTTCTCCTTTTCAACCTCCTGACTATAAAAATTTTCTTCCTCCATAAGTTTTTTAAGGTTTTATTGAATCAAGCTTACTTTAAAAAAATGTTGTCAGATAAAAGCTGCTGAAATATCCTAGAAGAAATAAATCTCCTCTGTATAAGATACATATTTCCCCCCTTTTCTTCATCTAGATTTCTTGATAAAACCTGCACGTAATTTTTGTTGCAATTTTATTTTTAATTTTTAATATCTCAAAGCCGTGTATTTTGATGAAAAAAGTAGCATATAACTATTGTAACAAGATATTATATAAATTACTTTTGACTTCTTAAGTTTAACTAAATTTACTTTGATAATACAAAAATTCTAAAATGAGATGTGCATAAAATTTAATACAACACAAAGGATTTTTAAGCCTTGAGAAGTATGAAAACATAAAAATACTTCTTTA
This sequence comes from Pardosa pseudoannulata, assembly GCA_032207245.1. NCBI lineage: Eukaryota > Metazoa > Arthropoda > Arachnida > Araneae > Lycosidae > Pardosa > Pardosa pseudoannulata. Next base: position 27,015,952 of record CM063502.1, on the reverse strand, counting down.
TAAATTTGTATTGCCCACCAATAATACAAATGAATTTCATTTAAAAACTTAGATTCAAATTTAAAAAAATTCATTACATTACATTCATATAAAACATGAATATTTAGCCTGCTAAATATCTTTATTGAAACATCTTTTCGTTATTTAAAACGAGAAAACATATAATAAATAATTAAACAAATTAAATTCGTTTCATAAACTGAATTAAGTTATCATTAAAACCTTTCATGTACATTTTTATACCATCCCAAAATGTTTTGTTTGTATTTTTATGCTTTCAATCGTATAACGAGTGCTTTAGATAAATGGAATAAAATAAAATCTTAAAGCAATTACCTAAAACAAAAAAAATTCTATTTAAATTTAAATAACATTTTTAGATGAATATCATAATTTTTTTTTAAAATATTTTAGTATATATTAATTAAATAAAGCTTTCAGATACTGTTTTATTTGTTCATTACATACTAGTGGAAAAGAGTCACTCGACCCTGTTAAAAGGGTATTAATTAATTCATAGTTTTTTTACTTGTGTGTCTCCTAATAGAGAATAGAAGCATTATTGCTCGAAATCAAATTACGGTATAGTTGAGCCTAAATTATTTACGTGGGAAATAAATGCATGTACAAAATAATATAATTAATAATTTTAAAAAAGTATTAACAAAATAAAGAAGAATACAAATACAATTTAAAAGATATGCTTTTACACACAGACATATATATATATATATATATATATATATATATATATATATATATATATATATATATATATATATACATATATATATATGTATGTATATTTGTATATATGTTTGTATACAAGCATGCATACTAATACAAACAAGTTCATTTTAAAAGATTTTCCATTTACAAAAATAAAGCTATATAGGAAATCTTACTTTAAGATTTAATGGTTGTATAAGTTGTAAAAAGTGTAAATTTGTAAACAAGCTGAAGAGAGAAAATTACTAAATATAAATGAATATTGTGATAGTTAAAAACAAATGAATACCAGAGTATCGAAAATATTTTTATGTATGAATAATATTGTTTGATAATTCATTAAATTTACAAAGACTGATAAGTTGTACATGTTACCATATTTAAGCGGTACTATCTTTTTAAAATATCTTCCACCAAGGCAAACATTTTGTATAAAAAAATTATAAAACATCATTGTATTGCTAGGAATCATATTAAAGGATAATATTAATATTGTTGTGTATAAGCATAATTTATTACACTGTTTTTTATGAAAATGTGAGAGCATTTGAAATGTTTCAATAAACTAAAAAGATGTACTCAATATTAAGAAAAATATAATAATATACATGGATGTACCATTGAAAATTTTTCGAGATATCCTAAATTTTTACTATTTTTACAGTTCTCGAATGTAAAAGATAAATGAGTTATTTTGAGTTAACCTAGTATAATTCAAGTGTAGGTTAGTACTAAAAAGATAATTCATAAATACTTCAAGTATTATGACCCGTGTATGAGTGGTTTCCTAACTATGTCAAAAGGTATGTTTCAAACAAATTATTTGAGCGATACTTTTTTATATGACAAAGAACGTGA
>CM063502.1:26949365-27009365 GCA_032207245.1 Pardosa pseudoannulata | reverse complement strand
TTACGAGTAGAAGAGCACTTATATCGTGTTAGTTTTAGCACTAATTGCTACGATTTACCCAATTTTATGTAAAGCCTGCAAATGTTAACGAGGGGATAGAATGTGAAATGTAATTTTGAGACATTTATTAATTATTTTTTTATCTTGTATTTTTTATTTGTGACTAAACCGTTAGAGATAACTGCAAACTGTACCTTTCGAAAGCTTATTGTTCAAAAAAGATATCAAGTAATTAAAATTTCTATGCAATCACGTTTGTGTAATATTATTTACATCTAACAACGCATTAAATGGTGTCATAAAGAGAAAGTTGTTACACTATAATAATTAGCCACGTGTGTATTACAAATTACATACAATTTTATTTCTTAAGGTAATATGGGGAGATAAAAATATTATTAGTAGTATAAAGTCGTAGCAAATATTTCTAGAGAGTAAAAAAGATGTAATGTCAGGTTTTCCACAAGACTGCCCATTTAATAAATGCAATTTTGAGGATTAAGATCTGCTATCAATGATGACTGATTATCTACTCTCCAGGAATGTTGAAAATTGTTGTTGTAAATACACAAAGTAGTGATCTAAGGACAGCAAGTGATCCTTCTACATTTTAAGCCAGACCCATTGAATTTAAACAGATTTTATTTATCAAAACCATATGTTATTATGTTGGCACATTAGCCTATCGGCCATAATAACTTAAGACCATATCTTAGAATTGATTGAGGATACTGGTCTGTTAGTGACAACCGATGGTAAATATGATGTTGATATGCTAACAAATACGTTTTCTTCCGAGCTGAAACCAAGAAATTGCAGGCAATAAAGTGAAAAAATTGTAGCAGTGGGAAAAAACCTCTATAATGCACAAATCAAGGACAAGTAGTTTCCCATAAAACTTTTTCAGTACAAAGATTACAAGGGTGTCTTATGCTTATAAAATGCTGCACACCCAATTCAAAATCTAAACTACCAAGAATAAGGCTTAAACGATGCTATAATTTCAAATGTGCTTGTGATAATTATTCTACAGTGCTGATGATCATTATTTCTAAACACTACAAATTAAATAATAATTATTATAATTCCTTAAAACAGCTTTTAAAATTATATAAATATGGGATGCCTAAATGTTATAGATTATTTATATGTATATTTCATTAGAAAACCCAAAATAGTTTTAAAAATTATAATTTTTCAACTGTTAACCCCGGTCTTTCCAATATATGTGCTTGCAGTTAAAGGGCTAAAAGTTAACTCCTCTATTGAATTTGTACATGCATAGAAATTTAAGAGATTATGATATTTTTATCTTTTAAAAGTAATACCCATTACGTGAATTGCGGTTGTTTATTTTTTGTTATAAATATATAAAATTCTTCTCTTGCTAGCATTCCCTATGGTTAATTACCCGGAAAATCAATCTTTTTGTGCTCCCCTCTCTTACCGTGGCAACAAACCTTACAACGAAGTCCTTACTCCCTTCATTTCTTTCAAGATAGGAGATGGATTTGTTCACACTGCAGTTTGCTTATTACGGTATGTCGGAGAGAAATGGAATCGGTAACAGTTTTATTCGAAACCAAATATGTAATCAGAAAATAAACTGTTTAACCGATAAATTTAAAACACGAACCTTAGTAAGAAAAATGTTGAGATTATATTCAATATTTACAGAGTAAATTTATAAATTTAAAATTATAGTCCATTAAAAATTACATATATTGAAATTATGTTAATAGATCGATGTACCTATTTCTACTTACACATCAGTATATACGTAATATATTATAAATTTACCCTAAACACATCTCAGTTATTTTCCATAATTTTAATTTTATTTCATTGTTAATGATAGAACCTCAATTCATGAGCACAGTCTCCTCACCGTTTTCCCATCAGTAACATTTTAATTTGCCAATGCACAAAAAGTGTCTTATAAGTTTTTACTTAATGTGTCAAGTTTACATATTTTGTTAAGTTTGCATAAGTTTTCTACTACCAGGTTTTCGCTACCCAGTAGGTCTGGTAGATGTATGCAGCAGAGCTGCTCTATTTTCGTCAATTGTAACGTCCAGTTTTAACGTCAATAAAAAGAATATTTAAAACAATCGATTCATCAACTACGTCAGTTGTGCCGAGCTTAGACTCAGTAAACCAACTTTAAGCTAGTTTCTTTAACACTAGATTGCCCAAGGCAGTCATTTTGACTGTTTTTTAATTTCAATTAGAAAAACAATTATGAAATATAATGACACAATTTCTTAGAATTTGGTGACTTTTTCTATAACATATAAATGGGTTTATGAATAATTGTAGTTACTTCCGCCCTCCTTTATTATATAATATTAAAAATTAATTTTAAACAAATTTCTTTACATATTTGTTATTTTTTCACAATGCAGTCATTTTGACTGTTTTTGGGCAATATAGGTATACAAGAAATCTCGGGCAATCTAGTGTTAATACGTAGGTAAGGATGGAAAAGATGGCCATAGAAACTTCAGAGAACAATTGATGATTTATGCTATCTGAGATCGTCACTGATTCCGCTATTTAACATATCAGTGTAACAATTAAATATAATATTGTCAAAAATTATATTATGATTTTAAGCGCATCATTTCATAACAAAAATTTATAAATCCCAATTTATTTGTTTTACAGTTTATCGAAGAAATTATCTCTTTGTCAAAAATGTTGGTCTCAGTATCAATATAAATGTCTTTTACTAAACATTTAAATTGATATTTTGCTCAATATTTTCTTTATTTATAAATATCTTTAATAATTCTTTTTAAATTTTTGTCGTTACATTTCCATAAAGACAAAGGTTTTTATTTAAATAACCTCACACATACTCTGCCTCTTTACACTTGATCTATGATTCCTTCAGTATTTATATATCTATTTAAATAAAAGTACATATCTTAATATAAATAATTTCTTTGGATTAAAATGTCTCTATCATTATTATTTTTATATTATTGCTTAAATTAATCTTAACAATCATACTTGCCGATTCATGATATTTGAAAACTTCTACCTCAATTAAATGGTTTGTATAAGTTTGTGTATGTATTACAGTTGAAAGAGAAATAGACGTCATGTACAATTCATTGCTTTATTTTACTGTACTTAAAGCAAAGCACTACATCAAACATTCAATTTAAAAGGATATCTTCTATGTATAAATTAAAGAAAATAGGAGGTTTTGTAAAAAAAGGGAATGTTGCTGAAATTGCTAAAATTATAAAATATGCTAAAATTTGCTAAAGTATGCTAAATTTTGTGAAATATACAGAAAAATCCTTGTTATATTATTAATGAAATAAATATAATAAATGTTCTGTGAAAAAATAAAAATATATTAAAATAATTAGTTACAGCTGAAGTATTTGATTATTTTCATCCTGAAAATAATATATTTTTGTGTTCATTAAAAATACTAAATTTTAGTAAAACTGCCACTAACAAACATTAATATTTCCCCTCAAAATAAAGAGTAGTTTGCAATTTACTGTTATAACAATGCCTACAATCAAGTAACAAAAAGTACTGGAAAATAGTTTACGAATATATTTATATTGAAAGGAAGATAATACTCTATAGACTTTGAAATAAATGTTTTCGTAGACCTGAAAATATAATGATTTTTCTTTTAAATTATTAAAATAAATACATTTTTCTACTTTGACCAATTATTTGCAACAAAATAACTATCAAAATACTAAAAACCAAAGTATTGTTTATTGATATTAGTTCCTCTAATTGAGATTTCGCTGTTTAATAGTTGAAAAGGTTCTAAAAAAATAGATGTCATTTTATGTTATTTATAATAACTTATATCATATTACTTGCAATATTTTCACCATTTATATCTAGATTATGATATGCAAAGAAATTTGAGTTGCTGTAAATACAATCTAATTATCACTGTATATATTCTTACAGAAAAGAAACTATTTTAAATAAAATGATAAACTGGAAATAAATGTATACATTTAAATAAATATGGTATTACCTCTTTACATTATTAGTCGGCAGAAAGATTTGAGTTTATATGACGATTTTATTCAAATGAAATTTGTATTTCAAAGCAATTCCTTTCATATGTTATAAAGTATTTTTAAAGCATTCTTCAATATAATGTATTGAATAGAAAGTGGAGCTTTAAATTAGTAAAGATTATTTTCTTTAAAACCATTTATTAAGTCCGATAGAGTTTTGATTAAAATAAAAATGTTAAATTCAAGTAGTATTAATAAAGTATAAGAAAGATATGTTACTGCTATTACTTCAAAGTTTCAAAGACATTCCTTCTATAATTTTATAAAACTTCAATTAACTTAAATATAATTAGCATTTAAATGTGTTATGGAATAAAACGACAGACAGTAAACTGAACCAATCTTGAGTATATCGAATCAAACTTCAGAAATGTAAGTGGGAGTTCAACAATAACATGAGTTTAATGAAAGACCTTTCGCATTAGAAGTCAAATGCACACAAATTTCAGGCTCCTGCTAAGTCATTGAATGTAATTAAAATTACAATGTAACAAGTGTGCAGGCATTACTAAGATTTAGCACGAAGAAGTATAAACAGACTTCTAACTATTCATTTAACTCAGCTGAGACTCAGAATATCAAAGCTTCTCTCTCCCGAGATCGCTTTCAGGAAAGAGGACTTTAAGTTGATTTCAGTCCTTCATTTGCGAATGGAAATTATGTTTATATTCTGACGTTCAACCACCCATTTACAAAAGGTGGGTAGATTTGGGTCAGATTTAATTATAAACTTCAATCGTTCGTAAGAATTTAAGCTTAAAGACTGACTCGTAGTTAGCCTCTTAAAAATATAAATATGAATATATCAAACATTAAAAATATAAATGCCTATTAATAAATTAAATTTTAAATGTTTCCTTTTTAAATTTACATTATGCCATATATGATATAAGAATGTTATTACGATTAGAATCTACCAATTACGAGTTTTTTTTTTTTAAATAAGCATATGTGTATCTGTATGTATTTTTTAAATAGGTATATGTGTTAAATAAAATAAAATATCTCAATAATTTTTTTTACATATTTTTGAATAAATGTATTTTTAAATATATAATTACAAAATATAAAGCATTTTTTTTCGTTAAATATGCTAATGTTTTATCCCAAGCTAATGGAATATATAATGTTTAAACATTTTTCGTTATTACACTACTTGTACTGTAACTAAAAGGCAAGCAAATAGAATTAGAAAATCAAATAAAACATTTCTTTAGTAAAGCTAGTGTGAGATTTGTCCTTTATAGTACAGTGTAGGGTTTTAATATTCCAAACCAATTATTACATGAAAAACCATATTTGACAAAAAGTTGAAATCTTTTAACAACTGTATCCCATAATTTCAAACAGGCTTTATTGTAATGAAATAAATGAAATTTTCAGGTAGTTTTGTTTCTTACACACTGCACTGCTTATACTTTGTGGTATTTGAAAACACATTTTAGTTTATTAATTAAAGATCATAACTTTTAAAATAGCACTTAATTATATAATTTTGCTATAGCTATTTATACAATTTTCCATTAACCGTCTTTCCTTATTCGTACTACTGACTCTTTCAAAATGCGCCTAGAACTGAAATTACCAGTGGTGTGGGTTGTATTAGCAGATAAAATTTCATCCTCATCCTTATTGAATTAAATATATTTAACCCATAAATGCATGCATGATTTACACTTTTTAAAACCACATTTTATTCGAAATTTTAGATATATATCCAACATTTTTCATTTGATTCGTATTTTAGATCTTCACCTTCATTTTATATTAATCACTTCTAATACGTTTTACGTACTAACGTATAATTTACGTAACTAACGTATAATTTACATTTGTACAAACTATTGACAGAAAATTACTGATGCTATATAATTATTAATATGACCTAACTTCAACTCGATACTGCTAATAATATCAGTGTGAGTTTGAAAGTAGAGTAGCTGTTAAGTGAGAAAAAGAGTATTTACATCATAATAATATAGCATATAAAATAAACAAATTGTAAATCCCACTTAAAAATGCATTTTGAAAGAAAAACAAAGGATTGTTTACAAAACCTTGTGAGGTTTATAGGTAATTAGTTAGGGTTGAATATGTGTACAATTATATATTCTGAATGTGTAAGAATATCATAGAAAACCAAACGTATGTATAATCAACATTCATTACCAAACACATTAGATAATTACATGGAAAATGACAAAATGAAATTCCAAAAAAACAATTGAAACTGAAAAAAAGAAGTTTCTTATTGTTTAAATTGAAAAAGCAGTTTAAATTAAAGTTCCAAAATGTAATATAATTAGTATACAAATTACTGGGTTTCATAATCAATTAAATTTAATCGCGCATATACTAATTGTACTTTAATTTGTAGTTTAACCATGAAATGAATTTGAGTACTCTATTAATACGTTGAGAGGCCGAATTTATACAGTAGTAGTACTAAATATTTTAGTGAAAATTGTTCACAAATAGGCACTCCAAATTTATTAACTTTCCAATCCGTAACCTTACACTACGTAACAAAACAAAAATTTCTTTTAATTCGAAATGGTAATTATAAACATATGATTATATAGTTATTAATAGCTGTAATACTATGATTTACAATGATTCATTTAAATTAAAAGTTTCTTTTTTAGATGATTTGAGTTGTTTTTAGATATTTACTGTGGCCTACAATATATATAAAATCACACAACTCTCTATAGTATGATTTGTATACTAATAAAAGCAATAAAAGTAAAACAAGCTGCAGAGAACACTCTTTGAGAATTCGAATTTAAATTCATAAAACTTTTTATTTTAAAAACAGCTTGTAGATGCAAAATTTGTTATTCATAATTTATCAAGCACATAAGTATTTATATACTTTAGTTTAGTTATGTGAAATGTTAATTATTGAATGAGCGTTCTACGAAAACAACATAAATCTTTAGACATTGCATGACTTTTTGTTTTTTGATAAATCACAAAGAAATAAAACCAAATATTGTGAGTTTCATTCCTTCCCAACCTGCATCAAATTTTTAATTTGAACTACATTGATTCAAATAGGTGAATATTTAAAACAAATGTATATTAATACTGATGATAGAGATCAACTTTATATTTAGTTTTGCATTCAAAAAGAACAATATTATATTAAATAAAAGATATAAAGTATGAAATTATCAAAAATGAAAGATTTATAAAGTTATCAAGGTAAAACAATTATAATTTAGTATGTAAATACTTAATTATGCATTTATTTAGCCATTTGTTATACGCATTGCATAATGCAAAAAATTGTTTATAATATATTTTGAATTGCCACAAATATAAATATTACTTTAAAAGTAGATAGTGTTTTATTTTTTTTAATTTAAACTTCATTAAAATAACGATATATAATTCTTTACGTTTTTTTTAGAAACTAAAATTATAAACTCCATTTAACAAATAAAATCGTTTTAAGTTTATGGTACATTTAACATTATAACTTGAAAAACTTTCTAGCTATTTTAGTTGGTACTATGCTAGTAAAATTAATTACTAAAATATATTTTTTTCGACACGCAACCCACACACACACACACACACACACACACACACACACACATATATATATATATATATATATATTATATATATATATATATATATATATATATATATATATATATATATATATATATATATATATATATATATATATATATATATATATATATATATATTATATATATATATATATATATATATATATATATATAATATATATTATATATATATATATATCATATATATATATATATATACATATATATATATATATATATATATATATATATATATACATATATATATATATATATATATATATATATATATATATATATATATATATATATATACATATATATATATATATATATATATATATATATATATATATATATATATATATATATATATATATATATATATATATATATATATACATATATATATATATATATATATATATATATATATATATATATATATATATATATATATATATATATATATATATATATATATATATATATATATATATATATATATATATATATATATATATATATATATATATATATATATATATATATATATATATACATATACGTATATACCAAATTTGTCTGTAGAAGATCATACTTGTTTAAAATATTTACCAAATAACATTCTAACTAAAATTAAATGCAGATCTACCTATTTAAATTAGTAAATATTTACATATTTGTATAGATGTAAAATACATTGAAATATCTGTTCAGTGAATGTTTAATTTGGAAAATTAGACATTATTTTGGGGACATTTTGAATTTTCTCTTATTGATTTCGAAGATCTCTTTATTAAATTCTAAATATTAAAAATCAGCTTCAAAGTAGGAATTATACACAGAAATAAATAATGGAATATGTTTTTTAATCGTCAAGTTATTCAATTAAATTTATTCCTATCTGCTTATGAAAGACAAAATAAAAACTATGTGTTATATAGTGTAAGGTTTCTTCATTAATACGAGCTTCAGTCCAGGTTTCATAAATTTCGTAGGAATTCCAGTAAATCTCATGTTTCGAACTTCGTTGGTAAAATTTCCCCATTTTTCTAAAGAGGTGTCAAGAGAGCGATTATATGCTGGGGAAAATAGCTTCCAGCATTTTTGGTATGACGTTCACGTAAAATACCGCCCTGTGTTCGCATAAGTTTTCTTTCCCCAGTGATTTTCTGTACATTTCGACCATTTTAGATTTTATATATTGCTTCAGTGAGAGAAACGAGTACGAGGTTTTATTTGAATCGGTTTATAGTCTCGAGTGTCATATTGAAGAGATACTGTAGCCCATGTCTCTGCCTTGAGGGCAAGGTCGTAGTCAATGAACTGCCTTAGCATTTTTCATTTCGATTAAACGTCTCTGTTAAAACTAACATATGACATGTGGTAAGGCGGATATTTGACATATTACTTCTGTTTATACGTTTAACTTTTATGTGGAAAATTTACATATGAAAGTGGACTGAAAACTTGTACGAGGAAGTTACTGTTCAAAGATCAATCTTTTCGAAAGAGCTTTCAGAAGAGTGTATAAACAAAAAAAATGCAAAGGAGAATAAATTTGCAAATGTATATAATTTTTAAAATACTATAATAGAAGGTTTATATATTTTGAAATGGCTTATCTTGTATTTAAAATCTTATATTATTTAATTAGGGATTATTTAAATATGCTTTGTGAACAGCAACTAAAACTATATCTAAGTTGGTATAGTTTGGTTTGATTTGGTTTGGAGTGCTACGGTCTACTTTTTGCAACAGGAGGGCTAATGAGACCGGGACCTACAGCTTAAAGCCGATTCCGAACGGCTACGAACATCCATGCCACTGTGGGATTCGAACCCACGAACTCTGGTACCAAAGGCCAGCACCCTAACCAATCGTCCATCGTTGGGCCTAAGTTGGCATAATGGAGAATTTAATAATATAGATTGTAATCTTAAAATTATATAAAAATAAATGTAATGAAAAAATGTTTTAATGTAAGAAATATATATGTAGTAGTACATAAAAGTCACGTGCATCCCCCCCATTTGGTATTTAAAAGTGGGACTAGAGATTACCTTTGAGATCAGTGAGAATTCATTCGTGTAAGATGCAGGTACTTCAAACCACACCCTAAAAAACTATAAATACTAGAAAATTAAGATTGTTGGTTTTGTGAAGTATTACAAAATAATCTACAGAAAAAATATCTTTATGTATGTTTCAAGTAAAACTGCTACTTTTGTATTATGAACTTACTGTCTTGCTGAGGGTTATTTTCATTAAAAGATATTATTTGGGAGACTACATAGTTATATGTAAGTACATCATTCACATTCCTAAAAACAGTGCTTTGTTATTTATAACATACATGTATGAATGAAATATTTAACTCAAAAAATAAGTTATTTTAACTTATCTTATGCTTTCGATCAAATGTTCAAAGAATATTTGCAAATTTCTATTTAGAAATATTTGAAATGTATTTCTTAAAACGAACTTATTAGATTATTTCAAACTCAAATCACGTGTACTACGTTTTAATTGACAAATATTAACTGAATGTGATTTATAATGTGTTAAAGCATTGGATCATAATAGCATTTTAGACATTATAGATTTTAAAGAAGATAATTCAACTTCGTATTACTTTTTGTTTTGTTTGAGGGTGGAGGGATTAAAAATAATTATTTAGTTACTTGTTGACTGTTATTTCTATTAAGAAGTTTTAAACTGTACTGGATACGCATAGAATATATAGGATAAAATAAATTTGTCTGTTGATTGGGTTTGTATTAGAGTATGTTTATATTTAAGTGCTACACGAGAAAAGTGAGATTGCTATAAAAATAAATCTGTCTAGTAAGCTAATGTACTTTTTAATTAAGTCATAATATTTGTTACACAATTAAAGGCTTAAAATTTCATGTTATTTTTATTTTAATGTCTGTAGGAAAATAACTTAAATTCAATGTTTGTAAGAAACTGAATTAAAATTTCTTTTCAATCTATTTATGAGAGCTTTTTATCCTATAGAGTATTTATATTTAAATAAAACACTTGAATACATTTTTCAATCAATGTTAATTAAGAACTCGCCAGATTGATCCATGAATCTGTAAACTTAATCGTTTTATTCTGCATAATAAAATTCACATGGAAATGAGGTATGTGGTATCAGAAGATTATCCATACTTTTTATATGGTTATTTCAAAGAAAATCGGCTTCTTTATAAATCACTAAAAATGTCTCTATTGCGTGCAGTGAGGTCTGTATGTTGAATTGCGTGCAGATATTAAAGCTCATTATATTTGAAAGACGAATATTACCTAAAGGCTGTCATTACAAAGATTTAATTTAAGAAAAAGGTTTAAAAGAAGACAAACGAGAATGCCAAAGCATTCCGGAAATTTATAGATATATATTCATTCAGATATGTACTAGGAATTAAGTTTGCTTGTAAAGGATAATGTCTATGCAATAAGTACGATTCATACAAATGCTATAAATCATTGCCATCCGTTTAATGGAAAGTTAAATAAAAGGTACTCAATAAAATGGATGTAATAATCCGAGAATTAATAGCTTTTCCAACCAAGCGTTAAATAATTTAGGTCATAAGTGAATATTTTTCTTATAATGTGTGACTTCTGAAATATTTAAGGCTTTGTGCTCTTTACTAATTTAACAAAAAAGATTTAGTTTGGTGCAAAGTATGACTAATTTCATATCTTGTTACAAGATATAAGCAAAGAAGGAGAACAAATTGTTTCCGGTTATTAACCTGGATATATACGGTTGAGTTAAAAATCTTGTTTTACCAGTTTGAAAGTATATGAGTAGATATTTATGCAGCTGAACGTTTCAAATATCACTTGGCTAAGACTCAGGAAAATCAATTACAATAGAATAAGTAACAATGCGGAAAAAACGTATTTTAAACATATTTTTGTCATAAGAAACATAAAATTATTCTTGAATTAAATGATAGCTACTTTTATCAGTTTAATTTTTAATTGAGTTATATACAAAAGGCTAACTCATTTTTTCAAAATTCTTACAGTAAGTTATTTTAGTTATTAAATAAACAATCATTTAAGTTATGTTATTATACATATTTTACATTAATTTTAATAAATTATGTTTTGGAAAGTACGTAAAATAGTTTAATTTCTATTTGTTTTGAAACATACAATTACTTTAAGTATTACTATCCAATTGCAAAGTCAAACTAATAGTTAGAGCATATTTGACATAATTGAATGTTAACTTTTTAATATATCTCAGAATTTCCTATACACGAATATATGTATATTATTTTGATGACATATTAAACTATGCATAACTTAAGTGTACTTATTAATGAAAAAAATATTCTGTAGCATCTAAGTAATATGCGCAAACAATCTAAAACATTATAAAATCAACAACAAAAAATTAAATATCTATTTTGTCTCTATTAAAGTACAAGGATTTAGTATTAACAAGTGTAGTAAAATGTTTTAAAAAATAAATCCCTCTTTCGGCACGAAAGACGATACGTAAGAAATATCAAAAGGAACCTGAATACTATAGAAAATTAGATTCTCCTACTTTCTTCATTAAATGAACAAAAGTAGGAAATGTCTTTCACAAAGCTATAATATTCTTCAAAACTCACTCGATTCGCGTTTTGTGTTTTTCTATTTAAATTTTTCAAGTCATCTAAATTAAAACAAGGGCATGAACTATTGAGATTGCATACATTCTAAGCTTTTCAAAATGAAAGACGAAATTAATAATTGCTTCGTGGGATCTCATACTTTCTCTAAACCAGATGTCAATTCTCTGTGGGAGAAACGCACTTTCTTAAAAGTTTCATGTGGGTATTGACAAATTTTGTGGCTACGTGCTGACAAAGTTTGCGGTCAAAGTCCTCCTTGAAAAACAGCTGTGTTAGACTCTTCTCATGAGAAGATAAGCCATGTGGATACCCAATTCTCGGGGGTGGCATTTCTCACAGCTACAGAGATGCATTTTGATATTTGGCTATGAAAAATGTGTTTCGCTCTTTCTCCAAGTTTACCATGAAAATAATGTTTTTTAATGATGTATTTTGCTAGTCTTAGATTTCAAGTAAGTGCCTTTCACGACATATTTGCAACACGAGAAAAATTTCCAAGCAAGCCCTGTCAATTACAAATTTGGGCTATATTTCTCTGATGTGACTGGTGAAAGCATCTTTTGCTGATTACACACACACAAACACATATACATGTGCTTGTATGTTCTTGTACACAAGTTTAAACAGTATAAATACTAGTCCTAATTGGAAAGATATGCAATCTAATCAATCACTACAAATATAATAAAAACCAACCAACAAATGCAAATTTTATGTCAATTTATCAGCAAATATTTCTTTTTTAAAATAAAGTTAATAATAAAAGTTTCATTTTTAAAAAATATTTAGGCTCTTTAATCTGCGTTATAAAGTATTTTTTTTTTTATTTGCCTTACGGAAACTGAATTTTAACATAAGGTAGTAAACAGTAGTTTCCGTTAACACTTGATGTAGATAATTGCAAGAGTTTGTAGACAAATTTCAGAAGAAATTGTTCAGTTTGAATTTTGATCTGAATTATAACCTCAGGACATCAAATATCCATTTCAAAATTTTCTAAGGAGAATTGAAATTTTAAATTCAACAGTAGTAAACGAAGCAATACATTTTATTTACGTTCAGTGTAAGGAGAGTACTGTAAGAATATTCAAGCAATAATACAGCTCTTTTTATAGGAGTTGCAACAAAACTATTTGTCTAAAACCGAAACACATGATTTTGTATTTTAAAAGACATTTTTAATGAACTTAGTAAAGAATTAACATGTACAGACTATTTTAAAAAAAGTTTTTTTTAATTTTGTTAGACGTGAACAACATGTCGTGACACGTGTCGACATTCACATTTTTATTTCCAGCATTTTTTCGCTTAATGCCACTTGAATGCCATCAGAGATTGCAAGCTATCCCTAATATCTTATACCTCATTGAATTGTTTGATAAATGCCAAATTTTGGCTGAATTTTGGATAAAATTTGGTATTTTAAATAGAATTATTAAAACCCTACATGCAACATTAGCTATTGTAAACTTCTATAACTTATTTATATAAAATAACATTTAATTTTCTAGTGATCGAATTATTCAAAACCCTGGACGTGATGTAGATCATAAATAAAAGAAATGTATATATATCCATACTGATTTTACAAAATGGTCAACACTTAGACCTAATACTATATCTAAATATTAAAGATTTATATAAATTAATGCTATATTAATGCTTGCTAGCTCAAAATGTAGATAAGTTTCTTTTATGCAATGTGCTTTTATGGGTACGTGTGTTTATGATGCTTCAATATGTTCAGAAAAAAGCGAATTTTAAGAAAAGTGATAGAAGATTGAAAAGGAAAGAAAACCATCTGCAATTTGAATTACATAAAAAGAATTAATGTAGTATAATATATATATATATATATATATATATATATATATATATATATATATATATATATATATATAATATACACCTTTTAAAATATTTAGATAGAGAACTAGATCTAAATTTTGACCATTTTATAAAATCACTATGGATATTCACATTTCTTTTACATATCAAATCAAATAATACATTCAACAAACATAAATATCTTTAAACTTAAATAGATGATATTGAAGATAAGCTGTATCCTATTGAAATAATATAATGAACGTAATATAGTCCTCACCGGTAATAGAAATAATGCAAGTAATCAAACTGAGCTACACAGTAACAGATGATACTTTATCTGTAAATAATAGACATAGTTTCAATAAGAATGGTAGGCTAATAATACCGTTAATGCTCATTTATTATAAGCTTCATTTTTCATTACCAACATTAAACAGGGTGTGTATCTCCTGAAAGGAAAACCCTTTTTTATTTTATCTCTAATTTGTCATTTTCTGTACCAAATTTGTAGGATAATAGGACTCAGAATTAATTTACTGAAGAAAAATCATGATACTACTTGATTTATTTTACATTTTTGTCCATTAACTCAATTTAGACTGTAAAGAGTTTTAAAAATATAATTAAATAAATTAATATTGAAATAAAGTGAAGATCTAAATAATATGATAACATTAAAGTTCATCTTTAAAGATATACTGAGAATCCAAATTTAACATTTACACTACTGTGATGAAATTTTCTCTAATATTTTTTCTTACTACTGTTTTTAATCTTAAAATATGATTAGGTTATTATAAAACTTTTTGATTTTTATTAATAGATTTGTACTATATTTAAGGATATAAAATTTTTATAACCTTACATGAATAACAGTAGGATAAAAACAGAATTTCTAAAGCTTTTAAACGAAAAGTAAAAATTGTGTGATATACAGGTGACACGGTATTTCTTGGTATTCACTAGGTACATAATAGATAAGCAGCAGTATTAGGGTTAAGAAAGAAAATAATTTTTATTATTGATTCAAAGAAAATCCACTTTTAAATTGTTTATTATTCTTTACCGAGTTATTTTGACAAAATATTTTGACAAATTTCTAGATATTTATGTTATGCAATACAGATTTTGTTAGATTTCATGCAGCAAACGTAAGGTCATGAGATAAATAAAATTAATTTTTTTTTAAATAAATGCTTCAACTAAGAATAGACACGAATGTTATTTTTGTATGGTAAATATACCTTTTATTTACAAATCAATTTTAAGTCTTAAATTTAGTTCGTATATAATGAAATGCTAAAAATTAATTAGCATAGAAGCAGCATTAATTTCAAATTAATGTTCAGGAGATATTTTAGTCTTTAAATTAATATTCGAATTTGAAAAAAGCATTTTTTTAATTATGGAAATAATGATAAAAGTATAAGTAAGTGTTTTAGGTCCAAGGTATAATTATTAAATATAACAATAACACAATATCATGGAAAAAGAGTCTGGTGATACGTTGAATGAATAAATTAATTCTCACCCTCTTGTGAAGTTGAAAATACTTAACAGTCACATATAAGTATTGTTTAAATATTGTTACAATGATAATATAAAATATTCCAATTCTAAATAAATTTATTATTCAGTATTTACCACATGGTTGGGACTTAAAACATATGTTTGATAGTAATCTCTTATGTTTAACAATTTTTAAAAATGTTGAAATTTAGAAAATTCTTTGTCTATCTCCTTAAAATTGTATACTCATTCATTAAAACTAGTATTATTACATTTTTCCTAATTAAACATAATTAATATTGGTTTTGAAAAGTAATTATGAAATAGCTGTTATATAGCTCGAGTAATAGAGACAGTAAAATTAAAAATTTAGAATTTGATAAGTTAAAATATCTTTAGTTCATAAAAATAATAAAATATTTGATAAATCGAAGAAATTATCTCTAGTTACAAATGTAAAAGTTACATCTTAGTTACTTAATAAAAACTATTCGAATGTAAGATTATCTTTCTTTTGAGTTGTAGTTCTTTTCTTAAAATGTTAAAAAACCTTTCAACTTGTTTTGTTGACATGTAAACAGTTAATATTTCTATGTGCATTGTTAGCTCTATTAGAAGATTGGCATCACATTATCAGTTTTCAGTGAGTGCTGGTGCTGTTCTCTGACTAAATAAAACAACTAATTTGTGGAAATGCATACTTCCTTGTTATTTACACTAAAATCTTTAAAGCGGCATGATATAATTACTCAAACTAATCTAATCATTCCTCCATGAACCGTACAGAAATTCGGATACTCATTAAAACAGTTAGACTGAGCAAGATTTTGGAGTTAGAAAGCTAGTATCATCCATTTTTATATTTAGGATTAGATGAAGTTTTAGGAATTTTAAAACGATAAAAACCATTTCTATCTTATGAAAATCATTAAATTTCTTATTCTATAGACATTCCAATAATACTACAGTACTTCTTTTTACTCTTCAAAACAAAATCCAATCATACCTACATTTGCCTCATAACATTAAACAGCTAAGAGTTATAAGCAAGATTGTATGTGTTTTCAAATGTTTACCTAATCATGGTTACTCTTAAGTGTGAAGCACTCTCACTACTGAAAAAATTTATCCTTAAAATACTTTGATTAATACGTAAGCGATTTCTTCAAATCCGAAATATTCGAGAATGATTTTCACTTCTTTACATTATGTAAAATGACATTAATTCTGCACATTCAAAATCCTTTATGTAAAATTTCTTTTGTATTTTTATATAATATATTCCATCACAGAATGTAACTCGCTTGGCAGAGTAAGGAGTAATTTGATTATAAAGCCACTGCGTATCTTAGTATACCGTCAAAGTCAGTCGTTGAGAAAACAAAGAAAATTTTAAGATAAAAATAAACATTTAAAAAGTGTTAATCAGTAATCAGAAATTCACATCGGTAATCTAGATGCAGGATATACTGGAGATACTAAAATTTTTAATTTGAAAATAGATCTTCATTCTTACTTCAAAAGATAAGAAGTGTTTTCAAGTGAAAAAATTTTACCTTGTATAGAAAGTTTTATACACAACTTTTAAATAATTTCTTTCAAAAATTTATAACAAACTGATTCTTATTAACTTTTAATTTAAATTGTTGGTATTGTTTCTTTAATTTAAAATGTGCTCAATATAAAATACAGCATGCATTCTGAGTTTTTCTATTATTACAGAAAACGTAATTATCCAAATACTGTACAAATTAGAGAGGATGAAGTTAATTTTTTAGGAAATTATAAAAAGGAGTTTAATATAATTTTACAAAAGAAGTTTTTCTATAACGTCAGGATTAATCTTTGTTATAAAATATAAAGTCCAGAAAAAAGACCTCATAAGGGTAAAAGGAAACATGGCACTGAAAATTTTAACTTTCTAAAAAATTCTAGAATTAACTATAATTACTTCTTATACTTTTACTATATCTAATTATATGTATAATTTGGCGATTTACTTAAAAATATATTAAATAATGCAAGTCATACACACTCCAATAAAAATTTTATTTTATATTCTTAAAATTTTCAAAAACATTTATTTTGAATATATTTGGTTTCAAAATTTTTTTTTCTCTTCAAATTACAATATTTTGATATCTAAAAATTAAAAAAAAAACCATTAATATGTTTTGTTGATTTTACATGATATTAATTGTCATGTTAATCTCATGTTTGGAGTTTAACAAGTAAGAAAAGGTGTATCTGCTAAAATGTTCACAGTAGAAAATGTGGAAAACTGGAAAATACTTGTTTATAGAAACAAGACAATGAATCAGGTACAATTCATTAGAATAGTAAAAATGTATACTATTATAAAGTACTATTATAAAGAAAAAATATTTTCTTGGTTTACCTAAAGAGAATTACTCCACTAAAGAATTGAAAACATTCGTTTTTGGTTACTTTTACGCCGAGAGTGTATGTAGATTCGTGGAAAGATATTGAATAGATATTCTAATGATTGTAAAATTTATATTTTAATTATTTATTATGGATAAAACTAACAGAACACATATATTTCCTTCCTTATATCCTTATATCTATCTTGATCCGTTTTCTACATACAGTTGAGTGTAGGAAACATTACATTTTCTATGGAAATCTTCACAACTAAAAGAAAAAAAAAAGACTTCAGAAAAATAAGATAAGAAGCCTTTTGTTTAAAAAATATATCACTTTTGCAAAGTGCTGTGAAAAATATGGATTTTTATTTTCAGGAATAGAAAATTTGTATATTTAGAAATATTAGATTTAATGGTTTTACTATTAGAGTACACCTTACTATTAAAGTTAAATAGATCTATACATTTAGAAATTTGTTCTTTTTTTTCTTTCAAGCCAAGATTTAGACATAAAAAAAGTTATTTACAATGATTTGGACTTTCTGCAGGTAAAAACATTTTAGGATGAGATTAATCTATATCTTCTTTCAATATAGTTCTTGTAAAATCCTTTTAAAATTTAGTGGGATAAGCAAAAAAATATATTAATTTTAATATTAATTTCTTAACGTTTTTTTTTTAGTTTACTATTGAAATGTTGTTTTTTAGCTGCTTGAATTTAAAAATACCTGTTTTGTAACCTTTCTTCCTCATTTACATTTGCTACCTTTACATGACTATATTCAAGCTCTTCGCAACGTTATTTACTAAATACAATATGTGAAATTTTCTAAAATTTGCTGTTTTGAGAAACGAAAGAAAAAGAAATCACTCCTTCTTCTTTTGGTACACATTTTTTTTACCCTATTTTACCCAATTATAAAAATATTTTATCTGAAGCTAACCGTCTCACATTAAATAGGTCCGTCATTTATACTGTTAAAAAATCCTGTTGCTAACCTTGCCCACAACATTTTTTTATTAATGTTAAAGTTTTCTTTTTTAAAAATATTAAATATCGCTGAGACGTTATCGACAATGTAGAGGAAATATTGTATATATAACAGTGTAACAAAAAAAATGTTAAAGTGTGTGAAACTTAAAAATTATGTTTTCATTAAAAAAACTGATGCAGTATTAAGAAACGTAACTTGATATTAACTCACGTAATATTTCAACATACTTTCTCAATTCTAATAAAATAAGTAAATAACCTGATATTTATATTAATATGCAATCAATAAGAGATCAAATTGCCAGAATTATGTACAACTACGAGTATATCAAACCCATGTATGTTATTTTATTTAAATATAATTATTAATTTTAAATAATATATAAACTAGCTGCATTTTAATTTAAGATGTGTTAATACCATTTGGTAATTATAAGTGCATTTTTTCAATTTTGAAAGTCCATACACACGGATGTATAAATACTGTATCTATAAATGTGAATTTTATTTTCATATCTATGTCAATATAATGTATCATATAAGTAAAAAGCCTTATTTATTTCGAAAATTAAGTATTATTATTTCCCCCTGGTTTTACAGTTCTATTTTTTTAATTTTTTATATTTTAAATTATTCTTAACAATTAAATTTCTAATAAAACACAATAAAGTATTTATGTATCAGTAAAATATAAAATTGAAATAGATGTTGAAGAACTCGATAACTTTTTTTAGGTTCATTTAAATATGGATTGCATACTTACAATACACTACACACACATACACTCATATATATATATATATATATATATATATATATATATATCATATATATATATATATATATATATATATATATATATATATATAGTGTGTGTGTGTGTGTGTGTGTGCTTCATACAATCACTCTTCTTGATATATATGTATTCATATGCTTAAAGGTGTGGTGAATATGTTTTATGATATTTTATATAAAGTTAGTAGTTTCAATTTTTTTTTATACTTTTACTGTGTGATTGTAACCCTTTAAGGGAATTTTCTGTTTCCGCTATTCTATAAATTAATCTGGATGGTGAACTGCTTTGCTTATCGGAACTGGAATCTGGAACGTATCACTGCTGGCATGAATGTTAGTGCCAGTTCAGAATCCCCTTTAAGCACCTTTATAATATGATCTAATTAGCTCTCATGTTTTAGAAAATGAGACTTAGTGCTTCAAATCAAACGAAACTGACTACACAAACTTTAGCACCGATTTCCTATATACCGTAATGAATATTACTATTTAACCAGATTGCCCCTAATAAAAGAAAAAATTAATTGTTAAAAAAACTGACAAAATCAAAAACTGTATATTTTACTATGTAAAAATCCATTTTTTTCATATTTTCAGCAAATCTGCAATGGAGAATTTCCGGTTTGATACGTGAGTAGAGGAAAACAGTTTTTCTACTTTTCGTATCCCACAGATTATGATTTCTTCCGTTTGTTTTGTCTATTTGGGGAACATTTTGCTCCGAGAAGGATTTGGTGGCTATTTTCATTTTGCCATTTGTGAAATATTTTTCACAATAATTTATAAAATTCTAAATTTTTTCGTTATTTTTATATTGAGCCTAAGTTTGCTATTTAAGTAAGTTATAATGTTAGCTAAGTAAATTGAATATATCTTCTTCAGGAACAATTTTCTTAGTACTCAAATGTCTTTTGTAAAATATAGTGATTCTATTACTAAATACTGTATGATTAGTATTTCAGTGGTTAATATTTTACATTGTATAATTTTACAGATGAGACATGTAAAAACTCTACTTTCCTAAATCACTAAATATGGATTCATTAAATATGTATGGGAATAATAATATACTGTACGTATAGCTTAATTTAATTTTTTGAACACCGAGAATGTTGTATTTATTGCACTTTTTTGTGCATCTAAGTTATTATTTATGTAACAGGCGCTGATTAAAAAAATGTTTGTATACAAAAGAAAGTAGTTTTATTTTAATTAAGTCATCTACACAACGCAATCCGAGATAACCTAAATAAAACTTCTCTTTTAATTTGAAAATGAATTTTATTTAATCTCGTTGTCAAGATTAGGTTAAACAATTCAACCGCACAAAAGAATCTCTCTGAAAGTGTACTTTCCCATCAAATCAAAATTTAATGCGTGGCATATTATAACACAAGTTCTACTTGTAACAACTGTTATCACCAGCAGTTACATTTTCATAAAAATAATTCTTAAATGATAATTTTCGGAATTTGCAATACATCAATCCTTTATTTGAAAACCTAGTTTGGATGTGTAAGTACATTCTTCCCTTGCAATTTGTTTAATCATAAAAAAGTAATTTCATCTTTTAAGAAAAAATATTAAGTTATAGAAATGTTCTTTTCTTTTATTTAAATTGTAGAGTGTTGCTCTGTAGTACCGCAGTTTGCGGATTTGAATACCGCTGACGGCAGAGATGTTCCTAGCAGTTCCAAATAGGCTTTAAGCAGTAGGTCCACGTCTCATTAACCCTCATGTAGCAAAATAGTAGATCGTAGCTCTTCAAACTAAACCAAGCTATCCTTCATTTAAGCTGGTTAATATATAAAGCTGTATTAATAAAGGAATAACCGCAATTCTGTATAAAATTAATTCCATGCATAAATTTTTAAGAGTATCTAACATTTGTTCTTAAAAATCATACACGATTAGCACTTAGTTTTTACAGATAACACTATTTAAAAGGTAAAATTATGTTACTAAAAATTAATTCTTCATAGAGAATTGGGGAAAGAAAACTTGAAATACCTACTATGTTTCCGTTCCATTGTATTCCATATCTTCTATATTTTCATTTGCCTGATATAAGTCTTGTAAAGAAAAAGAAAGAGTGAAATTTTGCCAAAAGCACTTTTTATATAATGATATGTTGCTATACTAAAAATTTTAAAGGTTTAGATATGCGGTTGTTGAAAAACTGTGATTTTATATTGTTTAATGTTTATAAATATTGAGCTACAAATTTAGAAATCTTTAATAATCCATACCCTTCTTAGTATATATAATTTCTAAATCACTATAAAAATATTACAAAATGAGGTATATCTGTGTTACAATTTAATAAAAATAATCCATACTACACCAATTTACTACAATTGATAACATTTCATAGGTTTTTATTTTAAATATTTATACTGAATTATTTCTTTACATAGTTTTTCTTGCATAGTTTTTTTAAAGTGAAATAAAACAACTTTACCATATAAACGTATATATATATATATATATATATATATATATATATATATATATATATATATATATATATATATATATATATATATATATATATATATATATATATATATATATATATATATATATATATATATATATATATATATATATATATATATATATAATATGTATGTGTGTATGAGCGTGAATGAACATAGAAAACTAAATAAATGTTTATTAAACAGCTTAAATTCACTTCTAACAAACTTTCATAATTCAGATCACAAATAGTAAAGATAAAATATTGATTTATGTTATTTAATGCCTATTAAATATAAATGAGCTATTTTATTATTATTAAGCTCGCTTATATAAAAGATACAGTATGCACTCTTACGAATCAACTTCAAAAACGCATTTAAACGTAGACAAAAATAAGAAGGTAAAATAGTTTGATTGATAGATTTAAGATCAGAAAATAAATCCATAATTGATATGTCCTCATATTAAATGCTTAACATCTTTTGAATAATGACTAAAAAAGGTATAGAAACAGTTCTGCTAAAATATATATAAACCTATGTTTTTAATTCTACTCTTTGTGCTTCAAATGAATTTTGCATGAGGCTACGATTTTTTCTCTTCTAAACTGGAAAATGTAATACTTTACTAGACAAAAATAGATTTGTGCTGTAAAATCTAACAAGAAATGTTTTCTAGAATCCTTGTATGTTATATTCATGAGACCAATTGGGTAAGAGATCAAGAATTTTCTGTTCAATTCTGACTTTGAAGTTTTGTTACATTTTAGCTCACAAAAAAATTATGAACTTTTTATCGTCCTCTCTAGTAATACATACATACATACATGCATATACACACACTACACACACACACACACACTTATATATATGTGCAAACTTTGACCATTTTAAATTTTCTGTGTTTCTTTAGAAAAAAATTCTAAAGTGCAGAAAAACTATTGATGTTTATATTTATGTGTGCTACTCAGTCATGTCGTATTATTCAATGTACAATTTTCTACATTATTTCTGTAATTGTTGTTAAGACCTAAATTAAACTCGTAGGTCTCTAAATAATAAAAAGGAATATTTTTTTTAGGTTTCGAAAAACTTCTTAGGTTTCGAAAAATAACTGCACACAATTTTACAAAACTTTAATAAAACTGATATGTTTATTTAAAGTTGATTTACTTATATATTCAATAATTTATATATATATATATATATATATATATATATATATATATATATATATATATATATATATATATATATATATATATATATATATATATATATATATATATATATATATATATATATATATATATATATATATATATATAATATAATACATATTTAAAGTTTGCATTCAGCCATATATAATCACACGGCAAGGTAATTTGTTAGTAGATATCTGTATGTGATCTCTCTTGTGTAATGCGTGATAAGTTTTTAAAAATTCACTCGAATTTAAAATGTATATCATTGCATAATATAAAGAGATGAAATCTTCCTTGCCTCATAATCTATGGATGTGTTTTAGAGAAATTTAGGTATTATAATGCACATCTAATTATTGTGGAAATATTTTTAAATAGTTTTGTGGTAAAATTTGTTTGTCTTGAATTTAATAGTATAAGACTTATTGTTTATAGTTTTCCTAATAAAGATGCACTATATTTCGAATAGATCCACGGTACTTCTATCATGGATGATTGCAGTAATGATGATTGCAGTATTGCAATTTAGAGATATATTTTATAGCTCCAAGATAAACCAAACCTAATTAGACACCTTTTAGAAAAAAGATCCACGGCAGGACTTCATTCAAAATCAAACTCCATAATTTTCAAAACTATTGTGTATTGAGTAAAAATGGTTTTAACTGTTTTTTTTCACTGGATTACAATAAAATTAGGATGCTTAACAATCCATGTTCATTTGTATATTCACTTATATATATATATATATATATATATATATATATATATATATATATATATATATATATATATATATATATATATATATAATTATTATGATAAAATGTTTGAAGTATTTGTATAGTATTTAAGTATAGGAAGATATTTGATATCATTTCTATTATTTCAGTTTAATACTATAATAAAGAGCAAAACATTGTTAATTACTAGTTATACCATGTAACAAATGTCTTGGAAATGATAATAGATAATATTTCATTAAGAGTAAAAAATAAACAAATGTGCTGATTCCAATATAATCCTTAAATATATTTAAAAATTCTGCTCTTTGTACAAATGATTATACTTACTGACTTGGAACAACTAACTGTTCATCGATGGATCGAACAAAATGCTTAAAGATATATAACTGAAAAGATGTCATTCCAGATGACAAACAAATGACAAATAGACGATAAAATATTAACAAATTCAAACATTTCTTGTTTGAGTGTTTTCTCCTTGTTCGGCGTTTAGTATATGATCTGAGATTTTTACTGTTTTTATTTGGACTTATTGATACTAATAATTTGTGGTTATCAAGGCTATCTATCATTCCTTGTCTCCATATTTTATCATACTTTAATTCATATGTATATATATATATATATATATATATATATATATATATATATATATATATATATATATATATATATATATATATATATATATATATATATATATATACAGATAAACACACACACGCACACTCTAATATCCAAATTGGTACGACAAACTGAGAAAATGGCATACTCTTAGAACGTATTGGCAAGACCCAAAAAACCATTGAAGTAATTAAGAATATAAGAGAAAAGAAATAATGAATGTTTTAATTTCCTACTTAAATTATTTTACCTCTATTGAATAAGAAATGCTTGATAATTTCCCTTTAATTACTGCTTTTGCTATATAAAGTATCAATTATTGGCAGAAAGAAAATAAGAAATTATAGTATAAACACTCTGATATATCTTTCAAACAAGCGTTAAAGAATAATTCTGCTACATAAAAACCATAATTACTCGAGAAGTGAACTACTGTATGTGTCCGTGTTAAGCATTATAGAGAAGTTTATTGGTATTTATCCTTTTCATCGGCGTTGGTAAAGATTCTAATACTATTTAACACCCATAACGCATAGCAATCGTAATGGAAACAGGGGTATTTATGAACTTTTATCTATGCCCATTAAATAAGAGAGATTAATATAATGCGCTGCATTTATTTAGTGGATTTACCAGTTTTCTGAGTTATGTTTGACACCTAAAAATTATATTTACCAGTTCCTTTAGCTTAGAATTAAGAAAGAGCATCGACTTCCTGCAGTTCACGTATATACAACACTTTTTTTCCTTTCGTCGGGTTTCCGAATGGCTAGAAAAGATTAGTTTTGTATCCCATGCCATAACTGTCATTAATATTCTGTATACTGAATATATTAAGCATCGATATTATATTTATGATGTAATTATACGCTGAAAGTGTTTTATTTATCCCATCTGAAGACTAGGTACTTTAAAAACTATTTTAGATTAATACGCACATATCTGAATGTAAGGGAAATTTAATAGAAATTATAAATGCATTATATTTATGATGATTAAGATATTATATTTATGATGTAATTATATACTGAAAGTGTTTTATTTATCCTAGCTGAGGACTAGGTACATTAAAAACTGTTTTATATTAATACGCACATATCTGAATGTAAGGGAAATTTAATAAAAATTATAAAAGTATTATATTTAGGATGATTAAGATATTATATTTATTATGTAATTATACACTGAAAGTGTTTTATTTATCCCATCTGAGGACTAGGTACATTAAAAACTATTTTAGATTAATACGCACATATCTGAATGTAAGGGAAATTTAATAAAAATTATAAAAGTATTTATGATGATTACGATATTATATTTATGATGTAATTATACACTGAAAGTGTTTTATTTATCCCATCCATATTAATAAAAATATTTCCATAATAATAAAACTTATAAAAGTATTATCTAACAAACATTAATATTATAAGTAATATATATATATATATATATATATATTATATTTATATATATATATATATATATTATATATATATTATATATATATATATATATATAATATATATATATATATATATATATATATATATATATATATATATATATATATATATATATATATATATATATATATATATATATATATATATATATATATATATATATATCATAATTAGGCTTATAAAAATAATTTTCTTACCTATTTTTCAAAACTACCTTTATGTCATGACAAAGGAAAGGACGTTGGAATTATGATTGATATTTAGAATATTAAAATGTATAATTAATGAATAAATATTGAAAAAGCTATTTCCTATCTGCGGTAAAGAAATCAATATTTAGTAATTATATTACATTAAGCAGAATACCCTTGCGCTTTGTAAATTTCTGTTACGAAATCATTTCGATCAAATTGTTCAAATTATAAATTAATAACAAAATGATTGGCTACCACTTAGTAAAGATAATCCATACCTTTTAACAAAGGAATAAATTTGAAGAATCTTTATTCGATTTACACCCGTCATGTCATTTTACTCAATTAGAATTGATTTTGTAGATCGTAATATTAACAAAACAGCGGATTATTTTTCAATAGAGGACGATTTTTCAATATTCCACATTTAATGAGTAACACAGTAAAACTATATATACGACTAACTTATTTTTACTCGTATATACCTACTTTTCTATTCATTTTTAAATGTTCGTTTTTGTTAAATCTTAAAATGAACTAGACTATAAAATTTTACGGGATAACAATTATTTTTTGAATCACTGTAAATGTCTATAAACAAGTTGATATTTACACACTAAAGATGGCAACTTACGTTCTGGAACACTGTACTTTTCCTTTTCAAATAGTATTCGAAAAATTAGGTAGAGTTACGGTAAATACTATCATAGCGAGATACAGATATTATCTTCAACACTGTAAAATATTCTGAAAATTTAAAAGCATACAACTTTGAAGCCTTTAGATAGGTAAGATAGAGTATTTTAAGAACACTTTAAAATAAGAAAAAAAAATAATTGTTATGACACTAGTGTTTTTATAAATGAATACATAAAGATTTCCTGCATATTTTTGTGTAAGGTATATCATGACAAAATGTAAAATTTCACATATAAAATTGTACAAATCATGCAAGCATATTATAAAAGAAACAGAACGTGCTTAAGTTTCAGATTGATAATTATAGAACCATTATGTGCAAAATATGGAGTATTATGAATTAATGTGGCTTTACAAATTTTTTCTCCCCCTTTATAATACATAATTCTGAGGCTTAGTATACGCTTCATAATTCACATAATATTTATGGAACTACCAGATTTTCATTAAAAAAATAAAGTTAAGGTATAGAATATAATGTTGTCATTCTCTTACTTTACTACCTCTTTAAAGCTGAAACTGGATTTTTTCCCCTCGTTATACTTTGTTTTGTAACAAGGATGAAATTTATAAAGGTTTTAAACGTTTATTTAGTGGTAAATGAGTGAATCAGTTATAATTTGGTACTTCACTTATGCTTCGTAAACACAAGAGCTAGTTTTAAGTACCATTTTCTACTTAAAAATTTGAAAATTATTAATAATTCAAATACATAATAAAATAAGTTCGTATAGTAACTGAAAAGTTTATATCAAAATTAATCAATATATATATATATATATATATATATATATATATATATATATATATATATATATATATATATATATATATATATATATACATACATACATACATACATATATACATATATATATATATATATATATATATATATATATATATATATATATATATATATGCATGTGTGTGTGTTTGATATCAAAATTATTACACTTGAATGTCGCTTAAATAATTCTCCTCTTTCCCATACTTATTCCTTGAAATCTATTTTCTCAGACACTAAATGTTTTAATTAAAGGAGTGTCCGGGACTTGATATACTGCCGACATAATCTAGTAACAACAACATAAGCTAGTTCTGCATAACATGCTAATTTTCTACCCACTCTCCACATATCACAACACCACGGTTCACTTTTTAATGATCTAAGTTCCTATCTGAATGTTTAATTTGCTGACTTTTTCTGAAGTTGCCGGTTCCCTGGGAAAAGTTTCCGCGACTCGCTCTGATATCTAACTATGTAATCAATAAATAATTTCACCATCATTCCCTTGTTTGTTGAGTAAAATGTCATTTTTAGCACCTATTCAATAAAACATAAGCTCGACGACACGGATTGGTGTCTTTCTCTTCAATGTCCCACGACTATTTATGTGAATAAGCAAGCTAGCTGCCTAGGCTTCTCATTGCCCAGTAACTCCGGGTTAGTAAATACAATAGGGGCTTCACTCGATATGGATTAACTTCTGCCGTGTTACTTTACACACACACACACACACACACACACACACACATATATATATATATATATATATATATATATATATTATATATATAATATGGGAGGTGTTTCAAATAGACACATCTCAGAAGTTAAAGATCGGAAGTGCCAACTTAAAAGTGACTACCTTAAAAAATATAACAAAAGATATAACATTTTACTTTTGTTAACTAATATAGCACTGATATGACAAACAGAAATATCTACTTAGTTATTATGTCCTAAATACAAACTATACGAACGTTTTGAGGATAAGGTTAAGCACACTTTCCCCCCTTTTTTTCAGTCACAGCTTTCAACTTACACCTTCAATACTGTTACTCACTGTAATTTTTTGAGAATCGCGTTTATGTTTGAATTTATCAAGCATATGGATGTTCTGCTTCCAGGTCGAAAAGCTGATTTCCTAAGAGGATAGGTGTAAAATAGTTTCTGTTTTGGAAGAATTCTCTTTCTAAGGAAGGTTCATCATATTATGTTGTGAAAAAATTTTTCGATAATATATTATTCTATAAAGGACAGGGATTGTCTAATTTCCACACATTTTCCCCTGACCATGTATAATTTACACACACACACACACACATATATATATATGTGTGTGTGTGTGTATGTGTGTGTGTGTGTTTGCATGTGCGAGGGTGGAATTATAATGAATGTAAGAAATTATATAAATGTGTTTCATATTATTCATGCTTGTGTTATTTTTAGGAAATAAATAAGGAATAACGGATAATTTATTTTTTTATGATAAAATAAAAATAAATCTTATGATTAATTTCTCTTCATTAAAATATTTTCATTAAGAAAATTTATTCAATCTAATCGCGTAGAAATAATACTAAAAAATTTTTACTTTCTGACGACCTTCGTGATTTATAAAAGAAATCGTGTAGGCTTATCAGTATATACTAATAATGGGGCAGTAATGATATACTACAGTAAGTTATTCACTATATGATTTTCCATCAAAGTAATCCATTCGATTATCGAAGATTTTTAAGAGTAATTCATTAGTTTTCAATTTCAAGCTTTTAAGCTTGAAAGATGCCGATTTCAGGAGCTGCAGTACATTACCGTTTTCAGAGGAGTTGTGAATAAATGCATAAATTCATTTCATCCGGCATTAATCCGATTTCCCATAAATGGAAGCAGTGTAATCGAGAAGCTACTCATCTAACGGAATCAACATAGGATCTTTCTGCGTACAGCACATGGTATTGATTTAACAACATCGATTGACAACTTTATCTATTATGCACAAGGATGAGTGACGAGAAAGCAAAAGGGGAAAAAATGCTCTGGAGCAATCCAGCTCACTTTTTTATGACCGTATTTAGGTATAAAAAAAACTTCCCTTTCTGCATGATTTATATGAAATGACTTTTAGGAGCAAGATGAGTTTTATTTAGATGTTGTTTCAGCAAAATATTACGACTCCCTGAAAATATGTTTTTGACATTTTTCACAAATCATATAAACATTTAGGGCATGTTATAAAATAAAAAGAAATATATGTATCATTTTTATATGAGACGTGTTCGACGAAAATCTGAAAAGGTTAAATCTTCAGCGGCAGATTTTTTAATAAAGTGTATAAAAATGAACGAACTTTTGAGCAGTGTTGAAATATGTATTTAGAATTATTTCATGGGTACCATATATATTGCTAAGTTACATTTAACTGTAATTTAATTAATTATAAAGTATATGTGACACTAGAACTTGCTTCTATTAACAAGTTATTTGATATTTTTTCTGTATGGATGCACACACACACACATGCATATACACGCGAAATATTGCTATAGTGTATATGCAAAACTATTTACGCAATAAAACAATTGAAAAATACTATTAAATACAATATATATATATATATATATACATATATATATATATATATATATATAGATATAGATAGATAGATAGATAGATAGATAGATAGATAGATAGATATATACAACACAGAAATACATATTTAGGTGAAAAATTCATTAATTGTTTGTTCTACTGCAGACAATTGAAGCCTGAAAGAAACCCTGAAACAATGTATGTAACTTTAGTATAATGGTTGGTACTCAGTTTTAGAAAAATGTTCAAGCAATTTACTATCGGTATACTGTATATACATTTAAAAAAAATTTTAAGTTAATTTGTGGTTAAAAAAAGAGGAGAAAAATTTTCCTTATATCTGCAAATAGCATATGCTAAATTTTATTTTAAATACTACATATTGAGACTAATTCATTACATTTCCTGAAAATTGGTAACGAATGAAAATTGGCTTGCTAACTGAGGAACAAAACTGTAAGAATTTATGTCTCCAAGAGTATATACGTTCATAACTTTTGAATTGCAATACCCATGGTTATGCACCTTTAAAATCCAATTTGGACCTAAAATGATATTTTAATCTGGAATAAAAATTCCATTTTAATCTTATAATATTTTTCAAGTTAGAACTTATGTATACACTAGACTTTTTAATTAAAAGTATTCTAAGAAAAAATCCTTTTTTTTAGGGTAGCTACTTTGTATATAATTCTTCAATATTAAGAGCAAAACTCATAAAATTGCAGTACTGAATTAAAGAGATACTCTTCAGAAATTTGTAGAATTTTGCTATACATAATCACCCAATATTGATAAGTATTACTCATTAGTCGGTATTCATTATTAGTTATTATCAAAGGGAATATCTACTGAGAGTCAAGAAGAATATTTTATATAATTATTTTAATATATTCTATAATAATACTTTCTTTTTAACAGACTTTGATAATTTTCCAAAATAACATAAATTTACAAAAGGATAAATGAATTTTCCTGAAAATGTTAATTTAGTGATTACTTTTTAATAAAAAAAATTCCGCTAATTAATTCTGAATTCTCTCACACAATCAATATATCTTTCAATCTATCTTTCTTTGTAACATACTTTGATAATTTTCCAAAATAATATAAATTTACAAAAGGGTAAAAATTTACAAAATAGACATCCGAATGAATATCTCTGAAAATGTTAATTTAGTGATTACTTTCTAATAAAACAATTCCTCTAATTAATTCTCAATTCCATCCATCTATCTTTCTATCAGTGCATGTATACACATTATTGTAAAGTATACAAATATTGAGATATATGTGATGTAGAAAATTATATTTAAAAAATATTTCTGTGCTATATATTTGTACAAAATCTATAAAACCAATATATTTGTCTTTATTTTGCCCCTTTATTATACAAACAGTAATTTAATATTTTAATCTTATAAAAGCTGAAAAATATTCCAAAAGTAAGATTTTGTATTGAAATTAATATTTTATGAGAAAATGCTAAATCTTTGAAACAAGGGTCGTGAGAAATAAAACTATTGTGGAATAATTTTAAACCTTAATACATAGTCTATTAAATTTTTCATTTATACTTAGTTTAACAAAAGTTAAATTTTATGTTTAGCTTAAAGCTTCTTATTTTAATGTAGCATAATTTAAGAATTCTTTAGTGAATCGAAAATATATATATATATATA
This sequence comes from Pardosa pseudoannulata, assembly GCA_032207245.1. Taxonomy (NCBI): domain Eukaryota; kingdom Metazoa; phylum Arthropoda; class Arachnida; order Araneae; family Lycosidae; genus Pardosa; species Pardosa pseudoannulata. Next base: position 26,977,069 of record CM063502.1, on the reverse strand, counting down.
TATATATATATATATATATATATATATATATATATATATATATATATATATATATAGGCATCTAAAGTTTTCTCCTAACTCAGGATTTTTTTGCAGTTTTCGTAATTTGATCTCATATACGATTTAATATAGAAATTTAAATAATAGGGTAAACTAGATTTGATAATTCATAAAATCGAAAGGTCTTTATTTATTCATTTGCCTATTGACGTCTTACATTAAACTTATTTCATAATAAATGGACTGAAATATCAATATTCTTTTTTGAAGACCAAATTCCTTTACGAAGTTTCACTCTTCTGGTTTCAAAATTGTTTTTGATATATATTTAAAGTTATTTATAACTCGAAATTTCCATTTAAGTTATACGAAAAAAGCTGTATATATCATTTATTTGAAAATCAATCTAATTTATGCTATCCTTTGAAAACACAACAATTCTTGCAAATAAATCCTCGCGTTAAGTTGTAATAAAAGCAAAAGAACAACTGCAACTTGTTATTAATGTGGACTGTTGTAAGAGCATCGAATATATGCATTTCATTTGAAATATATTGCTCTTACAGAAATCCAAAGATCATTTTACCGCAATTTACTGAGCGGTAGTCAAGAATATACCCCGCCCTCTTGTGTTTCGAATTCTTCTTTCAATCTTTTACAATTTATTTTTATCCCAAAGCTGTTTTTTCACCTTCAATTTATTTTTTTAATCTGTTTCTTTCTCCTTAGGAGATATCAGTGCCTTAGGCGCTATAATCAGATGCCCTCTGAGCGAGAACGGTAAATTTTATTTTTGAAATAATTCGCTTGGCTTCTTTTTATTTTCTTATTTTGATTTTCTCTGTTATTTGGAGAGCACTTTAATTTACTCATTCGTGAAGTATTGTAAAAAAGGATGTAAGGGAGGGGAAGCTGCGGACGGAGTCTGAAGGAAAAATGATAATGAAAAATTTGCGCACAAAAAAGAATACGTGTAGAATTATTCTTGAGCTGATTAAGCTTGAATTTTTCTCTTTCTCCAGGTATAATAATCAGGTGTCAGCTTAAAGCATCTTCATGAGGTAGAGGGGTGGTTTAATCGCATCTTTATAGGAACAGAAATCACATAGGGAGAAAAGAAATTAACGCCGTAAAGCATGAAAAATACGCTTACAAAATTATTTTATACTTTTAAAATTTAATACGAATTCAAATTTCTATAAATAATAAAATAAGATTTTTGACATTAATGTTTTTCAGACATCACACAAATTCTTTCTATAATTAAAATTGCATATATATAAAACTAAATTAACACAAAATATATTAAAAATTGTATCTTGTTTTATGATCCGTGTTATCCAGCAATATAAAATTTAAAAAGACAAAATTCATGTTAGAGCATAGTAAACCTAGTTTTGAATAGTTGTAATCAATATTTAATGAAATACTTGAAATGAAAATAAAAATAACCACTTTTTACAACTTCTTGTCATAAAACTTAACTGTTAACTTGATGAATTCAGCAAAACAATGAAAAGCAAAATTTAAAATTTACGTGAGTGTGTGCTTGTGTGTGACATCCCCCAGCTGGAGCAGTATATTTAACTACCAAATAAATAATTTTTATGGATGACTCAGAGAGGGTTTTCATAAACAAAAAAAATCTTAAGGATCGAAACATCTAAACATCATACTATCATCTCCGTCGTAGAATAGAATAATAAGTGTTATTGTAAGATAGTCTGTACAGATAATGTAAATAATCAGTGCGCTGAAGTGACGGGTATCCAGTTTAGAATGATGTTTAAAGTAATCCATGATGAATCAGAGAGTGTTTTCATTGAAAAAAAAATTAACCTTAATGATCGAAACATCTAAACATCATACTATCATCTCCGTCGTAGAATAGAATAATAAGTGTTATTGTAAGATAGTCTGTACAGATAATGTAAATAATCAGTGCGCTGAAGTGACGGGTATCCAGTTGGGAATGATGTTTAAAGTAATCCATGATGAATCAGAGAGTGTTTTCATGAACAAAAAAAATTAACCTTACTGATCGAAACATCTAAACATCATACTAGCGTCTCCATCGTAGAATAGAATAATGAGTGTTATTGTAAGATAGTCTGTACAGATAATGTAAATAATCAATGTACTGAAGTATCCAGTTGGGAATGATGTTTAAATTAATCCATGCAACTGAATATATCAGTAAGAAAATGCCTCTCTATAGGAATCTCCGGAATATAGAATAGGTAATATAGAAAGATATCAAAGCAGACATTCAAAATCTATGTGTTTTTTAATGTCACGTCGTACAGCAGCACATATTACATGCTTGCTGGCTACACCAAATCTTGTTTGTGATATTTAATGTTGTTCTTTTGTTACATTAAAAGTGGTGCCATTTATTTGAAAGAATACAAGTCATTTGTGTATTTAAATTTCATTTATTTCCTATAATTTCCTTCATGCTGTTGCCTTTTTCACAGACATTAATTTATATATACATGTATACATGTATGTGTCTGTCTGTTTGTCTTGAATTGGAATACCTTAAAACCATCACCCAAAGTATTAGAAATCAATGCTTAAATAATCTTCGGCTTCAGTGTTATTGATTACAAGTTTAAAAAAATTAAAGAGGTTTTATCTGCGAATTGTTTATAAGATATATATTTATAAGGAAAGAAGTGCATCGATTTATGAAAGCCAATAGAGATTTCCCGTTAAATTGCTTTATGAGCATTAAAGAGGGATTAAAGTAATGGAGATATATAACATATTTTCTCCAGAGAGAACTAAAAAGTTTTCAATATTTCTAAGTAATTTATCTAAGCTAATTTAAAATCCACTGGTATTTTTTGCAAAACCTTTTCACGAATTTAAAATAAAGACAAACGTTTACAGTGTTCTATATTAAAAGAATAAAGTAGTGTAATAATATGCATTTATTCTGATTTCCTTTACGTAACACAATTTTTTTAATCCAACATAAAAATGATTGCTTTAAATGTTTATTTAAAAAGTGGGGTATTCTAATAATTTACTATATGAACTGCTAAAGTTATTCTAAATTTATAAAATTCCCTTTCTCAATACTAGACGGTGTTCGAATTTGTGCAAGCTGCTTTTGGTCAAATGTTTTACCGTTCCAGGGTCGTACAGGGTTCTAATGTTTTGAATCCCGTTTTTTTTTTTTTTTGTTTTTTTTTTTTTTTTTTTTTTTTTTTTTTTTTAAACGCTTGTTTGTAGCTCTAAGAATTTAGCTGTATATAAGAGAACTTTTTTGTCCATAGTGTTGCAAACCCTTTGTTTAAAAAAACAAATCATTATTCTTATGTTTTGCATTTGAATCATAATCAACTCTTCCCCGCATTTAAAAGTACTCTTATTAGATTCTCATTTTCCTTGTGTATAAAACAAATGCAAGAAATCCAGTTTCACAAATTGTTCTCTTGAAAGACAATAGTTTTAAACTACTGGATGTAATGTAGATTACTGAACACGATGGTGTACTCAGGAGAACTCTAGGAGCAGTGAAATAATAAACAATTGTAGTGCTTACTCAAATAAACAAAACTAGTACCTGGAATCTCACTCATTGACAAAAAAAATTTTTTTAACACAATTCCTTCCTCGGCGATGACAAACGATGGCCGATTGGTTAGGGTGCTGGCCTAACCGGACTAACCGCCTAACTCGGTACCGGAGTTCATGGGTTTGAATCCCACAGATGCATGGATGTTCGTAGCCTTTCGGAATCGACTTTAAACTGTAGGTCCTGGTCTCATTAGCCCCCGTGTTGCAAAAAGTAGACCTTTGCACTGCAAATCAAAGCCAAAAACCTTCCAAGGTGATATGGATTTACTTCATCACCCAATTTTTTTAAATTATTGATTAAAAAGTTTAACCTACAACTTTTTGGTTAGCCCCCTTTTATGATACAAATGATAAGTAGCTAAATTACTGGTACACAAAATATCAAATTAATAAATTGTGGGGTTATTATTATTAAAAATAAAACATTTTATATGTTTAAAGGCAAAATTTCGTAAGTAATTATTCAACTGAACTTTGAGATGCTATTCATTTATTACTAAAACAAGCTGGTAATAGATTGCAAAATATTGTAATAAGTATATTTTATATTGTAATAAATGAACTTATATCAATGCTGGAAAACTAACTAATAATTTAAATTTTACATTTTATAATAATAAATACTCTATGATGACAAAAAAGATGACGCAATTTAACATCTATATTTTTTTAATATAAATAAAACACAATATTTATTGTTTTAAGTTTCAATATAGATTTAAAACGCAGTTTATACATCGCTATTCAAGATGAAAAAAATGCTTGAAATAGATGTTATTTAGGAGAGACAACCAAACTTGTTAATAATATGGCTCGATCAGTAGATATAAACAATTTTTTTGTTATGCATAATACAATACTAATTTACAAGATATAAAATTAAATAGTTTTCAATAAATCAAAAACTTCTTTCTGTTACATTTTGCTATCCTTTAAGAGTATTGTTCCGTACCTAGATAAGTGGGAAAAGGTGTATCATTTCCAGCTTTTCATTTGTTAGGAATATAAATATGTTTATTCGATAATATATCAAAGTGGTTTTGCGTTTTAAAATTTTTTATTGCAAATATATCATTTGAAATTTCAAATTCTGTAGATCTTATGCTAAATCGTTTTCTTTTATTATTTTTAGGAAACAAAATTCAACTGTTTAATATATTGTAAAAATTAAATGTACTGCAAGAAAAAAAAAGGTTTTTTTTATCATCTTGTAAAAAGAGAATGCAATGTCATTAAAAAGGAAAAGTAATTACACATTTTTGAATAATTCCACTTGCTTATATATTGTAGATACAAGGTCTGGTACAATATTAATTTTACAGTTTTTATATTTTAAAAAAGAGGCGAAGAAATCAAACTTCTATAATGAATTAGTTTGTTAGGTATATAAATAAAGATTAATACAGCTTTTATAGTATTCAAATATATAAATTACAGATTTCTTTCAGGTCAATAATAATTATGAATGGTCTTAAAAGATATTTCTTAAAAATCACTCTCTAAATGTATATACTTATTATTAATACATATTTACACTCACAGCTCTAACCTCACCAAATGTTTTCTCATCGTGAAAATGAACTTTTTTTTTTCTATATGCCAATCTTATAATTTTCACTTTCATTCTCATTTGTTGTGGATACGAATGTAAATTATAGTTCAATATTTGGACTAAAATGTACCTTTAAGTACTCAGTAAAATATTATTTTAATTACAGGATTGCATACAAATTTCACCAAAATTTTTATCTGGCAATATAAGTTTGTAGTAAAACTTGAAAGCAAACAAAAAATTTTGGCAAACTTTTTTAAAATCAACTTTTTTCTGTACAAACTCTTTGTACAAATTATGCAAATGATTTTGATAATTTTACTTTATTACTTTATTTAAAGTTTAAAATTTTTCTTAGGTCTATATCTATTTTATAACACACACATACATAAATATATCTATGTATATATATATATATACATATATATATATATATATTGTACACGTTGATGGTTAAATAGATTATTTTAATAAACATTTTTCAATATATATATATATATATATATATATATATATATATATATATATATATATATATTATATATATATATATATATATATATATATATATATATATATATATATATATATATATATATATATATATATATATATATATATATATATATATATATATATATATATATACAGTTTTTCAATTTTGATTAAAGGATATTTTAATGACGAAGTATTTTTGCATTGTATCAGAAATCTCGAAACGGTAGTAAACGCGAATATATAGATTTTCGAGCAGCACTGGAAGAGCTGATAATACACTTAGAATGGCATTTAATTGCGATAAATTCTCTTTCTCTCTTATCAACAGGTATTAATGAAAGCATTTTAGGACAGATATTCTTGAAATACCTTTAGACGCTCTTCACAGGTCATTTAGGTCTATAGCATTCTCAATTGAAGTTCATCAGGCAGTGCTAACATATAGCACCGAAGTGTAAATGAAGGGGCTTTTAAACGCACTCAGAGGGTGTCACTCTATAAAACCAGCTATTGGTACTTTTAAAATTTATTCATTTATGCTGTAAAAAAGAGACGGGTTCAGAAATAATCTGCTTAATAATTAAGATACATTCTAAAAAAAGGAAAACTAAAGTGATATACATTGTAAATTCTTATTATATATATATATATATATATATATATATATATATATATATATATATATATATATATATATATATATATATATATATATATATTCCATCCAACAGGAGGGTATTGAAATTTATTTGATTTGATTTGTATTGTTATTTTGTGCTTGCCAGGAAATTTATTTTGTACAACAAAGATTTCAATACAGCTATTATAAAAACAATTTTTCTTTTCAAAAATATGGTAATTGCTTCTTTAAATCGTTGGTTGACTTTATCAGTTACTTATAAACGAATTTATATTGTTTGTGCATTTAAACTAGAAGTACTATAACAACTTTTGGCTATCTATATATTTTTTTCAGTTGAATAGCCGATACTAAATAATTAACCTAAACAAATTTGGTACAGGGCTTGAAATGATTACAACTATATGATATGATTCCAACTAAATTATTTAACCATTACATCATAACATCTACTATGAATAATAAATTTATCGTTGCGTTAAATGTATGGTTTTAATGAATAGATATATTTTTATTATACATACCTTCATTATTGTGAATAATTTATCAGTGATATATTTTCATATGGAAGTTGAAAATTTAATTTTTTATTTTCGCATAATAAGTACAGCATTAATATTTGGTACTCACATATATTTTGTTATATGAGCAGATGATTACATCACAGTAATTCTCTTTCAACATATTAGCCATGTGATGAAATCATGATTAAAATTAAGTTACCGTCATATATTATTTGGAATACATTTATTATCTTAAACTATTATGCATTTCAATTATGAAATACCATCTGTTTTCAAATGTTGTAATATTAAGTAGTGTGTGATTCACATCTGCTAAAGGTAATTGTGATATATTTGACGAGCACTTTGGCTACCGCACCCAATAATTCAGTTTCCGAATGATAGAAGCGATTACATACGCACACACTCAGTTGACTCCCGACTCAATAGTGTTCTCAGAGTAAACGTAACAAAATGGATACGGTAATACATGTAATTTAATCTCCCTGATATCCAAAGGATTTAATCTGAAAACCTCTGAAGCAATAAATGTTATGCCTGTGTAGACTACTTGTTAGATATTCATTTAGATATAATACTCTCGCTTGGGATATTTTACGAAATTTAAAATTTGAAACTAAATTCATGTATATCAAATATAGAACAGGTCTGAAAATAAAATATTTTATCATATTTTTAATAGCTACAAAGTATATTTTTCTTTAGTCTATATACCAATGTGGATTGTATTTAATTCGTATTTTGTTAGGAATATTATTTATGCATAAAGCTTAAAATTTTGTTAATCACGTGGATTTCAAAAGAGATATCTTGAGAATTTTGTACTTTAATTAGTAACATTGGCAACGTCTGATAATTTGATATTCAATCATTACATTGGTAGGATAAGTTACACTGATGTAATAAAAATTGTTAGTAGATTGCAAAATGATATCCATAGCATGAAATGTTGCTCTATAATTTTCACTATTATATCCAATCATGTATTTACATTTATTATATATATATATATATATATATATATATATATATATATATATATGAATAGAGCATATTATTTATGCATAAAGCTTAAAATTTTGTTAATCACGTGGATTTCAAAAGAGATATCTTGAGAATTTTGTACTTTAATTAGTAACATTGGCAACGTCTGATAATTTGATATTCAATCATTACATTGGTAGGATAAGTTACACTGATGTAATAAAAATTGTTAGTAGATTGCAAAATGATATCCATAGCATGAAATGTTGCTCTATAATTTTCACTATTATATCCAATCATGTATTTACATTTATTATATATATATATATATATGAATTTTCCCTAAACACCAAAATTACAAATTACAACCTAAAACTTTTCTATTTTCTTTTAATACTAAATTACATATTTTAAAAAGATAAATTATTTTTAATTAATTCGGAAAAATACTATAATATCTAATTTCATTTTACCTATCTGCCTTTATTCTGTTTATCTCATCCAATTCTGTTTATCCCATTGTTCATTTTAATGTAAAGTTAGTGTTAGCATGCAAACGCTGTTTGAGATTACTTTAGCTGTTCAAATCTTTCCTAATGCTTATATATATCTAGCGACGCCGCATTTGTCAAAATTTGATTTCCAGCGTTGTCGCTATGTAATCTCCCAGACTCGGGTAACCTCTTGGCGGTAACTCCCGAAAACACGCGGCGGGAACATTCTATGTTTTCCCCTAAGACTGTGTGTGTGTGTTTGCCGTTGTCTGGAGGATATCAACTGGACATCGAACATTTTCTATGGTACTTATCTATGGAGCAATCAATGTATTTCTGAGTAAATTGCGTAACCGTTTGGAGAATGTTTCAGGTTGATTATCAAAGGTAACCGCTGGGAATTGAATAGAAAAATTAGAGGTAGATCAAAGGGATTGGAAATTTATTATTAAAAAATAATTTGGACTTATTTTTGTCTATCGTTATATATTATTTTGGGATTTTTTTCTCGATAATAAATTTTAATATTAGCAAAGTTAGCTTCGGCATTTCCTATGCCACATGAATGCAGCGTATACTTAAAATAAAGATAGAAAAAAAGAGAGAACAAAAGAAAAAAGGGTCTATCAACTCATCGAATTTTTAAAATTAATGTAAAACTGCCATAGTTACACAAATTAACTTAATTTAAGACTAGTATTAAAACCTTAAAAATAATTATAATTTTAAAACAACAAAATATATCCCAATCATCTAAAAAATTAATACACTTTGTAATGACGCTTTAAAAGACAAAATTACTTTACAGTGAAAAGTTGTGAATAGTTAGAACAGTGAAAAGTTTGCTCTTTTGTAAAAAACAAACTATATATATACTTATTTATTTATATAATGTAAAGATATAATGTATAAGATCTTATGCCCAAGATCTTATGTACTCCATGGAAATTTTTTCTATATATTTATTAGGACTGATCATATTTACTCAATAGGTGCAAATAAATTCAATTTACCTACAAATACAAAATTTCCAGTGCTCTAAAGTTCATATTGAAAATATCTCATGGAAATTTATTATTACTGGATAAAATCTCTCATGAGCTCACAAATAGGTTCTTTTGTCTCTCCCCAACATTTTCCTGTTTTCTTTCTCTCCTTCAAAGCCCTTTCTTTGTTAATCAATTTTTTTTCCTTTTCTTGTTGAATATTGTGGGGATTTTATAAGAATGTGAAATAAAATATAATATGTAGATAAATGTTGAAAATTCATTAAAGTAGAATTAGAATTTTTTTAGCTTATTAGTCTAAAAATAATAATCAAATAATTAATAATCATTTTTAAAATCATTTTTTCTCTACGGAAAGGTACCCCTCCCAAAGTTAGTGTTAAACCAACATAATGTGGGTTATAATATAATTCTAGACTTTGAAATAATTATATCGAATCATTTGTATGGGACAAAATTCTATTTTAGTTACAATATAACACATGATCTTATCATAATTTTAATCACTCTCCCCTAACTAGAATTCAGATTTCTTCTCTAGATAAAATTGGTACAAAGTATCTACTACTTATCATACTTATAACACAAATACACTTAGGATTGAGAGAATGACAGTGTAATGTAAATAATTTCTTTCCCCACTAATGAGCTATAAAATCGGTCCCATTCGTTCAACATATCTTTCTCCAAAATATTTTCCTGGTCATTGATATAGTCATTAAAACTATTATATATATTAAAGAGGTCTCCAAAGTCACACAATACATATCACTGTTTCAGTAACACAATATCATATTTGATACTCCTATCAAATTATGGAATACCTAGTAACAAGTGTAATTTTTTGTATAAACACTAACAATCTTACTAATGTACCTGGTTTTAATACTTGTTATATTTCTTACAGTTATAAATGCAGTCATGGTAACGAAAATGAATGTAAGTCTACTTTGTGCATTAGAAGTCACAAAGAGTAAAAATGAGCAGATGAAAAATATTATAAATAACTAGTTCTTATGTATTCCATTCATAGTTCTGTTTGCAGGCGTAATGTGGGTATTTTCAAGTAGTTTAGTATCAGATTTGCTCATGGCTATCAATATAGGGGGGGTAATCAGTAGCTCTGAATCAGTAACAATGTATTATGTATAAGTAGCAATGTATAATCAACTGTAAGCAAAATTGACGGTTTTTGATAATAGCTGACATACGGATATATTATACACCTTTAGAATCGTTTTGAAATCGTTTGTTTTCAAGCCTAAGAGGGTGGAGTGTTTTATAATTGTTACTTTGTATTTCGAGAAACTACTGAATTTCAAAACTTGCCTTCTGTTACATTTACGCATAAATTTCTATTATCCAATGTTAAATGTAATAAAATGTGTAACAAAAAAAATTTTGTTCACTATTAGTTATAGATTGTTTTAAAGTTAGAAGTCCATTCTCAATAGTTACAATTGAGATATAGATATGTTTATGAAAATGCATTATGTTGCATATATACTTCCATCTATTGCCTATTGCTAAAATTCAGCTATATTTTCAATTTTATAAGATAATACAGTGCATTAACTCCTATAAAAGAAAATCTTTTATGTTTTTATTTACTTGTAATGACAAAATACATGATTAGTTTGGAGAACTTTCAAGACATAGACTAAAATGAGATCAATATTCAATTGATCACAAAAATACTGAGAATGGATTTCTTATTCTGGAAAAATACTTTTTTTCATCCACTATATTATAAAATAAATACAGTCAAAATTAAAAAGATTAGCAATTTTTGAGAATGCAAAAATGTGGACATTACTTAGAACATGGCTAATTAAACTTACATTTCGAGGATGGATTCATGCAATTAAACATTAGAATAACCTTTAACTTAATAATTAACAACATAAGAAAATATTTATTTTAAGTCAAAGTACGAGATTCTATAATTTATGAATTTAAATTTGAACTAAGAAATTTGTTCTTGAAAAATAAATGTTAATTTTTATGTAAAAACCAAACAGAAATCGTGAATTCCTTAATATTTTTAATTCTAAACTGTATCCATCCAGTACATTTAAAATCCATAGCCATTTATATTGGAGATCTTTAAAGATGTATAAAATGGAAAGTTATTTTATTCGTATTGCTTGAGTTTTATCATTTTGATGCAGTTATTTATATCAGAAATAACAAGTGTGATAAATCAACTTTATGATTTTAATTATTAATCATTATTATGCTTATACATATTTAAAATTATTAAAAATGTCTAGTATATCATACATGAATAAATAAAAGCATTTTATATTATTAATCGAAATTTATATAACGTCAAATTCATTGAAAATCTTTTTTTCAGGTTCACATAGACTTACGTTCACAAATCCTTATTTTAAAAGTATTCAACAGCATAATTTATTCATTCCTTCTCTTTCTTTAATGCTTTATATAGTTCTTACTTATATAAAGCATTCTAAACTTTTAAACTTATTATCTAAACTCAGTAAGGTAAATGAGATAATAAAGGTCTCTTAGACAAATAATTTGAAGAGACAAAATGATTATAGAAATGTCTTTAAAATTATTAGAGAGCCTTAAATTTTTTTCAAAATATAGTAAAAGTTCCAAAGAATATTTTAAGCAAAAAATGGTAAAGTAGATACTTTCGACAAAATAAGAGTTTTAAACAGTATAAGAATCCCAATATTATAGTAAAAAAGTTTTTGTATGCTTTAAAGCTTTAAAAATCGGAATTGTTACTAAACAAACTTACCATTTTTATCCATTTTCTATCAGATCAAGCTACATATCTTAAAAATTAGTGTGATTATGTTTGCAACTCATTTTTAAAAAATGTCGCTCAAATCCTTAAAAAAAGTTTAGAAAATTATTATATTTTATAATTGTATAATTAACCCAACCCAAAAAGTTTTTGTATGTTTTAATGCTATAAAAATCGAAATTGTTACTACACAATCTTACTATTTATATCCATTTTCTATTAGATCAAGTTATATTTCTTAAAAATTAGTGTGATTATGTTTGCAACTCATTTTTAAAAAATGTCACGCAAATCCTTAAAAAAAGATTAGAAAATTATTATATTTTATAATTGTATAATCAACCCTAACCCAAAAAGTTTTTGTATGTTTTAATGCTTTAAAAATCAAAATTGTTACTACACAACCTTACTATTTGTATCCATTTTCTATCTAATCAAACTATATTTCTTAAAAATTAGTGTAATCATGTTTGCAACTCATTTTTAAAAAATGTCACGCATATCCTTAAAATAAGGTTATAAAATTATTATATTTTATAATTGTATAATTAACCCTAACACAAAAAGTTTTTGTATGTTTTAATGCTTTAAAAATCGAAATTGTTACTCCACAACCTTACTATTTGTATCCATTTTCTATTAGATCAAGCTATATTTCTTAAAAATTAGCGTGATCATGTTTGCAACTCATTTTTAAAAAATATCACGCATATCCTTAAAATAAGGTTAGAAAATTATTATATTTTATAATTGTATAATTAACCCTAATACAAAAAGTTTTTTGTATGTTTTAATGCTTTAAAAATCGAAATTGTTACTCCACAACCTTACTATTTGTATCCATTTTCTATTAGATCAAGCTATATTTCTTAAAAATTAGCGTGATCATGTTTGCAACTCATTTTTAAAAAATATCAAGCAAATATTTAAAAAAAGTTAGAAATGTATTATATTTTATAATTGTATACTTAACCCGTGTTTATCAAATATTTAATCAATATATTATAAGTATATATTCAAGTAAATATTTTCTTCCAGTTTCAATAAAATACAAATTTCTCACTTGTTTCAAAATAACGCATGAAATTTTGTTGTGCTAAAAGTAAAACAAGCTTTAAACATTTTGGTGCTAATCAGGAATTACATTTAATTCTCTATTTATTATTTTCTTCTCTTTAGTTTAAACGCAATCTGCAATGCTTGTAGTGCTACAGGAATTTGACTGTCTCTTTCAGCATCATCGGTCTCACCAGTTGTTCACTGAGACCATTAAATAAATGAAGAGAGAAAGGAAACAGAATATCTGTGGAAACACATTCTTTGTCGACAGAATCTTACGTCGAACCAGAATTCACTTAACTATTAGCGTATTGGATGGCCTTTATTATTTGCTTTTTTTCCTTTAGTTCAACAACGGATTTCCTGTCATGAGGAAACGTTTCCGAGACTTAAAAGAAATAAATTATTCAAACATTCGGTATGCATTTAAGGAAAACGTAGGAGAAGTCTTAAAAGACAAAACTTTTAGCCTTTTTCCGAAGGAAATGTGTAAAGCTCCAATGTAAAATTTCATTTTTAATATAGGAAATAATCACTTGCAGCAGAATCTGAAATATTCATAAATTTCACTTTCACAGTGTTATTTAAATAGAGTGAGAAAAGTTTTATGAGCGCAAGCCAAAATCTCTCAGGGGTTGTCTTCCCTTATTTAGAAGCAAGGATTTTAAACAGTTTATCTACTTACCGTTATTCTAAACTTTTGCAATCTCATAAAAATGTGGAAGTGCTCGCCCTAATTTTTTAAATATCCTCTAATATTAAAATTATTTTAAAAGGTTATAAATAAGTTTTCATAGAGGTTTTATCTATTTTATTTTTTTATGAAAGTGTTAATACTTTTATTAATAAAAGCAATTTGACTTAGAAAACAATTGGTATTGGAAATAAAATTTGTTAACAATATACTAAAATGAATTATATAAGGTTTCATTAAAAAGAATTTTTAAAAATAAAATTTTTCCTAAAGCTACGTACATTACAGTTCTGCAAAAGACTAAAAAATAAAACTTAAAATGAAAAAAAAAATAATAATCCAGTTAATTTAAGGAATCTTTGTTTCCTCATCATCAATTCGAGACAAATTTAGTTTGAAGCGCTATAGTGTGTTATTTCCTACATATGGAAAGTGATACTCAGACCTGCTGCTTAATGTCTGTTTCGAAACGCTTTGAACATGCAAGCAGTTACGAGACTAGAAAAAGGGGAGTAAATGTTAAAGCCCAGAATTCAACTATCGCCCAGTGAAGAGTTCTACAAAGAAAATAATAAATCTTTACCACTTAAAATATGTGATAGGTTTTAATATGGACAACCAGTTTCAACAAATCTTATAGGGCACTTAGGACAAATACTGCATTTAACCGATGAAATAATACATAAATTGTTTCTATCGTGCTCATATTTGGAAATTATTATATATAATGCTCATATATCTAAATGATATGACATGATTCGAAATAATTTACTTATAAAAAACATTAATTTTAAAGAAAAGACTTTTTGCAGTAATTTATTTACAAATTTATGAAAATTTAAAATATCAGCGTAAATATCAGCGAATAATGCGTGAGGATTAATATGTTAAGTACAAAATTTCCTCTCGGTGCTATATAAATAATAATGCTTAATTTTAAAGAAATTATAATAATAAAGCTAAGTTTTGATTGAGCGAAGCGTTGTTTTGAAGAGTTATCAATCACACTTACTCTCTAATGGTCAGTCTGAGGACGAACCTTTGACTTGTAACTATCTTGGAAGTGATATTAATGTAGAGTATCTATAAAGTCTCTTTTCCTGAAGTTCACTTACGTTACAGCAATTTGAATGTGTACTCTACTCCCATGGAAAATGGACAGTATCTAGTCTAATCGCAGTTAAGTAACGTAGTTCAGAATCCCTAATTCATCTTATCTAAGATGAAGTCTTAAACTGTACTCATTTATACTTTCGTAGTTGATTACATGTCGATTGTTCCTTAAAACTGTATTTTACCTTTATATATTGAATGAAAGAAAGTTATTTCTAACAATTGTTACCTGTAAATATAAATTTAATTTGCTTTATTTTTCATAAATATCACATAAAATTAATATTCATCTCGCAGTAACAGTTTTCATTAATTTTCTTAAAATACAAATATCTATAGAAATATAAGAACTTAGGTATTCCTAAGTTTAAGACGACAAAAATATATCTAATGAGAATTGTTGGGATATAAGAGCAATAGCAAGATTGCCAAAATAGAATTAGAGTAATGTCTTGAAATTTCATGAAAGTTGCTTAAAGTTTCTGGAATATAAGTCATATAAAGTATATAACCAATATTTAAAATATACGTTTAATAACATGTACAAAGAGAGAAATAATGTATATTTGAAATTGTATTTTCGATAAAAGTGAATGTTTTCGTTATTTAAGGCAAAAACAATATACAATCTTCTAATACCTTTTAAATTCAAATAAAATAAACCTTTCTTTTCACTTTGGGGCTTCATGAATGGTTTAGGATACAAGTTGTAAAGTTGAGGGCTATTGCACAAATTTGATATAAATATACCCCATCATAAGAATATTTTTTGTTTCGCTAAATTATTTATCATTATTTTCATTCAAAGCAGCTAAACCAAATTACATACTAATTATGAGCTCAACATTTATTTTTAATTAACATTTTTGTCTTTACATTTGTGTGACCTTATTAATTCAAACGATAATCCTTGCTTCTCGAGTGTTCTTCCTTTTCCTTATTGTTATACTTAATTTCGGAGAAGAAATTAACTGTGAGGAAAAGAAGAAGTCATAATTTGCTTGTGATTTAATAAATCCGTTTGCTACAGGAAAAGAGCCCTGCACCCTCCGTTTTTTGTATTCTCTTTAAGAAACTGCCAGTCTCAAAGACACACCTATGAAAAATTTAGTTCACTCAATTTTTAACCTTTTAGCGACCATTACCCATTTTTATGCTTCATTTTATGCTTTGGATATGGAACTATTTCTCCAATGTCACCTACAATTATAAAATCATCTCTGTATTTTGTACTTACACTGCTGAAGATTCCATCATTTTTCTTGCTCCTTTCATTTGCTAAATATTCATCCCGAAGAAACTTTCATATTTATACGGATAGCAGGAGTGCTCTAAAGCAGCTTGAAGTTCCAAATAACCTGCATCAAACTGTCAACAAAATTATGGGCTTTCTAATATGTTTCAGGAGTTGTATCAATTCGTGTTTTGCTTGGTTCCTAGTCAAGTTGGTATTACTGGAAAGGAACTCGCTGACTAAGCTGCAAAAGAAGCTAGATACATAATTAACCAAGCAGTCATATTTGATGGTATGTAGAAATCGATCTCCGTTATACCTTTTATCTCCATAAAAATACCTTAAATTGACCAATAAACAACAAGCTGTACACCATAAAACCTAATTACAACTCATGACAACTTTTCCTTCCCAGGTAGGCTGGTATTTTATCCCTCTTCCGAATTGCTTACTCACTGCCACCTTTTAACAAACCATCATTTATATATAAGCAGTGTATATCTTCTTTAACTGTATATCATATTTCACTTGAATGTTCTGTTTATAATATTCAACGTATAGTGTTAAGAACGTTACATTATATTTGGATGATTTGACTTAGCAACCTTTACCTTCCATCCAAACAGTTTTCATATTTTAAAGAGTAATGGGATTTTAAACTTTATATAATGTTTTTTTCTCTTTACACTTCTTATTATTTCACATTATTTTTTTTTCTATTTTACAAACTTTTAAACTGTTTTTCGTTTTTACTATCTTGTGAGTTTTTAAAGTGTGCTTATTTTTCCTTTATATGATGCAGTATTTTTATTGTTTCATGTATACAGTGTAGTATCCTTTAACATTTTGTTATTATTATTTGGGACTTTGTGCAATTAAACCTAAAACTGTTTGACTCACACATCGGGAAATTTAAGTACACGGTATAAAATAATATAATCTGGACTACCAGAACACAAAAAAATAAAGCCCGAAGAATAAAAGTTAAGCTTTTAGACACATTTCAGAATTAGGGAAGTAATTATGTATGGTATTGATACGATTTTAAAAATTTATACAGATATAAATTTAAAGCATTCCAAAAAGCATAAAATAACAACTGAAAAAATTAAATTATATGGTGATGAATTGATATAATGAGATAGCAAGCAATATTTGGAAGAGTTTATGTCGTCACCTTCTGGTGTCAAGAGGGTCAGAAAGAACATCCTGTCCTCTTCTAAATTCACTCTATATGCTTTTCTTCAAGAGTCGCATACGCTCACCACCAGTGCCAGCCGATCAACATTTTCTCGCAGACACACTTCAAATGGTGTTTTCCAAGCGGAGTGATATAAGTACTTCCAATCTACTGATACCCATCGAAAATCAACATAGAAGACTCAACATCTATTTCGGCTCCCGAATTGGCGTACGAATGAATGCCCTTAATTCTAACTATTTTATATATAAATGTAATGAATTTTTATCATATTGGATTATTGATATATCATTTTATAAGAATAAAAAATAAGTTTATTTATTTCACTATAATAAATTTGGTAAAGAGTATTCATTTAAAAGTTCATTAGTTTAAATTTATGTATTCAAATACCTCATACTCTATATTTTGTTCAATACAACTTACTTAGCAATGTATTTACTGTTCTGTGTTTAAGAGGTTAAAAAAGAGACAAACTAACACAGAGACTGAGATATTTAATGCAAAAATCAACCTATTCTTTGTATATTTCACATTACAATTGTATTTGCGATATACTTTCTACAGCTACTTATTCTATATAAGGGTTAGGGGAATGACTTAAGTCGAGAGAGCATATCTAACTTTGTTCAGAAAAAAAAGTTCTTTTAAATCCTCATTGTTCTCGTTGTTCTATGAAAGGGACCGCAGAATAGAGATAAAAAATTAAGACGGAACATTCTTCCTTGACAATAAGATGCCAGAATTCATTTAGCTATTAGCGCACGGAATACCTTTCTTTATTTTCTCCTATCACAGAGATATAGTGATGAATTTTCATTCGAAGATCAAAGGAGGTTTCTGGTTTCTGAAATAAATAAATTATTCTAACCGTTGTTTATTTTAATCTGAAGTGAAAATACTATCCTATTTAAAATCAAATTCTTGAAATAAATAAATTATTCTAACCGTTGTTTATTTTAATCTGAAGTGAAAATACTATCCTATTTAAAATCAAATTCTATACCTATTTTCAACTCATGCGAATTATCAAATATTTAAGTTGTGTATACTGTATATACCTTAGATGACATTGCAAATTTTCCTTAACTAATTTAATTCTTTATTTAAAAAAATATATTTTATCTTTAGATTGTTCATTGGGTCTTTTTCCTTTTAAACTACAGTAATTATGTGGAGATTTTATACACATATCTAATAATTTCACAACAAAATCACTTGAAAAGATAATATCTATTTAGCAAAATAGGAAAATATATAATTTTGGAAGATTATACTTTGAATCTACAGATAAGCAAGGTAATTTAAATTATATTATAAATATGTATACTAAATCGTACTTAATAAAATTATTTACTTAAATAAATTTTTAGCAATGATATATTTATTTAAAAAAATTATAAAACATTTCAGGGAAATACATAACTTATTATAATTTCATAGCAATTTAGGTCTCGGCTTTAAAAAAGGTAATTCATGAAAGTGTACATTACCATATTCAGATCACAATTTACTTTCCATGAAAGTTTAGTTAAGAACATGCTCTACACTTTTGTCAATTATTCACTGCATTTACTTTGTGTATAGATTGTGCATCAAAAATTCGTTATGCTTTAATAATTCAACTTTTAGTATTGGCCCATTAGCAGCACATCCAGAAAAACTACAGTGGCAATTTAAGTAATTATTTTACATATGCGACTCATATTTGTTTAAAATTTTTATCATGGCCAGAAAAATAAATCTGCAAACTTTTCTTCTAACACATAAATAAGTTATTTCACTACTTATGTGATTATAAGTTTTTCTGTCTTGAGTGATTATTATGGGTATATTTCGGAAAATAATTTTGTGGAAATTTTGTGTGATATTATAAATATGAATATGAAAGTAAATACTATTATATTTTTCAACTCAGTTGTGCAATATTAAGCCATCTTCACAGGATTCCTTCCATATAGCAAGAACAGCCCGTATGTATATATATATATATATATATATATATATATATATATATATATATATATATATATATATATATATATATATATATATATATATATATATATATATATATATATATATATATATATATATATATATATATATATATATATATATATATATATATATATATATATATATATATACATATATATATATATATATATATATATATATATATATATATATATATATATATATATATATATATATATATATATATATATATATATATATATATATATATATATATATATACATATATATACATATATATATATATATATATATATATATATATATATATATATATATATATATATATATATATATATATATATATATATATATATATATATATACATATATATATATATATACATACACATATATACACACACATATATACATATATATATATATATATATATATATATATATATATATATATATATACATATATATATATATTATATATATATATATATATATATATATATATATATATATATATATATATATATATATATATATATATATATATATATATATATACATATATATATATATATATATATATATATATATATATATATATATATATATATATATATATATATATATATATATATATATATATATATATATATATATATATATACATATATATATATATATATATATATATATATATATATATATATATATATATATATATATATATATATATATATATACATATATATATATATATAATATATATATATATATATATATATATATATATATATATATATATATATATACATATATATATATATATATATATACATATATATATATATATATATATATATATATATATATATATATATATATATATATATATATATATATATATATATATATATATATATATATATATATATATATATATATATATATATGTATATATGTATATAATATGGACAAGACTCATTCAAAATCACAACACAGTTTATTTCTGGTGAGATACATGAAATCCATACAATAGGCAAGTACTTTTACAACATCGTGCACCCAGACAATTCAAGTAGGGATTTCTCAGGTAAAAAGACTACGAATAATCCCTAAGCACAATTGATAAAAAAGACCCATGTTTAAAGAAAACGCGCTAACTATTGGCTAAAGTAGTACAGACAGAGGCTGAACTAAGTCTATAGCTTATCTGGAGGAAAAAATCAGAATTACCGAGCAAACCCCCGACGTACTTTATGAACAAAATTTATTAAATTAATATTAAAATATGTGAATAAGGTATTTTAATATTACATATATACATATATATTCAAGATACTAAGCTCTTCAAACCAAGAAAAAAAATCCTAGTTTTGAAAATATATTAAATGCTTACATTCGTTTTTAAAACAAATAAAAAATATGGCATGACTGAATTTGGATATACTTTTTAATTTATTTTTTGATATTTATATTGTCCTATAAAATAATTTCATTCTAAACGTATGTTATATTAATTGATTTCTATAGAAAATATCTATTTGATTTTTTACTAAGATTTTCTCCTTATATCATTATTTTATGTTTTAAAGAAATTATTTTTCTATTCATCCTTTTTTATATACATAAAGTAGAACATTTATCAATAGGCAATATAGTTAAGATAAATATTTATATTAATCATGATTTCATATGTTTTTGGTTTTTCTAAACGAAATCCTGTGTTAAAAATATCCATGTAAAAATTCTTAAATATCCTTAAATACCGCTTTTACTACCACAAATAAAGGGTAACATGATTTCATGTTACACCTTATGTGACATAAAAACTTCAGTGCATAATTTAAACAGATTCTAGAAAATAAAAATTTATTCCGCAATAAATAACTTAAAAATAGAGCTGCAGTAAAACATAAAATGCAAATTCCCCTAATCTACTGGTTTTATCATAATTGTCTCAAAATATCTAAAGCGCCTTGTAATAATTGAAATACACTGAAAATGAATGACAAAAATAGATTCATTCCTTCTCTTTCTTTAATGCTTTATATAGTTTTTACTTATATAAAGCATTCTAAACTTTTAAACTTATTATCTAAACTCATTGAGGTAAATGAGATAATAAAGGTCTTTTAGACAAATAATTTAAAGGGACAAAATGATTATAGAAATATCTTTAAAATTATTAGAGAGCCTTAAATTTATTTTCAAAATATAGTAGAAATTCCAAAGAATATTTTAATCAAAAAATGGTAAAGTAGATACTTTCAACAAAATAAGAGTTTTAGACAGTATAAGAATCCCAATATTATAGTAAAAATGTTTTTGTATGCTTTAATGCTTTAAAAATCGAAATTGTTACTAAACAAGCTTACCATTTTTATCCATTTTCTATCAGATTAAGCTATATTTCTTAAAAATTAGTGTGGTTTTGTTTGCAACTCATTTTTAAAATTGTATAATTAACCCTAACCCAAAAAGTTTTTAAATGTTTTAATGCTTTAAAAATCGGAATTGTTACTACACAAGCTTACTATTTTTAAAATTAGTGTAATCATGTTTGCGACTCATTTTTTAAAAAATGTCACTCAAATCCTTAAAATAAGGTTAGAAAATTATTATATTTTATAATTTTATAATTAACCCGTATTTATTAAATATTTAATCAGTATAATATAACAATATATTCAACTAAATATTTTGCTTTAAAAATATCCATGTAAAAATTCTTAAATATC
This sequence comes from Pardosa pseudoannulata, assembly GCA_032207245.1. Taxonomy (NCBI): domain Eukaryota; kingdom Metazoa; phylum Arthropoda; class Arachnida; order Araneae; family Lycosidae; genus Pardosa; species Pardosa pseudoannulata. The sequence goes on along the minus strand of CM063502.1, from coordinate 26,954,960 downwards.
CTTAAATACCTCTTTTACTACCACAAATAAAGGGTAACATGATTTCATATTACACCTTATGTGACATAAAAACTGCAGTGCATAATTTAAACGGATTCTAGAAAATAAAAGTTTATTCTGCAATAAATAACTTAAAAATAGAGCTGCAGTAAAACATAAAATGCAAATTCCCCTAATCTACTGGTTTTACCATAATTGTCTCAAAATATCTAAAGCGCCGTGTAATAATTGAAATACATTGAAACTGAATGACAAAAATATGGGATCCCTATAAATGTATTTTAGCTTAAATAAAGCCTTTAAAATTCAGAACCAATATCATTTTCATAATCCCTAGATATATGAAACGGACATTTTCAATACGAAAATGTTACTCCAGCTTAGAATATTAATAGATACTTTAAGAAAACTCAGGCCAAAGGAGTGTGATACGTTTTAGCATTTCGATTCAATAGAAGAATTGATTGCAACTTAAAAAGTTGCGTTTCGTGACTTTACTTATTGGGAAAGAAATTTAAACTATTGGAGTAACTAATCTAATCATTTTGAAACCCTAAATCTACTTAATATTTTATAATTCGAAGTTTATACTATTCTATAAAAGAAGGTAGCGTTATTTAAATATTGAAACGTGAGTTCAGAAAAACAATGACGGAATATATAATGAGAATGACTATTTTAACAAGAATTTTTTTTTTCTTTTTGTTTTATGTAGATAATGCTTTCCGTAATAAAATTACATAACGTTGGAAATAGAGATATATAAGCATGCACACGTGTATTAATGTTATAAACAAATAATTTAATAATTTACGAATATCCAAGGAATAATTGAAAGAAATTTCAAAAATCATCAGCATTATACATAAATTATACAAATGTTTTCATTATTCGAAATTTCTTTAGTTTATGTAGGGTATTATTGTATTTGTGTAGTTGGAGGATGTGCTGTTGGCAAATATTAGGCAAGACTTAATAGAACTGGATACATAATGTCTATCTGCTTAAATATTAAGTTAAAGTCAAAAACGTAATACTTAATCTAAGTATTAAAATAATAAAAAGATGTGTACGGATATGTGTGTTTTAAATTGAAAAAAATACATTACATATGCATGTATAAATAAGATTTTAAGAATAGTAGTGATCAAGAGACTGGAAAATCTACAGGATGTTTCTAGACGTTTAAGATGCTAATGAATTAAAAAAAACAACTTCTAACATAAAAAATGAAGAATTGGACATTAAAAAACATTATTTGAATCGAAATATAGCTGAGGTGATTATTTATTTTCTTGTATATGTAGAATGGTAAGTAGATGTGGGTCTTCAGCAGTTTCAAAAAGTCATTTTATGAACTATGTGCTCGCATAGATCATTGTCCGTAAGTAACAACATCACTCAAATAAGATGAAATGATAAAGGTGGTAAACATTTTTAAGCAAATTTTACACTAAAATTACAGACTAATTAACTTATCTACAAAATCATACAATCATCACAGATAGGTCAATAATCGGTATATATTCAAAAGTCATTGAAAACATGGGATGCTTCACATTTTTAATGTTAATTCATACTTGCCAGAAACGCTTCTATTTAGAAAGCAATCAACAAACTGGGAAAGGAGACAGAAAATTACCCCATGCACAGCAAAAATCTGTAAATTATTTTTATGACATTTGAATATCATTTAATCTACTAGTGCTAATGCCTCACAACTATTTATAAACTAAAAACTATTTCTAAACATCAAAAGATTTGAAAACTCTTATAAATATTTTACTCATAATTTCCTATATCTCTAGCAATAGGTAGCATAAAAAATGTTACTTATCATCAAGCTGATAACATTGATTGTATTTAAATTTAAAAAAAAAGAACTTAACTATCCTATCACATATAAGGAAAATAATATCTTGCTGTATATGCTCAATAGAAATCGATATTTGTATTTTAAAATTTTTTAGCCGATACTGTTATTTAAAATTTATTAGCCAATATCATTACTTATATAAAAAATCCAAGTTAATAGTAGGAAAATTGAAATTATATAGACATCAAAACTAGCTTTAATTCATCACTCTAAAATACCTGATTGATGAGAGGCTTTTTTGCAGCAGCCAAGTCAAGAATTAAAGAAAATATGTAGAAATTACACACGAACTTTTGCTTCTTATATCTCTGTGTGTGTGTGTGTGTATAGTTTAATCTAACCGCTTTAGACATTCCTATTAAATTGGCTATAATAAAATGTAAAACAGGAGTACTCCACAAATTAGAAAAATTGTAAAAAAAAATCTCTGGCGATCACTTGCTGTTCTTAAGAACTTTGTAAGGTGAAACCTGAAGTGTTTGCAAATATTCTGAAAATTTTCCGAAGTAATACCTTTATAGTCACTAGTAAGGTTACTTTTCCAGATGGCTGTACAGCATCTCAAGATATCAAATTCCAATAGACACATTAAAATATCTATATTACGAATTTTAATAAAAATTAAAATTTTCTTACTCATCCGAGTAAGTGTACATAGTAAAAGTGGATTACAGAACGATTATAATAATTTCACTATATCTGAATAATCGCAATTAATAGGCCTCAGATCAAAAACATTTAACAACGTAGCAATGAGTTTCCATCAAGTTTAGGTCCAAACGTTGAAGAAAATATCACCAAAATTCCTTCATTTCCATGAAATATAATAAATCAAATCTAAAATCCAGTGAAAAGCATGATAATTTAATTTTTCCTTGATGACTAAGATACTTAAACAACAGGAAGACAAAGTACTCAATACTAACTAAAGCCAGCTGCCATGTTATTTAAGTAAAACATAACTGCTTTATTTTACAAATATTTTCAAAATTGAAAAGATTCTGTAAAAATGTCCTTTTTCTTGCAGTTGTTACTTAACATACCATTCATTTGAAGAAACTGGAAGTCGGATGCACATAGTTAAAAACACAGTTATCATATTAATTTTGTTATACAATTTTTATACTTGTCATACTTCTAACACATATATATTTTTCTAGTTTTATAAATTTTCTGCTCATATATATTTCTTTATATGCACCTTGTTTTATCTCGTATAATAATTTGGAAACCTATTTAATTTATCTCCGAAATTCTTTCATGGTAAAAATAAATAAAATATATGAAAATGGGAAAGGAAATGGAAGAGATATAAAGAAAATATTTCTGTGGAGGATAAGAGGAAAAGAAAAATCTTGTTTCCAGTAGCATTATCTCATACCTTTGCGGCTTTAAAGGAAAGAACGTAATAATAGAATTCATTAAACAGCAAGTACGGAGTCAATCCCAAAAAATTGCGGCACAAGTCAATCAATCTCCTGGGAGGTCGAGGTTCCGAAATAGAGTTGGTACTTGTAACAGAGAAAAATAAATGAAAGTAAACCACGATACAGTAGACATATACAAAGATTAATGACTTCATAGCAACATGACAGACAGTTGTGAAAAAATATTTGTAAAATGAAATCCTATGCAAAATTTCATTTCTTCTTGCCGAAGAAATGAACTTCATTCTGCAAATTTGAAAGAGATTTATTACTTCATCTGTTGTTTAATATTGTAGTTAGAAAAGTAAATCAGATGGATTCAATATATAAGTAGAAAATAAATAGCACACTGCTTTTTCTTAATATTGTGTTTACGTTTCAATATGCTTGTGAAAATAAATTATTTTGGGGAATTTTTAAATTATAACCCGGTAAATAAAATGCATAATCTAATTATTTTTAGGTTTTATGTTTATATTAAAAACTATATATATTCAGTTTATTTATATTTATATTCACTTCTTTTGAATAAAGTACAATATTGTACATACTTTCTAGCGTTTTTATATTAAAATACTATTTTATTACCTTCCTTATGTATCATCTAATGCCAATAATAAATCTTTATTGTAAACTTATTTAATAATTTCTTCTGATAGATCTAAAGGAATAATTTAGAATAATATATATTTATTCTCATGAATGAGAATTTTAAAAATGGGATTTTTATATTTTTCGTTATAGTCACTCATGAGAAGCCAATCATCAGGATCAATTAGCCGTTTAATCTGTAGATAATATAAATTTGAAAGGTTTTTCATTGTGAATAAAATATATTTCGTTTAACTAATTGTATAGGTCATTTGAATGTTCAAACAAAAAACTATGTAAGTATATTTAGAAAACAATGAGCTGATATATGATTTATGGTTACTAAATTATCTACTTATCCACACTGATTTGTTAATAGTATTCTTAGGAAAGGATTTTTAAATCACGAATTTCTGGAATAAGATTATAAAATCTGTAGATATACCGATGTATTGTCTACGTTATTAAAAATATGAGTGTAAAAAATGTAAAACCTTGAATAAATAATCGGAATTAAGTGAAATTTAGTATATAAATGACTTGTATCAGTGCAATCAAAAATTACATTTTCAAAGGAAAAAACATTAATTATCGAAAATCAGTACTTGGTGTATAAGTTCTGATATACAATGTGGTTTGAGGACAAACATATTTTAAACTTTTAACGTATTCTTTATTAATTTCACGATCAACTTATTTTCCATTTGAATATACTTCGCTTCTATTTTAATGCCATTGGCAATGTTCCCTTAAAAGTCTTCAATAATATGCACATTCGGAAACTGAAAATTGCAAATGTTAAGAAGAAATTGTCATATTTCTGTAGGAATCTTTTTAAAACATTACATATATAGTAAATGTTTAACTGATTTAAACTCAGATATTCGGAGAACTGTTGTATTTTTCTTTACTTCTATTATATTTTAAAGAACTGTATAGTCTTAATATCTGTGAATAGGAACATTTCAATAAACTGATTCCATTTTTTTATGTTTTGATCCGACAAAGATGTTACCTTAAACGTAAAAGCTTTATAAAGTTATTTCTGTCTCAGAAGCATTTCATTCCTGATTACCAGTTTTAAGTAACTCTGATAGCAGAGTACTTCCATGCATTGAAAAAGTTATAAAAACCCTTTTCACACATTATTTTAAGACTTTTTCCTTCTGACATCCAAAGATCCATCTTAATTCAGTTAAAGTGAGTACGAAAACATTGATTCAAAGGCAAGAAACTTAATTAAGTCAAGATCCAAGGCTTCCATAGTACACCCTGCAGCACCTTTTCCATTTATCCAAAGCAAGTCGGTGTTCTTTTGTTTACTTTGCTGCGCAACACGTAGATTATCTAATAAATCAGATGACTTCAACAAAGTAACAACATAAAATTCACACCAAGACGCTTTATTTAACTTTCTTTTTACCTTAATTAATTAGATTTTCATCTTCATACTCAATTTAGAATCAAAGAAGGATTTTGTCCTTATTTTGTCTTATCCTTAGTTCGTTCAAGGCGTTGATATTCTCAATTTTGGTTTTTTTCTGCAATTCCCCATCTTATTATCCAGCTCTATAAAATAACTTAAAATTTCCGTATAGAGAACATTCCTTATTTTACTTTTCCCTTTGGCCGTTTTTAGCTTCCGGTAAAGTTAACAAGAATCTCCTTTGTTTGAAAGATTTCTCTTTTTTTTCTCTTCTT
>CM063502.1:26841865-26946865 GCA_032207245.1 Pardosa pseudoannulata | reverse complement strand
TTAAGAAATTACGCAATCTGCATTTATTTGATAAACAATGCTCCATATTATGTAACCATATAAATTAACATTAATAATTATTTCAAACGCTATTGTTTTACTGTTAAAGACGTCATATTATTCTCTTTCTCTTTACTATAATTTCTAATTTTATTCTTCTCTCCTAATATCACAGAACCTAAGACGATAAAATATCATAATATATAAATATATATATATATATATATATATATATATATATATATATATATATATATATATATATATATATATATATATATATATATATATATATATATATATATATATATATATATATATATATATATATATATATATATATATATATATATATATATATATATATATATATATATATATATATATATATATATATATATATTATTGCCCTACAAATCGTTTTTAGTTACTGAAATTCGTTGAGGCATTTTTTATCTTGGTCAATAAGGCTTCACTTAAAGGGTTCATGATTTATGGCTTCTGAATTCATAGGAATAGAACTATTCTGTTATATTATGTAAGTCACGTACACTGTGTTGGCATCATATTGTATTTCGTTGTATTACTAAATACTGCTAATACTATTTAAATTCAGTTTCCAATGTTTCCAGATCACAAATTACATTAGATAATAATCTTACAAAAAATAATAACTGTTTCTGATATATTGACGACTATTTCTTAAAGTATTAAAATGAGGAGTGGTTTAATAGACTATAAAATTCTTCCAGTTAAAAGCAAATAAGGAAATTCATCCCGTTGTTTTTTGAATATTTAATAATTATTTTGAGCTTATATATTTTATTAAAATTCAGGACATTTGACCGGCTTGATTAACAACTGGTTAAAAAAATATGTTGATCTTATATTAAGATATCTTATATCATTGAAGGGCACAATTGTTCTTTAAAAAAGCATTTGTAATTTCATGAAGGTCTTATTTATTCTTATAATACAGAAATTCATGATAGCTTAAATTTTAGGGCGTCATTATATAATTTAAATTAATATGATTTTCATTTATATATTTTAGAAAATATCACTTTTACTTTGTGATTTTTAATATTCTAAAATGAAATTATAGCTTTCAGAATGTATATTAAACCTTATATCCCTGTTGTACATGAGTATTTACATTTATGAAAATATAGATTTTCATATATGACAGAGAAAATTACCAAATCTTAGCGATGATTCATATATTTCACATGACACGAATTAGTTTAGGACCTGTAAAGTATAGCTATATGTATTTAATAATATTTTGAAATATATTAAAGCCATATTACTGTATCTGAGTCAAGGAGAAAATATTTTAATGAGATAACTTGGAATATCAATCAGCAATATGAGGGTCGAGAAAGTCTTTTACTGATTAAATTGTTTGAAGACTAAAAACACATAGATAAAAAAGTAAATCAGAGTCGATTATATTTTATTTACTACTGAAATACATGCGTCTAGTATATAAGACGTTATAAGAATGTTATTCTTGATAAACATCAATTTGAATTGAAAAATTATGATAATAGACTACAGTTTTTACTTTGAAATTTATAGATTGTGTTTCTATTTTTTAACATTTTTAAAAAGGTAAACGCATGGGAGAGCGTTAGATGCCATTGAGGAAAAAATATTGAATACTGCTTTGCTTTATATCTTAAAGACATACAGGTATTGTTAATAATACACAGAGATTTGATAATAGCACTATATTTTCATTGACCAATTACCAGAAAATATATCTTTTAGAAAAGAATCCTGTGGGACTTATTGAAATATTTTTCAATATATATCTGACTTGGACTGAATATATCTGACTTGGAATTAATTCTTAATAAATAATTTGTATAATATTATTTCTGTCTTAAAACTCAAAATTTGCAATAAAATGAGATTATTTTGCGCTTAAAACGATCCATCTTGTGAAGTAGAATTTCAAAAATATTAAGAATTTAAATTGTTTAGTCTCCTGTTTCATTTATATCCATTTCCTTTCGCTTAAATTTTATAAATGCATAGCTAAGAATAAAATATGTACTTATTAACGTAATTTTTGAAAGTTGAGATAGCTGTGAAGATTAAGCATTAACTTCTAGCTAAGAGCAAAATATTGAATAAGGAACAATGAATCACTCAAAGCGACTAACTGTTCCCTAGAAATCCAGATGAAACAGATTAAAACTCGTTGAATCGAAGTGAAATATGTGCTCGGTTCTTTACATATTCATGGAATGCATCAATCGGCTGCCTTTAGTTCTGCTGTGGAGGTGGGGAGCAGCAGAAGTCTCGTGTTGTAAAAGCTCCAGATTTATGAACTGTTGAACATGTCTGGAAAATGTAGGAGAGGGGAGAAACTTAAGCAAACTATAAATCTATGTCCATCCTTAATTCCGTCAGTGCTGGGATCATCATCTTGAATTGTGGTATTCTGAACTTCATAGAAGCATCAGATGTTTCTATCCGTGGTGCAGCTCAAAATCGTTAACCTTTCTAGGTATAAATCGCCAGTCTATATCGGGTTTAAATTTATTTGCAGATGATTTTTGGCATTTAAATTTTATAGTACTATTTGGAGTCATATAATTTATAGTGTTACTTAATACAATTAAAATTATCATATTACGGATTTTATAACTGTTGAATATTAATCTACTGATTTAAACAGCTTTTTTATCTTTGTACTGTGTTTTTATAATCATAGATTATAATTTCTATAAATAAAATGTTGTTTCTTAATATACGTAAACTACTGAATACAGAAAAGAATCTTCAATTAGTGATTAATGTTGTTATGTTTCATCCTTAAAAAACATAAAATTTAAAAGAGATTAATTTATACTGAAAGAGTATTTAGTGAGAAAGAAGCGAAAAGATATTAAGTGTTTAATTTTTTATGCTGAAAATATAGTTTTTGCTTAACTTTTTTTTTTTGCAACTTTCTCTCATTAATTTAATGCTAAGATTTAATAGCTTTAGAGCATTAAATGAAAAGAACTCGTTTATCTGAGAACGTAATAACTATGGATTGAATAATGTAAAATATATTTTCTCAATATTTACGATGATCTTTTTTTTTCGCTTATTTCAAAATAATTTTACTTTTAATTCCGAATGATATGTAATATGTGAAGAATAAAATTAACTTCCTTATACAGTTTAATATAATTTTTTACAGCTATACATAAATTAACACAAATTTTTCATATACTGTTCTAGATTTAATAAATATTTTATTTAATTTAATTCTTTATTTTAGTACTCAAAATTTGATTTCATTTAACTCATTGCCACCTGCATTACTTTATTCCTGATCTAATTATATCTATTTTCTTTTACTCATATTAAATTCTGAGTTCTATCTTCAGGTTCAACTCTTGAATAATATATTTTGCATTAAATTTGGATTTGTAATTTATTTACAATGGCTCATAAGTAAGAATGGGGTATTTACAGCTCACAATAGTCTTTAAAATAAACAATGCAGATTCAGATTCGTCAATTTCTTTCAACCTGATCTATGCACTATAAATATATATTCATTTTCAGTTTAAATATATACATAATAAAAGAAAGTTTAGCATGCCATCAGTCATAACCTTTTCCAGTGATTCTCAAGATTTTCTAGAGTAGAGATAACTTTTGTATAGAATTTACTTTAGTGGAACTTTTATTTAAACTGATGTTATTGTGTGATTTAGTATTCAGCATTACAATCTAATTTTTTTTTTACTTTACGAGAGTTATTGAGAACAGGACCTACGGCTTAAAGCCGACTCTGAACATTAAAATAATGTGGAATTCTTAGGCACGTGATAAGTTTGGTTTTTATTAGAATTGGTACATATATTTTTAACATTACTACTTATAGTTATATTTCAATGTTTACCTGAGATTTTTACATATGTTCTCTATGATTAGATGCTTGCAAGCGCTTCCCCTGTTTTATATTTTATATTGTTTAATATTGAAAACCCTACTTCATATAAATATGAAGTAGACACATTAACATTTTTATATTGTATATTTATTAGGCCATTCAAATGATGTTCTTCTCTTTCATTTTCAGCCGAAATCCGGTTCATTATTTAGAAACACTTTTAAAGTGCTCCCCGAAACATTGGATGAAATCACTGCCCTGCTTAACGATTAAAATAATAAATTTAATTATAACTACTTTTTTCGAAAACAAGTTTAACAAATGTAGTCAATATTAAATAAATTTATCTTAGAAAATTATTGTTATTAGAAATGTTGTTAGGACCAAGCAAGGTTTATTTCTTGCATTCAAATAGTTCCACATCATTTCACAAAACAAAGTTCAATTACAAGATTATTCAATATGATTTATTTGTTTACATTATTTAAATACGTATACTCTAATGATCAAAATTTAAAAAATTGAACATTTTGTCGAATTTAATAAAAATAATTCAATGGAATGTTAAACTACTGCTTCGAGACAGAGATACAAATCTTGTACATCAAATACATAAGCGTACACGTGTATGTGAACATATCCAGTAGAGAAACAGGATATATCAGCAAGTGCACATGACATAATACTCTATTCGTTCGCTAACACAGCTCGCAGAAATTGTTGTTTCTTTTATAGTTTCTTTTTTGAGTAATAGGCTAAATTCAAATTAGAACAGTAAACAGGAGTAACCACAAACGTTTAGATGATGGCACTGGGTGATTAATTGTGTAAAGGCTAGAAGCAGGGCAGTCCCCCGTCCAGATATTTAGAGAGTTCAGTTTAATGCCCAGCGTCGTGTGCAACTCATAGACCATTTAGAATATACCGGATACATCGCAGGAAAGGCTAGTTACGGTCATCCAACAGCCACCATGTGAAGAAAAGATCACCATTTCTCTGTTTTAACGGGTGTGTAACAAGTATGCTCTTTATTTACCACAGGAAAGCTAGTTACAAGGGTGAATTTTTCCTAAATTCTTTATAAGAGAGTGTTGTTTGCAAGAATACCTTTTTTTTGTGCCCTCCTCACTTCTACGAAGAGCCCGTTTAGCATGTTGAAGACAGAATAAAAATTGGAATATGGATCATTAGACAACCGTTCTCTTCACTGTTGAGTTTCGGTTTAGTCTAACCATGATTCAAGGCGCACATTTATATGAGGAGAACAGAGATCCGCTGCCTGTATTTCATTGTTTATGAAGCCCTTTATTATGGCACTGGGGATTTACCAATGGCCACAGGAATTAATAAATTGCCATATTTTAATTATGAAATTAAGATTAAAAGCCCGTATAGCTCTAATAAGTGAGCATATCCTCTACAGCCCAAATTTTGTTCTATTCTCCAACCGCTATTTGACATCTTCAACGGGTGGTAATCACGATCATGCTTGGGTGTTTTAACCGTTGAATGGTTACTCGTTTTATTTTATATCAGTGTATGTACACATAAAATTTCATTAAAGTTGGTCCGGAAGTTTAGGAGATAATTGACCAAGTGACAAATTTCCTTTAATTTTATATGCATATGTTGTAAAATATATAAAGATTCTTTATCTTCCTAAACCATTGGTTTTAGATATGTATACTTCTAATTACAAAAATGTTTCAATATTTTCCATTTACAATAGATATACAATCCATCTATAATCAGAGAACCCTCCACCCCTTAATGTACATGCCTACATACCCTAGTATCTTGTCATTGCTTCCTCCGCAGGTCATCTCGGGAAGTCCAGACTGATTTGAATCTATGCCGTATTAAACTGGCGTTATTGTCATACAAGTATGAATATTTATTAAGCGCACAAATAGGATTTCCGAAATTTCTCGAACAGAAAAGAGATTGAGTAAATTACTATAAAGTGATGAAATTGATTTCAGATATTGGGATACGTTAAATCAAGTAACTCGAAATTTATTTATTAAAATTTGTTACATTTTATTTTAAGTTTGTTTAATTTATATATATATATATATATATATATATATATATATATATATATATATATATATATATATATATATATATATATATATATATATATGTATATATATATATATGTATATATATATATATATGTGTGTGTGTGTGTATGTGTATATATGAATAAAATATGCATATATTCCATAGATAGATGTATTTCTTACTGTAACATTAATAGAAATCATTTTTTTACTGAAATCAATATTGCAATTATAAACTGAATTTGTAATAAAAACTGTAAAACAAAATTAGCCTCTTTATTAGTCTACATTTTAGAAATACAACCTGTACAATTATTTATTCGTCAATTCAGAAATTTACCTCAAAAGAGCATAGAATTTTCCCAATTTTATTTTGATTTTAAACATAAACAACAAAATTGCAAAGTGTTTCAAGGAAGTATTTATTTTAATTCATTTATGTTCAGAGTTCTGAAAATAAAACTCCTATGCATACTAAAAGTAAAGCACAAAACTATAAATTTAAATTTAAAAAAAATAATTGTATAAATTACTAAAGGCGTACATCAATAGTCTAAAACAATTCATTTGATAGCATTGCCTTGATGTTGTAATTTAAATCGTGATCTTAAAAGATAATTTGCAAAACTACATAAATAATCTTCTGATAGAATCTTACAGATTTTTTCAAAAATAATAAAAAAGATATGATAATCTTCTGTTAATAAGCATTTGCTGCGAATATTTATTTGCCAGAGGAAAATAGAAATAGGTCTGTTTTATTTTACTTTCAATAGTAATGAAATAATATCTACACAGTAACGCTAGCTGTACTTTGTAGATTATATATATATATATATATATATATATATATATATATATATATATATATATATATATATATATATATATATATATATATATATATATATACTAGGCGCCCCAACAGACGTTGTCCTGTCATAACGTTATAAATTCAAAACTTGTAGAATGTTTTTAAATAAATTATGAATTTTACCGTTTTGATGGAATAGTAAGAAAAAATATTTTAATAATAATTGACGCCGCCACGTATACAGTCATCACAAACTTAATTAGCTTAAATTAAGATTTTCACATCGCGTGTACGGGGATTCGAGCCTGGGACTCGTACTGAAGTCCGTTGCACTACCGGAATTTTAATAAAAAACTTTTTCTATCAAATAGTGAACCTAAACCATTCTTGAATTAAAGTATTTACATACACAACATTTCATCAAAATCATTCCCGACCTTTAGGAGTAGTACTATTATAAATACACGGATGGAAGAAGTTTACATATAAAGATAAATATATATATATATATATATATATATATATATATATATATATATATATATATATATATATATATATATATATATATATATATATATATATATATATATATATACATACATATATATATATATATATATATATATATATATATATATATATATATATATATATATATATATATATATATATATATATATATATATATATATATATATATATATATATATATATATATATATATATATATATATATATATTTATACATATATATATATATATACATACATATATATATATATATATATATATATATATATATATATATATATATATATATATATATATATATATATATATATATATATATATATATATATATATGTAAATTATTCATTATTTTGTTGTGTGTTTCAGTATATATATATTTGCATCCTATTTATCTTGTGAAATGTACACCACAACTACGTGATAGTTTTTTAATTCAATTGCACAAATAAATGACATATAACAAAAGAATTTAGGAAGACTGATATTTTTATTTAATAAACGTTGTTTTATATTACTGAATATATTTTCTGAAATTATACTATTCAATTAAGGAAATTATCCCCAAACCTTATTATCTGATTAAAAATACGCATCCCTAACCTGTCTCAAAAAATGGGACTTTTCTTAAAATATTCCCTAAAGCAATACTAATCTTTATATGTTCCCCACTTATTTCTCTTTGACATGCCAGAGAAGGTTTGTACTCTGCAGAAGTATTCATGCGAAAACAGAAACTGTATTTCAAAAAGTTCCAAATCGCAATAATAAACATAGACTGGCTGGGTGAAAAACAGATATTTAGGAACAGAGTGTTGAAGAGGATATTTCTTAAAAGATTTGTAGATGTGTAGGCTCTTTTTAAGCAAATAACTCCATTTCTGATCGAGTTCGGCTTTTGAAAGCAAACAAGGTTAATCTAATTTTCATTTTCTCCTGACTATTGGATATTATTCTTGCTGCTAAAGGGGAAAAGGTAATGATTTTAGAACTCTGGTAAACCTTTTTTCTCCAAATTGAATTTTTCCTAACATAAACTTTTACTTCATTTGTAAAATTTGATAAATTTTATTATAACAGAGATTTTAAATTTTTAATAGTTATATTAAGTTAATAATACGAAAAACAGGTCTGATAAAATCATTTGAGAGATATATTTTTGTTTCTATAAATAATGAAAATAAATACTGAATTGTTTAGGGAAGTGAATATGAATAAAGTTGTTTCTATAGAAATATAAGTGAAAATTTTTCAAATGAAATATTTTTACAAATAACTGAGGAACCGTTTAAGGGAGATCTACTCTTTGATGAAATTTTTGGCAAATTGCATATATGGAAGTAAATGAAACAGTTTTGATTCATTACATATGAGCATGCAATAATGCAAACCATGGAATATTAAATACGAAAAATGTCTTTAAATTATAGGTATGTCAAAAGATCTTTTTTATATTGGTTTCTTTTATTAAGAAAAAAAAATAAACTTATATTACTTTTCTGTTTATTATACATTTATTAAAATTAAAATAACTTATTAATTAATTTCTAGAGCTTATAAAGATAGATTAAATAGAAATTTCAATTTCAAGAAACATTTATACACATCTCTCTCTCTCTCTCTCTCTCTCTCTCTATATATATATATATATATATATATATATATATATATATATATATATATATATATATATATATATATATATATATATATATATATATATATATATATATATATATATATATATATATATATATATATATATATATATATATATATATATATATATATATATATATATATATATCACACATATCATATAAATCAAAATTATTACACCTAAAATATCTGTCTAAATTTCTCCTTTTACCCTTCCATACTTTAATACCATATTTCCCAGCTGTACAATGTCAGATATGACGGAGTGTTTGTCAACATAAATTCTTTTAGTAGACTTATAAAACTAATGCTAAAATAAATGATAACTTTCTGTCCTTTGGCCACAATTTCCAGTTGTCTGAGGAAAATAGTTCACTCCTCCAGTGTATAAATTACTGCATATGTGGTTTTAGGTCTTTCCAAATGATCAAAGTTCATTTCTGACTGACAATAATGCTGACTAAGCTGTTGGTCTCATGGGGAAAAATTCACGTAATCAGTCGCTGTTAGGAAATATTTGTGAAAGAAGTGCGTAGCCGTGAGCATTCGGTGAAAAGCTCTTCTCCAGTAAAGACGTTCATTTTTAGTCTTAATAAACTTCAAAGTTCTTCTATGTTGAATTTCGCTGTGTTTTTAATGTAGTCACGATTGCAAATTAATAAGTTCTCTCATTGAACAGTAAACCCTGGCAATGTAAATCTGTAATGTAAGTTTGCCACATACACACACATAGATAGATATACACATTTTAGGCTTTTATAACTTTAGTAGAATCTAAATAAAAAATAATTAATTTCTACAGTTAACTAAGAAAATTTAAATAGAAATTTCATTTTCAAGATACATTTATACACATACTCCCTCTCTCTCTCTCTCTCTCACAGACACACACACACAACACTATATATATATATATATATATATATATATATATATATATATATATATATATATATATATATATATATATACAGCGAGAGAGGGTTTAGGGATATACTAAAATGCAGCATTTCATTAATCACGAGTTTTACCTTAGTTGACAAAAGTAGAGATCATGCGGTGGGTGAACGTTTGTTAGGTGCTTTGGTCATGTAGATAGTTTTTATGGGCTACAAAATATTCCCTTGTTCTTTAAATTTATTATAAGAACCTCTTTTATTTCACGGTGCTTTAAAAGAAATCGTACATTAAAGTCTTACATAATAAACATCTAGCCATGATATGATACTAATAAAAAAAGTCATGTTTAATTTTCCTTTATTTGCACGTAAAACCTCTCATTTAATAGGGCAATGTTAACAGAATTTTACTTTATAACTTGCATAAAACTTGCCAGCTACTGATAAGAGGATTCTTTTTTTTCTTCTCGTAAGTACTTTAATTTGGAGCGTAATATAATTTATTATCAGCCACCTAAAGAGTTCTTTAATATGTAATTCAGTTAAAGTAATTGTAATTAGTTAAAATACCATAGAGAAAGAATATCCTGTTGTTAATATTTTTTTAACAATGAATAATTCTACTTATCTGAATTTCATGAATATTTCCTTTAACTCTGTTTATCATTCTAAAAATACTAATAATTAATCTCAATGTAACTAAACAATAGATGCTTTTAAACGTATGTCTCTTAATTTGAAGGTTAAATTCTAAACAAAAACACAAAATTTACATCATTCAAAACTGTAATCAAGAAGTAAATCAATGTTTTTATCTATATGATGGGGATATATTTAACACTAATTCAATTTTTTTCTTGCTACAACATTAAATCATTGTATATTAATAAAGAAGTATATAATAACATATATACATATAGATATATAAAGATAATTTGAAGTTTCTTAATCAAATCTCTACTTAGTTTTTTTTAATTAAATGTACCAATGCCACGATAGATGCCACGACAGTGGTAAATGTTATTCTTTTCACAAAAGGCATCCTACGACATGTAATCAATGCCTGTCATGTGTATTAAGTAATATATATATATATATATATATATATATATATATATATATATATATATATATATATATATATATATATATATATATATATATATATATATATATATATATATATGTATATATATATATATATATGTATATATATATATATATATATATATATATATATATATATATATATATGTATATATATATATATATATATATATATGTATGTATGTATATATGTATGTATATGTATATATATAAACCAATGTATGCATAACTCTTTATTCAGATACTCTTTTCAGTATGATTTTTTTTTAATGCAGTAGGTTAAGGTAGGGAAGGAGATATCCTATTTTGCACATAGTTGTCGATATCTTTGCCTGCTTTCTCTTGACTCACCATAGCAAGTAAGTCCCCAATTACATCCGATTCTGAAAAAGAGCTCCCTCCCAAGAGGTATTCTGTGGGTAACAAGTTCACATTTGTGTTGGAAAAGACAGCGTAGCAGATTGATTGGATTGTCTTATTGATTAGGAATCGAACCCGTGAAAGATCTCCCCTATTGAAAATCATTGTTTTAGCTTGGTGGAATGTGGTAGGTCAGTAAGTAGACAAACAAAACTTAACAGTAAAAAAATATACCTAGCTCCTACGCATACCACTCTAGATACATTGTTTTTTATGTGTTTTTGTGTGCTTAATAATAAACTTCGACCTTATAATCATTTAATGCGTCATAATCTATCATAAGTGTGTTTTAGTAAGTTTCTGAATAAAATTAACTGTAAAAGAAGTACAGTATTATTTTAATTTATGCAAATTTTTGGTTTCCAATTACATACTAAGCAGGATAAATGTAAGCATTATTGCTTTGATAACTTAATAACAATTGCGTGAACTTTACAAGTACTAAAAAATAGGGTGTTTAGTTGTTATTTAAGACCTTTAAAATAATTATGTATTCTTTGTTACTAGGAAAGCTTTAAAGAATTAAAAACTGCTTCAGTGAAAAAGCATTCTTTTATTTTCCATGTAACCAAATTATATTTCCTGAAAATGTGTATGGGCTAAACATGCTACAAAAAAAATTACATGCGAACTCCAGAATGATAAATAAATCATTCATATTGTTTTTCCCGTTCTATTTTCTTGTCTAACAGAAACAAATTACGTTTAGAGTTACGAAAAATAAACTATTCTTACTAATTTATGCAATTTATTTAGCGCAATTGCAGCAGCTCGTTATCGTTTGGCAAATGTTGTCGATAAAATTCAAACGAAACTTGTTTCACGTATTATTTAAAGATATTTACGCTCGCAAAAGTTGGCTCAGCGTGTAAATTGTAATCTCAGCGTTAATGGTCATTTAGAGTTCAGTCTCTTTAGCCACGAACAAAGCAATTAAAATGCACACAAGCCAAGTTATACGAGAAAGCAATTAAGTGAAGGCAGGTTGCACTGAGAACAGACCTAACTAATCTTGAATTTAAATAGTTCCAGCTTTCTCTGGAATATACTTCACATAATGCATCACAGTCAAAATCTTTAGTCAATAAAACGTAGTTAGAAATGCATGTCAACATATATAAAAGTATTATTATTTTATTTACTAAAGCTAAGTATATAATGTAAAAACTGTTAAAATTGGAAAAGAGTGAGAAAGAAATTTATAAAAACATATCAAACGTTTTCTGAAGATGCAATCTGTAACCATATGATGTAATATATCCAATAATACTTCTAAATATCGTACCTTTAAAAATATCAAAAGATATAAATTCTATAATAAAATAATACTTTTAACTAAATACGACTTTGGGGAATTATTTTTGTATCTCAAAAAATCTCAAAATCTCATTGCTAGTATTTTTCTGGCGCTGTTGTTTTTTCAAAAAATCAGTGATCAACTAATGAATTATTTGTAATATTTAATCACTTAGCTACATTTTGTAGATCTATAATATGCATATAAAATTTCAAAATCTCATTGCTAGTATTTTTCTGGCGCTGTTGGTTTTTCAAAAAAATCAGTGACCGACTGATGACTTATTTGTAATATTTAATCCCTTAGCTATATTTTGTAGACCTGTTTATGCATTGAAATAGAATATAATAATCTGTAAAATATAATAAAAATTTTTGCTTGAAAAAAAATTAAATGTCAATAAATTATTTCTTAAATTTAAATGCACGTATAATTAAAGAATTAATCTTTAATCTCTAGAATTGGCATCTCCCCTATAGCCGAAAGTTCATTCAGTGATATTCAAAGTTGATTATAAATATTTTAATATAATATAGCTTAGAATGATATTTTATTATCTGGGGAACAAATTTTAAATTACTCAGTAGTTTCATTACATTTTCATAGATAGAAAATTTGCGGATATTCTTCTGGAAACAACTTTTCCCTAAGAGTAGTATAAAAGATGCGTTCGGATTCACCTTTTATTTTTTAGCTTGATATAAAGGACAGCCTCGAAAGATATTTATAGGAACCCCGCGTGCTAAAGTGACACTAACTTTGCAGCATGTATGAGAAAATTCCGTGAGCTGGAAAGCAGTCACATAAAAAAGCTCAGCCTATGGAGTCTCATATTTTGAGGTAAGTAGGTGATGGTTTTTTACGTTCTGAATATAAAGTATTGAATGCATGAAATAAGTGCAGGAAAATGTTTCTAAAAGTAACAAGTTTGCTTTATTAATAATTGATATTATTTTAGTTTCTTAAGATGGTACATTTATCATAAAATTAAAAGTAATTATGATTACAAAGCAGTTAAAGGTAAGTAACAAGTAGTTACACGGTTCACACTGACGTTATGCACATTTTTTATTTCAATACACAGTATTTATCTAAAGGTTGAAGATATTTTCGAGATAATAAAAAAAATTGTATTATACAGCACTAAATGCAATTTAAATAAATTTAGTTTCTGTGGTTAAAACAAATTTGTGTATGCATTTTATAATATTAAATTAGGAAATTTATCAATGTATAGTTACATGACCAGATTTAAGTAAAATTCATATTAATCTAACAATAGTATTAAAAAAACGTAAAACATAAAAACATTGTAACTTTTTGAAATTCTACTTGAATAATTAAAATGTCATATCATTCAGTCATAATAAACAACGTAATTAAATACGGTTGCTTGTGTTTGGCACGTTATGGCCGGTGGATTCTGTTCCATTAAATATAAAAAAAACAAGCAACAAACCTAAACATGGTTGCTAGTACGAAGCATCTAAAGGAAATAGCAAAGTGTCATGTAGCTTATATTATATGATGGGGAGGGAACTATATAACACATTTATGAATAATTTGTTGAAACCCAAGATTAACATTATCTAGACATTTTTTTTTTAAATTTGAAATATAATTAACAACATAAAAACAACTAAAAAAATATATTATAGTCTGTTAAAGAAAAATAAATATATACTGATATTCGAATAATTTGCATGTCTTAAAAAGTATTTAGGTAAAACTATTAATTTACTTTTGTTATAAAACCAGTAAGCGATAATACGATTAATAACAAAATTATATTTAAATGAAGTAATTATTTAAACAAAAATTATTATGAAAAATATTAAGTCGGAAAAGTACAAGGAATAATACGAGAAATATTATTTTGTATAATTATATACTTTTCGCTTTTAGAAAACATTCACAATTTACAACAGATTTCTTAAAGTTAAATACATAAAGATAATTAAACCGATTAGTATACTGTATACAAGTTCAGGTAAGCATAAATTAGCATATTCCTTTTGAAGTATAAAGTGAGCTGGTTATAGGTAAGTCATTGAAAATATTTCATTTTTTTAAATTCTTGTAGAACTTTAAATATTTTTTTTTGTTTCTGATACATGTAAATAATAAGGAAACAGTTTACAGAACTCACTTAACAAATATATATAAAAGCTGATTATAATCATTCGTATATCATTTCTGAGAACAGATTTTCTTCCAGACCTATTCTTTGTTTCTATTTAATAAACAAAAAAAATTTTTTAAATACAGAATGAAATTTCAGTATGGATTACAAATTTAAATTTTAAAAATATGTTTTGTTTAAATTTCAGTTTTATTGGAATTACGATTTGAAATTCTTATCATGTATAAATACGGGGATTTAAACTTATATTTTAAATAAAAACAAAGATTTTAGCATTTATTTTTTTTTGTTTTACTTTATTGCATGGTATAATTAGTTAGCTGAATTTCCGTTTTTAATCTGTGAAATTTACAAAACCTCTCTCAAATTTTAGCGACATATGCCGTAATTACTGATTTCTTTAACTATTACAATCAGAGCTAAATAATCTAGTATTTTCTAGTATCGAATAAAAATAAAAGTCGATTGTCTTTATTAGTTTCTATTTCAAATAATACAAGGACACTTACATGATTAAAATGTAAAATTTAATAAGTATTTGAAACGTTTAGTTCCAAAACAGGACAATAAAAATTTCAATAAAATTATGACTGAAAACATTAAGGTGCAATCTAAATTAAACACTAAATTCCTATGATTATTATCACATTTTATTTAAATTTTTGAAAAAGATTGTCTCGTTTTGGAAGTAAACTATCATATTAACCTTACTCTCAATTTTTTTCAACTACCAAATTAAAACTTAGTAAAGAAATTTATCATTAAAGGTAGGCTTGATTAAAATACTGTAATAAACTGAAAAGAATGAAGACTAAAATCTTCGTTCATTATTTCAGGTTTCTTCCAAAGAGACAATCTTTTCTGGAAATTCACCAAAAGGACTAACTGTGACTCAAATTGAATGTGATTACAACGTCGCAACATTGAAGTACTCCTAAAGTTGAAAGGACATTGACTGGACGTTTCTCAAGGAATACTAAAACCTTTCCCATTCTCACCAGTACAAAATGTACTTGTCAAGATGGAAGACGATATATTTTGAAGATGTATTTTTAGGTCTGTTACACTATTATTTTGATTCGAAATGTATTTTCAGACGTTCCATATGAATTTGCTTTATTATTCTTTTAGAAATTAATCAGTGTGTATGAAACATTTTTATAAAAAAAAATTTGACACATAATAACGAAAAGAAATTTTAAAGATAAAGTATAATGTATGTAAACATATACATATACATATATATATATATATATATATATATATATATAATATATATATATATATATATATATATATATATATATATATATATATATATATATATATATATATATATATATATATATATATGCATATATATATTTATATATATATATATATATATATATATATATATATATATAATATCTATCTACTTATACACATGAAATTCACATGTATTGCATAGTTTCATCATGTGAGATCTCAGTTATTGTAGTTTAAGTACTACTTTAAAAATACAAAAAAATAACTCTACATGAGTTCTGTAAAGAAGGATTGTTTTTTAGAGCCGATTTCCAAGAGTTAGAAAATTTCATCAGCGGAATCAATACTAACCATTTCAGCATGAAAATACATATCCTTATTCATACGATCATCTTCCCACACTCAATTTAAAAGTAGAAAAAATATCTATTAGAATATCTAAGCAGAATAACGTATCGCATCAAGCATTATTTTGAGTTCCGTATATTTTATTAGTTACGGAGGTGGTAGTATAGTGATATATATCAGGTAAAGGTAACATATTTTCGCAAAATTTAAACGGTAAAGCACTACTTAGTGGAAAAGCAATGCAAACAGAAAACTAGTGAATGTTATTACGAATGAGTACTGAAGGGATTTTAGAGCTAATATCTAGTATGAATACTATAACAGCTATCATCGCTGTGCATTAATTGTCTTCAACCATACCTTTGATCTTACTTCAGGTTCCAGACTTTTGTATATGAAACAGATTATATAATAAATTATGCATTTTGCAAGATTTAAAAAAGTGATTAATTATTGGGATTTAGCAAACGCAAAGGATAATGAGTTAGCAAAGATAAACAACATTCCTAGGAGACGAACCACTTTTCATGTTTCTTTGAAATCAAATAATTAAATGATGAATGGAAAAAGCTTTTTACAGTTAAAAGGTATTATAGTAGTGGCTTTGGTCTATTGCTTTCAGTTCAAAAATCTTTCGGGAAAGCCAATGGGTCTAAAATTTGCATGTTTTCCTATCTCAAAACAATTTGGCTTTTAGAAGTCATGGTAAAAAGTACGATTGAAGTCCAGACCTCAACAACTGTGTTAAGAGACCACTTTACTTTAAAGAAAATATGTTATTATTTCCTTTAAGTGGGACGAACAGAGATAATTTATTTTTAATGTAATCTATAACATAGAATATATGGATATCCAAGCCTAACATCTTGTGTATGTATATATACATAAATGTGAATGCGTGATTAAAAAAAGGAAATACGCCTTTTTTTTAATATATTGGCATCTATAACATAAAATTTTTAATGTACTCTGAGTTTCATGCAGAGCATTTTAATTAGTTTGTTTTTAGTGAAAATATCTCTACAACTTTTTAAATGAGTTACATTTTAGTGCTGATTTTAATGATGATTTTAGTGACATTTTAGTGACATTTCCACATACTGAAATATTTTACCTCTCACTATTCTTTTAATTCATTTGAACAATTAGACATCTAATTGAGTCAGTTCTGGCTAGTAAAGACTTTATTTAATCACAATGATAAACAAAATAACAAACATCGTATAGATAGCTTTAAAGAACAATTGTATGATGTTATATTTAATCACTACCATAACTTGCAATGCAAATCTGAAACTGCAACCAATATGCAAATACCTTAAAAATTCCAATGAATAAATGTCAGAACTGAATTATAATACTGACTCACTTCCTGTCAATGAGAAGTAATGATCTTCCATGTTTTCAATGTCCAAAAAAGGTAAGGAAATAACTGAATTGATGGGTATTGTGTATACTCCTATAAAACGCACCATAATACTTATGAGGCTTGTTCAATTCAGAGCCCCGTTATTACACATAAAAAGTACCGTGTGACTCTCATTTGCATGTTTCTTCAGTAGAAGACAAATTTTCACAAACGCGCGTTTGGTTCTTGACCTGAAGTTTTTATTTCGATTAAGGATTCAAAACTGATTAAGAAAAAATACTTTGCTTCATAGTTTTTATTACAACCGAAATTTATCAAGCAGTTTTCCCTAGATGAATGAGTTAATAAAAAGTATTTGACTGATTTTTAAGTAAGTTTACGATTTGGCTAATAAAAATAAATTAATTTTCCATTATTTTTTATATTAAAATTGAAATAAAAACTTTTAAAAATCAAAAAGATATGTCTCAAAAATGTTTTTAATGTGAATATAACCTAATCCTTTTGCTTATAATACACGAAATTCAGTAAAATGTCTGTTTCATCTAACAGACTATAATCTCGTTTTCAATTTAATTCATTGTAATAAAGTAATTCAAATATATGTATGGGTTTGAAAATAAAGCTTACCTTTTCATATTTTATTTAAAAATGGTCAATGAAGCTGCAATATGCAAATTTGCCTCTACTATATTTTGTTTTTATACAAACTGAATACATTGTTTTCAGTTATTGTTTACAAAACTTCTTTACTTTTATTAGGAATACGGTTGATGATAGGTTACTAAATTAATATTATTAGTGTTATTCCTTAATAAAATAAATGTTTTAGATATTTTGTCTGTTAGCGTTTTTTCCTCTTATAAATCATTATTTATTAAACATTAATTAATTAATTAATTACTGAATTACCCAGATTTATCTATTACTTATAAAATTTATATAGCCATGTACTGAAAAATATTCACCTTTCTCAAGTTTCATCTCCAATTCCTCATTTCATATTAGTGATAAGAAACCATTCAAATTGTTTTTTGTTTACTTATTGAAGTTGATACTTCAAACTGAGATGCATTCAATCTTTTTCTAGATATATTATTAAAGTGCAATTTCTGTTGTTACAACTTTATTATTGCTTTTATTATAATCAATTTTTTGATTTGTGTTGTTTTCAATATCTTATAGTTTCTTAATTTTCATCTTTTTAAACATACGATATATATTGTATACGACCACGATACAAATACAATAATGCTAATGTTTAATTTAAAGTATTTTATCTCTGTTATCGTTAACGTATGCAAAATATAATTATAATTTTAAAATTGCCGATATATATTATGTAAATTATATAAAATCTTGTTTATTCATGAACGCATTTATTTCTTGAATAAAGTTAGAAATAAATTTACATTCTACAGAAAATGATTTTTTTTACACTTTCATAAAAAAATTCAAGCAAGAATTAATATTCAGTTCGTTTAATTTTACTTTGAAACTGTGGACTTGTAAAAATCAAAGTGGAAAACTTTTTATGTTAAACTCTTCCATTATTATGCGTGATGTACTATATGTGTCGCATTTTTTATGGTATGCAATACAATGCAATTTCTTTTAAATTTAAAACAACCGGATTAAATTTTTTTACGAGTAAGAACTTGAATTTTCTGAAACAGAAACAGTTTATGTTTAAGCATTTATCTTGTACCCTACGGTGAAGAAACCCAAGTACACTTCACCGTGAATATATGTGCATATTGACACTTTAAGAAAAGTCTGAAAAGAAAGCAAATTGTTTCTAATGCAAATCGAAAACAGCTGCAACAGACTAGGCAAGAAGTGTTGGTCGAAGACACCATCCGATAATTAAATTTTGGTTTCTGTTGAATTAAATTTGCATTCTAGAGGCTGGTTGTATTGAAACGCTTCATACATTTGGCCCTTACAAATAGCTAAAAATCTGTAAGCATAATTTCACTTTCAACTTTTAAATGAGAAGTGTTCGCTCAATAATTTAAGTTCGTATAGCTTTAACTGTCGTGTCAGCATTTGCAATTGTCTAGAGACACAGTGAGTTTTATAAAAAAAAGAAGGTTTTGTAATTTTTAATGATACTTCCCTTCCAAAATAAATTGTTTTTTATTCAAATCAAGAGAAAAGATAAAACTAATTTCCTTTAAAAATGTTTCTGTTCCAAGTAAAGTTAATTTTTATTTGCATAATACCTATATTGTAATTAAAATATAAAATCCGTTCAGCACTGCATTAACATAAAAACAAAATATGTCTCATACCCAAATTTAATATTGCATTTCTTAACATTTTATTGCGAAACAGTATTTTAATTTTCAAATTATTTGGTTTTGTTAGTTACATCCAGTGAGTGAATCATACAGCCATTGGAATTTTAATAAAATACGATATTTTGATGTTCCTTCCTTTATAAATTACCTTCTTTTTCAAATATTAGATTATTTCTAATAATAATCATACACTTTTTTCAATCATGTGTGCCTCATTATTTAATGCAACACATTGCTTCATCTTTTAAGGTAGCCCAGCTATGTACACTCTATCATTTTTACAATTAACATTTTTTATCAAAAATTAACATTTAAGTAGTTTTCTTAGAATGTTTAAGCTTTAGCACAACTGTTGCAGACGTCAAGATGAAATCATGACGTTAAATCACATAACCATTGGAATTTTAATAAAATACGATATTTTGATGTTCCTTCCTTTATAAATTACCTTCTTTTTCAAATATTAGATTATTTCTAATAATCGCCATACACTTTTTTCAATCATGTGTGCCTCATTATTATATGCAACACATTGCTTCATATTTAAGGTATCCCAGCTATGACACTCTATCACTTTTTTACAATTAACGTTTTTCTATCAAAAATTAACGTTTAAGTAGTTTTCTTCGAATGTTTAAGCTTTATCACAACTGTTGCAGACGTCAAGATGAAATCATGACGTCAAAATAGATGACTCTTAAACCTTGTATACTACTAATTAGAACCGAGTGGTAGCCCCGAAGTACATTCAACAGCGACAACAATTCTTATCACTTGCACTTCATAAATCTGCATTTCGCAGTATAGCTTCCTGAACAATGTTATAGCTTGGATACGATATATAATGACTTCCCATTTCATGTTCCCTCGTGACATTTTCTGATAAATCAGAATACGGGAAACGGCTTTCATCCTGCCTCTTAGAAAAGTGTAGTGTAATACGCTAAATCATCTCTAAAGTAGGGATTATTGCATATTATTTTTCCTGTCTCGGTCTTATAAATGTTACACTGCAACGAAATAAAAAGAGATATCTTACTGACGAAACATTTTTGACTGCTGTTATAAAACAGGCGAAAGGAAAAATAATCAATGTATAATGTTTTTTCGTCGTCGGTGAAACAATTATTTATAGTCTGAAAAAATGTTACTTCTCCAACAGAAGGTTGAGAAATAGATCTGATTATTTGATTTTTCTTCATGTATTTGTTTCTAAATGATTTGAAAATCCTTTAGAAAACTTTTTTAATGTTGTGTACTTTTATCTTGTATGCATCACATAGTTATGTTTTTTATCCACATAATTTTGTTTCTTTCAATATAATTTTGTACGTCATATACATATTTTTAATGTTTTTGTTTGTGTATATTTGTATTCATTAGAGACTATAACACCTTACTACATTATCATAAGTATTAAAATAAATCTTTCTATATTTTTTCCCACTACGTACATGTTTAAAAACAAATATTTTTCAATAAAATTACTGGTATAAAAGTTTCTATAGATTATGCAAATATGTTTTGAATACCAGCCTTTCTTGAGAATTTTATGATTAAATAAAGTTATTTTGTTTACATTTTTAATTATGAAATATATTGCTAATTTGGAAACTTGCAAGATCATTTTAAAATCGTAACGGTTTTATAAAGTAAGTTTAGATCTAATTTGGAGTTAAGGTGTGGACGGCAAGACAATATAGCTCAATCGTAATTTTCAAATTATTATATTTGTATTTGTTGAGTAGCAGTAAGCAGCCACGCATTTGACTATAAAAACAATTGAAATTCATCTTCAGATATTGGCCTGTATTGCGATACTGACAACTCCCACCACGAGCGATATATTTGTAACTTCATAACTATTATGTTATAAATTTTATTTCTGGATTCGCCTATTATTCTTTTGTTAGCTATAAAATATTGTGTTATTTAAATTTTACCGTATGACATTTACTGATTGTCATATTTTCCAATCAACACTGAACGGCAGTTCTCTTTCTGAACATGTACTGCCGGTAGGAGCCCCTACAAATTCTTGAATGTCTGGACATATATTATTTGTTGTTAAAACCTAATGTTGGCCATCTACATCACTTCCTAAATCACGAGAAATCTCCAAAATAAGAAGTTATTTTTGAGTCAAATAATAAAATCTATAAAGCTCTAAAATAAAAATGATCAATGATTAACTTATGGCTTAACTAATCCTTCCTCTAAAAGGTCAAAAGTGTATTTTCAAATATCATAATTTCTGAGCTATAATGGAACAGAACTCCAATTCTAGCCTTTGTACCTCGATGGTACAGCTGTTGTATCAGAATAAAAATCATGAGAAAAGTATGACTTTGGTTCTACTTCTTTGTTTTGAGATTCATGCACTCTGAACATTCGTAATCTCGTTAGCTATTTTGATTTGATCTATTTACGATAACAGAAATATACGAACTTTTTTTAGGCTTTCATTATAATTTTTATTACTACATAACACAATTTCAATTGAAATGCCAGCGTTCAAGTAAGCAAAAAAATTGTAAAATACAATCCACTCATATCATTTCGTTATAGTGTTCCCCACAATGAAAAATATAATTATATTTTTCCTCGTGTACTGACTTAAAAATATATACTATGAGAATAGAAGATATAGAATATTATAAAATTATATAATGCTTCGAAATATGCTTAGTATTACTGATGACACAAATAATTCAAACGATTATGCAGATGTGGTATCACGGTTTGTGACTCACTAAACAATAATACTCTCTAACCTTTAATGTGTAAGCAGCATGAATTTAAACTCTCAGTGTAGTCTACATATTAAATTCTCTCCTCGAAATCTATTCAATTAAACAACATTTCTTTAAAATTACGTTTATGAGATAGAAAATTAATAAAATTATAAATTTTGGGATGCACACTTTTACGTCTATAAAATATAAAAAGTTTATAACTTGGTACCCATTTTTATAAAGATTATGCATATCCTTTTATGGTAGCTCTAGGTAAATGTCAGTTACGAACACTGAGAGTGTAGATAAAAGTTAAAAGTTATGTTTCTTTTCATGTGTTTGATTTTAAGTTATGAGCAATGATATAATAATTATTTTTTAAGTTGTGTACTACACCAACTGTTTCTATTTTCCAAGGTGTTCTTAACTTGAAAATTGGGTTTTTAGTTCTCTTAAAAACCTTTATCATTTTTACGGATATTTCTAAAAGATGCAAACATTTTAACACTTGTTTTCTGGTTTTACGGGTATAAAAGTGCTGACGACTACCTCTTGAATATAGGGGCTAATTAAATCGGTACATATGGCTTATAGCCCGTTCTGAATATTTGCAACCCCCCGTACCAGCCTTCATATTTACTTAATTTTGTTTAACAAATATTTCTGTATTAAGAGCTTAAAACATACGACTTCCGTATAGAATAAATATTGGTCTTTTAAAAGGAAGGATCTTTTAACACAACTTTTCTGAATCTAACTTTAAGGCTGCGATCGCGACATCCAAATTGGTATAATTCCAAATAAAAGGTAAAGATGTTGTGAGTTTTGATATAATTTGTAAGTCAACGGTTAATATATTTACTTCAGAGCTAATTAGAAATTTATCTAATTCTTCAAGCCCCTTTGAAATGATACAAACACGGGTTCGTATCCCACTTCTTTCATGGAAGATCATAGTGCATGTCCATTAGTAGGTCCCTGTCTCAATAGCCTTCGTGTAGTGAAAGAGTAGAATGTAGCTCTCCAAACCAAACCCCAAACACCAGTATTTGTAGTGTTTCGAACCCACGAACTTCATTATCTAAAGACATCGACTTAAAGGAATCGAGATCATACCCTCAACCGACGTATTAAAATGATAAGTTATTTGCTCTTTTGTGATTGTTATATACACTTATATTGCGGTTTTTGCTTTTGAAAAAAAAAAAACTTTTTTTTTACATTTGTGAAAATTGTTTCGTTGATAAAACGAATTTGATTAAAAACTAGAATTATACTTTTAATTTCTATATTAAAATTTGAATTGTATATTTTACCTATTTATATAATTAAGAATTAGACTAAATGTTTCCTGATATTGCAAAATTTAAATTCAAAATTAAAGAAACATCATTTACAAGATGCTTTAAACAATCTCAGTTTCAAATTTTAAAATATTAATCTCGTAATATAAAAGGATATAATTCACACACACATACGTATATATATATATATATATATATATATATATATATATATATATATATATATATATATATATATAATATATATATATATATATATATATATATATATATATATATATATATATATATATATATATATATATATATATATATATATATATATATATATATATATATATATATATATATATACTATATATATATATATATATATATATATATATATATATATATATATATATATATATATATATATATATTTATTTATTTATATATATACATGGTTATACTGGAAATGTAACTATAGTCAAATAGAAAAAAAATTTTTTCTCTAGCACATAATATTGTTCACGAGACGGTTGTCACGTCCTATTTTAATCAAGCTTTCTACATCGTGAAACTTTATCTCTAACCATATATTTATCTTCACAGCCAGAAGAGCTCTGTGCTAATGTAGGCCATTATAGATTGTTAATAACAGCAGGCTGATAACATATATGATGGATATGACAATTTTCAGATCTATTTATATACAAAATTTTCAGATATGGAAATATAATTACATAAATCATTAACAGAGTACTATTTCGAAGTATTTTATCGTATAACGTATATTTTAGCTGCAAATTACAAGCAACATAATCTAATTGACCATATATTTTCCATTTTAAATAAAAATATTTATTTAAATGTAGTTTAAAATCATTTATTATTAAATATTTCTATAGGAGTATTTTATTAGCAAGAGTCTGATGTTTCACCGTAAGATTAGCTCAATTTATCTGTTTTTTCTTTTTTCCTTTTTTACACATATTTTAATAAGATTTACTACAATGCATACAGGTATGAGAAGCGGTATCATAAACAGAAGTAAGGTTAAAATAATTTAATTAATTCTAGTAATATGGGATAAAAACACTTTTGCCAAATTAAATATTCCATTATTTTTTGTCCTGTAGATGTTGAGATGAATTTTTACGCACAAAAGTATCACTTTGATGGACATTTATTTGTTTAAAATTTAATAAAACGAAAAAAAAAATGGAAAATGGCTTTTTCGATTAAAAACGTTTAATTAGTTTTTGTAAAATAAATCAAAATGGGGGTATTAGTAACGCAATACATTAAATATTTACTCTTTTCAGGAAAATGTGATTCGCATTTTATCAAAAATATCCTTCGACTTGACACTTTGATTATCACATAAAAGCGGCACTCAGAAGACCGTTTTCTTAATAAATACCTCTTAAGCGTTTCGGTTGTTCGAAGTCATTCAAAGCTCTTGAATGAACAAAAATTCCATTTGATTCGATTAGTTTTAAAAAACACAAGAAGTCAAAATGATCTCCTGGAGACAGTGTCATTAAGACCTCTTCTCTCAGAAATGCAATTTGTTCCCGAATGAAGAATCTTATCTTTAACATCATTTTAAATCAAGTTTTCTAATGACATCTTATAGAAATTTTCCACGCTTTATAATGAGCTTCATCTTTTGCCCATATAATGAACACAGACACTGGCATGCGTAATCTTTTATCTGTTTAGATTTCCACTCTTTCTTCTGTAGACTCAATTATCATAAAACAGGCGGCTAATAATGAATTTTTTGTGCCAGTAATAAATGTTTAATTGGACTGTTAAATAAAATTTGACGGTGAGGGTAAGACAAGATTGTATTTCGCTGCATTCAAACTATGAATACATTGTTTGAAATCGATACTGAAATGTCTTTAAGAAAGAAAGTTACAAACAACTATTCAAAGCCCTTTAATTATCTTTAAACCGATATGAAAAGAATGATTACATTTGTAACCAAATTAATGCAGTATTTACTTAAAAGTACTTATTTTGTATTGATCTGTATATGCACACATTTTTCACTTCTTTTCCTAGCATTCTATAATTGTCTTTTGAAATTATGAGAAAATTAACACTGTGTAAGTATGTTAAATTTCAGTTTGGAAATTAAATAATGCTTAAGTCTAAACTTTTATAAAATAAGATATTTGCATCTACTTGAAATGGATTCCTCTATTTGAAAAGTTAAGTATTTAAACTTAAATTTAAGAATGAGGGTACATTCCATAAACGCGGGAATAATTAAGAATTATCCAAAATAAATATTATTTATGTAAATAAATGTGTTTCCCATATTTAAATCAAAGTTTTCACTTATGTGTTAATTATACAGATATTTTATGTAAAATTTCGGTTGAAGACACAAAGACCATGCAAATGTATTTCAAAGCATATACAAACATGTAGAACATTTAGCATATGTAGTGGGAAAGTTTAGCTTTTAGTACACTTCGAACTGAATTAAAAATTTTAATATTTAAATACATAGAAATGATAGGCATATATTGATGACGCAAACGTATGCAATAAGATGTTAAAACTGCAAATCTAGTTCAGTATCAGAGTTTGTGGTTTCAAATACCACTGCTGGCATAGATGTTTGTAGCTATTAATAATCGACATCAATCATTTAGTCCCGGCTTTGTCAGTCTTTGTAGCAAGAGAGTAGATTGTAATGCTATCAAAGAAAACCAAACCTTGTAAGTCATACATTTCTCCGGCCGATGCTCCCATCAGTTTTAAAACCTCCAAATGCGTAAACTCTTCCTCTGCAAAAGAGTTTTAATGAAATTTATAGCCTCTTAAAATATTTCTCCAAAAATTCTTCAAATATTTAAGCTCTTTGCCATACTAAAATTTCACAGTGGTAAATGATGGTCAAAAGTCTCAGTCACAGTATCCAGCTCCACTTTAAACAGTGTAAAAGTATTATCCTTTAAAGACAAGTACATAATAGCAGTTCGATACTCAATTTCTTCTTCAATTTTGCAAAAACAGTTACATCAACATACAAACATTACTATTAAACAAAATAATTCGCACTCAAATTGTTTGAAATTTTGGTTGGTATTTATCAAAGGTTGTTTGAAGCGCTACTACCTACTGTTTAAATCACGAGGTCTACTGAGAGCTGAACCTACTGCTTAATGCCTATTCAGAACGGTAACGAACATCCAGGCTGACATCAAGTGCGGGATTCAAACTCCGGGACCGAGGAGCAACCATCTTTCCAGCCATCTTTCGACGATTTATGAAAGGAGGGACAGACTAGTTTTTCTTCTTTTTTAGTACTGCTATTTACATAACGGAAACATTCCAAACATCTCTCATATATTGCAATATCAGTTTATATCAAAACCCAATAAGATAGCCCAAGTGGTCAGCCAACTTGTCACCAACTCTTGATACCCCAACATCCCATCTCTTTATTTTGGTATGTTATGGACAAAAGCAGAATTTTAGTTGAATCACAAGCACATTAAAGACTCTCGTGTTTTACGATATGTCTCTTTTTAAGCGCATTTCAACCACAGGAAAGTAAGTATACAGTAAGTTTACGGGGGTCACAGTAGGAACATAGCATTATACAAGAATAAGCTAATAGCAGCTTTATTTCTATTTGCATGTTGTTCTCCTAAGAAGAATTAGGAACATTATTTCTCTATCCCAACTTCTGGTCACTGAAAAGTATATTGGTTTAAAATGGATTAATCTGATTGACTATTAGCTATATAATAAATGTATCCTACAATATTTTAACTCTAATTACAAATTTTATGTGAGGATCTTCAAAGTAGGATATCAAAATCAAACTAATACATAGATTTGGGAGATTTAACATGCAAACAAATTAAGCAGTTATTAATAGATAAATTTGTTAATAGTAAATAGTACTTTTAAGGTAATTCTTTTACTTTACAAGATTGCTGGTTCGGCTTAAGATAATCTTAATAATGTGAAAGCAAGTAATAATTTTGTCTTTTATTCTGAATAACTACAATGAATATTTTGATAAAATTTTCATTATAAATCATTTAAAATAATAGCAAGAATCAATCATTTATGTTTTACTGGTGCACGAAAATATATTGAAAAACCTAAAATCTATCGAAAATTTTATTAGTATCCATAACAATATAATAAAAATTATATCAAGAGATGGATTCTAGACTGAAATATATTACTTCCAAACAATTTTAATTTTAACAATCATTTATATAGGCATGCATTCATACACACACCCATACACAAGCACACACACACACACACACACACACACACACACACACACACACACATATATATATATATATATATATATATATATATATATATATATATATATATATATATATATATATATATATATATATATATGTGTGTGTGTGTGTGTGTGTTTAATGTATATATAGATAGATACAGATAGGTATATGTGGCTATATTTATAAATATCTTATTTATAAATATCTTTTCCCTTGCATGATATTTATAACAATTTCTTGAGAACTGATAATTTAAGATTCATCATATAGAATAATGAATTCTAAGCTAGTAAAAACAAATTTAAAGTAATCATTATACTTAAACTAAAAGAATCATTTCAAGTAGTTTAAATAAAGAGGTAATAAGTTACATTCAAACATTTTTTCGTTTTAACATCATCTGAAATATAAGAAGAAACATCATGTTTTAAAGTCTCCCATCACCTCCAACTTTATTTTAGCAACATAGCTTTACCCTTGGCGGTAACACTGAAACGTACATTTGACATGTTCCTTTACGCTACAAATGCCTTCTTAGTAACTTACACGAGAAATTTCCTTTCTTTCCGTTAATGAGTGCCCTGTGAAATTAAAATGAACTTAAGCAAAATATGCAGATTTAAAATTAGTGAGATCCTCGCATGGTTCTCCCGAAACAATTTTCCTGCATTTATGGTAGCCCAAATGCAAAGTAACGAGAATGCAAATTTTCTCCCCAACCTTCTGCCTTCATTTATCTTGCGAACTCATGTTTATACTGCACTACTTTTGATATATTTATGGTATCTTTCTAGATCATGAAATATTTTAATAAATGATTAAAATCATGATCAAAATTTATTAATACAATGTAAAGTAAAATATTGCATAAAATAATACCTAATAACCAAGATTAAAATTAATTCACTAAATTATTTGGTTTGTTTCAATTAAATCCTGTAGTAGTAATATAATTTTAGCGAAATTAATATATTTATATTCTGAAAAAGACTCGTCATGAAATATTTTAATAAATGATTAAAATCATGATCAAAATTTATTAATACAATGTAAAGTAAAATATTGCATAAAATAATACCTAATAACCAAGATTAAAATTAATTCACTAAATTATTTGTTTTGTTTCAATTAAATCCTGTAGTAGTAATCTAATTTTAGCGAAATTAATATATTTATATTCTGAAAATGACTCATCATGAAATATTTTAATAAATGATTAAAATCATGATCAAAATTTATTAATACAATGTAAAGTAAAATATTGCATAAAATAATACCTAATAACCAAGATTAAAACTAATTCACTAAATTATTTGTTTTGTTTCAATTGAATCATGTAGTAGTAATCTAATTTTAGAGAAATTAATTTTATTTATATTCTGAAACTGACTCGCCATAAAATATTTTAATAAATGATTAAAATCCTGATCAAAATTTATTAATACAATGTAAAGTAAAATATTGCATAAAATAATACCTAATAACCAAGATTAAAATTAACTCACTAAATTATTTGCTTTCTTTCAATTAAATCATGTAGTAGTAATCTAATTTCAGCGAAATTAATATATTTATACTCTGAAAATGACTCGTTATTCTTTATTAACAATTTATTTACAAAATAAAAACATATTTGGCAGTATTTATGTATAACAAGGATATTAAAGTGGTTATAGGCTATTTAAATAATGAATTGTTGTATTTCAAGTTAATGAGTTACATGTTTGTATATATTCATACACTGTGAATATCTCTACAAATACTTTATACACAAAGTGTGTGCGAGATGCTTATTTATCTTTACCGATTTATTAACAAAACAAACATGTATAATACCAATGAAGGAGCAACTTAATTTTAGTAAAATTAACAATTTTACAGATAAAACTAAATTTTACTCATTATATGTTATAAGAATAACTATACGTCAATCTCTTCCACAAATTGTGCCTACTTTGTTTTGTTAATTGATAAATTAGAGAAAACAATAAACTAAATATGAAATAAAATTGCACTAATGGTATTGTAGTAACATATACGTGGTTTTAGTAAATTTTTAAATAGTTTAGAATTTATTATGTTATAGAAATTTAATGTTTCTAGCTGTTAATAATGAAAATAATCAGTTGAAAAATCTAGGAGAAAAGTTTAACATATTTTTAGCATTTAACAGAAGATGGTATTATTTCTACATACTGGTTTCAAGCATTTACTAAATTAACTGAGTTTGAACAATTTGTATAAATTATAAATAAGGATCACAAAATATAATGTAAAAATTAACTAATACATGATGATATTAACTTGTACCGAAAAATTAATTTTCTTTGCAATGAGATTTTACAAAAACGAACCATTTTACTTAATACTTTTAAGCATTTTAATAAAATTTCACAAACAGTAGGCACTTATCTTGAGAAATGGTTCTCATACATGAATGTAATTCTGGTCTGTTTGAAAACAAATCAATTTCATAACTTTTTGTGAATGTAATCAAAATCCATTAAAATGAAATACATTGCTTAAGTTTCAAGAACGTTATTTTTTTTTGTGTAATATCTTACGGCTTTATTGTGAAAACATTTAATGTGTTTGGAAACTAAAAAAAGAAATACATAATTGTTATTTGTCTCTGATTTTAAGAAAATAAAATTTTACTTGCTACCGTTATCTCCGAATGAAAGATTATTTAATATTCATAACAGCATTAAAATATTTTTATTGGAACCATGCATTAATATTTTCTTTTAAATGCAAAATTTATTTCATAAGGTGGATAATAAAATACCGAATTTAATAACATAAAAAGAACACTCAAGACTTTTAACGGGATATAAAATACTAAAATACATTTATATTTTTATAAAGTATTAAAATGAAATATTTAAATACCATTTAAATTTAAAGAACATGCTTACTTTTTTAATAGTAAAATCTATGGATCACTGGTTTTGCTACTATAATTTCTCAAATTTACGTAATAGCTAATGTCAAAGTTTAGTGCTTTTAAAATGTACATCCTTATATTTCAAAATGCTGTTATAGTGTAATCTATTTATGTAGTTAAATAGTCATTTATGTATGTAAATGTTATAGCATTATTTTTCTCTAATGTATGTTATTAATTCCCAGTAGTAAAATAATGTAAAATAATTTATAAGTACAACATTTCTTTGTTTTTTTACGAAAAAACAAGGCCTTTTATTTCCGTTGTCATAAATTAACTATCTCAAACACCCACATTTTTCCTTATGAGTCCATATTTAATCCTTTTTTTTTAATTAATTTCTTTCCAAATAGTACATAAGTTAAATTAATGTATAATATAAAATGAAGATAAATAAAATACTCAATTGCTATAATAAAATATTCTATTTCATACATCCGTAAATATTTTAAAATGTATTACATGTGCCTTTTATTTATTTTTCAAACTTTTTTGAAATGCATTGAAATATCTATATTTGTGTTAGAGACGCCTATTAAGATTTACCGAAAAATAAAAAATTGAAAAAAAATTTACAAAGACATTAATAAATTGAAATAGTCCTTTATAATTTCAAAAATAAGGCAGTTAAAGTTCTAAACGTTCAAAAAAATAAATAGTGTAATATAGAATTTACTCTTTTTTGCTAGCACTTTGCCTAAAGAAAAAAATATATTTATAGGGAAATTTTTAGATTGATAAATGAAGTTTTTACAGTAAGCTGTATGCTGATAAGGTTTTAATAAATTATTTTTATTGTTTATTAAGCAGGAGTCTGTTTAAACCTTTATCTTTATTATGAAGATTATAAGAAATTAGAACTAAGTAGGACATCTTCGGTCACAATGTTTCCCTTCATATAGTTTTGCTTCGAGTTAATGTCACAAAAAATAATTTAAAAATGTTACCATTACTAAATACAAGTAGAGATTTTCCTTACTTCAATTGCGCATTCATGGTGCTGAAAATAAATAAAATTACTTAATAGACACTATTTTTAAGCAAAACTATCTATTTGTCATTATATAAGAGAGCAGTTAATTCTCATTATAACTCATTTTACTATTGAATGTGTCAAAATAAAGTAAAATTTTATATACCATAGAATATAAAAAATATGTAGTTTTACAAAACATACATAGTTAATGAGTAACAATAAATCTTCTAATAAAAATATAAGTTCAAAAAGAAAATGTTTTTATCCTTATCTAATTCAAATATAAATACTTATCAAAAATAGTAGTATTTTATTATTGTTTTCCAATAAATAAGTGGGATAACTTTTATTCTGCATAAATTTTTGACAACATTAAAAATTTATCAATTTTAAAACTGTTTAATACGGCGTCATTCCCTTGATTTGAAAAACTCTAAATGGTTTTCATTATTTTCTGATATAATTTATAACATACAGTTTATTTTAAATACAGGGGAAAATGGTGGGTATTTTGGAACTAAATTATAATATATTTTATACGAATATTTAACATTTTTTTTCTTATACAGCTGATTCAAGAACTACGTATAATAGTAAGAAATATGGGATTAGGTCTTCAAAGTCATCTATGAATTCAACAAAGGATTCACAATGGTTTACTCCTCTTCCTTCAAGTCTAAGACACTGGTGGTATTCGATGCACTCGGCTAGTTCAGTCAATATTTAACTACCTGATTAAAATGATATAGATTTTTAAACTCTGACCTTTAAAGAATCATCTTCTTTAGACCGAAATATGTCCTTTTTAAATTAATAGCGTTTGGAGAAGGAAAATAACTAACATTTTAACCACACTCACATTTCTCGCTGCTGAATATCTTAATTCAAGTTAAACAGCTATAGATGCTAATATTCTCTAGTAATATTCATACATATATACAAGTATTGATTTCAAGTTTCCGGCATAAATGAAGCTGAAGCTGAATTTAGGATCTTACTTTTATTGTTTTTTTTTTGTTTTGTTTCTTTCACTGTTCAGTTTTCCATTTTAGCCATGGACGGACTAGAAACCGACTACTCTGGTATCAGGGTGCGGACACTGAGAGGTGACACCAAAGATAGATAATTGATCCACATGGCATTTACGGAAAGTATAAGTTTATTACGGTAGTTGGTAGCCCATTTTTGTACTACTACACATATATCAATATCTGTTTTGTAAATACGTCGACTCAGCTGCTTCTTGGACTGTTTGGTGCCAAAGCTCTTTTACACAGGATCCCTCTCCCGACATACCATCGACTTCAACAGACTGCGACGGACGTTCAAACATAGACATTGGAATGCAAATCAGTACTGCTGTTTTATTTCTGTCGAATCCTGCTTTAATTTGTAGCACAATGACGGCCAAATTCGTGTTAGACTCTGAACTCACGTTGAACGCAATTTTCCGGAGTGATTGAACGTAATACTGGTTGAATATGCAGAGTTTAGGTTAGATTCGATTTGATGATCTATGATGATTTTTGGTTTGCGGTGAGGTATCATGCCTTATATGAGCTGCTGAGAATCGTTAGTAATCTTAACAGAAATAAGTGCATGAGTAAAATGCAGTATCCCAAAGATTTTCCTTTCCTCCAAGCCATTCCTGGTGCTGTCTTTCAACAAGATAGTGCTCACCCATATGTTGCAAGGATTATTCAAGACTTCATTTTAGCAACATTTACAACGTCTTACATTAGCAACATTTACAGCATTTACAACGTGGCATGCTTATTGTCCACACATGTCACCTAATGAACATGTGTGGAATTTCTTTTGTTGGTATGTCGGACGTAATAGTTTCAACAATAATCCCAGAGATTCAATCAATATAGAATGTTCTTTCCTGTACAAACATTCAAAATCTATTTTTATTTTTGAAAATGTAATAATGTTTATTTACCAATACAAGTCGTTCGTGTATTCAATTTCATACCAATGATTCCTTAATGGTGTTTAAAAACTTGAGATTGTTTCCTTTTCATTCCTTGTTTTTATAGTGTATCTCCGTTTAGGATGTATTCATGTGTGTGTAAACACAGACACACATATATATGCCTTCGTATGCATGTAGAATTCATTCATGCAAGTGGTTTCGCATTGACTTATTTGCCCTAATTCACAACCATATTGAAATTAAATATTTTAGAGGTTTTGCTCTTATAAAATACTACTAGATAAATATCTAAAAGTTAAAAGATTAAAATTAGAGTTAGATATGAATATAATCAAACAAAACCGTAGTTATAATATTTTAAACTAGTTTTAGGTTACTTATTTTAAACAAAATATTTTTATGTTTAAAAACACGGTAAAAGAAAAACTTTTGTATTTTGCGGAAATATTCTTTTTCAAATTTTAATTTACATAATTCCTGTAAGATTTTAACTTGAAGAAATCTAATTAATCCCCTACATTCATTAAATGCCAAAATTACTAACATTACTTTAATAACAATTTTATGGAATCTAATGATTAAAAATTTATGAAGGAAAAAATCACCACCTAAAGAAATTATAAAATCTTTCTGGGATACTTTAGGATTGAATCTCTGTAATAAATGACTAAAATTTGAAAAAAAAGAGAGAGGGGGAAGAGTTTGCTAAATTAACGCTCTGTAATAGGGGATGTCATTTAGTGCTTTGTGTGCATTAATACTTATCACAGCCGCTTATCTCTATTATTAATAGTACCTACATTCACGCAGGATTAACCAGCCTTACCTTAAAACATTTATCGCTTCCAACCATCACCTCAGTACATTAGATTGAAAAAAAAAGTCATCGATTCCTATGTGTTTAGTTTTCCCACACTTTGGTGTCCCTAAAGTAATCCCGGGAGCATTTATCCAAGAAAATTCTGCTATTCATCTTCAAGGCCATACTACGCTCAGCAGGATATTTATTTCATAGCAAAGAAAGGACGGTTGGCTTTGCTTCTTTCTTCCTCATCGGCAAAATATTCTTTATTTTTTTTCCTCAGGTATAATACCAAAAGAGATAGAAATAAATAAAACATTCTCGACTAGAAAACAACCTTAAATGTCCGATATTTTTCGATAAAATTTTATTTCCCGAATTTTAAGATTGGAAGGACGAATATGAGCACTGCTAAGTAAAAAAATAATTTAAATCATTTTTTTATTAAATAAAATTGATTGTTTACAACTTACCACAATTCAAAATAATTAAAAAATAAATATATGTACATGATTTTATTTTTGTAATAGAAGCTGAATGAAATAAATCATTTGAAGTTAAATACATTCCCAGTGCATCTATAAATACAAATAATATTAAACAAATTGTAGATAAAATACCAAACAGT
The DNA here is from genome assembly GCA_032207245.1 of Pardosa pseudoannulata. Lineage (NCBI taxonomy): Eukaryota > Metazoa > Arthropoda > Arachnida > Araneae > Lycosidae > Pardosa > Pardosa pseudoannulata. Next base: position 26,911,146 of record CM063502.1, on the reverse strand, counting down.
TTCAAAATTATAAGCAGTTTATTTACTCCATTCTCTAAACTACAGCATTAACTGATTCGTAAGCTATTAGATGTATGTTAAATATTTAAGATAATCTGCTATATATTTTATTCTCTTCGCAATTACGAAAATAAGGGAATATATCAGAATAAGGTTAAATAATAATAAGTTTAGTCGTTTTATTCATTTAGAAAAGGTATTATTATCCTTCGAGCTTTGTATCCTAGAAATAAATGAAGCTTAAAAAATAGATTACATGTAAATTGATTTAATGAAATAGCTACCAATATTTTTAATTATTTGACGTCACATAACATTTGCCTAGAGAGGGATCTGATTCCAATTTTCATCAGTCCATATTTTATAATCCTTAAATAAAATTATTTAAGTGATAAATATAAATGTGACACTGTAGAGAAAATTTAGATTTTATATAACAAGTTCTTTTAGGGTAGAATACGATAAAAGATACAGTTAATAAGTTTAATTTTAACTAAAATATATTATATGCATCTTAAAATACCCCAAAAAATATTTTGGATGATCTGTAAATACCATTTGGAAATAAATAAAAAAATATCTTTTGAGCTTATGAATTTACTATTAGGTATAAGAGTTTTAATACTTTATTGCAATGGGAAGTAATTCCGATGCGATGACCTTGATATTGGTGAATAAGTAAAATATTTTGATAACATCCAACTCCATGATGGTGAATTTAAATTGATAAAACATTCCTTCGTCTTTAGGGATAAAAGAAGTCTGACATCATATAACTTTTAACAGAAACAAAATTATTTAAATTTACTCTTTAAAATAGTTTTAGAGTATGCATGTAACAACTTCGTGTATCAGTTAAAGAAAGTTAGGTATAAAAAAAAGAAATATATATTTCTCTAATTACTAGACATAGGTGAACCTATAGCTTTCTAGATTGAGATAAGTAGATTTTGGTTCTTTTTTTAAAGTTTTTACTTTAAAAGAACAAAATTTTTTTTTATTTTACTGTAAAATTATCATTATAAATGTATCGTTAGCAAAATATATCCACCTATCGACTTTCCTCTACAATTACAGTGAAGAATAAAGAAACTTATTTCTATAATTTTGAACTATGCAGTGCTTATACGTATTATTTAAGTATACTTTTAGGAAATAACTGTATTTTTCAGCTCTCTAAATATAGTTAAACTATATATTTTAAGCTTTATGAATGCTTTAAATTTTCTATCATATACTTTTTATTTATGCATCTGATAATAAAATTTGAGTTCTCAGCACTCAAAGAAATTATAAAAGTAAATGTTTAATTCAACTTTTAAATGCAATCCACATGTTTTCTCAAGCCTTCAGATGTTTTAACAACAACATCTAAACTACCCATAAATATAATTATTTTGTTGAATTAGATTATGAGACATAAGATTTAGGAAAGGCATTCTGTAAAGTTTAGTAGATTTTAGTTTTTATTATAAAGGTAGTTTTCCTTTTCGTTTAAGGGTTTTATTTTGTTTTCATAAAGGATATGTTGTTATTGCTTTCTAAACCTAAAATCATTGAGTTGTCTCAATAATCTTGATATCCCTTTTCCCTAGGTTCGTTACTCACAAAATTAGCAGGGAAAAAGAATTAGTTCTGAGTATGATGTGCTTGAAAGAGTTCTCATATTGACATTCGTTTTATTAGAGCCTCATTTACGAGATCGATCGTCCAGCCATGGGAAATAGCAAGGACTTCGCAGTGATTTGTTTTAGTACTTCTCGGAAGAAAAACAACAACAGTGGGGGGAAACCCATAGGTATTCGATTCATTACCTACAGCTTTCGTAATTCTTTGCCTTTTCTATCACGGCAGGATGTCAGAAATAACATTTATTATTTGCAAATTTCTGATGAAAGTTTTCATCAATATAATATTCTACAAAGTTATAAAAATATACTCATTGATTTCAATCATTCCCTTTAAAACAGACTTTTAATGTTTACGTGATTTTAATTAAATTAAAATTTGTCATATAGGTTAAATTTAAATTAAAATTGTAAATATTCTCTTCACACGCATAATAAGACAGAATTATATATCCTTCCACTTGTTTATTTTAATATTTTACAAAGTTAAAACATAATTTTGATTAAATATTGTATTTTGATTTGTTTCAAATACACTAAGACATTTTGGTCTTTACATGTGTTTTATAACACATGACTAATTGATATAATTGTGATCATTTCCCAGGCTTTGAAAATTTATTTAATATGGTGTGAATTTAAGTTTGATTATGAATGCTTCAGTAACACGATTCTAAAGTTTTTATTTTTAAAAGTTCGTATTTTGATTTTTAAATGTTAATACATTTTTAAGAAAGTATTCATTAGCTAAACTTTTACTGTAATTCACTATCAATACTAAGTTAATTAAAGCTCAGTTTAAATAATACAAATATATATCCTATTAGTCATGTATTTACTAAACCTTCATATAGAATTTTTCCAGGAATTAATTTCCCTTCCATTTCTGAATGTTTATTAAGCTTGGTATTTAAATTCAATTTTAAAACTTCATCATTCCTTATTTGTAGTAAGGAAAATTAAGTTAAAAATAAATTAAAATCTTTAATACTTCTGACTTGTTGAATTCCTTTATAATTTAATTAATTGTCAATTAAATATGCACTTTGTAAGTATTTTTAAAGGAAACTAACCAAGAATGGGTAACAAAATTTGCGTAGAGTAAACCTGCTAACTTTACATACATTTGTTATTTCAGTTGTAAATATATTCAGGAGTGTTTATTAATTGTAAATGAGCATAAAAAACTGAAAAAAACATATATTTAATAAATTGCAATTACTTATTAGTCTATTTTAATTTATCAAATTTGTTGCTATTTACTATAGATCTTAACTGTTTTTAATTACCTTGTTACTTACCAACAATAAAATAAAAAAAATAAATTCCCATAAAAATATTTTTTTGATTACATAAATATTACCACATATTCAAGAAAAAGTTAAAAGAAATAAATATGATGTCAAATCCAAAACACGGAAAATAAACACATAAAACTGGAACTAACTTTACTTGGTAGTCTGGTAGGTCTTGTTGAGTAGTCTGGTTACGTCTTGATAGACTAATTAAGTGGTATGGTCATCATGGTTATTATATAGGTTATGTGGGGTTTTCCGATGGAGACTTATAAGGGAATATAGAATCAGAGATACATCTGAAATAGCCTTAGGTGATAGTCAACTTGGATACTGTGCTGATGATGTTAGATTTTGTTCTGTTGGCTACTAAACGGAAAGTATAATAATACCTGAAATGCTTGGTTGTAAATTTTAGCAACTTGTCATAAGCAATGGTTCTTTTTAAAATAGGCATGCCTTTGCAGCAAACGTCAATCATTCTCATTCGTTTGCATTTTCCTTAAAAACGAGGAGATCAATCAAGGAGTCTTGATCTGCATGGTATTTTCAAAACGTCCTGTGTATACTCTAGACTTATTTTGAAGTCAAGGATAACACAAAATTTATTCTTCAGATGTATTTTATGCCCTTATATAGTATCCTGAAATGGCAAAATTTGTTTAAGTAAAACTAAGAAAATTCTCTTTAAACATAATTTTGTTATTATAATTTAAAATCATTCAATAACTTATCAATTATACCTTCAAACTCTTTCTCGCGCAAGTGTTGCAAACACATATAAAACATCGATTTCCAGAGAAAATGAAGTACAATTAGTTTTTGAAAAGCCATATGTATTTATTGTCAGTTAATAAATTCAATTTATAATTTATATTTATAAACAGTCCTAAAGTGCCAAAATAAATTATGTGCAAAATTTGATCAAAATTTGAATACGTATTTTGTCTTTCAGGTACCATAAGTGAATTCAAAAATACATTGTAAATTTAAAAATTATATACATAAATGTTTCTAAGACTTCAAAATCGTCTTCAATCAAGAGTTTTCGATATAATTTCAACTTTTACAACTATGAGTTCAGAACAAAATAAACCAATAAGTGACATAACTATTCTCATTTATTGAAGTAAATTACTCTATGAATATATAAATCTGATACAATAAAAATGTTTTGAAATATGTCTATGTTAATATGAGCCAAAATGTTGATTATTTAAACACATACAAGCATACATATACATACATATATAAACTCAACTTACACCTTAATCTCTCCATCTTCTTAATTTTAACATCCGTCAATATCAATTACATAGCGTTCACCCATTTTATAACCCATATAAACCCAACTTTCCCTTGGAGACGAAGCTGTTAAACCTACATGTCTTACATTTTTACATAAGCAATTCTTATTTTCCCCATAAAATATATCATAATCTGTGGGTGGATATCTCCAAGAGACATCCCCATAAACATGAGTTTCTTATCCTGCCAGTATTTAATAAACCCTTTTTCTCTCTACCATTACTTCTAAATAGTTGACTGGTGTGTGAAAGTGTGAAACTTTGAATCCATAATTATTTTCTTTTCTACCGTGGCTCAGCATAGTCCTGGATAAGTAAATATGAACTACTTTACCTAAACCCTGTCCCTGACATGTAATCTCTAAAAGGATGGATAACATATATTATATTCGTGTATGTAAATATATGTAGTATTTCTATTTATGTGTTTTATGAATTATATCTATTTCATTATTTTGCATTTTAATTGCATTTCTATATACATAAAGAAACAGACATATTATTCCTGCTAAGATGGATGAAAATATGAAGAGGCCCATCACGTTTTTAAAGCTTGTATTTATTTCCACTCTTTTGTGTGTCTTCCCCATTCACTTCTTTTATATTTTCGTGGTATCTTCTTTCCAATCTCATCTTTCTTAACAAAGACCTTTCTCGACAACTTCCGAGGAAACTATTTTTACTGTATTCACTCCTCCCTTTCTTAGGATGCTTTTTAAATGCTGGTATCTACTCATGGGTCAAAGATTAGAAGCGAAAAAATGAAATACAATGTCTAGGATCCCTCAAATAATATGGTAAATATTTTAGATATTTTAATTATGAATTTTCATTTTATATTTTATTTAGTTTTAATACAAATGGTTCATTTCATATAAAACTAAATTAATTCAATTATACTAAAGATTTTTCAGTTATCTAATTTAAATTACAAAAAAAGTTAGAATAAATACATATTAATAGTCTAAATAGGATTGTTTAATATAAACTACCATTATATACCAAAATATATTAAATAATATCTTTAAAAATTGGCCAGGGTATTTTAGGTTATACATGTTGAATAATTAAATAATATCATAATGGCTTAAAATGCATTTTGAAGCACAATTCTGATCAATTGCAGATGCCATACCTATTTTGTTTTCAATATAATTCCTTATTTGTAGAATATTTCTGGCTTCTTATATATTCTAAAGTTAGAGGAAAAATTTGGAGCATTCAGATTAGAAATTTTTAAGCACTCAAAATGTTGAGTGAAGAAACAACACATTTGATAAGCCACACTAAATCCTTTTAAGCAAATTACCCTGCTGTAATTAAAAGCCCCGGTTTATAAGGGATAAGACACCAAGATATAATTATCGCGTACTGAGAGAACGCTTAAACAATGAGCTCCAAAATGTTACGCGCGCCTAATTCAACCTCTTTACTCTAGAAATGTCATTTGCAAGACTCACCAAGGTTTAGCTTCAAGTTTTATCGAGCATTAGATATTCTGCAGTAAGACCCATTTTCATTTAGAATATTAAGATTATTTACACCCTTCCCATGCCAGTATTCGCATATTTATTCTCCCTTTAAAATTCTTTCCTTTGCAGGATGATCTTTCGCACGCACCAAGCAATTCCGACAAATTGCTACGTTTGTATGCTTTTAATGCAGTCATGTCTCCCAGATTAAATTCCGTTTCTTCGAAGTTGTCTAACTTAATAACACTTGTGATGGCTGAGTGATAACTCCAACGGAGAATTATACCATGTTTTATAGCATCCTGATTAAGTAAATTTCTTTTCAAGAGACTTTCGTGAACTATTTTCCATTTTAATTGTTTTAGGTTTTAGTGTTCACAAATTCTATTTTTGCATTCTATTTTTATATTCTATTTTTATTCATTGCATTTTAAATCCTTTAACACTTTAAGGCTACAAGTCATAACAATTAGTTTTGTGTTGATCTCTTTCATTAAAGTGGGAGCTCACATAAACAAGTAAGATTACAAATTGTGAGCTTCAATAAGTAGAGTTTAAATAAAGATTATTCTAGAATGGGAAAATGTGTTGAGGATTTCCTTATTATTATAATCTTGTGCTCTTAGTTCATTTAGATATAATACTAAGTGCTTATATAAATATCACCAAATCCATTAGTTTTAGTGAATTGCGAACACGGTGTTTAAAGTGTTTACTAAGAACAGTACTTTTAATGTGAGAATTTTTTGTCTTCGTAACTAGAATATTCCATGTGGATGAATTCCTGATTCTACTAATAGGGAAGCCATTTTTTGCTGTAGATGATAAGGACGTTGGCTGGTTCTAGCAGATGGTTTTATCAAAGTGATATTTTCTTTTAAGAAATAAGTTTTAGCTCTTTTTCATAATTGGTTTGAATGCTCTACTGATTAATCACTGTGTAAGTAATATCTTTGATTGCGTATATTAATAGTGCCAGGTAAAATCAAAAGTGCGCTATGAATGTTACTAAAAATAATATCAGAGTAAGAAGTGAGAAATAAGCAAATAAAAACAAGCAATGAGGTAGACCTGATTCGAAGCTTACAAATATTCTTTCTCTTTGAAGAAAAAAAGAAAAACACGCGGCAGGAAACGTCTATAGTCAACTCACTCTTACAGTTTTCACCAGTGAGTTTCTTTTATTCCTTCACTGAGAAAGAAGCTTATTAAGTTTCAAAGAATTCACATGTTTTGTACTTGCCTCTGATTTGAACATGCTTTATGATGGTCTAATTTGCCCATTTATGTACAAAGGCCTTTTACTTAGAGTTTGTAATGGGAGTAAAATTACAGATATATATATTTTACTAATATTTTTAATACAGTGTGCTTGTTTACAACAAATATAACTAATGTGAATGAAAAATTAAGTATGTGTTCCAATTTATACAAGAACTTTGTTAGGTTATTTAAAAAGTAGAAAAATTGAATAACTGCATTTAAAATGAAAGGAAATAACAACCAAATATTTTCGTATATTTTGTATTCCATATTTCTCATATATTTTGTGAACCCCTTATCTGCTTAAAATGTTAATCTTAAATTAATTTTAGTACACATTTTACAGTCTTTTGTTTTACTCGTATAATAAGACTAATATGTTTTTGCAATACCTATTTAATATGTACTTATGTAGCTAAAATATTCCCAGACTATACTTACAGAGTTTGTTTTCTCTGAAAAGAAAAATTCAACATTTTTTTTAATTATAGAAAACATTTTTGACTTATTGTAAGTGAAAATATTTTTATATGTGTTTGAGAATTTTTAAAAATGTAGTTTTCAGTCTTATAAAATATCTACAGTAAAATTATTTTGTTATTAGCACTAAATCTTTTTGATTCATTTTATTTGCATAAAAGAGCACTAAAGCAACATTATAATAATCATGAATAAATATTTGCAGCATTAATTAGCGAAAAACCAACAAAAATTCTTTCTGTTTGCAATATATAACCTAAATTAAAATGATTGCTGCATTGTGTTAAATCTATTTTGTTTAATAATCATGCGGATCTTTCATGTCGATATACTCTCACTAGTGTTTCTCAAAATTTTACGATTATTTAACATCCTGGCTTTTTTCATAATTTTCAGTTATTTTTACAGTACAACGAATAATAAATATAAAATCAAATTACGGAGGTAAAACAACGAAGGTAAAGTACATTTTTTTAACATTTGGTAGCTTTGGTCATAAGTTAATAGCTTTTAATTAAGACTTTTGTGTTTGTATGAATGGCCGATTACTGGCGAAGCTTAATGGAACAGCTTTACAATTAATTGAGAGTGTTACACCCTCAACTGTTTCAATAAAGAAATAACGTTCCGTTGTAAAATAAAGTTATTAATAACTAGCGTCTTTACTTTCTCCGTGAGTCCAAGTAATACTTTTAGTGTACTACCCACGATATTTTCTTTCGCGAAATTCACCTACTTTCATTAAAAATAAAACCTAGTGTTAATGTGATTCGGGTGGTAACAAGTAAAGCTGCCATTAGGGCATAATGGGATAACATGTATCTAAAAGTAATCCCTCTTGATTGGAGGAAATCCTTATATAATATACGTTGTTAAGATTGAGCAAGTCTGCAATATTCTTTATTTGGTATTGATTCGGTAGTTTATTTATTCCTCCTTTCATTCCAAAATCTATTCATTTATTAAGCCAATATTTTTTAAGCTAAATGGGAATTCTTTATCTCGTGGATTGTTTCTTGCGAATAAATTTCATTTTTTAACAGTTTTTTTTAATAATCAATAAAGATAAAAATATTTTTAGAGTTTTCTCTTATGCATCTATAGTGGAATAACTGCTAAATTATGATAGGTTTATAATATTTTTGTACTATAACTTTAACCCCTTAAAGCACGAGTTTAGTTTAGAAAACATTATAAAATATGACATATTTTCTTCACAGAAAAAGGATATATAGGTACAATGTAAGTTATTTTTTGCAATTTCAGTTTTGGGGGTGACTAGGGAGCTTGGAAAGAGTAAAAAGTATATAAAAAAATTGTTATACAAACAAAGTGTAAACGATTTTATTACATGCTTAATTTGGATTTCTCCCGTGTCAGACACGGGTAAATGCGTTAAGGGGTTAAACTTTTCATGAAGGTTTTACAATAATTTTGAATCTACTTAGTAGTAAATTAAACATATTTAAAATATTAAATTTTATGTACTTTTATTTAAAAGAGAATACATTTAGTATATTTTTTGCGTATACTATGTTCAGTACAGTGCAGTGTTCACTCAAATTACCGCAATAACCCAGGTTTGTATCCTGGTCACGGCACCAAATATGTAAAAATAATGTTACGTTGGCCTAGTGTTCGAGAAAGAAGAAATCTAAACTCATTATTAAACACATGGACAAATATATCTTGATTAAATGATTTTATGAAATTATATAAATGCCTAAGGAATACAACTGGAATCAACCTATCATTTGTAGATATCGAAAATTGCTCTCGAGTCGGAGTCGGCCCTAAAATACAATAGGGCGATGATTTTAATCAAAAGGTCTATCCCGCAAGCCGTGGATGCCAGCAGCGTTCACCTTCTAATCTCCTCTGGTCACAACCTTGTCCGCTAAAAAATCAGACTGCTTCGCGGAGAAAAAACAGGGGTCCACTCCAGATAGGTGGGGGGGTCAGAATCCCCCAAACCAACGGACCCTTCTATTGGTTATGAGAAGTCCGGAGTTTATGTCTAGTTCAAACCGGTCCTGTTCTGGTACGTCTTTGACGATGACTCACGGGAAGAGGTAAAAAAAGCTCAACCGAATATAACTTATTGTTACACTTATTCATACAGATAAACCGCACACTTGAATTCTTAGTAGATTACACTCTATCGCACAGTTGTTGTTAAATAAAAAGTGCCTTTTTTAATAGTCAACTTATATTATTCATGTTTTAAAAAATGCATTGGTATTTTAATGAAATTTCGTTTGTATAGGGATTTATGTAATGCAAAAAGTATTAATCAACCGCTATATTACACCAGTGCACAAAAATAACTGGATTCGTTTTGGATGAAACAGTGGTTACAGAATAAAACAAAAACATGGATATATATGGAGTATGGATTCTTCTTACAGGTACAAAGACATCATGGCATGATTTGCATCGAAAATGATGCAGTTTATGTGCTCCTGAGACAATTGTACCCATTCATTTATCAATGCTGTTTGAAACATAAATTTAATACATTGAAAAAGGCTATTAGTTTAATTTTTAGAGCTTAATAATAGTTGGATTACATGCATATTAAACGAGTTCCGATTTTCAGAATTAATTTTGAAAATCTTGTGACACTTGATATTACAATTTACCTTACTCATCAATCGCTATAACACTGTAAATACAACGTAAAATCATGTTTCAGAATTTCTCCTGAGATCTTAAGTTATATATAAGTATTGAATAGGTTTCAGACCAATTCCAAATATATCTTATATGAGGTCTTTCATAAAGTGTAAATTCGCCAAAGACAAATAAAGCAACTCCCTTTAATGATAGTCATAAATTACAAGTTGGTATTTTATTTCCGCTAGACGAAATATATACGGGTTTTAAGGTAAACACAGTATTTGAATACATTATACATGTGAGTAAATTAAGTTTTGAATTAGCGATTTGATCTGATGATTTGAATTAAATTGCGGTTGCCAAAGTTAGTAGAAGTCTTTGACATATTAATTAGAATCTTTCATTATTGAAAGTCATACAATTGGCTGACATGATTTTATGCATTGAGATTTAAGAAAAAAAATAGAACTTCATTTGGTACAATACAAAAAAGTTTAATTTCGACATAAAGAGTTCTTATTTATTTCAATTCTTATACTAAATTAAATTAAATTTTAAAAAACTTAATGCATTTATTTACTATTAAAACTAGATTATTGCTGATCTTTCTAATATTGTATGTTTCTCGGATAATTACATTCTCTTGAATAAGTTTAAAATAATTGGAAGTGATATCCCCGGTATTTTTTAGCAAATTTCTCTAAAAGATATGGCTTATAGGATATAGGTTATTATAGGATTTAATTAAGATAATACTTTTCAAACAGGAAATATTAAAGTCTTTAAAATATGTTATATTATTAAACAAAAGTATGCATTATTGATAAAAATGGGATATAATTTAATTTTATGATTAGTAGCAGAAAATATGTAACTATACTTAATGAGATTTAAGTGTGTTCCCCACTTTTGACTAATACCAGTTAATTTCCTTACTGCAGAGTAAAAGGCAAAAAATACTAAATTTTTAGCATCACGACTTTTATTTAAAGATAGGAAAAACTGTTTATGTATAATATATTGTTTCTTATACATACATACATATATATATATATATATATATATATATATATATATATATATATATATATATATATATATATATATATATATATATATATATATATATATATATATATATATATATATATATATATATATATATATATATATATATATATATATATATAACAATTTATATTTTTCGGCGATTCCAGTGTTAGATTATGGTTTTGCAGTATTTATTATTGTAATGTTGAAACGTTAATTGCATTACTAAGCTACAAGCAAGTAAATATGCAAACCAAACTTTCCAATTATTTATTTAAATTTTGTTTTTCAAAAATATTAAAAATAAAGGCATGGGTAAATATAATGTCGAATACAATATATTTTATGCAGTACATGCAGGCATCCATCAAATATGCCTAAAATTTTATACAAATAAGTGCATGTATATTTATCTCACAGAAAACATAAAATAAAATTGAAAGTTTACTGTTTGTGAAGCCAAAGCCCCGACTATAAATCCCCAGCCAGTAAGAGCAAATGTTTTCCATTTTTATAATATTCCTGAGCATGAAGTTTCTTCTCCCACTACATGTTCTTGTTTTCGTTGTAAATATGTTTGTTCTTTTGTGGTCCTTTTCCCGCTACGAACGATTACTGAACCATAAAATGCGGGAACTCCAAAACGGCTCGATTTTTAGTAGATTTTTTGTACCTCAGCTCTCTTTGGCGATCAAATAAACGCCACATCATGATTTTTGCTTAGGCCTTTAGAAAAAAAAGTGAAAGGATGGGAAAGAAGAACCCTAGGGCATACAAATGCAATTTGTTTTTCAACCGAAATTTCGGTTCTTCCCTCAATGGTTCTTTTAACACACTGCCTTCCCCTCCAGTCCCCTTACCGACACTCCCTTCAATAAAAGGCTGCGTTTATTGCCGCAATCGCCTAACCGAACTGAGAATTACTGTTCTCAAATCCTATCAGAAATGGAAACCGTCTTCTTTGTAAGTAGTTACTTTCCGTTTCACTGATTTGTTTCCATTGCTTTTAACTCCTCAAAACATCTTTTTATTTTAATGTAAATGCGTTGTTCATATACGAAACATATTAGGAGCTTTCAGGGATATACAGTTTTGTTTATGACCCATATCGTATTGAATGGTATGGTTATAGTGAATACGCTTTTATTATTCGTAACTTTTACATTGTGTTTAACCGTCGTGTGGTTAAAAGCTATTTATTTAATGAAACTGTAGAAGTAAAACTATAAATTTTGAAAAATGCTAGTTGAAAGAAATTTTGAACCATCAATAAACGAGGATATTTTTCTTTTGTTTAAATTTCACTTATTTTATTTTCTTTGCTTTATGAAAACGTCTCATAATGTTGAAAAATGTTTTTAAAATCATCTATTTTTTACCTACGTTTCCAAAGTTCCATATAGTTTTAAATAGATTAATATAATTAACATCATATTTTCAATGAATTTAATGAATTTTAACCGTCTTGTCGTTAAAATCTATTTGTTTAATGAAACTGTAGAAGTAAAACTATAACTTTTGAAAAATGCTAGTTGAAAGAAATTTTGAATCATCAATAAACGAAAATATTTTTGTTTTGCTTAAATTTCACTTATTTTATTTTCTTTGTTTTATGAAAATGTCACATAATGTTGAAAGAATTTTTTAAATCATCTATTTTTTTACCGATGTTTCCAAAGTTCCATAGAGTTTTAAATACATTAATATAATTAGCATCATATTTTCAATACATTTAGCGAATTTTTAAGATATAAAACTGATTGTTAATTATCATCCAGACACGATAAAATTTCAAAGTACATTCTTTTACATTTCTTTTACCTATAAATTGTAACTCTTGTGAGACAATTTGTCCAGCAATATTTTTGCTTTATTATTATCTCTTTAACTATTTGCTTCAAAATCTACTTAAAAGTGTCTAAAAATTGTTCGTTATTTATAAAATTATACATGTAGGTTATGGTATTTTAAAAATTACTACTAATGTTTTACTGTTGGTATTTCACTGGTTGCCTTATGCAAAAAACTTAGTAACGTTTTTCAGTGATTGACTTTAATATCTGTTTATTCTGGCATGTCGCAAATGTGATGCTACTTTTTTTTAAACGACATAAAATAATACCAAATGAATTAAAAAAGTCCAAAGTTGATATTCCCAAAATGAAAATAGTTTAGTACTGTTGATAACTGATTAAAATACACCACCAACTTACAGTCTCTGTAATATGACAAGTATCAAATTTACTTTTTTTACCTTATTAATATTTTTGTGCCAATGAATCAAAATCAAACTATAACAAGACCTTTGGAAGAATTTATTTCAATATTAAAATGTACTTATATTGGATATTATAAAATATTTTCTACTCTGTTCTCAAAGTTTGAATTCATGAGTTCTTGCATAGGTTATACGACGTGTAATTATTATAACAATCAATTGATTTCAATTCAGTCCCTTATACGGATATCTTCCTCTTAAATATAGTATGATTTTTCACTAACAGCTGTATTTTATATGATTATAGTTTTATATTTATGTAATTACTTACTTATTGCAAATTCAAATTTTAGCCATGGAGAAATACCTATTTGCAAATGTAATCAAAAAGAAAACATATTGAACACAATGAACTTAAAAGCTAACTAGTATAATAATAGTATTAAAAACAAAAATTATCTCAAACTAATGTGGTGCTAATAGCCGCAAAAATACAAAAATAAACCGAAAAATCATTTGATAACAGCTAAGTATTACACAAGAATAATAGAAAATTATACTATAAAATTAAGAACTTTAGTATTCCTTAAACTGTGAACACTAATAAATATTTTAGCTATCTTAATAGCATTTAAGTTTAAAAAATTCTAAGCTTCTACACTTTGATGTCAAAAATTATAAGAGAAAGAATAATTCATTCAATTAATTTTAAGTCAGCAAAGCTTCAAAATTCTCGAAAATGGCTTGTGTTTAAAAATTTTAGAACTGCAATACAATTCAGATAAATTACGATAAATACCTTTAAATAGCAGTGATTAATTTAAAAACCTAATTGTCGAGAGAGAATTTCTCTTAATCCCTTAAAGTAATTAAGAACGTCGAGAGTAATGATTTAAAATACGCATTCCTTATGAGGGGAGGAAAACTCGAGTTATTACAAATGTGTTTAGAAAAATGTGAAATCTAACGTTAGTATTTAACATTAAGTTCGGTTTATAACGTTGTAATTTCGGTAGAGTATGTTTATTTTTTTTATCTATGTTAACTCTTGCTTTTAAAAATCTTAAACTTTTATCAAAATCATGATGACCAAACGTAAGTATTAAATAATTTAAAGTAAAATAATTTTCTAGTGAGATTAAGCACAATATTATACTGTTTTGAAAGGGAAATTTTAAAATATTCCGGGTGATTTTTATAGTGGAAAGCATAATAAGTACTATTGCATTACATCCTACGAGAGCAAATTTGTAATGTAAAGTAAATAATTGTGGTAGTAAAATTAGTTAATATTTTCTTCATCACTTTTAGAGCTTGCGTAACAAATCATTTTAAAAATAAATTACTTTTTAAAAAATAAGTAAGGCATTAAACGGTTAACGTTCCCTCAATGTAAAATATTCAAAAAGTCAAAAAAAGAGTGGAAATTACTTTAGGTTTAAACGAAATGAACTTGTACATATATAAAGCAAAATTAGTTCTTAAAATTGATTAATAAATACTGCATTTATTATTGATTAATTCGGAAATGAGTTTAAAAAGTTTACTTTCTTCCTTATCAGTGTTCATATGTAAAATTTTACAAATAGAAATATAATAATTTAAATCTAAATTTATTACGGATTAATGTTTTCTTATGGCAATATTGAAATCGATATTAAAATCAATATTGAAGAACATTTTAATTTAGCTTTCCTTGTATGGAGACATCAAAAAATTTTATATCGTACATTATTTTGGAATTTTTAGATGAATAAATCTTTATTGCATTACATCCGACGAGAACAAATTTGCAATGTAAAGTAAATAATTTTGGCAGCAAAATTAGTTAATTCTTTCTTCCTCACTTTTTTTGCTTGAGTAAAAAATCATTTTAAAAATAAATTAGTAAATAAAAAATTAGTATGACATTAAACGGTTAACGTTCCCTCAATGTTGAATATTCAGAAAGCCAAAAAGAGAGTAGAAATTACTTTAGGTTTAAAAGGAATGAACTTGTATATATATAAAGCAAAATTAATTCTTAAAATTGATTAATAAATACTGCATTTATTATAGATTAATTCGGAAATGAGATTAAAAACTTTACTTTCTTCCCTATCAGTGTTCATATGTAAAATTTTACAAATAGAAATATAATAATTTAAATCTAAATTTATCACGGATTAATGTTTTCTTACGGCAGTATTGAAATCGATATTAAAATCAATATTGAAAAACATTTTAATTTAGCTTTCCTGGTATAGAGACATTCATCAAAAAATATTATATCGTACATTATTTTGGCATTTTTAGTTGAATAAATCTTTATTCCATTGAGAATGCTGTGAATATATTTCGAGTCTATTTATGGTATTTTCATTCAAATTTATATCAAAATTAAAATAAAAAAATGAAGTGGCTGTTGTGTTCGCTGGCAGGATTTTTGTCTAGTTATGTAAGAAATGGAGAAATTATCGAATAATTCCCAGTTCATTTACCAGCAAATCCAAATTTTACAGTGGCGCAGAGACTAAGTGAATTTCAGTTCAAAATTCGTTTTTCGTTACTCTTAAATCCAAATAATTGAAGAAACTCATGAAAAAATCGTGAAAAAAAATCACGAAATACGGAAAGGATTAAGATGCCAGATCATCTTGTAGTGTTGTGGCTAGAAAACAAGCGATAAAAAGTAAGCTGGAAAGTATATTAATATTCATTAACTGTCCGATAACTATTTCCGCAACCTATGCAATAAGACACCTTTTATGCGAAATTGCACTTGTCTCCTAAGGCACAGGTGAAATCCCCCTCCCCCAAACACAGACATGTTCAGCCACCTTATCAAAAATAATTTCTATTGTTATGACTTTACCAAAGTGAACATCAATGTCAAGGGTAAATATTATAATCCTTTCGAAGTATTGTAGCTTCCATTTGCACTTTTATCTATTTATTTTCTTTAGAAAAGTTGCTATTCTTATCTGAATGCAAAAGAAAATAATTTTTGCAATATCATACAATGCTTTGTACACAAATGAAAAATAAACCTTTGAAACGCCAATGTTCCAATAAAGGAACAGAGATGTAAAAACATAAATTTTACCTTTAAAATATAAAAATAAAATTTTAATTTTGTTGTATTTCAGTATGTTGTCTAATGATATAGTTTAAAGTATTGAGTTTTTTCCATTTAAAGTGGAATTTTGGTAAATTTAATTTTTAGGGAGAATAAAATTCACAAAATATAGTAGCATTTAAAAAATTGTAAAAAAGTAAATAGTTATCTAAAGAAAAAACTTATTGTAAAAAATACTTTATAATGTCATGTTCAAGTGTATATAAAAGTAATATTGATAAGACTTTTTACATGTGATTTTTTTTTACTTTAAAAATCATGTTTCATTATTGGAACATTGGAAGGTAAACGATTAATTTAAAAAAAACACGGATTTTTTATCACTTTAACGTCTTAACAGTGTAAAAACTTATTCTAAATTTGCAATTTATCAGCAAGCTGCTAACAATATAACCCCTGTGTTACTTTTCATCAAAATTCTAGGATATAAATTACCAGGTTAATCCAAAATGGTATTAATGATTCATTATAACCATACCTCACGTGCGGTTCCGTTTTATATGATGTGGGACAGCTTTTCTGGTATGTCTAGGGAGAAATGGAGATTTTTCTAAGAGGGTAAAGGAAAAACAGGTTTCGTCTTCGAAGAAATATTATTCCGGGAAACCACTTTTAACATATCTCAAAATGTTTTTGTATTTGAAAGGGCAATTTCTGACCAACCTGAAAAATAACTCCTGTCATGCGTTATTTAGAAAGTCTTAGTACTCAGTACTCCTTAGTCCTAAAGTTTAGTCCTTAAATTTTCACACTTTACTGATATAGTTTTCTTTTATTTCTTGCAATTTTTAATTATATTTCCACTCAACATTCTGATATCTTGTTCGTTTCCATTGTTGACCGTAAATTACCAGGTTAACCATTGTATCGATTTGTTTTGATCCCTGAATTCAATACTTTTATCTCATAACAGACACAACACTAAAGTTATTTTTACAAATATATAGATATATCTCCACATTCTAGTCGTATCTTCAAGACATAAAATATCGGTACAGGAATTCGTACCACGTACTCTGCAAAATATCTTAAGACTTCGCTAGGTTTTAAAGTACCCTAGTATGAGTATTAAATTATGCTATCGTGAACCACCCAGGTAGGTAAATTTAACTTCGGTTTCTGTTTTGAAGCTTTGTATTTCATAGCTTAGTTAAATAGTTGCATACACACACACACACACACACACACACACACACATATATATATATATATATATATATATATATATATATATATATAATAATATATATATATATATATAATATATATATATATATATATATATATATATGTATATATTTCATATTTATATATATATATATATATATATATATAGAATATATAAAATATTATATATATATATATATTATATATATATATATATATATATATTATATTAATATATATATATATATTCATCTGTGCTTAAATCTTTCTTCAGTATTTTTCATTTTCTTATAACGATGGGATGAGAATAGACTTTAAAGGAGCACTGATAAACATTCGCACTTCATCAGTTTGAATCTGAATGGACTGGAAAAAGCCTTAGGCTCGGTACTTTCTTCACCTAGTTTAAGCTTTAGATGTCGCAGTGGTAGTTAGTTTATACACATAAAATAGTAGTATACACATAAAATATTTCAGTTGTCTCCTGAATGTTTTTCAAGCTAAGCAGTGGTACTGTTTTTTTCCTGTGTAGTAAAGTCACAACCAACTGCTATTAGTTCAGAGATGTTCACTCTATTATTCTTAAAATAAATGATATAGTTATTTCTTTATGATGATTGAAACCTGGTGTGTAATGCCTTGAATATTGAAAACAATGGGCAGAGGACATAATCTTCATCTTTCTATCAACAGTATCGTCTAATTTTATTTCTTTCTTTCTATGAAGTAAGTTTTATCCCACTTATCAATGGCGAGATTCTTATCTTGCTCCATCACATGCGTGGACTAGCACCCCTCGTAAAGCAAAACAATGGGTAGTAGCGTCCCCAACGAACCAACAATCATATGTGCTGCATCTTGCAGAATTGCTGAAGCAATCAACGCCACATCTTTCTCCGGTATATGAGATATTATTAACATAGAAAAGTTACATATTACAGAAAAGTAAATGCCAATTTACGTCATACGAGTCACTTTCCAACGCCATATAAGGTTTTTTTTCCATTCTCTGATAAATTTCCACACGAAAAGATTGGTTTTTGCTATGGTTCGGCCACAAGGTACTCATATACAGCTGCAGTTTCTTTTGGACCACCCGATATATATATATATATATATATATATATATATATATATATATATATATATATATATATATATATATATATATATATATATATATATATACCACTCATGTTCACATTATCAATAAAACTTAAAATTTAATTAAAGACACAAATGACAGTCGAATTAACTCTTTTATTATCAAACATACCATTTTATGCTATATGAGCGATTGTAAGTAATACAATCATTTAATTGTTACATTCTAAAGAATATTTTTTTTTAACTGGAGACGTTATCATTTTCATAATAATGTAAAAGTAGCCAGACAATTATTTTACTGTTAGGAGGCCTAAAATTTCTGAAAATACATTAAAAGTTTTAAAATCAATGTTTATTTACAATTCACAAAAGTTAATGAGTTCTAAATGAATATACATAAGTATTTTTTAATTTAAAAAAAATTAAAGTTACCTGTTAACGAATATATAATAGTAAAAATTCAATACATGGTTATGATCTAATTATACATTAATATATAATATTTATACACATTATATTGCAATACATAGCTATCAAAATTTCTTCTATCTTTTATTATTTTCAAAAAGTTTCTGAATTTTTAAAATATTTAAATTTAACATAGTTATTTTGATAAAATATTTTATACTGGCTTGCAGTATTACATCTACAAAATAAATTATTTTTAATCTGAAAATTTATATGCAATGATTACGAATCTGTAGTGATAAGGATGAACGTAATTAGCATTGTATTCCCTTTATTTTTAAAAATGTTTTTGAGAGATCATAAAATATAATTCTGTATATAATTACTCCAAATATTTTTCTGTATATAATTACTCCAAATTTTCAAAATATTGCTACCAATTTAATTGCTGTACTCCTGATAACAATATTACAGTAAACAAAATTTCGATTCATATATTGCTGCCCAACAGTGAATCACTTTAATTTCGTAAGCCCTTTATACAACAACTGTAAATTTAAGAACAGTGTATTAAACAATTTCTAAGAAATAGTGCACGGTAGCCGCATGATTATTACAGTATTGAAGAAGTTCAATTTAAGAATAAAAGCATCTACGATAAAAGTTTTAAAAAATTAGAAAAACTGATACATCTGTATATCATTGCACTGACTTCCTTTCCTAAATACATACTTTGAATAATCTATCATGAGCAAAAATAAATAAAAAATACTTGTCAGTAAGTAAGATTAAATGCTAGCAGTACTTAAGGATTAAGTTGTTACATATTAATCCGCGTATTAACTTGTTTAAGTTTGTTAACTTGCTTAGTAAGATGTCCAATATTTTTGTTTCATTGGATAAACATCTAAATTTACTTTAAAAAATAATTGAAATACAAAAACGTATTAAAGGAAAAGTTAATGAAGTAATCGTGAGAAAGCTCCACAATATGCCTTGTTTTTCATTCCAAGAAAACTTCTTGTTTCTGATTTTTCTATTATTATTATTTTTTTTATTTTATATGCTTCCTTTTCATGTTATAAGAAGTACAAGTTACATGTAGTATTCTTTCCTCATTTTGATTATGGAATCATTTTCATTTAAACCAGCTGATATTCAAAATTTATCACCGCATTTAGTCTACCCTTTTCATCATAACTTAAATTCTAATGAGAATTTTTTTAATGGAATTTCTTTTAAATTATTCAATTCTATAAAGAATATTTAAGCTCATTTTTTTGTCTGCTTACTTTTTGTCTGTCTTTTGATAATGCTTACTTATATGTTCGCATAGCTTAAATAATTTTGATTTTCACTAAGCATTGGTGAAATAGACTAGTCTCTTCCACAAAGAATATATCATTTCTGATTCTTCAAATGAATAGCAATCTCATTATTTTGTTTGTATTTTCATAACAAAGCTTACTGAGTAAGATGTCCCTTGTTAAAAATTTTCGATTCGTTTATTGTCATATTTAAATTTATCCGAGTACAAGATTTTTCGTAGAATTTACAACTCTCTGTTGCTGCATTTCCCCAGTGACTGAAGTGTCCTAAAATTTCACACAGTGGAGATAATTTTCAAGCGCCTATTTCTAATTCGAAGGCAGTTTATTTATTTATTTTTTTACTTTCTTCATTAAAGTTTTAGTGAAACTATCGATTCGACTGTGTGAAGTATCTTTTCTTGATTACTGTCCAAAGAGTAGTTCTAGTAAGTGTAGAGTTTTTGAAAATTTAAACTTCCTCTTGCGTACGTCCAGCATTTATGTTTCAAATACGTTATTATACCTTAAATTATCAAAGAACTGATCATGCATTGATATATTCATGTGTGTATATCCATATGCATGCACATAAATGTGTGTTTGTGTGTGACGAACAAAAAGTGAAAGCAACCGATTGAAGTAAATCAAAGCATGAACTGTAATTTTTAATTAACAATACTGAAACACTTTAGACTAAAACAAGTTTTGACTTTTTATTTTCTATTACGTATTTGGCTGAAAAATATCTAGTAAAAATCCTCTCTAAAATAATTCAGTTATGACGACATAACCAGGTAAATCCGTTAATCATTTCCTTAGAATAACACTATTTAGACACAAAAGAAATCAGCAATTTGAGGGGTTTTTAACTAATATCTTCATTAATTATGATATTACAAAGACAGAACTTCGTGAAATAAATATCCCAGAATTTTTAGGATCCATGCATACATGTTTCGACCCCAAACACCTAGCCTGATAAGGTATTTGGTAAAATTCATCTTTCTAATAATTTATTTATGACGTGATAATAGCTATTTATTGTGCTATAAATAAAGTAAGGAGAAGGAAATTTAGTAACAGAGAGGGATATGTTATATTCCTGATTAATCCAAGAATCTCAAATTAAAGAACAATTTACTTTACACTATTAGAGAGGCGATAAACTGATTAACATGTTCTAACTTTCTGTTGGTTATTGGATGATGAAAAGAAATTAATATTTGCTTAACGTTAATATTTCGAAGAAATACTTTAAATCAGGAGAGCGTATCCCTTATATATATATATTTGTATCCCTTAATATTTTCCTGGAAGTTTAAGTAATTAGTATAAATTTAAGCTATTTTTGTGACCGAAATACTCAAATATATCAATTCCTAGAAGAGCAATAATATCAAGAATTTTTTTTGTTGAGTTACAATATTTCAAACCACCAACACCTTATTATATAGTATCAAAAAGTTTTCAGCTTCAATTCAGTAATGTTTATAAAATTCAAAATTTTCCTTGGTGAGGTTTATGTTCATGTATAATATTTTACAAGGTTTTATATGTTTATTAACGTTTTTAATAATCTAAAGCCAGAAATACAAGATTAATATTATATATATAATTATTTTTTATTTCTAATATGGCTTAATTTTTGACAAGCAAATTTTAGTAAATTCAGTTTTAATAAAAAAGAAACAGGAATTTTGGTAAATTTTTCCTTTGAAATTACAAAATGAAGAACATTCCAGGAGGCTCGCCCGAGGCACTCTTCATGATTGGTATTGCTTTTCTCTAAATATTATGTGACTTCTTTACTTCATCCAGTCTTCAACATGCATAAAATTAACACTTGCTTATTTATTCACAAACTAATCAACACATAACAGTAAATAATTGGCCCAAGGGCATCAAAGGGTTTTACTTTGAAAATATTTTATAATACAGGAAATTGTTTTGTTTTAAAGCTTGTTGTATTCGTACCTTGATTTCAGAGATCTCTTTAAATTTTTTAAAGAAATTGGCTGTACTCATAAATTTTCCTGTAGAATGTGCTAAGGCCATAATGAACTATTTCTATATCAGTATAGTTTTTATTGAAACAGAACAAACTATATCTCATAATGTACATTGATTTCTTTTATCTTAGTTGACCTCTGTTGTGATATAACAGACCCAATGTTTGACCCAACGGTTTTTAGACCCAATGGTTTTTAGAAGTATATCAGACTTTTTTTTAAAAAATATATTAGTACATCTGTGAAAGAATCTTTATCCTCATAAGAACTGAAATAACAACTGGTTGGAGGGTTTACCGGTTTTACCTTCTAGCTACATGTATATTTTTAAGAGTTCTAGATATGAGAAACCAGAAACTGATTTTAATTCGCAAAAGCCTTGTCAGTCAAATTAAGCAACATAAGTTGTTAGTACAGCCACAAGCTGAATATCTGTTACGCAGAAACTGTTTCATGTACCGAAATAATTCTGTATTAGCATCCGTTGGTGCGAGTATTCAACAACGTTACAGCGCCCAACTTTTATTGTGAGCGAGAGGGATGAATTATGTTTCAGGGGAATTATGAAACAGGTATGAACAAATTTTTGGCATATTTTATTATCATGCATATTCCATAGCTTATTCTCGCACCAAATCTGAAAGGTTTTATTAATATGTAGTAGATCTAAACTAACTCGTAAATTTATGTTATTTTACACAGTGAGTTTTAAAAGATGACTTTGTTGATTGTTTTTAATCCTTAAAAATTGCAATTAACATAATGGGCTTTTAAAATTCGTACCAAATGATGATACTTAAATTTTGTTTTCAAATTAAAATTCCTCGTTTAATCAGTCGCACATCATAGTTGCTCAAATAAACTTTCGATTTGTGAAATTAAAAAATTAATGTTGAAAAGCCAAAATTGAATTTTTCCCAAAGGTGCATTCAAATTATTTATAATGATAATTTCTGTGCAAATTATTTTATAACTTTTTTTGTTTTTAGAAAATTATATTTTGTCTATTAATTTTCATTTTTAAGTTTTTAATATTTAAAATTATTTATTACATAATAGAAATACAGTAGTTTTTTATCCAAGATTATTTAGAAACATAAAGTTATATTTTTACGTAATTGTTAAAAATTATATTTAACAATTTTTTGATTTTGCAAATATTTTTTACTTATTTTTGTTTTTTTAATATGATATTTCTGTTCATTATAATTTTTTTTCATCTGATATTCTGTTTCTCGATAAAAATTTGCAATATTATTTTGGAGTTTTAAGGAAAGTTTTTGCTATATTCTATAATAAATTAAATATTTTTTTACTTTCATTTATATATGTAAACAATTTTTTGTTGCTGAATTAAAAGTATGAAATGAGTGAAAAAATTAATTTTACAGCAAATATTTTAAATACTGCTTATAGATTTGAAAAATATTGTTCGGATGTTTAGAAAATTATTTGAATTTAAAGTGGAAAGTTAAATTCACTGCAAAATAAACTAAATGAAATACATATTTAAGAAATTAGGCGAAAGCAAAACACTGCGTGTTTCAATTTTTACGAAATTCCATTTTCAGAAAAAATTACAAAAATAACAACTAGGGATTACTCACTCAATGCCAATGTCTTGTAAAAGAGTGAGTGTTCTGAATAAATTACAGTTAAAAAACTATTATTGTGCTATAACATTAAAAAATATATTAAATAGAAAAAGATGAAACATATTTTTTTAATTTTTGTGAAAAGTTATGTAAATTGTTTCTTTTATAAATTGTTGGTACCAAACTTTCAACAAAATAAAAAGCTTAACACTTTTAAAAATATTAAAATGAACCCCTAATATTGTTATTGAAATTACAATTAAACATAAGAAATAAACAGAATACTTATTTGTGATATAAAACGAAAACATAGGCTTTGCATTTTTCTCTTATTGCTAAAATGCACTTAGTATTATTGATGCAAAATTACATTCATGATGCTTAGAAATCGTATCTAGTTTAATAAGCTTAGTTGTAATCTTTAAAATAGTTCATATGGTGATAATGTTTGATGTTTAAATTATTGCAGTCATAGATATCTCAAGAGAATTAACTGTTTATAAGATATTAAACTGAAAAAAATAAGTATACACATTCAAAATCTTTGACTTTAAGTAACTATATAAATTATATATTTAAAAAATTAGTTAATTGAAAATTTAAAATAATTAATTATAAATTAAAGTAAGTTTTTATAAATTTTTCAGCTTATTTAAACTTACACCAAATTATGACATTTTTTAAAAATATATTTGTAAAAATATATAAGAATAATTTATTATTATTTTATAATAATAATGTAATTTCTAATAAATGTATTATATTTTTCCTAATCTGGATGGTTAAAAACATTACCAAAATTCAAACCTAAATAAGATAAAGCTTTAAATTAATTGCAAGATTACATCTTTATTTATCTGCCTTCGGCAGCTCTCAGGAAGTGTTTTTCGGGGTGTCTGGGAACTCCGGATCTATTAGAGTTGACATTCACAGCTCCAAACAGCTTCGTGCGCAGTAGATAGGGATTTCTAAGAAACAGATATTTTTAATGGTGAAATACTGAAGGATATAATGCTATATTGGTTGATGTTTACATTTAGTTTAAACTAAGAAATAATTTGCAAATGTTTTATTTGTTCGTAGCAAAGAAAAATAGCAATGTCGAAACAACTGCTCGCAATCAATCAGATTTTTAGTCAGATGCTTTTAACTATTCTCTTTAAAGTTCAGGAGATATTTTTCCACCGAAAGACAAGAGTTTTTATACGTAGGGTCCAAATATTTTAGTGAATGAGAGTTTATAGGTATCAGAGTGGTGAATTATGCAATAGCCTGAATTCATATTTAAGAAAATAAAAGCGTTTTTCCTTATGTAATTTAAATAAAATTGAATTAATCCTTGCATAACGTTTACTGTCACTTTTTGTTATTGATTTCAATCTCCTAGAGATATGTACAATATGGTCTTATTTTACTTCATTCCTTTTATATACAAATGAAAATAATTGTCTTTGTCACAGTTTATCCCAGGAGGAAGAAGTGCCATTAAGCCCCAACTAACCAACAAATGAAAATAAAGTTGTTTATGGTTGTAAAACTGGTTTCAACTGAATTGTATAGGGGGATATTCAGGAATAGAAGGTAATAGACTACTCGAGGATACATAAATTTAAGGGGAATTTAGTTATAGGGCACACATTGTATATATATATATATATATATATATATATATATATATATATATATATATATATATATATATATATATATATATATATATATATATATATATATATATATATGTATGTATGTATATATGTATATATGCATATATATATATATATATATATATATAATATATATATATATATATATATATATATATATATATATATATATATATATATATATATATATATATATATATATATATATATATATATATATATATATATATATATATATATATGTGTGTGTATATATATATTAATTAAGTAATAAGTTAAACAGACAAGAAATTATCACAATAATCCATGCTATTTCGCACAATGCTGCAGTACGTAGTGATAGGATATTATATTAATAAAATATATTATAATTTGTCACAACACAATATATAAAGACCGATATAATATAATTTATAAATTATAAATGGAATGAAATGATGTCATTAATGCCCGAGAGGAGTTGTGATCCCTAACTCCAGTTAAACATGTTTTACGTGTGGACAATATTTTCATGAGGGGGGGGGGTCTGTAACATCATAAGACCTGGTTACAGTCTTAAGAGAACAACATTACTGAAACAACAGAATTGACAGAATGCAATAGCTACACAAAAGGATATGTAAACAACACTAGCATAAAATAAATAAATACATACATAAAGAGGCACAGCAACACAGTAATAAAAG
Organism: Pardosa pseudoannulata; assembly: GCA_032207245.1. Lineage (NCBI taxonomy): Eukaryota > Metazoa > Arthropoda > Arachnida > Araneae > Lycosidae > Pardosa > Pardosa pseudoannulata. The sequence continues at coordinate 26,884,747 of CM063502.1, read as the reverse complement.
ATATATAGATTAACCATACTATGCATTATATAAGTAGAGTAATTCTTTAAAGACATTTGATTATTTTAAATAATCAATATATACTAGTATTTCTATTTAAATTGAAAAAACTCTGTAATACACTAATTAAAAAAATTATCGGATAATCATTACAAATACCAAGGAACTTAAAGTTTTTTATGCATATATGAAAGCATTATGCTTTCATATATCATATCTATAAGTATATTCCATCAAAAGTTTTTCATATACAATTTCACAGAAATATTTTCTGTTATATATTAATTTATGTCTAAATAAATTGGCATTTAATTTTAATAATTTATTATACAAGGCCTGGAAGATATCAAATCTTATCCAATTTCAAAGAATCAATTATTTTATTCAGATATAATCAGGATGCTGATGAATTTATTTATGTCTATCAATATTTGGAATGCATAATTTCTGTAGTGCTAAATTTAAACTTCTCGAGTTTCATATTAATATTGAGTTTCCCAGAATAACATGTAGATATATCGTCTAGATATATCGTTATATATAATATTTTTTTAATTTTTTTGATTGAATGTACTTTTGAAATTTATTATAGGCATATCCAGCTTTTATTTTTAGTAGTTAAGAAACTTCAATGATCTCGGGTAAAATAAATGAAAATTGTTTTATTCTTTTTAGTTCATTTTCAAATAAATCCATACTTTTTAAAGTTTTTATTGTTTATTTTTATTTTACTCTTTTAGTACTTAGTAAATTTTACAATCATTGTTTTATTACCTACGAAACAATAACTTAACATAAATTCGGATCTAGGGTAAAAATTTAAAGAAATGTTTGGAAGGGAGGAATGATAAAGGATCTACACCTCAATATATATACATACATGTCCGTGATTAATAGAATAATTTTAATATACCAAATAAAAGTTACTCTACGGAGCAAATAAATTATTTTCTTATTTTCAGTCTTACATAGTGATGGAAAAAGAACCTCAATAGATCTAATGTAACTATTTTCATTTCTCAGGAATAGACTTATTAACTTGAAATTATTTTCATTTTTCAAACCTGTTCCCTTTAGGTCTTGTTGACTCACAAATTAACACTGTTGGATCCACCTTTTGGGAACATCTCGAATTATTTATTTACCCATTGTTGTTAGTGTTGTTGTCTTATGCCGCGTGGTCAAACCACTTGGTCACCCATGAGCCGGAGGCTACTCGATTTAAGGCAAAATGGTGTGCCTTTCGTTTCAACGTGCAACTCAAGGGTGAAAGTACGACTTAAGCTCGAGTGGGTTCTCATAATTTTGAAGCATTGTCCAAGTAGAAGACTTGTACACCCCCACAGGTATTCATTGAGAACATGGAGGACACTTTGACCAAGAACATATTTTAAGTGCTCCAGTTAACTTTAGGGAGCACGGCGGATCTTAGGCCGGCTCTGGTTCCGAACCCGCATCCCCTCAGTTTCGAGACCGTTGCCTTTGCCGACTGAGATATCGTGGCTCTTACCTACGCATAAAAAGCTGAGTTAAACTAGTTTTCCATGAGAAGGGGTGCGTATGGCTATTGCTTCAGGATTTTACAGCATATCAGTGGCAAAACTGGTGGTGTAAAGACGAGCAGACGATGCTGTCCAAGACTTAGCATCTAATGGAAGGTTAAATAGATTTTCAATTAAATGATAATATGCAATGAAGAATTTCTATTTGTGCTACAAATACATCCTAGAAACATTATTAATTCAGTTATAAAATGATACAGTTCTTTTCAAATATCATTTTGACATACTCACATTGTGCTAATGTATTTACAATTTAAAGATTAATTGTTTACAAACTCCAACCAGATTTTTTTTTAAATGTAGGAAGGGGAGAAGAAAGCCGTAATTCAACACTTCCCTCTATCTAATGATGCATTTGTTTATTCAAGTTATAAGTATCAATATTTTTTTGTGTAATTAGGAGAGATGGTTGTAAAATTTAAAGCCCATGTTTTTTAACTAAGTTCACATAGAAATGATCACATACTTCATGACTTTCATTGCCTTTTATAGATTTAAAAGGTAAGATACCTACAGAATAAATATATCCGTTACTCCTTTACAATTTAAAATATTGATTTTCAATTCCTAAACACTAAAGCATTCAAAATTACGCAGACTTTCACAGATATGTAATATAATTAAAATGATAAAGCATATTTAGACGCTTTTTATAGATGTATTATTTAATAAATTACGATACATGTTAATTAAATTATATTTGCGGTGAATCAGATATTATTTAATAATATTTTACATCAAAATATTTATTTATTAAAGATTTAACAAATAAATCAGTTTTATTTAAGAAAATAATATATAGCTTCTTAAGGTAGAGCTAAAGATAAAAATGGTGCAATTCTTTAATTCAATTGCAGTTCATTAATATAAGATTAACATAGTCCCAAATCTTGCAGTTCTTGAATAATAGTAGCATACAGAAGAAATATAATGTATGCATAAAATATTTATTGAAGCACAGATTTAAAAAGATTTTTTTTTTAATTTGTTAATTTAGATTGCGATGAAGTGGGCTAAACGAGCAAAATACTTCATCTATAAAATAAGTATACATAAAGTATTTTCCCCATTTTGTTATCCGTGGCCTCTAGATTAGTAAGCAGGGGGAGCAGTAGGAACAAAAGCCAACGCATGAAATAGGAAAGGGCGTGATTGGAAATCACTCAGTCATAGTCATAGGCTTTTTAGGGATGCCTGTAAACTTGTAGCTCTTCAACATCTGTATGAACTTGAGTATAAAGAACATTACTGCTTAATGACTGAACTGACTTTAAGTACTAAAGTTAAGGAAAAAAAATATCAATTATACTTTTAAATTTAAAGGTAAGGAACTATAAAGCAGTAGATAGATTAGGCTTAGTATTTAAAATTAAGTTAATACAAAGTTATAGCAAGGTTACTTTAATTTGAATAATGGAATAAAAAAAATTCCATAAGAGCTTTAAGTTAATTTCAGATTAGTAATATTTCATCTGTCTGGTTCATAAGGTTGACAAGGTAAGGGAAAGGGGAGCACAGAGGAATTGGGAAATGGAAAGGCGATTCAGGGATTGCTATCAAGCCGTATGTCCAGATGAAGTAGCTAGTTTCCCGAGGGTATATAAAGTGTTTCCTTAGTCAGGAATGTTAAAAATTCCCTCATTAGCACATCTCAAAGAATTTGGTGGCTAGATTAATAATTGCTTCTCGGATCAGCTCAACCTTAAAGTCCCTGTGGATTGGTGAGATTCTTATCAGCATTTCTAACTGATCTCATTATTTTATTTTGGAGTGTCTGCAGAAGCTGGGTTTGTACGTTGGATGTGTGCGTCAGCTGGAGCCGCATATAACGTCATTGGCCTTTAAACTATTTTATATAGCGATATTTTATTATTAAAAATTAACATTTTATTAAATAAGAGATGGCGCATGTCTTTACGTTTTTTTTATAGCGGTTGTTATTCTTTTCCAATATGATTTGATTTCTAAAGATACTCAGTATTTCTCTTTCAGAGTAAACCAGTTGACCATACACTCGGGGGGGGGAATTCTATCTGGAATCGTGTGATGAGATCTGTTTGTCCTTTAGTGTCTGTTGGTGATTTATGTACTGAAGTACAGTACGAAATAGAACAATACTGATCCAGGTCTGGTTAGCCTTTGTGACAATATCGTTCCCAAACAACCAGTCTAAATCAGATTTGGTTTGGAGTGCTACGGTCTACTTTTTGCAACACGAGGGCTAATGAGACCGGGACCTACAGTTTAACGCCGATTCCGAACGGCTACGAACATCCATGCCTCAGTGGGATTCGAACCCACGAACTCCGGTTCCGAAGGCCAGCACTCTAACCAATCGGCCGTCGTTCGGCCAACCAGTCTAAAAGAAAGAGATTAAGGAATGAAATGAATTTTCATGGTACTTTAAATGGAAGTTTTATTTCTTTACGATTCTTTAAATTTATTTTTATTTTATTATTTTTTATGGTAAAAATATGATGTTGGGAATTTTTGTAACTAGTCACAACTACAGTGGTTCAAATTAATTTCCCACATCTGATATCAACACATCTTAAAATAATGATTTTGTAAAAATCACAGACAGTGTTATGTTGTATTGCTGATATATTTTGTTTATTCGTCTATTTGTTTTTAATGTCAGTTATGGAAAAGTAAGAATATTTTATTGAAACAATAATATAAATAGTTATTTAAAATTTCATTAAAATAGTATGTTTGTATTAACTCAGTCAAACTGGAGTTACTAGTATTTTAAAAACTAATTTTTGGATATTGTGACTCTTCTGGAGAATTTTCCTTACTGGATTTCGTTAGTTTAATATGAAATATGTAAGATTATCGTCAACTTTTTACTTGAATTTGTCATTTATAATTCAAAATTGTTAGTTATTATTACATTTAAATACATATTGACACAATTTTTGTAACAGAAGAAAAAACATAAATACATACCTTTAACGGAAAACTTGTTCCTGAGGATTTCATATATATCTACGTTGGAATGTATACCAGACTATGCCATCTTCATGTTTTCTTAAATTTTTCCGTATTTCTCTTTTTTGGAAACAACTGATTTGGAAACACTGCATTATCGGTGGGTTTTGATTCTAGGTTTGGGCTACTTTGAAAAAAAAAAAGAAAGGGGGGATATTATTTCTATTATTCAAGTTCCTAATGTGTAATTATTCTACAGAATAGTTTTTTATTACTAATTTATGTTTCAAATATCAATGGTTACAGTATTTTTTGTATAATGAACTAAAATAAAATGCTATTCTATGTTTCAGTATATCATGATTTTTAGAAATGATTTGACGTATTGTGCATTTTTATTTTCCCATACTGTCTAATTTTATTTATAAATGTAAATTCAAAAAGTTTTATCTTTAAATATATTCATATACATTAAAATAATACACTATTCAGTACTGTCATTTTTACAGTCCTATTTCAATGAAAAAAATTTAAAATGTGTGTAAAGGTCAAAAGTATTTATCGAAAAGTGCATGCCAGTATGCCACCAAACATTTTGATTTTTAGTTATAAAGAATAAGAAAACACCTGCTTTCTCTCCCTTTTCCTCTCCCCCTCAATAAATCCTCTACTTTCGTTACAATTGACAAGCAAAAATGAGAAGCATTAAAATATACAAAAGGTAGGCAGGAATTTCCCAGCACTGTTGTTGTATCAGTGCACCATTTTGAAAGTTATTTGATGTTCATCAGAATAGAATTCTTTGGACAATATTAGTACCAACCATTCTAAGAACGTTGCAATGGCTTATATTCCCAGAAATGAATGTGAATAAAACTAACTTGATTTGAGTATATTCTTATTCAAAGTTAAACATAATAAATGTAACTGAATACAACTGAACAAACAGTATTTTTAATCTCTTCTACTTTTCAACGATGTCTTTCAACTGCCATAAAACAGTAGTTTATCAGCTTATCCACATAAAGCAAGAATGTATTTATAGGGGGCGTCCAGAGGGGGGGGGTCTACACCTTCCTCAAAGTATTCTCAATCTATGCATTACAAGATTTTTTAACAAATTAAATTTAACTACATCACTAGTTTCCACTGCAAGAGTTGAAACATGGTTTCAGCCATGAAAATATCCAATAGAACAGGTCATAAAAGTTTGAAATTTTTAGCTCTTTGCAAACAGGCATGACTTCAGTTGTGAATAAAGATTTTAACATGCTGACCTTAAAAACTAGGATAATTAATTTATTACTATAAAGTGGTAGTTTATAAATTACTGACTTTATCATAATGTTTTCAAATTTTGTTGTATTTAAGTTTAAATTTGTGTGGTAAGTACTGGAGCGTAATTTTAATCATCATCAATATTTACCCGTCAAATTTATCCTGGTAAAACTCTATAGCGTAAATTAAAAGACATGAATGCATGCAAAAGTATGGATGTATATTTGTATAAGATTTATGTGTGTATGTAGGATTGACTTAGTATGTGTTTCTAATGAAAATTATTTTCTCTCAATAAAAGCTCACTGTACTTTGGATTAAAACTTTGGCTCTTCCTCGAAAGCAATTCTGTCTATATCACACATGGGAAGGCGTGAAATCACTGACTGAAATTCTAGTCTTTATTTAGACAAACTGTTGCTATATCGTTTATATTACTATCTATGGAGAGTATTTTTGTTGATATATATAATAGTAATACATAATTGAAAAGCCAATGAAACAAAATTTTCTTTCCCAGATACAGGAGCTCCGACAAATATAACAAATTTAATATAACTGCGTTCAGTACCTTTTATTAAAGAGAGAGGAGTAGACAAAAGCGTAGCAAACAGATAAATTTTTGTATGTGATACCATTTTGTCAATTTATAGTATTGTAGAAGTTCGTATGATATTATAATTTGACAAAAATATGATGCAAGTGATTAAGCCTAGGCATGATATTTAAATTAAAATTTTTAAAGAATATAGACTTGGTTTTCAGTATTTTGGTCCAAGACTTAAGAGAGATTTCAACCCCAAACCCCTCTTTTGTGTGCTATTGTCTAATTTGCATTTCAAGTTCCAGAGAGGGATTTAAGATACCAGATACCGTGGTTCGAGTCTCGCTACGGACATGGATATTCATAGTCTTTAGGCAGTGACTTTAAGCAGTAAGTATTGAACTAGTTAACTCTTATGTGTGTACTAATTTATTCTTGACTGTAGGGCTTTAAATTTCACGCACATTTGTTTTTTTCTATCGTAAATGTTCTCCAGTGCCTCTTGTACCAACTTTCTAAAATTCATTTCAGGTTTACATGTAGATGTTGTTTACACACATTTTTTCATTTTTAATATCCTTATTCATGAAGCAATATACGTGTTTTCTTAAAGATAAAATAATATATTTCTGAACAGTTTTTTTCCCTGAAGTTGCTAAACATTTAACCATTTATCTTAATTCTAAACTATTGTTGCATTACGGTCAGGAAAGGAAAATTCTCTTTGTTTTAAGTTGTGACATCGGATATACTTTTCTCAATAAAGTTTTGGAATATGCGTAAATTACGGTGAATGATATTTGAGATGTGAATTTATAGTATCAATCAATAGGGTTGCAGCCATATTTTAGTTTGTGTAGTGGCTTAAACTGAATCGAACCAATTTCATATTAAATTATTTTTCAACAAGAAAGCAAACAATTTATTTAAAGGTATATAAAATTTAAAAATATTTAATATTAATAATTAATATTAAAAATGATTTATAATTATATAAGAATTTATATACATAACTTCATTTAAAATTTTCTTCAATATATGTAAATGCATAAAAGACTTGACTGAAAATATTGAAAAAAAACTGATAGAAATAATAAAAATTGAATTTCTATTTAAAAACTGAACTATGATGAAGTATACAGTTTTAAACAATTATATTTCAAAATGTACTTTCATATCATTGCTACCTTACAGCACAGTAAACTCCAAAATTTTGGGAGGGGGAACTCGCGCCCATTTAAACCCCTCTGGTTACGGACATACCGCTGGGCACGGTTATATGCTTAGTTCGTACGGTTAATTTGTGCATGGAGCGTACATCGATAATAACCGCACAGAACTCCATGCTGTTAAGCGAATGCGGTGCATTTTACCTGTCAGTCATATTATGCTGCTAGCTTAGGATGAGCATGCGTGTTAAATCTGAGTGCTTTCAACAAGCTAAAATATATAAATTTCTGAATACAACAAAAGATCCTTCCGTTTTTACTTTTTCTACTGTTCTTTTAAATTTTGTTTACTAAAATGCTAAGTTGAATGCTATAGAAATGACTTTTATTGCCATTATAGCGAAAAAAATAGTTGAATTTTATTAGTTGTGAAATGCTATTTATTGAAATATTAGTACTCCCAAGGAAGCAGCGGAACAGCCGTTTATGGGATAATCTACATATTCTCTGCGGTATGAAGAGACTGCTATTTGTGAATCGCCTTGTGAGCATAAAATTGTATCTTGATTACAGTTCACATGCTGAAAAATCAAAACCAATATAAATAGGTAATCCCAAAAAAGAAATTATAAATTTATGCTTTTAGTCAAAAGGTGTCCATTAAACATTTTAATATTAAATCACATAAATCAGTATCTTTAAAATCTGAGAATAAAGTTGATGACAATTTTATATTTTGTTACAAGATCAAAAGATAGCTACAATACTTAATTTCTAATTTTATTTCTGCATAAACAAGTTATACTTGCGAGCACACAAACATTTATACGCGCAGACACACACACACACACATATACATATGTATCTATATATATATATATATATATATATATATATGTGTGTGTGTGTGTGTGTGTGTGTGTGAGCTTGAAATTCTAACGAAAGTTTAACCTAATTATAGTTATAATTATATTCTAAAATAAATTTCTGGCGATTATATCCCTGAAAATACATTCTTTGAAGTGATGTCTTTGTTTCTTATGTAATTGTGTTCATCTTTGGATACTTCAAGAGCACCAAATTAACTTCTTTTAGCTCAATTATTCTTATATAATTCCTATACATAACTTAGTTTTTCTTCTTAAGCTTCATCATGTAAATAATCTTAAACTCTGATTGGCTGGCTCACTTGCCCCCTTATAGTTTTACATTAGCGTATATAAAACGCTTTGCGGAGAGAACGGCAAACATGGTTGACTCGATAAGCTCAGTATTTTTTATTTTAAAATTTTCGTGTATTCTTTTATGGCCTAACGACCGCACTTTATCAGCCTGGATATCATTTTCAGTTTGTAGTGCATAAAAAAGGCCATTAGAGAACCCCCCCCACACACACACACACAGATTCATTCACATGTACACACGTACACACACACAAAACACACACACACTCACACACACACACACACACATATATATATATATATATATATATATATATATATATATATATATATATATATATATATATATATATATATATATATATATATATATATATATATATATATGCATATGCATATACGTGTGTGCGTGTGTGTGTAAAACTAAACTCACCCCTGTTGGGACCGTATGATTCCTGATTTACACTTGAGCAGGAATTTCAGGCGTACACTTTAAGCAGCCAGAGCAATGTCCTCTGCACTGTGAAAAGGTGCCCAGATTCCCCACACCTAATTCACACTAAAATATATATAACTCTCAGATATTGGACAGAAATATAATTTCCTATTTTCTTATAACAAACAGAAGTGTAAGGAAGTTTTCTTAACACAAGCAGAACACTTATATGAGAATATGTCGATAGAGGTTCTACGTAATTTTTCATTTTGTATGTGACAACCCCCCCCCCATCCTACCTATACACTGTACGGAAATGCCGTTTTTGAATGTATAGAAAACTGTAAACTTCCTTCTTATTTTTCCTTAGATCTTCATTTTACTAAAAATTATTTAGTAAATTAGTTATTTGTTTTTTTCTATCGGTGTACTTGAAATTTTGGGAGAAGTAAAAAACAGAAATCTATTAAATTAAGGAAAACTTTTAACCTGTAAAAACTCTTAATTAGAAACGAGTTTACAGGGACTTATTGGATTTTTGCAGTTTAATAAAATATTGCACCGAGTAGTAAGTTGAAAATAATTAAAAATCATAGCAAAGGTTTTAACAAATATTTTTTAAGTTAAAAATCTTTATAAGTATGTAAGCGTATGCAAACATAACAGAAAATTTTAAAATTTAGCATTAAAAAAGTTTAGTTTCAATAATAGCAGACACTAATTAATTATGAAACTAAAATGATTTAATATTTAGAGATATACAACATATAGAATCCAGTAATACATTCCTTATAATACAATTATTCATTTCCTTAGCATTTATTTTTAATGAAACCTTTGAAAACTGGTTTATCTAAACACCAGACAAATTTGTCTGTCTCGACTGCCAGCTACTGACAGGTTTTTTTGCATCAAACGTCATTAAACTTATAATTTGTCCATTCTCTTCAAAATTAAAAATTAATTTCGTTTTGTAAAGTAACGGTGGTATCAGACAAGTGCTCAAATACTGTCATCTAGTGGTGACCCATAGTGTTAAATCTCGTTAAATTGAAATTTTTTATCAGGGATGGTCAACATGAATGTTTCAGGGAACAAGGACCGTAAAATTAAAATTTTTTAAAGTTTTAATTTTTAACTTTACTTTTATAATGCTTATAATAAAAAGATATAATCTTATTACGTGATGCATGAGACATAAAAAATATCAGATCAGAACTTTTTATTAAAATACGAGACCTTTTAACAAAACTTTAGCTACCCAACCATATTTCTTAAAAATGTTCCCAGTCCAAAGAATACTAAGCAATTGCTTTTATGTATTTATTTTTTCATCTCTATATGTATTTTTCATCATATTATTTTATCTATAGAAACAAATCGGGGTATAGATCTTTACTTACTCAGAATTACTGTTCATATAAGAGAATTATTTACAATTTATATAATGTTTTAACAACTGTTATTACCGTTTTACAGTATTAAATTCTCTGTAATTAGAAAAAATTCATCTCCGATTTTTAAGGAAATATCTAACTTAACTATAAGTACATTAACAGAAAATATCCAACATTTTGAATAAGAAATACATAAAAGTAATGCGCCTGGAACACTTCGAAATTACTAATTCGATACGAAACATTCATATATTGTCTACGCCAGAGTGAAGATACAAGCAAAATGCATAAACAGAGGCTGATCTAGGGCCGGACAAACTGCCCGGGGTGAAAAATTATGTAGCAGCGGCATTCCGGTTCGAACTTGTGAAATAACTTCTTTATGGGGAAAATTGTATATAAATATTTTACGAAGCATACTTCTAAGTAAATCGTTAAAAGAGAGTACAAAACTGGATGTTTCGTTTGGGTAATAAATGGTATTGCAAACAAGCAACATAACAATTTTGCTTATATTTGTTATATACTAAAGCTAATTTTATATCTTAGAAAATTGATTAATTATTTCACTAACTTTAAATAAATTATAACGTGTTTAATAGTCTAACTATAAAATTGTGATAAAATTATCCATAAAATTTTCACTTTCAAGTCTATAATGATGATTAAAACAACTTTGAAGGAATAAACTAATAAAGTGTTTAAAGCATTAAATATTTTAATGATTTACCCTGATGAAAAATTCATATATATTACAATAGATAAATATTATTTATAATGAAATATAAATTCTCATTTTTTCTGTAAGGGCAGATCAATACTATTAATTATATATATATATACATATATATACATACATATATATATATATATATATATATATATGCATACATATGTATATATATATATAATATATATATATATATATATATATATATATACATATGTATATATATAAATATATATTTATATATTTATATATATGTATATATATGTTAGATATAAATATATGTGTATATATATATATATATATATATATATATATATATATATATATATATATATATATATATATATATATATATATATATATATATATGTGTGTGTGTGTGTGTGTGTGTGTGTGTTGTAATGTAGATAAAACCTATAAACCAGTGTTCGTTACAAGGGGGAAACACAGATGAATATAATACTTTATATTGAGATTCAGACATTTATTCTATATGTATATATATATATATATATATATATATATATATATATATATATATATATATATATATATATATATATATATATATATATATATATATATATATATATATATATATATCGTAAATATATACTTTTAAGAGCATGCAAAATGAAACATTATAGTCTCATGAAATAATATAAATAGATAAATGATTTCAATTTGTATATATCTAAGTTATAATATAATTTAGGTATTTTTAAAAATGTTAAATATATATATAAATTTTCTAAACCTGAAAACTGGAACTTTTATATAACTTTCTGATAGAGCATATGTAAATGTTACTCTTGTAAATTTTCCTTGGGAGAATATTCTACACTACTGTAGCTGTGTACATCCAGTTTGAGCTTAAGCTACAAAGTGACAAGAACTGTCTCCAACAGCTTCCAAAGAATAGCTTCTACTAATTAGTTTCAGGGGAAGTAATGGCTTTCTAAAGTTCAGCCATTATTCTTGATTCCATCTGGATTCGATGTTTTGCTATGACGAATTTTCAAAGATCTGTCGGATAAGAAGATTTGCAAATAAATACAATGGGTAATCTGTTGTTGTTTTTAAAAAGAAAATAAATAACTCATTTAAACTTTTTAATAACCTCTCTGTGTTCTTAAAATAGATAATTTCTTTAGAGAAAACTTGCATTAAAATGAAGAATACACTCAACTTATTTTCATTTTATTATCAAAATCTGAGAATTAAAAATCACGTATGTGGAAATTGTACAAATGATCATAATTAGCAACCATCATATATCTAAAATATTTTTATTAGTTTGGACGCACATAGTATTTTAATTTTCTCAGTTTAATGGCTAAAGATTTTGTCAGTTCTAAAATTTTGCTAATAATCTACCGAACTTGTTACTACCGTTTCAAAGAGTTTAACTTTAGAACTAGCTTTTTTCTGGTATGCTTCAACTCTACATATCTCACTATTTACTATTTTTCTAGACAATGTTTCCCCAATATTTTACGATTTATTAGACGCTAATTATGCTTACCGTACTAATTTCTAGTGTCCTATTTCAAAGCTTCTCGAGTGTGCATTATTGTTCTAAAACATTGTATAAGACCTGTCTCTCCCATATGTTAGATTAGCAGTGGTAATGTGAACATATTTAGCATAGGTTACTTAAACGAAATTTCTTCTGGAACATTACCAGTGTTTATATGTTTAAAATACTATATTAGAATCAACGAACACATTATATTCTATACGCTATATTTTGCATTCGTAATTTTTTTAAATGCTAATTCCACATTGATATTTTTTTACTGTCTGTCTCTAGACCGGTCTCCCCCTACATAAAAATAACAAAAAAATTAACAACTACTAAATTATATTTAATTGAATTAGTGCAAAATTATTATGCGAAAAGCTACATAAATACTAGGTAAAAATTGATAAATTTTATAGTATATTAAAAATGTACAAAACCTTAAATCTGCAAAGTACGAACCTTTTGCATTATATCATAATTTCTGCAAAAGACCAAATGCCTTTTACTCTAAATTTTACTTTGCATTATATGTTTATTGCTTAAAGTACGTGAAAAAATAAAAAATTTAAATAAACCTTGAAACACCCACCTAGATGCAAATTACAATACTACTTTGAGATATAATTAATTATCTTTGTATAACCCGAACGATGGCCGAATGGTACCAGAGTTAGCAGGTTCAAGCCCACTGCTGGCTTGGATATTCTTATCCGTTCGGAATCGGCTTTAGAAGTAGGTCCCGATTTCATAATAAGTAAACTGTATTGCTCTAAACCAAACCTCTAAGCGTTATTTGCATTAGTTGCAAATTTTTGTAGTGCACTCAAGGTAGATAACCTTGCAGTAATACCGTACTCTAGATACCCATATCGTTTTTCATTCACATTTGGAGCATGTTGTGCTTTTTTAAATTGATTTCCAACTATCTCTAGTTGTAGTTTTGCTACATCCAATACAGGTCGTTTCTAAGCATGAAATAAACATGGTGTTTAAAACTAAACTATCACTATCTGATACTACACCATTTGCTACAAGGTCCTCAAACTATTTTAAAACACTATCCCGAAAATCAAGTTCTTTAACACACAATTAAGCCTGGGAATGAATTCGTATCACAAAATCTAGGTTCAATCTCAATAAAAGGGGTAAATATTACTCCTGGCAGCTTTCACAGACAATAAAACAGTTCAGTAAAGGACAATTATGCAGTTAAATAATCATCTACCACCAAACACATAATAAGGAAATAAAAAGATAAAATATACTTTCAATCTGAGAGATTGTAAATGAGAGGTTAAGGATTAATAATATTGGATCTAATATCAATGTTTCTGTTCCAGTTTTGTTTAGTTTTTTCCTCATAGATGGCGATACTGTTAAAGTTTTCTGAAGTATATTCTGAAGTCTGCAGTATTTATGCCGACGTGGAGTAATGGGGTTGATGTTATTATACTCTGCCCAAACTCAAGAATGCATTGCCTAGTTTTAGTCCGTCTACTCATCCATAGCCAATTCAATTCTTTAGTTGTTTGCCCAAATCATATGTATCACAGAAGTAGAGGGCTGTGCCCAGGAAGTTAAGAACCCTCTTCCTGGGCTATGCCCAGGAAGAGGGCTGGGACAACCCATCCTGTGATCCTGTGTGGGGTTGCATTCAAGGTTTTGGAGTGACTGCAACTGGCTTGCATGCATTCAGCCTTATGAGTTAACGTGGTGTGGAGTGCTGTTCTGAAAGACTGAGCTATTTTTTTCGAGGTTTATTCTTTATAGAGTTTTATTCTTTACTGAGTTTTAGTCAAGTTTACAGATTTAATGTTTTACACTTTATGAAATTTTTTGTGAGCGGTTTTACTTCAATTTCAAGTACTGTGTCATTTCAAGTATTGTGTTATTTGTCAAGCCTGCACTTTAACGCCGGGACATCTAGAATACTGAATAAATTACTGTTCATTACAGTTCGACGTCTGTTTCTTTAGACAGAGTGACATTTACATCAGTTTCTATTTAGGTATCGCTCAGTGATTCTTAGATTTTGTTTAGTTTGTTTTTAAGGCTAATATTTAAAAAAAAATGTTTTACTTCATTCAACGGAGAACAAAAAGAGGAGGTATTTGGTTAGGCAAAACCGCATAAACCAATAGACAGTAAGAAGTCTATATATTTTTATTTTTTAAAATTAATAACACGTCTTGCATTATATTTTTGTCAATTTCAAATATAATACACATTTCTGTTTTAATATAGATTGACAAAATGTGGGGGGGGGGTTAAAAAGCTAGGAAATGGAATAGAACGAACTTTTACATTCATTCAATGATATATTCTGTTTCGAAACTCTTTCTCAGATGTAAAAATACCATTTCGTCTCTAATTTCATAACAAAACGCTCAATAATAAGTTTTTGTCCACGTTGACTGTGAGAGAAAACAGTGTTGGAATTTATTGTATTGGACGAAGAATTTCATAAAAGGTTTTGGAATTGTATCACAATTAAAATTATTCCTGCATTAAACCAGTAACAGTTTAATATAAAATTATGTTTTCATTTGCCTTCGCTTTTAGTCAGTTTAATTATTTTGTCGATTTAATTGGCAATTAGTAAAAAAATGTTATTAAATTGACTAAAATTTAATCGATAAGTGATTATTAAAATTTAATTGCTACAATTGCTAAATTTAATGGCTACAATTGAATCGATTATCGTCATTTTAATTCATTAAAGATCTTTAACAGATTTTTTTTTATCAATTTATCAACTCCATCCGTTTTGGATACGCTTAGCAATTAATGTATTATACGTGTTATAAAATCTGTCGTTTTTTTATGTTTTGTACGTAAGAAATTACAGAACATAGTGAACAGTATCTTTGGTCTCTTAAAGTTCGTTATAACAGTGTTTTATTGAATTAAATAACAAGGGAATACATTATAATACTTTTTTCCGTAAAAAAGATTCATTTGAGTACAGACAAGACCAGCATCTTTAAATCTAAAAAGTTTTATGAAATAAACAAATTTTAATACTATATTTCCTTGAAAATAAGATATAAAACGTTATCACTTTTCATAACAGAATTTCGAGTACGATTTTTCTCCATTAATGAGTATTATTAATTTTGATTTAAAATCTCATTTCAAATATAAATGCTGATAAAAACTAATGTAAAAGAAACATATTTTTGTTCTCCCCTCCTCTTTTATATAATCTTATCAGGAGTTTCTAAACTTCTATTCAAAGTCTTGCATCTTGTTAAAAATTATATTAAAAATTTTAGAAATAAACAGTCCTGTACGATACTTTAGATATCTTAATAGCTGAAAGTAATATAATACTTTATGCAAAGTTGGCCACCTATATGGTGCTCCCATCATAAAATTTTCAACAAAATATTTTGGTCATTGTAAAAAATAATGTTACGTTGGTCTAGTGTTTGAGAAAGAAGAAATTAAAACTTATTAAAAAACACATGGACAAAAATGTCCTGATTAAATGAGTTTATACAATTAAATGCCTAAGGAATGAAACTAGAATCAATTTATCATTTGTAGATATCGAAGACTGATCTCGAGTCGGCTTTGACCCTAAAAAACAATATGGCATTGAATCTCCTCTTTCTCGTGTTGTTTAAAAAAAATCTCTATACCACAATCAACGGATACCAGCCGCGTTCACCCTCTTCTCTCCTCTGGTAACAACCTTGTCCTCTAAAATAATCCGACTTGCCCCGCGAAGGAAAAACAGGGGTCCACTTCCGAATGGAAGGGTCAGAATCCCGTAAAACCAACGGGTCCTTCTATTGGTTTGGATGAGTCTGAAGTTTCTTCTAGTTCAAACCTGTTCTGTACTGTATGTCACTGGCAATGGCTCAGGAGAAGGGATAAAAAAAGCTGAACCGAATGTAACTTATTGTTACAGTCATAAACATAAATGTCGGAAACAGTGTAATCCTTATGTCTAAAATTTATTTACTTTTAATATTACAAAATTGTTAAGTTTAAGGGACTAAAATTACTGAAACTCGATCGAATTACCAAAATATCGTATTAAAGTTTCATAATTATTAGTAACTAATGTATTTTTTATAAAAATTTCGTTCTTATTTTCTCGGTCAATATCTTCGTGTAGGATGAAATAGGGTAAGTTTATTTTCAAGACAAAAGTACCGAAAACAGTTGTCCATATTTTTCATTTTATTTTGTTACAACTACTGCCACAAGTGTAATATGTTGTAAACTGCATTGTCTTCTATCATTAATCCACCAAAGCACTCTTGTACAAAGTGTGACTTCATTGGGATGTATCAAAATGACATGTGTTGTTTTAACTATGAAGCGAAATTGAAAGCGTCTGACTTAATTCATTATCTTACTTTTGGAAACTCCCTTTTCGATTAACTACAAAGATAAGCTATGTATTTAGATGTTATAATGTTTGTGTATTATTAAAAAAGTGTATGTACTTTATTTTGAGTAAGTTCAGATAAATGCTCCACTTTTATCATAACTTTTTCAACCAGAGGTAAGTGCGTTAAACAAATATGGGAATGCGAGATAACTTACACCTGCTCTCTGTTTCTATATAAAATAAGTGAAACTAAGACCAAAAGTATTTTGGTTATATCTTTTTTTTTTCTCCATAAAATAGCTAATAAATAAAATCACGATCATAGGGTCTGATTAACACAGAAAATCGCGTCGCATTTTAAGATTGGAGGCTATGTGGTAATGCTCAAAAATCAAAATTAAATTCTTGTAATATGCAAAATAAAAACAGTAGATTTCCATAGTTACAGAGATAATTTCTTTTTTAAGTTTGTTTAGTTTTATGAAAGAATTTATTTCCGGTATTTACACAAGAAAATATATTTGAATTTTATAACTGTTAGCATTGTGCTTATTAGAGCTCTTTAAGCATATTATAGCTTATTTGAACTGTAGATTTTTACTTAATATAATAAGTTCAATATTTTTAATTCCTCTAAAAAGAGACAGAAGTTTATTAGTTTTAAGTAGAAGGAATGGAAACGTGTAATGAATTCAAGCCTATTATGAATCAGACATGAAGGTGCTTACCATTGTACATTATTTGGTATCCAGATAGATGGTACATCCGAAGGATCTGGATTTAAAATTTCTTGACATACAGTTTCGAATGAATATCTCTAACTTCTCGGGAACTTTGCTATTATTGTCTGGCCTATATCAGTCACTTTCCCCAAGTCTCTGACTATTTGACTGATCACTTCCACCTTCTTCTCTTAGTTTTGGAAGCATTGTCCCTTGTTTTTAGGGTATTTCATACTTCTTGTCATTCATTACGTATTTTGCAGTGCTCCTCAATGAACTGAAATCCATAAAAATTTAAATAGTACATGGTACAATTGAGGATTACCAGCACGACGAATAATGTTGAAGCAAATAGAAAAGCTGGCTAAAAATGATTGAGTGTTGACAAACCTTTTGTAGAAAAAATATTTACACCTACGATGGGAAAGAAGTGTAATTTGATAACGGATATCCTCGATTTAAGTGCATGAGGGATAATACATTCCTCAAGAGGATAAACTTCATTTTGTTTTTCAGATTACAAAGGTACATCTTTAAGTCAGAGGAAGTACACTATAAGTGCTTTCCATTCTTTTAAATTCGGTCATTGAGAAGCAGTAATTTTGAATTTGCATTTCTCTTGCTGCAAAATTTGTGAATTTATATTAATAATTTTATTCATTTAAGGAAAAAGCTAAATAAGTATTTGTCAATAAACGGAGTGCATAATTTCTATTTGTACTTAATTAAATTTATTAATTTAAATTTTTACTTGATGCTTGTTAAAACTCCATCTTATGGCGAATTCGTTTTCCTGTTTTGAAATTTTCAAAAGCAAAACGTTAGTTGAATAACAAATTCAAGGCATTTAGAAATGAGTTATGGGAGATTAAAGATTAGACCTCATTATAATGGTAAAAGTTCGTAAACTGGATTTCCAACAGTTTCCTTTTAGATTTAAAAATCAGAAAATCAGTGTTATACTGTTAAAAAGAATATAGTTTAAGGTAAACAGAGCAAAATAATAATTGACCTAGAATTAATACTGATTTATTATGACTGGTAAAAGTGAAATTGCACATCACATGACGATCTTGCCTCATATTATCGTGATCACTTTAGAACATCCAATTCTTACATGAATTTCATTATATACCAAAGGTAAAAAATATTTGAGAGCTAAATTAATTTTTGTAATAAAAATTGTACTTTAGTTTTGCAATTAATAAAAAATTTGAATTTGCAAAATTATTAGAATAGAAATAAAAAATTAATGATTTATAAATTTAAAAATCTGCAATGTTATTCTTATTTTATTTCATTCAATCTAGTTATATCAAATCAATTCTAATAAACAAAAGTTCAAAACGAGAATTGTTTTACTTTCATACTTACATGATTACATGTGCAAAAGTCGCAAAAAGGAATAAAGAATGTAGAACTACACCTTAAAAAATTCCTCTCTGAAGAATTTTAAATACAAAAGAATACATTCCCTTTTTTTATCTCAGTAAAATATAAGTTTTCTAGAAAGTGTAAACTCCTTAAACGTTTTCAAGTAAACTTTTATACACCATTAATAGAAATTAAAATAAATCAATAAGGAATGGAATGTGAGCTGCAGAAAATGTTTTCCAGACCACAGGTTCAATTGTGAATTTTTGTGAGGATGTTTTTATTTATTTTTTTTGGCAAATTCTTCGTCGGAAAACATTTGGAAAGACGCCAAACCACAAGTACCAACAGTTTTTGACGCAGCTTTAGCCTTCAGACAACTCAAATCATCTTTTTCTATTTTATTGCCTATATATTCTTACAGCTCTACCAAAACATGCTATTCCTAAGTTAGGCCCCAAATATCTGATAGTCTCTGATGGAAAATGCCCGTTGTTTCATATCAGAAATTCTACATTCTTGGTCGTTTCGGAAAAGTAACCTTACCCTTGAGTACGTTTACTCGGAATCTGATTTTTGCGGTGTAAGTACAAATAATACTTTTATAATAGTCTTTTTTATGATGAAAGCGAAAGATATTTTTCTCTCATTTTTTAAAATAATAGATCAGTTTCTGAAATTCAAAAATAAATGGATATTTCAGCTGGAAGTAAGGTTTAAATTTTGAGGTTCATCAATAAAAGTGTATCCAAACTTTTCCTTTTTCATTTAAAGAAAGTCAACTATAATTTTATCACTGTAGTCAATATTTGGTTCTATGCTTTCATTTCCTTATATACGATTTTTATGCATTAAATTAACACACACACACACATATATATTAATATATATATATATATATATATATATATATATATATATATATATATATATATATATATACACATATATATATATATATATATATATATATATATATATATATATATATATATCAATGGATATTTTTTAATCTACTGTAAACTTAGAATGATATCCATATGAGATAAAGTGCAGTCGTTACGTAATAAAAGAAATAGTAGAATTAGAAAATAAATGTTGAGTTTATTAAGATAATTCGTCATTGGTGCTTTATGGCAAAGCTTTTTAGACATGCTTATATAGTGTCATTGGGGCGCAAGGGAGCTAAAAGATCAGTGTTAAGAGTATAATGTATGGTGACCCTAAGAAGTGATAAAGTAAGTTATATAAGGTTAGTTAAGCTAAGTAGAAATTAATTTGGTGTTCTTGTTGTTGCGAATGGTTAGCAAGATTAAAAGGTAAAGAAAGGTTTCAAGCTTGTCAAACGTTGTATTTTTAGGTATAGAATCACAAGGAATTTGTTTTTGCTTTAATCACAATTAAGTTACTTTAGTTGCAATATCATGTACATTTGTTTATATATATATATATATATATATATATATATATATATATATATATATATATATATATATATATATATATATATAATGTAAAATTTTAATAATTTAGTCTTAACCTAAAATTGTTAAATTTTATATTAAAAAACCACCTAATCCAAGATTTCGACATCTTCTTAGTAGCCTCTTGTCGTTAAACTTTTTTGTCTTAGAAAGTACTCCGTCCTGTTGGCGAAATTAACTAGCCAACCTACTTTGATGATTAAGCACATTCCTTTTCTCACGCCTGTGCATCCCTAAAGTTATAAAAGGCAGCACGACTATTCTTTGTTGGTTTTTGCTGTTGGACGTTGCTAAATAAAGATGCTGCTAAAGTTTTCCTGACCTGTGTAGATAAACTATTTTAGTTTCTGTATATGTGGTTGCGTTATGTATAGAAGGAATTAATATAAGATAATATTAAGCTATTTTTATGTTATTTTGTATAGTTTTCATCTACTTTTCTTCAAAATAGCATGCGTTTGTAAGTACATTATATTAAGGAAATCAGAACCTTTGATTTTCTGTTCTAAATTTGTTTTATAGAACATATCATTTTTTAATGCTGTTTTGCTAATATATACATAAACGTGTGTGTGCACCGTAAAAACATGTTCTACACAATCGGCTAGAAGCTATTATGTCTTCTCTTAACCGGCAAGATGGGACTGGAATGAAGCAAGTTAAGTAAAATTCTGTTTAAAGCAGAGAATGAAATTATTTTTTAGGAATTATTTCAACATTCAACAACAATCAACTTTGAACTATCCCGTTGATATCTAAAATTCACTGGATCTATCTGGAATGACACCCCATAACTTGCAATTAAAGATTGGTTCATCAATTATTTAGCTTCAAAATTTGAATGCACCGAAACTATGCAATGACACGAGATTGGTCATAACAGAGAACATTTACACTCATTTCACAGAAACAAAAAAATTACTGATGTATATAAAATAAAGTATACCGTAGTAGCTGTTTTCTTCTTGACTAGAAAAAAAGAATTAGACATAGTAATTTAAAAAATATATATTAATGCTGAATGAAAAAACCTATATTTTAAATAGCTATGTTTGGACCGTAATATATATAGTGTACAATTATTTCTTAATGTTTTGTGTTAATTGTCATACACTTTTCAATATTATCAATTCAGACTTATTATTTCATGACTTTATTAGAGGTTAAATATGTGTCAATTGTGTGACAAATTTGATAAAAATTATTAATTTTTAAAATTTGTACGGAATACCGAAACATATGTACTTTCATCTTTCAGCGAGTAACTTTTAGGATGCGTGAGAATGTATGAGAGTCACTTTAGAATGTATGAAACTTAGTTGTTTATTGTCGTTATAGATGTAAGTATTAAGTAGTTTAAACTGAACTAAAAGAAAGGCCACAAATAAATTTTGTGAAACTTTTTTTTAAATGTTCACTAAAGAGAATTTTAAAAGTAAATTGAAGTACCAGTAACGGTGTTTTCCGCTCCGATAACTGTATGTAGAAAACAATGAAAAACTTCTTTGGAATATAAAGCGAAATGACTTGATTGCTAAATTGACTTAATCAACTCGGATACTACAATAAATCACCCTGTTTGTTTCTGAAAGTTCTAAAAGTGCGGGAGGTTTGACACTATATTTCTATTAATTTTTTTTTCTTTTTTTTTTTGCCCGGGGGAAGCTGTAGTGGGACGTAAGGAATCCATATTACTAAGGGGATTTATTTCGCTATTTTGTTGGAGAATAAAGCTTTGTTAAAGAACTTACAACTAAAAAACAACTTATCACTCATGCTGGAAATTCTTTATAATGGTTAGTGTCAAGAGCATTCATACACTAGGTGCATTTGATTCCTGCTTAGATGAATTTCTTTTGTTCTTCCACAGAAAATAATATTATCCACCTATATCATACATTACAAGGCAGGAACACATTTCTGTTATCATAGAACTAAAAATCGGTAGATATCGGCAGTCCTTCAGAAAACCGTGTCTATGCAAACGATATTGTACTTCAGAACTCGAAGGTAAAAGGTTCGAAATTAAAATATTTGCATTAATAGAAAATATTCTGATCAAATAAAATCATTCGATTACATTGGAACAAATAAAACCACTGAGGATAGAATTGCTGTAGCTATTTTAGTTGGAGTCAAAAAGAAACAATATAATTTTAGAAGCTTAGAGAAAATATGGTCATCACAAAGTCTTATAATAAGGCTTAAATTACAAGTTAAATTACAAGTTAATTAAATGCAAAAGTTATATCAGGCTTTGCTCATAGTACTGAGTATTGAAAATCAGCCACATAACATGAACATAATGTAGACAGTTTTCCGACAAAATGCTTCTGAAAAATTTTCAAGATATAATGACCAACTATAATATTAAACCCTTAATTATATTATTAAACAAATATCAAGCTCATTACTATAAAAATTAAAAAAATAGGTGGTACTGGATAGGGTATATACTTAGATTTCCTGCAATGATACTACCAGAAATTCACTGACATGTGTGCCTGATGGTAAGAGGAAGACAGTCCAAACTGATTAGTGCCAAATAATAATAAAGGAGTGAAACCTTCTTGGATGAACTGCTTTGAGTGTTAAAATGGAAGCCGTGCTAAACCAACGGGAGTGGTTCTCATGGATTATGACCTCATGTTCCACATAAGAAAGTAAAGATGATAGAGTCAACTCAATATCGTGTTTTTACAATAAAATGCCAGAAAAACTATAGTGTTTATGAGTAAAAAAAGAAAACTATTTTTAATCACCAAACACTGTACACAATAACGACTATCTGATTTTACTTTCGAGAACTGTGGCTTAATTTTTTAAGATATTCATCCCACAATGAATTTTGTTACTGTATGATTAACAAAAAAAAAAAAAAAAACAGTTCTAACAGATTATTCCCAAGGGATTGAAAGATTAAAATAGTTTTCCACAGTAAGAATGAAAATTTCAAACTTATTTCTGCCCCCAAAAATTTTAGTAAACGTATGCATTAAACTACACCAAATGATTTTAATAAGTGAATAAATATTTAGAATGCGAAGTTTTATCATATATTACTAATATGTTGCTTTTTCAGATCATGTCTGAATTTTTTTTAAAATCGTTCTGAAATATTTAGACTACTTCTTTGATTTTGTTTTATGTATTTTACGTAGGATAAATTTATCTCTATTGTGTGTAAAATGAATTAAAAATCATCTTAAAATAGAAGTTACTTATGTCGTAAAACTGTTATTTTGTGTCTTATCCTACACCCGCTATCAACCACTATCTAATCTTGGATGATTGTTTTGGAAAAAATTAAGTTTAATTTTTGTAACACAGGGGTCAATGATATTGGATTCTACTACTTACATAGTTTTTACGAACGCCTACCAGCGTCCATGCCAGCTGTGGAATTCGAACCCAAGAAATATAGTACCAAAAATGTAGTGAGCTTATTGGCACCATGTCATCTAAACTTATTTTAATATAATGATAATAAAATATGAATATATTTAACATTTTGTAGTAGTTTCCGTTATTTCTCTTTATGTATTATTATCAAAATATATTATTTCGAATTTTAAATTATACTTTTATGCTTTGTATTAATTATACTTTTTAGCCTGTTCTGCCTAATAGTGCAGGATATTATTTTTAAACTGATGCCTAATTACTTTATAATTTATAGTTACAAGCGAAGTATGTTTAGCATACTTAATATTTTAATTTGTAGGTGGCAATAGTTGTAATTAATGTTATAAAATAGATATAATCTTTTTATTTGTGCTTACATATCAAATTTGTTCACTGAATTATGTTTGATGAAAACAATTTATTATTAAAATACTTTTAAAAAATTTATAATAGCTGAATTAAATCTCAGGAAAATATAACCTAAATATAAACAAAAGTTTTACATAATATCTACCATTTCAGCAAAATATTAAGGTCTAAATTTTACCGAAAGATTTATTTAAGGATTGCGACATCTCAAAACCATTTTCTCCATTAACGCTTTCTCTAAAATACCGTAAATACCATATAACTTTACTAAATTGAATTATTATTTTGCAACATATTTAAACGTTAGAAAAAGCATTATTGAAATTTAGCGTTGCATTGATATGCATATATGTATACTTAGAGTAGACACACACATTTAAAATATGTTTTGTTGCACTTAGGTATAAAATGTTTCGTGGGAATTCTTTGCAATACTCTTCACAAAAAGAGCTTAGTACATCTTGTAGTAGTTTTAGGATTCATTAGGTCCTGTGATAGAATATAAAATGATGATTCACAGGAAGAAATTATTAAGACTGGTTTTTAAACGAATATATTTGTAGTTTTACTTTCATTTTTGTGCAATAAGATTATTAAACAGGAAAAAGGAAATAAATCTGGATTGTTATTTGGATAAAGAGTCATACTCTTTGATATAAGATGATTTTCTTCTGATATATTTAAATATGATGATGTAATTTGAATCATATTTTAATAAGGAATTTGGAATAACATAATTTTTAATTGAAACTTTCTGATGTAGACTATTTCAAATATGTTTTTAACTGTATTGTAAGTTTAAATGCGTGTTTAAAGGAAATTGTATATTTATATAGGCAGTTGGAAAGCAATATTTCAGAGAATACTTGTATTGTGTTTAGGTTAAAATATCGATTATTATAGATCGATAGCAAACTACTAAAAAACTAGTATTGATTTATTAAACGTCTTAACTACTACAGTTTCTGAGTTCTGATTCAGTACAGTCTCTGATTCAGTATGGTGGATTTTTGTATTGTATGGAATGAGATACTTGTTGATAACAACGATTTCATAATAAATATCTTATTTTTTAATTCTTCAACTGTCAATCATCGGCAGTGGGATTCAGTTATGAAATATACTTGCCGCTAAATATTGCATCTATCATTAAAATAGGAAATCTTCTAATGATCTTTACTCATACGCATCTAGATACGTTCAGTGCTCTCATTAATAATGTTCGTCTGTTCTACCAAGTAGTAATGAACTACAAGATTTTGCGATACGCTACTGGGATTAATAATACAACTATTATTAATGTTTACGTAGGCGCAGATGGGCAATAGGTTGGTGAGATCATCGCCTCATCGTTAATGAAAACTGTAGAATAGATATTAAAATGATATTTCTCAATATAATATTAAATCTGTCAGAACTAATGTGTAATGCAATCTTTTGGGGTGGATAAATTTGAGTGTAGTATTAAACATAAGTAAATGACTTAAAACGTAATTATATGTTTGCGACATTGCATACCAATGAAATAAACTTAACTCGCGTTCTTGAAATTACTCAACAAATATAAATTGAAGACTCGGATTTTGATGAAGGCTAGTCGAGATCATTTAAATAAAAGCATGGTACATGAGTTTGGATCATAATAAACAGTAACCTAAGAATCGTTATGAAAATTTTCGGTGTGTTTTAGAAGCCATGTTTATAATTTATCTAAGTATCATATAATTTATCTAAGATGTTTTAAATAAGGAGAACAACAATGCAATCTTCAGAAAAGTAAATCGGAATTCTAATAATTTTGCAAAGTATCTTAAATATACATTTTAAGTATGTAATTTAAGTATCATACGAAATTTTTAAATGGTTACTAAATGAAAGAATATTCTGAAATACACAAAATGCATTTGCGAATATGGAGGAAGTAATAATAATTCTTACTGTCCCTTACAATCAAGCATAGAAGAACTTAATAATTAAGTATAATCTACTCATATTACAAGAAACTTGAAATAAAGTTTAATTAGGTGGTAATTATTTATGCTATTATAAATAATGAGGAAATATGAGACATCTTATCTAAAATGCTAAATAAATGATCTGTAATAAAAGCTCATATACTAGCTAAATATTAGTCCCCTCTGTTGAACTTAAAACGTCAAGTAGTAAGTGCACGTATATTGTATAATCTCTTTTTATTAAAATTATAAGCATTAAAGCTATAAGTACAACTTTTGACTTTATTTTCATTATTTATTTTAATAAAATTTTAAAACCTTCAGTCAACACCAACTTAAATTTCGCAAAATTGAATAAATTTTAAACACATATATTGAACTCTTAGTCCGCATTAAAATTAACTTACTCTCCTAAGATTTTGAGGTTCAGCTAATGTTTTAGCTTGTTTACAAGAAATACAATGTATATTTTACTAATGAACCTTTTTTTATTTATAAAAGATCAATAAAAATAATGTTAAATACTTACTCAGTGCATAATGTAATAAAATTATTGAAATATTTTAAAAGTATTTATAAAATCATATTAAGAAATTCATAAAGGTTCAACCCGAAATATATTTAAATAACTAGAGTACTTAAATTAAATCTTGTTAGTATTTTTTTACCACAAAGCACAGCTTAACTAAAAATACATTACTCAGTCACAATAATGATAGCACAAAAATAAACAACAATGTTTTGTTTAAAAGTGTATTGAAATAAATGAAGTGTAATAATAGATGGATCATCTAAGGTGTTATGTATATATATATATATATATATATATATATATATGTATGTATGTATGTATATATGTATGTATATATGTATGTATATATATATATGTATATATATATATATATATATATATATATAATATATATATATATATATATATATATATATATATATATATATATATATATATATATATATATATATATATATATATATATATATATCTGCGTGTGTGTTTTAAAATGTAAAAATACTTGTGTAATTATGACAAACGAGGTAATTTGTGTAATTTTCGGAGAAGTCTTTAAACTATCTTTCAAAAAACAGTTCTGAAATGTAGTTTTAGAATTGTGTATAGGAATATTTCATTTGTTAAGAATTAGCGAAATGACACTATTTTTTTCAGAACTACATAGTTATCGAAAATTTCGAAGATGAAATCAATTTCAATACCTATAAATTTGCAGTTAATCTATGCAATTAGAAGAAAATATAGCAAAGGTCACTTTGTAATTGTCTAAAAAAATATCTAGTTTAACATTTTGTTAAATGTTGTATACAATATTAAAGGACTAAGTTAGAAATTATATGTAAAGTGATACTCAAATTCAAAATTAATTCGTCATTAGATATGTGCATGAAATTCTGATCAAACTCATTGCGAGGTTTGTTCTGTCCTCATTATCTTTTTAGAGAACGAAACATTTTGAGTACAAATATATGTAAAATCAACTCATCAAAAACGGCAGGTAATTTGTGGTCGCGGCAAATATCTAGAGATTTGGAAAATTTTGGGAAACTCATTTATCTAAGCCTCATCTTTGTCGGACCATAATTAAAGGGGATATTAATTGAAAACCACAAAAAATGTTAATTCTTTTAGTTCAGATACAATTTTACTACGCTAAATATTCTTAGATTTGCACAGAAATTATGGAAAAAAAGAAACACAAGGAAGTATACAACTAAATTACTTCAGAACATCCTGCTAGATTGATAATTTTTCTAGCGGATTTAAGGGTAAATTAATCTTTATGTGTTTTTGTATTAACATATTCTTTGAAATTTGTAAATTATATAAGTTTGTGTTTAAAATAGTGTCATTAGTGAACAATGATTGACATAAATTTTGCATCTAATGAATGTACTCACGTAGATCAAAAGGCAAAAATATATCAAAATCAGAAATATGGGGCATAATTTTGTATCATCACAGGAGGTTTCACTGCTCTCATAGCCTTTTTAGCTCTTTTTTATTTTAGTTTTAGTGACAGTAAACCTCCTAAAACCAACCAATCATAACTGTCCTTATGTAAATCCGACAAGATTAGAAAATGGCTAAACTCCTCATATTTTTGATGTGCTAACTAAACATCATCGAATCTTCGATTTAGTACTCAGGGCTTGAATAGGAGAATAAAGAAATAAATAATTGCACATGTAATAAACTGTTCTTTTATCGTGTGAAAAATTCATACAAATAATGAGTAATTGCCTTTTCTCTGATAGAAAATGGCAAAGCTGGAAAAGGCAAAGGAAACGCAATACGAACAAATCTGAGTGGTAGATTTGATAAATGAACTTACTTAATTTGTGTATTCTCAAAGAGGTATGTGTTAAAGAAAAGAAATGATTATATTCCCACTTATCAATACACCCTAAATCACGAGAGCTAGTTTTTCTGTCAAAGGAAATAAATGAGAAAATGCTAGAATCTGTAATTAAGAAAAGTTCGTAAGTTGTGTAAAAAAATCCTATATGTTTATGGAAGAAACCGAATTTTTTTCAGGCAATATATAAGCTACGGTTTATTAAAGTCCTAAAAGCACAAAATGTGTAAAGTAATTATAGTATGATTTAAATCATTTTATTGTGTTATTAATTTCATATCACATTGGGAAAAAGAAACCTAAAGTGAGAGAGAGAGTGTGGAAACTAAAACTATACAGGATAGTGCTTTAAACCGTAAAATGTTTTAAAAATACCAAGATGGGGTTCATAACTATCACCTAGCGAAATATAATGTCAAACTAATCCTGTTCTGTTGAGAACAGATATATCATTTTATTATTCCTCACTTTCCCTGCAGTCCTGGTTGGCCTTTGCTTATTTTCAGAATTCCAATCCCCGTTGCCTTGTTATAAAGAGTTTATAAATCGGTGAATCTCAAGATATTCAGTTTCGAGTTAGTCACTTGATTTAAGGTTGTGTCTTTCTTCTTAATAGGTGTCTAAAAATTTGCAAAAGAAAAATTTATTGGTAATTATGTTATATTAAATTTTAATACGGTGAACGTTTCAATTTCTGATATTTATAAATTTGATTATACCTGGATCTGGTGATTTCTTCTCTATTTGTCTCAACCTTCTCGCAATTTAAAATATCATTCATGATTTTTCTCTCAAGTATAGAAAGAATATCTTTATATTTCTCGGTTTATGTCTCAGCTGATTATGAAAGGATAACATTTTATATACGTCTTTTATATACGTCTTTTATCTTCTTCTAATAAAATTTAATTATAAATACTTTGTAGTCCATAGGATCACCTGTTTGCACATGTGTTTCTTTGAGAATTTATTAGGAGTTGTCTTGTGCAAATGGCTATTAATTTCAGAGTTGATACTTATAAAACAAATCACTGTTTCAAGTTTATTATTTTTCTTAAAGTAAGGCATGCTAGATTGTGTGTACATTTTTCCTGGTTTATTCTTATTCTAACTTTATTTTTGCAGTTTCTAGTGATGTAAATGCTTCTTTGATTGTTGAGAACATCTTCCTGCCCATCCTTCATCGACATATAGCATAAACACTCATCGTTCATCCTTTTTTTAAGAAATTTTAATAATCTGTAAGCACAGACAAAAACTTTTTCCCCATTGATAATTAAGATTACTTGAACAGACAACTAATGGTTCAGGACTTGACCTCAGTCAAGAGGATAATGTTTGTTCATGTAAATACTGAATAAAAAATGAAATTTCACTCCCAGAGCTTATATTTGCAGATTAGCACATTTTGATATACTT
Organism: Pardosa pseudoannulata; assembly: GCA_032207245.1. Classification (NCBI taxonomy): domain Eukaryota; kingdom Metazoa; phylum Arthropoda; class Arachnida; order Araneae; family Lycosidae; genus Pardosa; species Pardosa pseudoannulata. The sequence goes on along the minus strand of CM063502.1, from coordinate 26,854,525 downwards.
AAATAATTCCCATTTTTTGAAAATGAAATTAAATATTTCTAGAAAGGGCTGAAGATATAGATATGATTTTAGAAATGACTGATTAACTTCGAAGTACACCCCCTCCTCCTTGCCAATGGTGAAGACAAAGACTTCCCTGATAATATAAGTAATAAATTGCTCCCAATGAACTATTTGAGTTGCCAATAATGAACTTCCATCATTTATTCCTAAGAACAACCCACCTTCTCACTTTTCCTCTTTATCTATATATAAAGATACCTCTATATATAGCGAGAGTGAATGTACGTGTGTATGTGATTCTCTCAGGATCATATAAAATATAAAGAGTAAAGTCTGTAGTAATATATACTACAATTATGTTTATGTAGTTATTATTTCAGTTGAACAGGAATCTATTTCCGTAAGTAACAAACTGCATAATATTAGCATTACCAGTAAGAATAATATTATTTCCAATGCTGAGACACTAGATTTTATAGCATTTACCGCTACCAAACCCAATATGTTAGTTGGTTATTTTAGTATGCGAACACCATAAAGGCAGCTAACGTTACTCTCCAGGAAAATAGAAACAAGCAAATTGGTTTCTCGCAATTTAGAAGCACGCCCCAAGCAAAAAAAACTACAGGTTTTGTATGTCACCTAGAGGTACTTTTTGGTAACTTGTAGGATATTGCGGTTCTGATCCAATTGTCCATGTTCCAGTCACCATTAATAAACACGATGTATCTTTGAACTTGATCTCCAGTTATCAGACCGATTTCTTCTTGATACCACGGATCTCAATAAAAATATTAAAAATAATCCTTTAAGCATATGAAATTATTTTGATTGAACTGGCAGATGTGGTGTAGTTTAAAGGGCTTGGGAATATCATAATTTTTTATATGTTATTGAAATAAATTTCCTATCCTTATTTCGACTGGACTGGTAGATGTAGTGTAATTTAAAGGGATTATAAATATAATAATTTTGTATTGATCATTGAAATAAATTTCCTATCATTATAAATTCAGAGAGGGCATTTATAAGTGGATCAATGCCTTAATGTTAGATTTCTGTTATGATACTTTTTTGAGTATGTGGGACGTAGTAACAGTATAGAATATTTTATGCATATGTATAAATTTGTTTCAATTAATTTTTTTAGTCTAGTTTCTGTCTATAGTAGAAACATACATAAACACTACTTTAAGCATTATTTTCGTATTTTTTTTCAATGTTGTCAGAATTTATGAATGGTTGCCATATGATATAGATTTGAAGAATTGATGAAATTGTATTGATTATTTAAGAAAGAAAAAGTTTCCTGTTAAAACGATTACTTTAATGCATAACAAATATTCGATACAGCAACTGTGATTTGTAATAATATACAAAGATGTAATCTTGGAATTCGTATATTCTGTTCCATAACGCTAAAGATCTATAATAAACTCGCACTAGAGCTTACTCCCATGTTAGAAGCTCCTACATTTCGATTCTCGAGATGCAATCATGTAAATCGATACTGAAATGTTTTAAACTTAGAGCTGTGTTCCAGTCTTGCAGTAGATGCATCGCTTCTATCTTAATTAATCATTCTTGCACGTTTACCTCCAGCTAAGGCTGGTATATGTCATGTAATACAGTACAATTGTACTGCATCATATTGTTTCTTCCTTATAGGGAATTTCATGCATTTCACCATATTAACAAAAGTGTGATCTATGCTCATTTTCCATACTAAATTATTCTCTTAAAAACAAAAATTAAAGGATATAAACTAAATTAATATATTTGCGAGATACTTTGATGGTTGTATTTTAAGTCATCTAACTTTTTAAAGGCAATGAAAATGAACAATGTTTATAATTGTTTTAATTCCTTCGCATATAAACATGTAAATTTATGTATATATCAAACAAGCCATATTCTATAAGTTATATATCTTTAATTATTAGCGTTTAATAATTATACACTCATATTTGTTAAAGTTTCACATATATTATAAAATATTTAAAACAATATCATTTTTCACACATATATTCATATAACATATATTAATTTTCATACATTTTTAAAGCAATCATTTTTGAAAGTATTAAACTTTCGTATCATTAAAATTACTTGATTAGTCTGCATGGATTTTCGTCACAATAATGAACAAACTCGAAAATTTAAAATTCCAGCATTTGTATAGTTCTTGCAATAGGATTTAAACTATAATTGAGAATATTAAAGAATGTGATACTTTTTTAAATATTCTTTTTAACCTGAAGTATTGCAGAAAATATTGTAATTGTTTTGTCCTTTATAATTTAATTTAAAGAAATTTCAAGAAAAATAAATTCTGTTTAAGTAGTAAATTAATTAAAATTTTAATAAAGAAACCTTTTAAAAGATATTTTAAAAAAATTTCAGTCTTTTAAAACCGTAATAATATTATTTCAAAACTTTTTTTAAACTTATTAAAGCCTTCTTCATAAAACTTCGCACAGAATTTTAAATATATCTGAATTTATATTTAAAATAATTATCTACACTAAAAGAAATAACTTAAAGAAAATATTTCTAGTAGTTATGTCAAAAATATGTAACCTCTACAACTAATGTGTGATTTGGTATAATATCTATACGCTAAAAAGTCAAATATTCTAATTAACAAAAGTCATAATTAAGCTATTTGCTGCAAACAGTTGCAGATCTATAAATTTGGAATAAAAATTACCCAACTTGTTGCCTTTTTATAATTTTCCTGTTAGTAAACAGAAAAGTATAAAAATAATTTAATAAATGATTTTCCTGGTATGTGAGTTAAAATAATCCAAATTTAGAGATCAAATTTTTTGATAATTATAATATTTATCTGTGTATGTTTTCCAAATGAGTGAGAATAAATTTAAAATTAAATTTAACAATTTAAAGAACACATTACATATACAGGGAAAGACAAAAGGTGCGTTAAGGTAAAAATACCATATTTTCAGATTACAATTTGATGATATGTTACATAAGGTATTGAATAACTTTAAGAAACCAAATTACATTGTATTTTTGGAACAAAATAAGAAATGATAGCATTTATCTCAAACACGTAATGATTTTAAATTGAGAATCGTAATAATTTGCATAGATTTTGATAGGCCTAGTTTAAAAGCAGTACTTAAAATAATTACATATAGTTACCTAATTATATCAATTATCAACTTATAATTTACCGAATCTTATTCAACATCAAAATAATTGTTTTTTATTAAATTATATTTAAAATTATGAGAATATAAAATTGGAGTCGGATAATTCTCTTCACAATACGTGTATAATATTAGAAATATAAAAAAATACATATGTAATAAAAATGGAAATTCAACAATCAAAAAATTAAACTTATCATTGAATTTAATAAAATATATCAATAAAATCTTCAAATTCTTAAACATATGAAATAAAGTATGCATTTTTCTCTCATTCAGGGATTTCTGATATATTTATAAAGATATTATTCATATGTCTCATTTGAATTTATTTCAAAAAAGAACCCAATTGATAATCGATATTCCGTGAAAAACCCTCTATGTTTATGGTGGCTGTTAAGTAAATTTAGAGTTAAACTTTCAAGACTGCGAAACTGTTGAGTTAAACAATGTTGCCAATTTAGATGTTAAAGTACAAATTATTCTCGGCCAGAAAAATTTTAAATGTTCTGTTTCTTTAAAATCATGCTATTTTCTGAGTATTCGATTTTCTCCTCATCTGCATCTGACAGTTCAAAATTATTTGATTTCATTTACAATGAACGACTGAGTTATACATTTCCTCCCTTTTTTCCTCATTATTCAAATTTTCTACCGTTATGTCACGTAAAACGACACTTATTACACTTACAAAGCTTTTGAATTTCCAGATTTAAAGCGGGACGTTCTTTGTTATTTTCTATGCAAATCTAATGAAAAACTCTTTTAAGTTAGATGAGAGTTGGGCATGTTTTTCAATTGAGCCCTATAATGTCACTCTGAATACCTTCAAATGTTCAGATGTGAAAACAGTACATAAAACATCATTGATTAGAACTATTCAAAACTCGAAATTGTTCTTTTCTAGTTAATTATTAGAACTATTGGATAATTTACCATCTTACAAGATTTCATGAAAAAATAATAGAAATATTTCTTGAACAAAAATTTTGCATTTTGTTGTCAGAAAGTAAAGAAAATGCAGTTAACTTGGATAGAACACACTCATACTAAAGAAAACCAATGGAAATTCTTAGTATGTGAAGGAAGTGAGTTTAAAGGAAATTTGTAACATAAACATTTATAAATTAATCATAATCTGTTAACACATCATTATTTGTTGAAAATATTATGTAATTGCTAATAACTCATTATTTTTAGTCTTTAAAACTATATATTACGATGGACACTTAAAAAAAAGCATGCAGATTAAATCAATGGTAAGTGTTTCATCCTCAATAGACTTTTCTTGTAGGGAAAAATAAAAAAAATATGTTATTTACATCTAAATGACCTTATCATACTCCTTTTAGACCTATGTATTTAAATAGGAATAAGAATATACGTATTTGCAGTTATATATGTATGCGCAGACACACACATGTATATATATATATATTATATATATATATATATATATATATATATATATATATATATATATATTTAATTATATATATATATATAATACATATATATATATATATTTATATATATATATATACTATATATATACATATATATACTATTATATATATACCTATATTTAAATAGGAATATATAATATATATTTGCAGTTACATATGTATGCGCACGCACACACATGTATATATATATATATATATATATATATATATATATATATATATATATATATATATTATATATATATATATTTAATATATACATATATATACATATATATACATATATATATTTATATACATATATATACATATATATATACATATATACATATATTATATATAATATATATATATATACATACATAAATATATATATTATATATATATATATATATATATATATATATATATATATATATATATATAGTGAGAGAGATAAAGAGTGAAAAGGAGAGAGAGAAAACGGAAGGCCCTTATTACATTGGTAAAAATAAATTCACCCACTCCATCTATTATTTTACAATAATACTTAGAGTACAAAACATTTTTATATAAATATTAATCAGTGCAGCATCAAGCTTGAGTAGTTTTAGATGTAGCAGCAAAAGGTGCTAAAAATTAAGAATGTGAAGCTTCTTACGTATTACTGATAATAAAAAATTTTAAGAATTTGAGGTACAATTATTAACTGCATATAATTGATCATAATCAAAACACTAATTGATAATTAAAATTATTAAACGGGTATAGAAAGCAACAAACAAGATATTTTAGTAATGTATTTAGATAAACTTTCCAATAAAAAATTGGATTTATTATTAAATGAGTATAAATCATAGCATAAATTAAGATAAATGTCTTATCTCCGATATTTTTAGATTTTTAGATAATTATTATCTTGATCATAAAAATGATAGCATCGAAAACCAAACTAAACGTTTATGTATTTTTTTAGACAATAGAAACCTTTTTTTCTTTATCCACAGTGGCTAGGACATTGCTCACTGGAGCAGAAGTTTGGGAGTTCAAATCCTAATGCTGGCATAAATGTTCTTAACCATTCGGATTTAGCTTTAAGCACCTGGTTTAGATATCATTAGTTCTCTTGTTGCAAAAAATGTTGGCCGTAGCATCGAAAACCAAACTAAACGTTCTCCATTCCGGGTACTGCTTTTTGTGGTGTGCATCGCAATGGAGAAGAAACATTTTTTTCTTTATTCACAGTTAACATATCGTTAAAATCTTGAAAATATTTAATCCCTTCTTTAAGATTTATCAATGACAGCTCTGAGACTCCAAAAAATCTTTAAATTGGAATCATCTACATGCCAGCAATGTGAACTGATACTTCAGACTTTCAGAACACTAATTTCATCGATTAATTTTATACAAAACAAAACAAAACAAACCCTAACATTTTTCTGAGAAATTCAGCCTTCTATTGATTTTACTATAAAAAATTACAATAAAGTAATCATTTGATATATTAAAGGCTCAATTGCTCTAAATGATCTTATTTGCAAAAATTTCGTAGAAAACCGAATTAAAGGTTTTGTATACGATAAGTATTGACTTACATACAATTTCCGATATTTTTAAAGAACTCAGAATCTTAATTAGTAGGCATTTGAGATATCTTATGTTCGGAAACACTTCTTAGGACTAATTTTTGTATGGGATGCCGATATGGAAATATGTCATCTCCAATACTATTTTACATGTGCAATTGTAACTTTGATGAGACCGGGGATAGAACTGGTTGTATCGGAATAGACAATGTGATTTATAATTGAATCCCTAATCTCGTCCCAGAACTTCTCAGACATCCATAGCTTGGTCGTTTCCTGAAGAACTTTCTAATTTTGGCACCTAAAGCACCATTACTTAACGGTTGGTAGAATACTTTTTAAATATGAAGTATTGATTTACCATCCCAAGAGTGGACAGAAAAGTATATTAATTTTCTTTTGATAATTCTTCAACTTTAGTAGCATTTGCCTAGAGATAATTTTTATTATATCCTTGAATCGTGTTTCGATTAACTGCCAGTTCATCTATATTACTCTAAGAAATCAGCTAAAAGTTCAGTAATAAAAACCAATCTGGTATTGATCGAGTAGATCATAAGTTTTGGTAAATTTTGGATTTAAAAACATTTTCCTTTAGCGTATATTTTTATTCGTAAACCTTTATGCACTTCTGTGTTTTATTCAAGTAACGTCTAGGTAATGTTAGATAAAGAACCCATGTTGAACAGAAATATTGTCATTATTTGGTTTTTCTTCTGATGAATCTATGAAACTTATAGCAATCTCCAAAATAAAGGATTATTAACTCTTTTAATGTTCTCATATTCTCAACGATACAATTTCCCAAAGAAATCCACTTCACCCGAGCTCTATTTGATTTAGTAAAAGTGTCCTATCATCTTCAAGTTTTATGATTTACAAAGCATGAACAATATGAAATGAATTGTTTAAGTTTAATATTCCTTTACATTCCTTCAGCCGCTCTTACTTGCGACTAGTACTTTTTGAAAACTGGGTTAACAAGAAAACATCTTCAGAATTTCTAATTATTTCCAAACAATGCAGTATTGCTATTGTAGGAATTGTTGTCATCTCCCTAAAAATGACGCATTAGTGCACAACTACGTTAGAATTTTAACATAATGATAGTTTAACTTCCCGTGAGATAGAAAATTGCACTGATAGTTTTTGTCAGTTATATGAATATCTGTGTCTTGTAATTTCATGGCACCACCTTGTTATGTGAATACTTTGATAACTTATGATATTAAAAGTCATAATCCCATTTAAATTGATTAAGGACAAAACAGAGAGCTGGCAAATTTAGAACTCGACAAGAACGAAAACTTTATTATCTGTATTCACATGATTCTCTTTTCTAACAAGATGTTCCCAACCTTTGTTATGTGCAAATTAGGTCTCTAATCGTCTCTTGGAATAAAAAGGAAAAACTGGGATTTTCATAAAATATTATTAATAAAGGCCACTGTAACATACTAGGTAAGCCAAAAGTCCGTTAAACTTTAAAAATATTTAAGGAAATCTAATATTAAGGAGAAATGATAAAGATGTAGCATTTGAATGAAATAGGTCATAAATAAGGTGCATTCTAGAAGCATAAAATCTTTAGTTTAAAAAGTTACCAGTAGAGAACGCTAATGACTAAAACATAATAAACACGGTCGCAGTGCATTTCTTTCATTTATTCGTGCAATAGCAAGTTTTTAACATGACTTCCAGCACATTCTATGATGCTGAATATCGAGACATTCACATGTCGAGAGATTTGCTCCTTAATGAAAATTAAGGACAAGCAGGTCTGGATGGCACCTTCAGACCATACAGGGATTAGTAGGAAAGGCCCAAGGGTGCTTTGGAATTTGATGGAGACAGAAATGATCAAACGGCTGTGTTCAGATTACTCAGTGGGCATCAGAATCTGGTCGAAAAGTATTCCAGACTTGTTCCAAGTGTCATCTATTGCCGGCTTCTCCTGAACATATCCTCGATTGTTTGGGGTTAGCTTTCGAAGTTGTCTATGCGAGTCCACTTCTGGTGCTGGACTTTTCTAGGGTTGAGGATCTCATGGATCTGATATAGCTACCACTAGATCCTGAAGGATTGGGCGCAACACACATTCTATGACTTTACTAAGGTGACTTACATAACCCGATACAACAGCATTCAACATGTCGGATCGAAGAGCAAAATTTCCTTTGAGATAGACTCTTTCAGTTCAGTTAGTGTTGAATGGGATGAACGGTATACGAGGGATTTCAAATATACTCAAAGGAAGAAATCGGCACAAGTAAGGTCAGGCGATCGTGAAGGCCATACTTGAAAAGATATTGCGATATCTACTGATAAATCTGTCTTGAACAAATGTTTGCAATAGGACTCGTTTCATTGTATTGGCACAGTGCGGTTGTGCGCTATCCTGTTTAGAGATGGCTACATATAACACACCTCTTTCATTTAATACGGGCACGACTTTGTCTCACAAAACAATGAATACCGTTAACCGGTAACAGTTGATGTTTTTCAGTCAGGTTTTGGACCCGATACCCAACGATAAAAGATAAAGTTAAACTACACCAGACTGTCAACTTGAGTGACTGCATTTTCTGCTTCGTATATGCACGAGTATTTGACTTCGCCCATATTCAAATATTCTCAAACTTGACATCCACGTCTAGGGAGAGGAATGCCGAACGATGGCCAAATGGTTAGGGTAGTGACCTTCGGAACCGGAGTTAGTGGGCTCAAATTCCACAATTCCATGGATGTTCTTAGCCGATCGGAATCGGCTTTAAGCAGTAGGTCCCGGTCTTATTAGCCCTGGTGTTGAGAAAAGTAGACCGTAACACTCCAAAACCAAACCAAACCTAAGGAGAGGAATACCTCATTTTTACAGAAAATGTCAAACACCAACTGAGGGTCTGTTTCCATTCTTTCCTAAGTCCATTTGCAAATGATTTCCCGATAGCTGTATTTTTAGGCTGTAACTCTTGCAGTAAATGCAATTGGAAGGGACAGAGACACAATATCCCGTAGAGGGTCCGTCGAATCGATGAGTAAGACACAGCCAAAATAATAGAAGGTTTGAGAAAACTGCTACTCTCCTTACACGATTCTGACGCCTTATATATATATATATATATATATATATATATATATATATATATATATATATATATATAACACTTTCTACTACAGTAATTCGACCCTCCAAAAACGAGGGTCATTCATGACATGGTTGATCCTTCAGCGAGCCACTTTCTTCGAACCTTTTTTCAAGCGTCGATACTCTAGTACAAGGTGTGAGGCAATTCTCCATTTATTTTAGTCGATTCGGTTTTGAAATTTTCCAACGCAACATTTGCTCACTCTTCCATTCACATAAAGCATTTTCGCCAACAACACTCGATCGGGTAATGTTATTATTCTAAAACCTAATGAAGAATATTATTTTACCAAGGTCTTTTTGTTTGGGGGGGGAATGATTTTCCTAAATTGTTTGAATATCTTATATATCAGCCTCCCCTACTGGTGATTTTCAAGCTTTTTTACCAAACAAAATCTGTTTTATTTTTGACTGCTTTTTTGCAAATCGCACATTTTATTATTATATCTTCCGTATTTATATCATTTTAAAGATTTAACGGATTTCTCCTGACGCAATAGATTAGATATGTATATATATATATATATATATATATATATATATATATATATATATATATATATATATATATATATATATATTATATATATATATATATATATATGTATATGTATTTATGTTGAGGAGAAAATATTTACAGTAATTAACGGACTATAATAACTGATTTAGTTGGATGTCAGTTAGTTTGGTATCCGATTTATAGTATGAGAAGATGTTTCTTGCAGTTTTTATGAGTTACCCCAAAAATAAAGAATTTACAGAACCTAAGTAAAATTTTTATACTCCTAATTAAGGTGAAGCTATAATGCACTACAGGGAAATCAAGTTGAACAAATTTCCATACAGGTGAGTGTTGATTTACTCTTGGACTGCTGATCCTCCATTGAAATTACGGTTTTATCACCTCGCCTGAAAAGATATAGTCACTGTAGTACTACAGTTTCGTCGGTACGTTGTAGAATGCATGTCTTTAGGAAATGAAATAGCTAACCTGGATATCCCTAAATATTAAAGTAGTTGTGATACGGCATTTAAACTTTCATTTTTTACTCACACACACAGACACAACTATATACATATAAATGTGTGTGTAATATTTTTATCACATTCGTTTCCGATTCTATCTTTCCGGCATTTCTTTATAGCAACAGTAGTGACTCGTTTCGGATGTTCCCCTGTTGGTTCCTTCCAGTTGAATAACTAAAAGTTTCTGACGCTCAAGCTGCGTCCTCTACGTGACTTGCAGGTAACTCACAATACGCTGTTAGAAAGAACTATTTAAATAGTATGTACAGTATTTGCAAATAGTTCAGTTGTAAGAGTCAATCATGAATAAACTGCTGTATTTTTTTCTAAAAATTCATTTTCTTTATTTCTTTGTATTTCTAGTTTACTCAATATACGATCAGAACACACTTCGAGATGAGGCAAAAATCTTCATTTCATATATGTATAATATGTATTTCTTTGTATGCCAGTGTGTGTATGTGTATGTGAGACAGATAACCAGAGAGATGCGTGTATTATATAGAACTTTAAATGCAAATAAATCAGATGCTACATTGTGTATATATTATAAACAAGATTGTACTATACATTCATGATAATAGTATATCAATGAAACCTAAATCTTGAAATATTTTAGACAATGTTATACACATCACATAATCTTACTTGATATTTAAATAAATACTATGTTAATTTGTATAATGCGTGAAGTGTAGTCAATATTTAATATCGTAACAAAACTTCCAGTTTGTAAAAATGTGAAGTGAAATTTTCTTATGATTAAAACTGGATAAATATATTTTTAGCTCAAAGTAACATATAAATCTAGAATATTCAATAATATTTTTTAAGCTACAACATGTATAAAAGTTCCCCTCCCACACACACACAGGCCAATAAACAGCTAAAAAAATTATATGCCATTTATAAAAAAGCATGCTTAAATATCAACTGTTTTGTTAAAACTAATTTTATAAAGGTAAGCATCTTAATAACTACACACACACTAAGTATTTGTTATAATACATAGTAAAATATTTTTAATAGGGATTATAAAAGTTATTTAAACAATTCCGAGTTAAGTATTAATAAATGTATATGAGATATTAAATACCAGAAAAGATTTTCATTTGAATTGTATCATAAGCTAAAATTGTTTATCATTTTTGTATTCTTTTGAAATTAAGGACAGATGTTTTTATTTTGAAGTCAATTTAAAATTTTGTTCAGTGTTATAAATATTCTAGTAAAATGGGTAGTTTATAAAACAAATATTTCAATGACATTGACCTGGAGACTTGCATTTCTTACGTACAAAAATTCTCATGAATAATATATATAGAAATAAATTTATTATATATTAATAATAAGGCTAGTCTATTTCCAACTAATAATCAACTTAATTAAATATCTTGTTATTACAATTGAATTTTTAAATATTTTAAAACGATTGTAAAAAAATAATATTTATTCGTAGGTATGATTGTTCTTCATTCTATAATTAAATGATGAACATATAGGTTGGGTATTTGCTATCAGGTAAGAAATCTTATGGTAATGCATTCCATAGATGGTTTAAATGTTTGTATAGCTATTTTGAATCGAATTCATTACAAATATTTAACTTGGAAATCTAAGACACAGTGTGGTTGGTAAGAATAAAATCTTTTAATTAGCTGCAAATCATTGTTAGGCAATCCTGATATGGCTTATCTTTATTTTCATACACGCAGTGCAGAGTGATGTATACATCATTACCAAACTAGCACACAGGAAGACTTACATGTTCATAGTCATGTTATATGAAATAAAAACTTTAATGTGAGAAATTTCATATCTCTCTCCTTACTCTCTGAAGCCATAGGCAGAATTACAAGCATCGCCGTTAGTTTCAAGTATTTTGGAATATTGTTGCATTATCTCTATTTCACTTAAAAGCAATGTGTTCTGGTAAAAAGAAAAAAAAATTGAAATTTTGTGTGATAACTGCTCACTTTAAATCTTTGACATCATACTTCCCTAACCTAACTCGAAAAAATATCGTGTAGGTGAGTTTCAAAGAATCCAAACAAATTTCCTTGCAACCATAATTATAAAATTTCTAATTAATTCAATTATTACAAAATCAAACACAACTAAACATTTTGCAAACATACTTCAAAATCCTAATTTTTCTAACCGGCTTACGAGGTACAAAACTTTAATCCCCAAGCATCAACAAACAAAATGCTTTAGAGTAATATAAACAACAAAATCAAATATTTACTAAATTTTCATATCTGTAAAAACCAAAA